>CM059819.1:37566712-38782514 GCA_030435695.1 Brachymystax lenok tsinlingensis
CTCGATAGCTTCAAGTTCCTTGGGTGTCCACATTACTAAGGAATTATCATGGTCCACACACACCAACACAGTTGTGAAGAAGTCACGACAACGCCTCTTCCCCCTCAGGAGGCTGAAAAGATTTGGCATGGGCCCTCAGATCCTCAAAAAGTTCTACAGCTGCACCATTGAGCATCTTGACTGCCTGCACACGGCTTGGTATGGCAAGTGCTTGGCATCCGACCGCAAGACTCTACAGGGATAGTGCGTATGGCCCAGTACATCACTGCGGCCGAGCTCCCTGCCATCCAGGAAGACTCCAGCCACCCATGTCATAGACTGTTCTCTCTGCTACTGCACGGCAAGCAGTACCGATTAGGGTTGAATGGCGGGAACCCGGTTACTGAGATTTACTGCTCAAAACCACTCCCTTTTCCTGGGAAAGATAACTGCAAGAAACCGGTAAATTAAAATACATGGTTAAATCAACAGCATGACGTGAAATGGAACTGTTAAATGATATGCAAAGTCTAAATCTTGCTTCTCTGCTGTCTTCTCTCTGCATGATTAATCATCAACGCTTATGTTGGGAACATACAGCACGTCTCAGTATATACATAGGAGAAAGCAGTATGTTAACATTATTAAAGTGACTAGTGTTCCATTATTGAAGTGGCCAGTGATTCCATGTCTATGTATATAGGGCTGCAGCCTCTATGGTGCAGGGTTGAGTAACCGGGTGGTAGCCGGCTAGTGATGACTTTTTAACAGTCTGATGACCTTGAGATAGAAGCTGTTTTTCAGTCTCTCGGTCCCAGCTTTGATGCACCTGTACTGACCTCACCTTTTGGATGATGGCGGGGTGAACAGGCCGTGGCTCGGGTGGTTGATGTCCTTGATGATAGTACCGATGCAAGTCTGGAACCAACAGGACCCTGAACAGCTTCTACTCCCAAGCCATAAGATTGTTAAGTAGTTTGTCCGGTTATGCTATTTGGTTCACTATTTAACTATCTGCAATGGCCCTTCTTGCCCTAACTCTTTTGAATCACATGTGCTGCTGCTACTGTTTATTATATATCCTGTTGCCTAGTCACTTCATCCTTACCTATATGTACATATCTACCTCAATTAACTCGTACCCCTGCACATCGACTCTGTACTGGAATACAACTCTCCTTCCGTGGCCTCCAACTGCTCTTAAACGCAAGTAAAACTAAATGCATGCTCTTCAACCGATCACTGCCTGCACCTGCCTGCCCGTCCAGCATCACTACTCTGGACGGTTCTGTCTTAGATTATGTGGACAACTACAAATACCTAGGTGACTGTAAACTCTCCTTCCAGACTCACATCAGACATCTCCAATCCAAAGTTAAATATAGAATTGGCTTCCTATTTCGCAACAAAGCATCCTTCACTCGTGCTGCCAAACATACCCTCGTAAAACTGACCATCCTACCGATCCTTGACTTCGGTGATGTCATTTACAAAAAAGCCTCCAATACTCTACTCAACAAATTGGATGCAGTCTATCACAGTGCCATCCGTTTTGTCACCAAAGCCCCATATACCATCCACCACTGGGACCTGTACGCGTTCGTTGGCTGGCCCTCGCTTTACACTCGTCGCCATACCCACTGGCTCCAGGTCATCTACAAGTCCCTGCTAGGTAAAGCCCGCCTTATCTCATCTCGCTGGTCACCATAGCAGCACCCACCCGTAGCACGCGCTCAAGCAGGTATATCTCACTGGTCACCCCCAAAGCCAATTCCTCCTTTGGCCGACTTTCCTTCCAGTTCTCTGCTGCCAATGACTGGAACGAACTACAAAAATCTCTGAAACTGGAGACACTTATCTCCCTCACCAGCTTTAAGCACCAGCTGTCAGAGCAGCTCACAGACCCCTGCACCTGTATATAGCCCATCTGTAAATAGCCCAACCAACTACCTCATCCCCTACCGTATTTATTTATTTATCTTGTACCTTTGCACCCCAGTTTTTCTACATTGCACATTCATCTACTGCACATCTACCATTCCAGTGTTTAAATGTTATATTGTAATTACTTTGCCACCATGGCCTATTTATTGCCTTACCTTCCTTATCTTACCTCATTTGCACACATTGTAAATAGATTTGTTTTTCTACTGTATTGTTGACTGTTTGTTTTTGTCTATTATTTCTCTATTTTTATCCCTGCATTGTTGGGAAGGGCCCGTAAGTAAGCATTTCACTTTTAGTCTACACCTGCTGTTAACGAAGCATGTGACAAATAACGTGATTTGATTCCTTTTTTAATTTTTACAAACCACCTGCTGTCCGGATTGGACCACCTTGCGGGCCGTGCATATGTTTTGACACCCCTGCTCTAGAGCATTGACTGTACAGTGCCAACTGGAGGTTGTCAATTTGTTATAAGACTTAATTTGACTTATGGTTTTCATGCATTGAACATTGTTAGTTTTGCCTCTAAGTATTCTCCCTGACCTTAGGGAGTAGACACATTATCTGATTCTTTTGTATAAGTCTTTGGGCCATTTCCTTAATGTGACAGGTTAGATGAAGACCCATTTTCTGCATCCAGCCAGCCAGCCTGCTCCCTCCCTCCTTGCTTGTATTTGGTTTGCTGTGTTTCTAGACAGATGTTCAATTTATATTTGCATGGTTGACAATTATCTATGTTGGATGGCCATCTAGTCTCAGTTCATCTAAAGACCTGATATGTTTTCAATTGGCTTCTCTAATTCTGACCCTCCAATTATGTGGCCATTCCAATATAGACGGCAGAGCTTTCTACAATGCTGTTAGTGCTGCTCCATGGGTGTGCTGTGAAAATCTTCCAACCTCTTCCTTTTCTTCACTGTCTTGCCTTCCATTTAAATCCTCTTAACTCTCATTTCATCCCACTCCGTGTTTCTCAGCGTCGTGTTTTTTCTGGATTTGTTTTTTTTCACCTCTTTTCTCTTCATCACCAACATTTACACCGCCACTCATTCCTGTCCTTTTATGCTTCATCTGTCCTCATGACCCACTTGACCTTTTTTCACTTTCTGTCTCTGCTATTTCTTTCCTGAAAGCACAGTCCTGGATGCAGTCCTGACCCTTGTGTTCTCTGTTTTGGTGTAATGTCTAGCTTTATTTACAGCTCCTCCAGCAGTCTGCCACCTCTGGGAATACCCTCAACAACCTTCACCCCATGTCTGGTATGTCAGGTAAAAACAAAGACATTTCCTAGCTCTCTTCCTTCTTCCCCCCTTTCCATTCTTACACCTGCACGCTAAATGTATTTTCCTCCTCATCCAACTGCCATCTGTAATGTGCCTGGGGAAGATGTGCATTATTGACACTGCTGCGTGCGTCATTCCCTGCATGCCTGAACTCCCAAGTAATCTGTTCAGTGTGGTGTGTTTGTGTCAAGCAGTGATGGAACATGTTCAAATCCTGCTCCTCATATATTAATCAAAATTTGAGCTGAAATGCGCTGCCACCAGGAAACTCCAGACGTAAACACTAACACACAAACTGGTGTTTTTTTTATCTGGTTTCTGGCAGTGTGTCTGCTGCAGCGAGTGGCTACTGATCAAATTCATCAAGGCAAAAACTGAGCAATTGAATGTTTTTCATTCCAATATGATAACCACGGGGTATGTCATGGGGCAAGCTACAATTATTCAATATTTTACAAAGCCTGCTTTAACTTCATATTGAAACTTCATCCAAGTTAATTCAAAATGTTTACCGAAGTTAGCTCATTATCCCTCTTCTTGACTTACCCCACAGATCACTGCATTGTTGTATCTGCTTTCTGTGTGTTTTGGCCAGTGTTCTTGTTGTGTTGATTGAGTGGGCTTCTAAGTTTGTACTTTTGCCTCCCATCTCACCCATTTCAGATTGTGTTGGAAAGGTACCTGCAACTCTCTGCTTTAAGCTTCACATGCTGTAAAACAAAAACAGTGATTGCATGATCCTAGTTTCGACTCGGTGTAGCCTATATATTGACCTAAGCGAGATCTAGGTTCCATGGCCCATATTAAGTGCAGATTATGCATGTGTCTCAGGGCTGAATGCCATGCAGAACCTGGCTGCTCTAGCAGCGGCAGCCAGCGCCACACAGGCCACGCCCACGGGCAGCAGCGCTCTCACAACCTCTAGCAGTCCCCTCAGCGTGCTCACCAGCTCAGGTACGGGTACTGGACAGCAGGCACACTCATCATGGGACACCTACAAGGGTTGGTCCCACTTTTTTATCTCTCACCTGTATGTATCTTTAACCTCATTCCGCTGACTTGCCTCTGTAAACACTGTTGATTGTTTCTCATGAACCCTTCCTCCTGTTGCCTTCCCCATCCCTAGTCTCTGCGTTCATTCTGTTCCCTGGTCTGTGAATTAAGACTTTGAAGTCCTACTAGCGGAGTCCAACGTTTTCCTCTAGGTGATTAATTGTTTTGGGGTTGACTCATCTCCACAGCAGGATCGTCACCCACCTCCTGTAACAACAACTCAGTGAACCCCATGGCCTCCTTAGGGGCGCTGCAGTCGTTGGCCGCAGGGGCTGGAGCCGGCCTCAACATGGGCTCACTTGCAGGTTAGCAGACTCAAACAAATTTCGATTAATTAATTTACAACAAATATATCTCAAATCTGAAGAGTGCATGATACATATACAAGGTATTCTAGCCCTAATCTTGTAACAGAGCTCCTGTGTCTAGGGATGGCAGCCCTGAACGGTGGTCTAGGCAGCGGGGGCATGTCGAACGGAACTGGTAGCACCATGGAAGCCCTTACCCAGGCCTACTCTGGGATCCAGCAGTACGCTGCTGCTGCTCTCCCCAGCCTCTACAACCAGAGCCTGCTCTCCCAACAGAGTGTCAGTGCTGCAGGGAGCCAGAAGGAAGGCAAGTAGGGGGATGGAGATAAATCAAATCAAATTTTATTTGTCACATACACATGGTTAGCAGATGTTAATGCGAGTGTAGCGAAATGCTTGTGCTTCTAGTTCCGACCATGCAGTAGTATCTAACAAGTAATCTAACAAATTCACAACAACTACCCTATACACACAAGAGTAAAGGAATGAATACGAGTATGTACATATAAATATATGGATGAGCGATGGCTGATCGGCGTAGGCAAGATGCAGTAGATGGTATGGAGTACAGTATATACAGTATATGAGATGCGTAATGTAGGATATGTAAACATTATATAAATGACATTGTTTAAAGTGGCTAGTGTGATACATTTATTTCATCCAATTATAATTATTAAAGTGGCTAGAGATTTGGGTCGATGGCCGAACGGCATAGGCATGGGGCATGAAAGGGGTGGAGTGGGGAGATTTGTGTTAACTCAAATATCTTCTCTACAGGGATCACATGCTACACTGTGATTGATGTTTGAATGTAGTACTAGTGCAAGAGATATTAAGAGTTTAGGTTAAGTAATTTGTGTTGTGACCTTAGTGTAGCATATTGGTGAAAATATGCATTGTCACCTGCTGAGGGTTCTGTCTTGTTTTAAATATGCTGCTACAGCAAGCGACAGTCGGAGCACGGGTAAGATTTAATTGCAACACTCTGAAATGTTTTCACAGTAGTAGTTGTTGAAAATTTCATTTTAAAATGAGCAGAAATCTGTATCAAAAGGCTCCTCAGATAACATTTTGAAATGCTATTAATCTGTCAAAAACAAAATGGTTGCCTCTGGCTTCGTTGTATCCATTGCCATCTTGTTGTGTCAGATGTTTTAAATAATAAATGATTTCCTGCTCTCTTAAGGCCCTGAGGGAGCCAACTTGTTCATATACCACCTCCCCCAGGAGTTTGGAGACCAGGACCTGCTCCAGATGTTCATGCCCTTTGGCAACGTTATTTCCGCTAAGGTCTTTATTGACAAGCAGACCAACCTCAGCAAATGTTTTGGTAAGCTGGAGGATGGGGAAAACACCACATCACTAGTAAGGCTGTGTAAATAGTGTGTTCTTATTATGAAGGCAAGGATTGATTTGTATCTTGCATATGACTTTTATCTGGATTCTCTTACAGGCTTTGTCAGTTACGACAATCCAGTCTCATCTCAGGCCGCCATTCAGTCGATGAACGGTTTCCAAATTGGTATGAAGCGACTAAAGGTGCAGCTGAAGCGATCCAAAAATGACAGCAAGCCATACTGAGTGCTTTATCTCTCAATTGGACTTGGTTAGGATTTTTTTTTTCTTCTGGTAAGTGGAGTGTGTGAATAAGAAACTAAAACCCTGCTGCAAACCCTTACCCTCTCCTCATTCTTCCCTCTCCCTTTGCGCATGACAAGATTACCACTTTGCTGGGGTCACTCCTTTTTATTCTCTGTATTAACAAACGCAAGCAGAAAACAAAAACAACATGCAAAATGTATATGATTTTCGTCAACTGAAATTGGATACTTACATTCTACAGCCTTTTTGAAATAAGCATGGACAGCTCATGCACCGGATAATGGCAAGAAAACAATAGCTGTTTGCCAACTTAAATGATCAATTATCTACATGTACGCAAGATCTGACTTCACTCCAGCAGATGAGCCAATTTCTTTTTATTTATTTTTTTATATACAGTGAGGGGAAAAAAGTATTTGATCCCCTGCTGATTTTGTACGTTTGCCCACTGGCAAAGAAATGATCAGTCTATAATTTTAATGGTAGGTTTATTTGAACAGTGAGAGACAGAATAACAACCAAAAAATTCAGAAAAACGCATGTGAAAAATGTTATAAATTGATTTGCATTTTAATGAGGGAAGTATGTATTTGACCCCCTCTCAATCAGAAAGATTTCTGGTTCCCAGGTGTCTTTTATACAGGTAACGAGCTGAGATCAGGAGCACACTCTTAAAGGGAGTGCTCCTAATCTCAGCTTGTTACCTGTATAAAAGACACCTGTCCACAGAAGCAATCAATCAATCAGATTCCAAACTCTCCACCATGGCCAAGACCAAAGAGCTCTCCAAGGATGTAAGGGACAAGATTGTAGACCTACACAAGGCTGGAATGGGCTACAAGACCATCACCAAGCAGCTTGGTGACACCAGTTGGTGCGATTATTCGCAAATGGAAGAAACACAAAAGAACTGTCAATCTCCCTCGGCCTGGGGCTCCATGCAAGATCTCACCTCGTGGAGTTGCAATGATCTTGAGAACGGTGAGGAATCAGCCCAGAACTACACGGGAGGATCTTGTCAATGATCTCAAGGCAGCTGGGACCATAGTCACCAAGAAAACAATTGGTAACACACTACGCCGTGAAGGACTGAAATCCTGCAGCGCCCGCAAGGTCCCCCTGCTCAAGAAAGCACATATACATGCCCGTCTGAAGTTTGCCAATGAACATCTGAATGATTCAGAGGACAACTGGGTGAAAGTGTTGTGGTCAGATGAGATTTGGCATCAACTAAACTCGCCGTGTTTGGAGGAGGAGGAATGCTGCCTATGATCCCAAGAACACCATCCCCCATGGAGGTGGAAACATTATGCTAAGGGGGTGTTTTTCTGCTAAGGGGACAGGACAACTTCACCGCATCAAAGGGATGATGGACGGGGCCATGTACCGTCAAATCTTGGGTGAGAACCTCCTTCCCTCAGCCAGGGCATTGAAAATGAGTCGTCGATGGGTATTCCAGCATGACAATGACCCAAAACACATGGCCAAGGCAACAAAGGAGTGGCTCAAGAAGAAGCACATTAAGGTCCTGGAGTGGCCTAGCCAGTCTCCAGACCTTAATCACATAGAGAATCTGTGGAGTGACCTGAAGGTTCGAGTTGCCAAACGTCAGCCTCGAAACCTTAATGACTTGGAGAAGATCTGCAAAGAGGAGTGGGACAAAATCCCTCCTAAGATGTGTGCAAACCTGGTGGCCGACTACAAGAAACGTCTGCCCTCTGTGATTGCCAACAAGGGTTTTGCCACCAAGTACTATGTCATGTTTTGCAGAGGGGTCAAATACTTATTTTCCTCATTAAAATGCAAATCAATTTATAACATTTTTCACATGCGTTTTTTCTGGATTATTTTGTTATTCTGTATCACTGTTCAAATAAACCTACCATTAAAATTATAGACTGATCATTTCTTTGTCAGTGGGCAAACGTACAAAATCAGCAGGGGATCAAATACTTTTTTCCCTCACTGTAAGTTGCCTGAAAAGTCTATTTGTGATTCTGTACCAGGAATACAAAGCATACAGTAGGCTTTTACTTATCATTTATATTTTTGTTTATTTATTCAACAACCAACAAGAAGCTTGAATTTCTTTTCTTAACATTATATTTTGGCACAAAATATTCTTTTTTACAACTGAATGAATTGATTTGTAAGACGTCAGCAGTATTGCCTTGAATGATTTTGTGAGATATTTAACTTGCAAACCTCTTGATTTGTCTCAAGACAACGCCACACCCTTGCTTCAGGCATGTAGTGTAGTTTATCAGAAATACTTCACCCTTTTTTCAATTGAATATCTGATAGAGAATATGGGGTCCTGCATCATTAACAGATACTGTGCTGAATGTATGTGAAGGGAGGTATAATTGGGTCCTACTTTAAGTTTTAATGAACACAGCCACTAAGGTGTCATCTGGCTTAAGTAATTTTATTCCCCACCTGTCAGATGTGTAAATTTGGCCTTCTGTCTAATGCTGCCCTTCACAGGTATTTTAAGTGAGGAACAGTAACTTTAATTGTGGCAATAACATATACAGTCTCTACTCTGCGATGATCTTTAACTTCAAACGAGAATTCCGCCCCATTTAGAATATTCACATTCAATCTATTTCCTTTCTGTTTTTAGCTGTCAGTTCAAGTAGATCATCAGTCCTACTTCTAACACTAAATGGAATATCACTTGGCATTTTAGGCTTGCAGCAATAGTGAGTGTTCTGGAAAATATCTTTAAGAAGTGCAACATTGGGGCCTTCGAAGTTAACAGTTGTCAGATTCGTCCTAAATTATCCAATCATCTCTACTAATTACTGATGCAAAAATAATGCTCTAAGTAGATATTATTATTTATTTTTTTATCTTCTGTGTTAACCCAAATGTTTTGTAATTATTCATCATCCACAGTTCAAGTAGTCTGCTCTACCTCTGAGCTGGTTAGACTACTCCCTCAAAATACTGGCTTCCCTGCAGATTTTTATTCCAGTGTGTGTATTTATTATTGACTAAAAACGCTAGCATTTCATGATTGGCGACGTTAAATAAATGTTTATCACTACAATAAATGCAGTAATCAGTTTCTTAGACTTACATTAACTTATGAAGTGTTTTTATAGAAATGGAAATAAACAATTGTCCAGATGTATATTACAAAACTATTATGCCTTTTCTATTTTTATAGGGGTTTTATACTTCTACCGAGTGTCGGGAACTATTTATTGCCTACATTATTTCTCTGAATTTAAATGATAGTTTCAAGAATCTTCAACAGTATTTTGTAGAATCCTAATGTGACATACTACATTTAAATATGTGAGGGTTAAACTACTGACCTGTATAGCGCTATTCAAGTGTTTATTGTTAATGTGCAACAAATAGCAATTTTGTATATTTAACTGTCGATGAGTAGGATTTGCCAGTGCTGCTAAAGATTTCGAAACAGTAGTCCCCTTTACATTTTAAGAATAGATGTGTGCCTATTTAACTATCATGTCCATGTGCATAACAATACCAACTGAGAAAATAGGCTTAAGTCAAGGGTATTTGCTGCCATTTAAAATAAATCCAAAGACTAAATCTCAACTGATGGGGGCACATAGTTGTTGTACATGAACTAAACCATCACTGTAAACTTCGCTGTACATCTCATACATTTGTTTTGTATGAAAGGCATAATTTTTAGTAAGCGTACAGAAGACATCCTTAAGAATAGCAGCAGATTATGGTAGAGAGAAGATGCCAAACACTCACAGAAAATGTTTTGTTTACAAAGTGAAACAGACTAATGTAGTCTTAAAGTTTTATAGCTTAAACTTTTTTACTCATTTGGTATATAAAATGTCTGAGTTTGTTTGCGCTGTCTTTACTTACCCTTTCTGTATTGTATTGACAAACTGCCTCTTATTTAAAAGGAAAGTTACCTCCTTGCCAGATACCGTACTTCACTGTTTTGCTGTGGATGTAAGTTAGCTGCATTGCATATGTTGGAATTATGAACAGATAAAGCACAAAACCTAAAGAGAAATGTCAATTGAGATTAGTTGACAGTCAGCTCTCATAGATAATTCTAATTAATCTAATATTGCTAGCTCATAACCCCGGTGACTCATTACAAGCAATGAATATCAGAAAATTTCAATTTTTATAGTCAGTAAGGAAATTATAAAAGCACATTGAGACAGATGGCACTAAACCCCTTGGGAGTATTATTTTCTGAAATTGGAATACTACTGATCATTTATTTATTTTCCTTTTTATTTTTGACTACTGTGTTAAAAATACTCAAACGTAATACTAAGTCACAAATGTTGACTGTACAGTAGTAGGCAGTCAGTGTGGTGTCTCGGTGTTGTGTCCTGTAAGTTCTCACCTCAATTCTCTGTTCGCATGTTGCTTGTGTTCCCCCTTTGTCCTCTCTCCCTTTCACCTCTTCTGTCTCACATTAAATGTTCTGTGTTTAGATTGTGTATCTGGTAGTGACCCCCCTCCCTTCCCCATGCAAAGATAATCATTCATGGTTTTCTTTTTTCTTCCCCCTCCTTTTTCCGTTGTTGCTTTAACCTAGGTTTGTCTCCCTGTTTTGTTTCATTCTAGATATCTTCGTGCCCGTTTGTTCATCGTTTGCCTAGCATGTTGATGTGACGTCAAAAGTTCATCGTCCAGTTCGTTGTCCTCTGCACTTCTCTGATGCTTGACATGTTCGCCTTTTTTGACTTTTTTGTTTTTGCATTTATTGGGGGGGGAATAGTTTTTTGTTGTTGTTTCTCTCTTGTCCTTTGTGCTGCCAGTAGCGTGCGCTAGAAAGACTGCCAAGGAAATCAATGTATAAAGCTACATGAGTATTGTTACAAGCAAAAATTAGAATCTATTTTTCTAGAACTTACTGACATAACCACTAGATTTTTCCAAATCTGTTTTTTTGTTTTGTTTAATTTTACCTTGATAGTAAACTCATTTCTTTTTTCCATTATGTTTTGAGCGGTCTTCCTAGCGCCTCCCAAACTACGTTTTTGTTTTGTGTCTGAAAGCAACCAATCAATTTATAGAAACGACTTCTGCGTTTGGGTGTTTTTTCTCTTGTAAGTTCTACACTTTTTTTAGGATGTCTTTGGTCACATTTTGCTGAACTGGGGATGACTTTGTAATTTTGTGCATGATTGTAATTTTTTGGGAGTTTTTATTGAGTGACAACGATATACACTTGAATCACCGTTTTTGTCTTTCAGTGTGTGAAATCATCACAGGCACATAATGTTTTAATTTCCTTTTGTGTGGAAATCATCCTTAGTCTGAATAATAAAATATACAAAATTAGCAGAATTGATTTTCTTTTCACAGTTAAATATATATTTAGCATGCACGTTTTTTGTAACTGCACTGAAATCCTCAGCAAAATGTGATTGAGTTTTGTTTATAGAATTTAAAAAAATATATGAATAAACTAGTGCCAAATGATGCTGTTGGTCACATTTCTCTTACACGTTACCCACTGAAGTTAAGATCTGGGCAACAAAAAGTAGGGGTTGGTTTCTTTTTCAACATTAATGTGGTGGGTTGTACCTTGTAGGTTTTCATGTGTGTGTTTAGATACATTTTAGAGACCCATATATTATATTAGGACTTGAGGTGAAGTTAAGTGTTGGAATTATTTAGATTTTTCTGTAGTACAAGTAGTCCCCAAACTAGGTCAAACAACAAAATCAAAGATCTCATGCATTAAAACCAGGTTATAAAGCATGTGCCCTTAAAGGTTTATTTGTAGGGACTTTGGGATTAATTATGTTGGGTTGGGAGTGTTTTCAGGTATTGTTTTTGTCTCATAATAAAGGCTAAACACTACCTTTTCATGCAGGTCCTGATAAACTTTGTATTTTACTCCCAGAGAGCACAGGTTTTATTAGCATACCTTGTCTTTAATATAGTTGTATTGCATTGGCACAGTCTGTAGCGTGTGAAGTGATGCTTTATCTGACCTGATTTTGTCTGATAACTTTTCCAATGTTAAGTGTGTGTCGTTGTACATTAACCTCATCAATTTGCTTTACTTGGGCAATATGAATCCCTTCTACTGTAATAATTTCAGTGGTCCACATGTATACAAACCATTGTCTTTGAAGTAGTTAAAACATGACTCCATCCCTGTTGGTTAACGTCAGGGCCCTCTTCTCAAACCAGGGTTGGGTTTTAGAAATGGAATCTCTTCCCACATCATAGAACTGTCACATATTCTGTACTCAGAACTACCCTTTTCATTATTTTCACCATTAACAACCACTTCTCTGGGTCATTGATCTCCCATTGTTCAACAAAAAAATGTGTTGGATGGAATCTCCAATTAATTGACCTGCAGACAAATTGTAATTGGATTGACTGGGCTCATTTAATTTTATTAATTTTATTTAATATGATGTGACAGATTTGTATTTCTAGATTTGTCAGCTGCTAGGTCCGAGTTTAAATGTGATCCTAAAAAATGAACCTGTTGGATATTTTTAGCATTATTATTGGTACAAAGTGACTGATTTTCTATTTAACATTAGGTTTGTACAGTTTTTGCCTTTTCTACTTGAACAAAGTTATTATATTTCACAATGTGACATTGAAATTCAGAAGTTCAACCATGTAGAGCTTAGTTGCCACATGACCAAACCTTTGTCTGTACAGCTGTAATATTAATTGATAAAATAATGCAATTCTGTGAAGTCTCCTTTAGTTGAATTCAATTAAAAGCTTTTCTTTATATTTTTGTTTTGTTTTACAATGTTGGGATTTTGCTGTGAGGCATAGGCATTGCTGAATTTATTACATGGCCGAAACAGTTGCTTTTTTAATACTTTCAGTTCAATATTGTCTTAAATGGTTTGGATTAAGGATAATACTGTCTCCACAGGCGTGAAGCTAAGTGCACACTCAATAAGCAGTCATTTTGTGAGCCAAAATTGTGATCCCTATTTGGTTGGTTGGTTTGTTTATGTACAATTAAACATTTAAAAAATTAATATTAAAATTGTCTGACTATTTGCCCTTTTCTCTGAAGGAAATATTGAGGCATAATGTGTTTAAATATCTGAGTCAACTAGAAAAGGTACATTTCATAATAGGGGAACACAGCTGACAGATCCCTGTTGAGAGCCTGTCATGCCTGCACTGCAAGTTTAGCTAAATTCTTTACATGAGGACTCCTGGTATCTTGTTTTACTGCAATTTGTAAAAGCAGGAAGCCTTTTCAATTTAGGCCTAGTATAGGCCCATTTCTCCCACTTGGAGTCTGACGAGCCTATGTGGCATGAGTATGGCCTCCATTATGATTACCATTGGACAACCTAGAGAGAGGCCTGACTAGACAATTTGGGAAGCATGGTCTCTGGTGCTGAAAATGACCAGACGTGTTTGTCTTTCTCACCAACCCACAAAATGTTAAGGGACAGGTTGGAGCAAGCAAAACGAAGACTAAGGACAGGTATTTTATAGATTGCAGTACTGGAGTCTGCTTCTGTTAGTTATACATTTCTCTCTGCCAATGCCTATAAAAAAGATATCCCACAATCTTGACCGTAATATTAAACCCTAAATACACAATTCACAGCCAACACTGTGTTTTGGCACCCCACTGTGACTTTCATTATTTGACCTACAGTACTGGTATCTCCCCCTTTGCCACAGAGGTGTCTACAGATGCTGTTCTGCTTGCTTTTGGCAAAGTGTTGAAGCTTGGAAAAGTCCTCATGGGAACCTTCGAAAATATAGTTTTAATGTATTTATTTTGTAATAAAGTATTCTTTATCAAATCAAATATTTTTCACATGCTTTGTAAACAATAGACAAAATGCTTACTTACAGGACCTTCCCAACAATGAAAGAAATAGAAATTGTAAAAAATAAATAAATGATAACTTGGCTATATACAGTGTACAAGTACAGAGTAGATGTGCATGGGGTACAAGTTAATTGAGGTAGATATGTACATATAGGTAGGGATAAAGTAGCTATAAGACTAACAGCAGCATATGTGATGAGTTTAAAGAGATTAGAGCAAAAAGGGCCAATACAGATATTCCAGGTAGCTATTGGTTAACTATTTAGCAGTCTTATAGCTTGGGGGTAGAAGCTGTTCATGCTCCTTTTTGTTCCAGACCATGGTGCATCAGTACCGCTTGCTGTGCAGTAGCAGAGAGAACAGTCTATGACTTGAGTGGCTGGCGTCTTTGACAATCTACAATTATTAATGATATATGTTATTCTTTAGCTATGTGGCAGCATATTTCTCAGTCATTGTCAACTCAAACACCTGGAAATTATTTTATGGATATTACTAAATTACACTTCTCAAACACAACAAATACTTTCGCTTGCCCTATTTTTGGCACACAAATAAGTCTTAACTGCAATGTTGGTAGACCCTAGCATCAAGTGTAGTCTTAACTTCCGGGGCCGACAGAGATGGCAGCCTCGCTTCACGTTCTCAGGAAACCATGCAGTATTTTGTTTTTTTATGTTTTACTTCTTACATTGTTACCCCGGAAAATATTAAGTTTTATTACATACAACCGGGAGGAACTATTGGATATAAGAGCAACGTCAACTTACCAACATTACGACCAGGAATACGACTTTCCCAAAGAGGATTCTCCTTCGTTAACCCAAACACAACAACAGACTGGATAGCACGTGGCTACTCAAAACAACGGCGGCGCCGGAGAAGAGGGAAGCAGCGCCGGTCTTTTGGTCAAGCTACGTCGACGGGCGCATCGTGCACCTCTCCCGAGTATTTTAATCGCCAATGTACAGTCTCTTGACAACAAAGTAGACGAAATCCGATCGAGGGTTGCCTTTCAGAGAGACATCCGAGACTGCAACGTTCTTTGCTTCACGGAAACATGGCTCACTCAGGACACGTTATCAGAGTCGGTACAGCCACCTGGTTTCTCCACGCATCGCGCCGACAGAAACAAACATCTCTCTGGTAAGAAGAAGGCGGGGTGTGTGTCTTATGATTAACGAGGCGTGGTGTGATCATAACAACATACAGGAACTCAAGTCCTTTTGTTCACCTGACATAGAATTCCTTACAATCAAATGCAGACCGCATTATCTACCAAGAGAATTATCTTAGATTATAATCACAGCCGTGTACATCCCCCCTCAAGCTGATACATCGACGGCACTGAAAGAAATTCATCGGACTCTATGTAAACTGGAAACCACATATCCTGAGGCTGCATTTATTGTGGCTGGGGATTTTAATAAGGCTAATTTAAGAACAAGGCTCCCGAAATTTTACCAGCATATCGAATGTGCCACCCGGGCTGGTAAAATCCTGGACCACTGTTATTCCAACTTCCGTGATGCATACAAGGCTATTCTCCGCCCTCCTTTCGGCAAGTCTGACCATGACTCCATTTTGTTGCTCCCAGCCTACAAACAGAAACTAAAACAGGAAACGCCCGTTCTCAGGTCTGTTCAACGCTGGTCCGAACAATCTGATTCCATGCTTCAAGATTGCTTGAGCACGTGGACTGGGATATGTTCCGGATAGCATCTGACAACAACATTGATGTATACGCTGATTCGGTGAGCGAGTTTATTAGCAAATGCATTGGTGATGTTGTACCCATAGCAAATATCAAAACCTTCCCCAACCAGAAACCATGGATTGATGGCAGCATTCGCGCAAAACTGAAAGCGCGAACCACTGCTTTTAACCAGGTAAAGGCTACCGGAAACATGACTGAATACAAACAGTGCAGCTACTCCCTCCGCAAGGCAATCAAACAAGCTAGCGTCAATCTAGAGACAAAGTAGAGTCACAATTCAATGGCTCAGACACAAGAGGAATGTGGCAGGGTCTACAGTCATTCACGGACTACAAAAGAAAACCAGCCCGTCGCGGACCATGACGTCCTGCTCCCAGACAAACTAAACAACTTCTTTGCTCGCTTTGAGGACAATACAGTGCCACCGACACGGCCCGCTACCAAAACCTGCGGGCTCACCTTCACCGCAGCCAATGTGAGAAAAACATTTAAATGTGTTAACCCTCGCAAGGCTGCCGGCCCAGATGGCATCCTGGCCGTGTCCTCAGAGCATGCGCAGACCAGCTGGCTGGTGTGTTTACGGACATATTCAATCAGTCCCTATCCCAGTCTGCTGTTCCCACATGCTTCAAGAGGGCCACCATTGTTCCTGTTCCCAAGAAAGCTAAGGTGACTGAGCTAAATGACTATCGCCCGTAGCACTCACTTCCGTCATCATGAAGTGCTTTGAGAGATTAGTCAAGGATCATATCACCTCCATCCTGCCAGACACCCTGGACCCACTGCAATTTGCTTACCGTCCCAATAGGTCCACAGACGACGCAATTGCAATCACACTGCATACTGCCCTAACCCATCTGGACAAGAGGAATACTTATGTAAGAATGCTGTTCATCGACTACAGCTCAGCATTTAACACCATAGTTCCCTCCAAGCTCGTCATTAAGCTCGAGACCCTGGGTCTCGACTCCAGCCCTGTGCAACTGGGTCCTGGACTTCCTGACGGGCCGGTCCCAGGTGGTGAGGGTAGGAAACAACATCTCCACCCCGCTGATCCTCAACACTGGGGCCCCACAAGGGTGCGTTCTCAGCCCTCTCCTGTACTCCCTGTTTACCCATGACTGCGTGGCCAAGCACGCATCCAACTCAATCATCAAGTTTGCTGGCGACACTACAGTGGTAGGCTTGATTACCAACAACGACGAGACGGCCTACAGAGAGGAGGTGAGGGCCCTCGGAGTGTGGTGTCAGGAAAATAACCTCTCACTCAATGTCAACAAAACAAAGGAGATGATTGTGGACTTCAGGAAACAGGAGAGGGAGCACCCCCCTATCCACATCGAGGGGACAGTAGTGGAGAAGGTGGAAAGTTTTAAGTTCCTCGGCGTACACATCACGGACAAACTGAATTGGTCCACCCACACAGACAGCGTGGTGAAGAAGGCGCAACAGCGCCTCTTCAACCTCAGGAGGCTGAAGAAATTTGGCTTGTCACCAAAATCACTCAAACTTTTACAGATGCACAATCGAGAGCATCCTGTCGGGCTGTATCACCGCCTGGTACGGCAACTGCTCCGCCCACAACCGTAAGGCTCTCCAGAGGGTAGTGAGGACTGCACAACGCATCACCGGGTTAAACTACCTGCCCTCCAGGACACCTACACCACCCGATGTCACAGAAAGGCCAAAGATCATCAAGGACAACAACCACCCGAGCCACTGCCTGTTCACCCGCTATCATCCAGAAGGCGAGGTCAGTACAGGGGCATCAAAGCTGGGACCGAGAGACTGAAAAACAGCTTCTACCTCAAGGCCATCAGACTGTTAAACAGCCATCACTAACATTGAGTGGCTGCTGCCAACATACTGACTTAAATCTCTAGCCACTTTATACATAGGAATTGGATGTAACAAATGTATCACTAGCCACTTTAAACAATTTTGTATATAATGTTTACGTATCCGACATACTCATATCAAATGTATACACTGTACTCTAAACCATCTACTGTATCTTGCCTATGCCGTTCGGTCATCGACCCAAATCTCTAGCCACTTTAATAATTATAATTGGATGAAATAATGTATCACTAGCCACTTTAAACAATGCCATTTATATAATGTTTACATATCCTACATTACTCATCTCATATATGTGTGTGTGTATGTGTATATATATATATATATATATATATATGTGTGTATATACTGTACTCCATACCATCTACTGCATCTTGCCTATGCCGGTCAGCCATCGCTCATCCATATATTTATATGTACATACTCGTATTCATTCCTTTACTCTTGTGTGTATAAGGTAGTTGTTGTGAATTTGTTAGATTACTTGTTAGATACTACTGCATGGTCGGAACTAGAAGCACAAGCATTTCGCTACACTCGCATTAACATCTGCTAACCATGTGTATGTGACAAATAAAATTTGATTTGATTTGTAGACTTTTTTTATGGACAAAATCCTTCCATCTAATACAGTTGAAGTCGGAAGTTTACATACACCTTAGCCAAATACATTGAAACTCGGTTTTTCACAATTCCTGACATTTAATCCTAGTAAAAATACCCTGTCTTAGGTCAGTTAGGATCAGCACTTTATTTTAAGAATGTGAAATGTCAGAATAATAGTAGAGAGAATTATTTATTTCAGCTTTTATTTCTTTCATCACAATCCCAGTGGGTCAGAAGTTTACATACACTCAATTGGTAGCATTGCCTTTAAATTGTTTAACTTGGGTCAAACGTTTCGGGTAGCCTTTCCACAAGCTTCCCACAATAAGTTGGGTGAATTTTGGCCCATTCCTCCTGACAGAGCTGGTGTAACTGAGTCAGGTTTGTAGGCCTCCTTGCTCGTGTAGCGTGGTTCGTTCTGCGTTGTGTAATTTATTGAGGACACTGCCACAACTGGAGGTTTGCTGGTTGGATTATTTTTATTTGCCCTGCACACAAAGAGACAACACACAATATGTTAGCCCTTGGTTCAGTCACAGCTCTCAGGCACCTTGCTAGTTGAAGGTCAGGCAACAGAATAATAAGAGGGTACGTAAATACACATAACCCGCGATGGACCAAACCAAAATATACAAAACTTTTACAATCAGGTGTATTTACAATATAGATATGAAAAACTGTTTGTACACAAAAAAAATACATTAGCTATGCAGCTGTAATTAAATAAAAAAATACATTGAATTATTATTATTATCAAATTATTACCATCCCCTATTGACCTGGCCTATTTGAACTGGTCCTTGGGTGCAACTTGGTGCATAATATAGAAAAACAACATCACACTGCTACACTCGCACGCTTTTTCAGGTCTGACCACATATTTTCTATGGGATTGAGGTCAGGGCTTTGTGATGGCCTCTCCAATACCTTGACTTTGTTGTCCTTAAGACATTTTGTCACAACTTTGGAAGTATGTTTGGGGTCATTGTCCATTTGGAAGACCCATTTGCGACCAAGCTTTAACTTCCTGACTGATGTCTTGAGATGTTGCTTCAATATATCCACATAATTTTCCTGCCTCATGATGCCATCTATTTTGTGAAGTGCACCAGTCCCTCCTGCAGCAAAGCACCCCCACAACATGATGCTGCCACCCCGTGCTTCGCGGTTGGGATGGTGTTCTTCGGCTTTCAAGCCTCCCCTTTTTCCTCCAAACATAACGATGGTCATTATGTCCAAACAGTTATATTTTTGTTTCATCAGACCAGAGGACATTTCTCCAAAAAGTACGATCTTTGTCCCCATGTGCAGTTGCAAACCGTAGTCTGGCTTTTTTATGGCGGTTTTGGAGCAGTGGCTTCTTCCTTGCTGAGCGGCCTTGCAGGTTATGTCGATATAGGACTTGTTTTACTGTGGATATAGATACTTTTGTACCCGTTTCCTCCAGCATCTTCACAAGGTCCTTTGCTGTTGTTCTGGGATTGATTTGCTCTTTCGCACCAAAGTACGTTCATCTCTAGGAGACAGAACGCGTCTCCTTCCTGAGCGGGTATGACGGCTGCGTGGTCCAATGGTGTTTATACTTGCTTACTATTGTTTGTACAGTTGAACGTGGTAACCTCAGGCGTTTGAAAATTGCTCCCAAGGATGAACCAGACTTTTAATGACCAACCTAAGTGTATGTAAACTTCCGACTTCAAATGTAGGTGCTGCTGGTTGGTGGAGAAGAGTTCACACTGATTGGGAGGCCCCTACTCGGGTAAGTTTTCTAGTTCTATATCTCAACTGAGGGGGAAATTATGCATGTTTGGGTTTTGAATGTATGCAGTAAGCCGTAGAATATTTCTAACAGCCATTTCCCCTCCTCTATTCACATGTAGTCGTGATTTGGTCAGAGTAGAGGCAACTGTCATTGAGAAGACTGAATCCTGGCCCAAAGTTCACATGCGGTTCTGGAAAAGACACAGATACCAGAAGAAAAGAAGTGTATATATATAAAAAATTACATGTTGAATGTTTTTATTGATATTTAAGCAATGAGGTTAAAATAATATCTACAACTGTGTAGTGTACAAATCTAAGCTAGCACAACACTATTTCTTTATTCCCTTAATATTCCTATGAAGGGTATTTTAATTTAATTGGGAAGCAATCTAAACAACTCTAATGTAAATGTCAAATATAATTTCCCAGGGAGAATTGTCAGCATGGACAAGTGTGTAAAAGCTGCAAGAGTTTTAGTTTGGGAAAGTGACACATTCCAAGGTAGCTAGTAGAAACGGAAAGTGGGAAACCACTGTGTAAATGGGTACACTACACACTTTTTAATTAAGGGATACATAGTTGGGTGATCACTGGATCATAATCATATTTTTTTAGATTCAATGAATGACCTAAATTCCTCTGTCCACACATGCCAATTACTGGTCAAGTATAATTTGATATTGTTTTCTTGGAGTAAACAGGAACATTAAATCTCTCCAGTGAGCGGAAATGACCCAGGATATCACAACAGAAAAGATAGGCACACTTGAGGCCTTGCATTTTTCATGAATTATATGTTCAAACATTCTAAATGATATTCATCCTCTGAAGTAAATTCTGTAAAAGCAATATGAATAACCTGACAGTGTTTTTCAGAATACTGCTACATAAGTGTGGCTGCTGCAAGACTTACTATTGTCTTTTCCTTTTTCAGTTATTGTGCAACCACAGACAGTGCTTCGGATCAACACAATTGAAGTTGCTCCCAGATTGACATGATGCTATATGTTTTGAATTGTAAATAAACTTTTGGTCAGTGAATGTGCCACTGAAATTGGGAACACATGCTCAGTATGAAAATATAATGGGAAAACTTATTTATACACAACATTTGGTATCTTTAAAGTTAATCTTTGTAAATGTACCTTTTTTATGTAAGCAGATGTGCTTTAATTGTACATCTACAACAATCTGTCATAGGTCAATTATTTATGAATCTGTTATGAAATTGGTGAAATCCAGGCACAGTTTCTCACCTATATGGCAAATAGCCATATGATATGTTGCAGAGTTGAGAAACCTAGCTTGAAGACAGAAAAGAAGGAAACCTTGAGGTATTCCAGCCTGATCTCATAGACTAGACATAACATAGTAAACGAAAATCCGGGACATTATGTTTTCACACTTGGTCCCTTTCAGACAATTTTTGTGAACTCAGTGTGGTTCGCTTAATTTGTTTTGTGCAGTGTGAACACTCCAAAAGAACTCAGACCCCTCGAAAGAACCCCCGGAGCGATCCGAACTGAGACCCATCTTGAGAGGTGGTCTGACTTCGCTTTGCTTGAATTCAGAGTCTGGTTGCCTTTTTTTAGGACAATGTGAACGCCAAGCTCCCCGAGTTCGCTTGTCATTATTCCCGCACCACACACTAGACTACTGCAACACTGTTTCCCCTGTCATAAACCCTCACATTGGTGTCACAAAAGAGAGAAGATGAGGATGTGCATGTTCGCTGGAAAAAGTGTGCTGTTTTTGGATATTGGCTAGCAATTGTCAATGACTTTTTTTTATTTTTGTTCAGATAGTTTTTTTTTGCAATATGTGATCTATAGGCTTAGAACTTCATAAACTGTTTATTGATTGTGGAGTTTGAATAGTGTGAGAAGACAACATATTTGGTGAAAATCACAACATAGGGTAGGCAGTCTATTCTAGCTCTTAAAGAGGCAGTAGCCCACCTTGGGTGTACAATTTTCAATAACAGCATTATTTATTCTGCGGTTACTCTATTGCTATGTATTCTGTTACCAATCAAATTTACATGTTAACTTCTTAAGGAGCAGCTCCCGAGGTGACGGTTTTGGAGAGCCTGGCGTGCCCAAAGTAAAATGCCTCCCACTCAGGCCCAGAAAATAGGATATGCACATATTTAGTACCATTGGATATGAAACACTGAAGTTTCTAAGAGTGTTAAAATTTTGTCTGTGAGTATAACAGAACGGATATGGCAGTCGAAATCCCGAGGAATTTCTGTCCTGGAAAAAGTGGTTTTGACACATTGCCTCATTTTGAACCCCTTCCTTATGAAAATGCCCATATAAGGGATTATGAATGCAGTACCTTTTGCTTCCACTGGATGCCAACAGTCTCTTAAGAAGTTAATAATATCTTCTGATTATAATTAATGTCTCATATTTTAACTAACTGCAATCCATTAGCTTCTAAAATGTAAGTAGGTATATCTAGCTGTCCGATAACACATTTGGATTAAATGGCTTGTCCTGCACTTTGTAAAAACCCAGAGTGCATGTTGGAAGAAGATCTTGGTTCCTTTCTAAACATAGCAATGTGAATGCAAAGAGGACTCTACCCACAAAATAGGTGAAGTGAACTGGCAAAAGAGTTGTGTCCTCATTGAAAGGCAAGGACAGTGTGAATATAAAGGGAACTGGCTTATTTTGTTTTTCTACCCCGGAGTTCACTTTAAAGAGGACTGAGGTTGGTTCTTTTAAAACTCAAAGTAGTATGGTATGATTATATAAGACAGAATGTTACTGTCTTCGGAGGATGATTGGGCAGGGTGGACGTCTAGTAACCCAAAGGTTGCGTGTTCGAATGTCATCACGAGCAACTTCAGCATTTTAGCTAATTAGCAACGACTTAGTATGTTAGCTAACCTTGACAATTTAACCTAACCATACGAAATCTAATACGTAACATATAATAAATGGATAATGGACATCCACAAATTAATACATATCATACTAATTTGAGGGCCAGGTTTTTTATTTACTATGTTACGTCTACCCATGAGTCCAGGTTGCTATTCAGGAGTGCGGGTGCTAGTACAATCTCGTACAGCTCGAGGAACGCATCGAATATAAATTGTAAACTTTTTATGGTTTGAATGTTGAATTTGATGATTAATTTAACAACATCCAATGGATAAAGAAACCATGTCCACCAATTTTGGTCTATCGAGAACTTTGAAAAGGACAGGCAGCTTGTCTTCGAGAACGGTCAGGATAGTGATATTGGGCCAAGCGGCTGTTGGCAAAACTGGTAAGCGCAGAGACACTTTAGCATAGACACAATCATTGATGTAGAAAGTATTATAGCATAGGTTATGTGTTATCATCATATTATCATGATTTGCGCTCTAGTTCCAGAATTGCTTCTGTTTCACACGTGTAATATCTATCAAAAGTAGTTTTCATAAAACTCATATTTCATTTCGTATTTTACAGCAATGGCTGTGCGATTTATCACTAGAAGATTCATTGGCGAGTATGACCCAACGCTCGGTAGGTATTCGGAGGGAGAGGGATTGCGTCGACTTTAATCCGATGTCATGCCATGCGTAAAGACGCAGTGTAGCCTAGTGCATTAAGGACTAACACGTTAATAAATACATAATATAATATAAATATGGTTCACTCTATTAAGTTTGACAAACAAATGGCATGTCTTTCTGCAGAGACCATATACAGACATGAGATGTCTATTGGTGGTGATGTGGTACACTTTGAAATACTGGACACAGCAGGGCAGGTGAGCGTCCTTGGTTTAACCTAACAGTTATACAATCATCCTATGAATCAATCTAAATTGTTTTGACATAGCCTACAATTCTATCTAATCATCATTGACCACTCGTGTTTATGTCCAGTTTCAGAATCCTGAGTATTCATTATAATGCAACCATGGTCAGCAGTTTGAAGACCTATGTGTTACCAGTCAATTGGCCATATTATTTCTGCAAATACATTCCACTCAATCATATACACTGAGTATACAAAACATTAAGAACACCTGCTCTTTCCATGACATAGGCTGACCAGATGATTTTTAAGTCTTGAGACATGGGTTTTGTATGTGTGTCATTCAGAGGGTGAATGTGCAAGACAAAAGATTTAAGTGCCTTTAAACGAAGTATGGTAGTAGATGCCAGGTGCGCCTGTTTGGGTCAAGAACTTCAGTACTGCTGGGTTTTTCATACTTAACAGTTCTGTGTGTAACAAGAATGGTACACCACCCAAAGGACATCCAGCCAACTTGACACAACTGTGGGAAGCATCCCTGTGGAACGCTTTTTAACACCTTGTAGAGTCCATACCCCGACGAGTTGAGGCTGTTCTGAGGGCAAAAGGGGGAGGGGAGTGCAACTCAATATTAGGAAGGTGTACCTAATGTTTGGTATACTCAGGTATAGTTTTTTATTGATATATGATTTTTGTGTTGTTTCAGTTCTATAACTAAATATACATTTCTTGTAAGGAGGAAGATGCCCTGCTGATCGAAGAGAAGATAAAGTGGGGAGATGGATTTGTTATTGTGTACTCTGTAACAGACAGGTGTAGCTTTGACGAGGTCATGCGCCTCTGTTTCCTCGTCAATCACATCCACTCCTCTTCAGGCGCCCCGCAAGTGCAGCCCTGAGCCTCCACCCATAGTTATTGTGGCCAACAAGAAGGACCTTGAGTTTGACCGAATGGTGAGCACTGAGGATGGAGAAGGCCTGTCACAGGGCTTAAAACTGCCCTTCCATGAGATTTCAGTGCGTGACGGATGGGAAGAGACAGCGGCCGTCTTTAGTGTTCTTTATGGAGATGTGATCCAGCAACTTGACACTTCCCCAGCTTCATTTCGCAGGAGAGCAGTCTCCAAGCTGATGGAGAAGATCCCCAGGATCAACTCCAGTCCTCTTGGCACCCCTGGCCGCAGCTTCAGCTTCAGCTCATTCAGGGACTTCCTGCCTGACTGAGCCGGATGGGTTGGGGCTCTGAACAGCGGCTGTGATTTTGTTTTCACAGGGGAAATGTGAAACATGTTGTTTTGGCAGCATGCCTCTCTAGAATAGCTGTGTTAGTACTCTATGGAAAGTGATACACACCTGGATAAAACACTTGGATACATTCGATCGGAAGATGGACCTAGCAATTACTGTAGAATGTAATTCTATAAACATTTGTGGGGATAAGATTTAAATCAAGCGTGATAAGAGTAGTAAAATTCTGTTTGTATTTTGATGAGACATGAACAACAAACTAAATATAAAAAGAAATAAAATGTAAATATTTGTTGCAGGATCATGAGAATAAAATGAACATTCTGCAGATGTACACAGAGAGTATATTTTTGAAAGTAGAAGAGGCAGGTGTATTTGATCTTTCCTCAAGATCGATCTTTAAGACAGTAGAAAGCATTACCTGCTTAGATGTTTATGTTTAAGTATATTCTTTGAAAGCCACAAACTACACCTACTATCTGTATATACACAACTGTATATACACAAAAGATAACATGGAACTTAAATTGGCCCCATCAAATATTAATGTTAACCATATACTCGGCACAGTTTATGGCTTTTGAGTAAAAAGGGCCTTTAAACGGATCCTTTATTTCTGAAATCTGACACGAGTCTTTACGATTAGGGGCACCTGCAATAGAAAATACTTCTATAGTTGCTTTGATGTGCGGGGGGTGCAAGGAATGTATTGTATATTGGCTATACTAATTTGATGTTTATATACATCGAAAGACTGATAGTTGTGAAGACCAGGGAGAAAATGACTAAACAAAGCTTATGGGTGCTATTGAACAAAAATATAAATGCAACTAGCAACAATTTCACAGATTTTACTGAGTTACAGTTCATATAAGGAAATCAGTCAATTGAAATAAATAAATTAGGCCCTAATCTATGGATTTCATGACTGGGAATACAGATATGCATCTGTTGGTCACAGATACCTTAAAAAAAAGAGGTAGGGGTGTGGACCAGAAAACCATACAGTGTCTGGTGTGACCAGCATTTGCCTCATGCAGCATGACATCTCCTTTGCATAGACATCTTTTTTGGACTCGCCCCCACACAACGCCATACACATTTGCTATCTTCCAGGTAGAATTGAAACAGATTAATTAGTGAAGAGCACACTTCTCCATTGTGTCAGTGGTCATCGAAGGTGATCATTTTCCCACTGAAGTCGGTTGCGACGCCAAACTGCAGTCAGGTCAAGACCCTGGTGAGGACGACGAGCATGCAGATGAGCTTCCCTTAGATGGCTTCTGACAGTTTTTGCAGAAATTCTTTGGTTGTGCAAACCCATTGTGTCATCAGTTGCCCGAGTGGCTGGTCTCAGATGATTCCGCAGGTAAAGAAGCCAAATTTGGAGGTCCTGGGCTAGCGTGGTTAAATGTTTTCTTCGATTGTGAGGCTGGTTGAACGTACTGCCAAATCCTCTCAAACGACATTAGAGGTGGCTTATGGTAGAGAAATTAAAATGAGATTTACTAGCAACATCTCTGGTGGACATTTCTGCAGTCAGCATGCCAATTGTAAACTCCCTCTAAACTTGAGATATCTGTGGCATTGTGTTGTGACAAAACTGCAAATTTTAGAGTGGCTTTTTATTGTCACCAGCACAAGGTGCAACTGTGTAATGACCATGCTGTTTAATCAGCTTCATGAAATGTCACATGGATGGATTATCTTGGCAAATGACAAATGCCCACTAACAGAGATGTAAACAAATTTGTGCACAACATTTGAGAGAAGCTTTTTGTGCATATGGAACATTTCTGGGAATCTTTTATTTCAGCTCATGAAACAACATGCTGCATTTATATTTTTGGTCAGTGTAGTATCAAAAAAAGCAGATTCTGAGGTTTCCAAAACACTTACCTTTGCCAAATATCTTGAATTGAAAAGATGAGCTTTATTTCATAATATAACTTTTTCCAAGAATAAAGCTGTTCAATGTGGTAGCGGCAGCAAATAGCCTGTAACATAAACCAGGCTCAATTTAACATTTTGTAATTGACTCCGATTCAACGCATTAATTGAAATTTGAATTGAATTGGCCCCACCCCGCAAGATATAGAATGAGAATTTGAGTGACAGGAAGTAGAATTGAATTCAGTGCTATTCAAAGAAATTCCACTCAGTCATTAAACATGAGAGTTTCACTGAAACCCTAACCCTCACCATAACCATTTATTTACCCCCTTTTTCTCCCCAATTTGGTGATTTACAATCTTGTCTCATCACTGCAACTCCCCAACGGACTCAGGAGAGGCGAAGGTCGAGTCATGCGTCCTCCGCATCATGACCCGCCAAAACGCGCCAGCTGCACCAATGTGTTGGATGACTGAAGTCAGCCTGCAGGCACCTGGCCCGCCACAAGGAGTTGCTAGAGCATGATGAGCCAAGTAAAGCCCCCCCGGCCAAACCCTCCCCTAACCCGGACGACACTGGCTTCCGGGTTAAGTCCCTATGGGACTCCCGGTCACGGCCAGTAATGACGCCGCAATACTGCGATGCAGTGCCTTAGACCGCTGCACCACTATTTTACATTTTAATCAGGGTCTTGTTTCTGCACAATTTGGCTGCATTTACACAGGCAATCGAATTCTGATCTTTTGCCAATTATTTGGAATATCTGATATATATCTGATCTTTTCCCTAACATATAAATATGAGACCTCGGTCTGGACGCTCAGATCTGTTAATTTTTATCGGGTGTCTTTTGACACAACTAGTACATCATTGGATAGTACTGGGAGGGGAAATCCACCTGATGGCAGCAGATGACAAGTAGACTTTCAACAGATGTGTGTGTGTTTGTGTTCATACGTGTGCGCGAGCATGTGTGTTGTAATGCCTTACTTCCGGTCTTTAGGATTTGAATTCTAGTTTGGAAAAAAATATGTAAAAATATATCCTTAGATGGCAGCATAGGCCAACTAATAGCAAAGGTTCCTTTACAGCAGGCAAGTTGAAGTAAAGAACACTTGGACAAAGGTAACTTATGTATGAAACTGAATTGATACAGACTAGCATACATTATTTGACAGACTGACAAAATGTTGACCATTAAAAGGACATTACACTCCAAAATCAAAGTTTGTTGGATGGTTTCAGATGTCAAAAGTAATGTCAGGATTAATCCATGTCCCACACCATCAGGTGTGTATATCTAACTATATACCACAATACAAAATGAATGGAAAAGATAATCATCATGTCTTTTCCAGATTTCTTCCATTCATTTGGCGTTAAGGCATGTAGCTGGATACACAACTGATCAGCGGCATTTCTAGTCATAAGCGATATAGAAGGCCGCTAGGGGGCACCAACCAGGATGTCAGTCGGGGTCTCAATTTACTGTTAGTTAGGATAGCAGAATACACACCGTGCAATATCGAAATTTGGTACTGCATCAGCAGTTTTCCCTCTTGTTATGTCAGTCACTGACAGTCACTCAATTAGCCAATGTCAGCTAAGATTTTATAGATAAATTAGTCTAGCCGCTAGCCTTGCCTGGCTACCCAGCCTTATTGCTCCGGCCAATTGCCACTCCACGCAGACGAACATTAATTTTTTCACCGCAATGAAGTATGTAGCGGCCGATAGAGCAGCGGAAGAATTCATGTTGAGTCGTCAGGCAACTGCTAGTCAGCTATCTAAACCTTGTAGTAATCATGGGTGAATTACTGACCGGTCACGCAAGGAATGTACGTGCCCAGGAGGGAGACGTCTCTATCTATGGCTTCTAATCAGTAGATCCCTTGTTCGGGGTCTAGACAGGAAGTCTAACCCACATAATAAATTATTAAAAGATGATGAAAGCTGCCTTTCCTTACCTGACCCGATTATTTGGATTTTGTTGGCGATTCAGGTCAAAGATTTGTCAACTGGTCGTGGCACAGATGTAGGTTCTTTGATTTGAGCCAATTTGCGACACACAAATCATCCTGCAGCAACAGGAAATGTGAATATTTAAGTGGATTATAATTGATGGACATTTTTGTTGGAGTTGATAAATGTTTCTAAAATTTCAAAGTGGAAATTACGAACTTCAGAAGTCTTTTTAACCTAAATTTTAAACTTGCATTGCAGGAGGGTTCTCCTGCAACAGGGTGATCAAATTAAGATCCTATGTCTGTACCAGAGAGGCATCGTGATAGAAGCATATCTACAGCTATGTTCTGAACTTCTTGAAAATACCTTTACATATGTTTTATAAACAATTCTAGTTTCCAAGCTTCCATTATATAGATCTTGAGTGTTTTGAAGATACAATTTTTTATTTATTTGATGTATCTTGTAACAAAGCAGGTTTTCTTCAAATACATGTCACAGAAATACTGTCCTTACTTATGTCTTATTTTTCTGTGAATTTTTGTGAACAAAAGCAAAATATGATAATCCTTTTTATTTACTTTTGTCTTCTGATTTGATTGTGCATTTTTAGGAGTGTGTCAATTGATTCCTTGCTGTATCTGTTTATTAGAGGATACAGGCATTATAACTTGGACTTGGACCAAAACAATTTTGTATTGGTTGATTATTTTGTGTTGATGTTTACCGTGTACTCACTATATCCCAAAATTATAGTCAATACACCCATCCATTAACATGACAATTGTACCTTCCCAGTAGGTTCTATCACTGGTGTAAGGCATAGTGCTAACCATCTGCCCTGTGGCTCTGTGAGGCAGTCCATTGCCAGTGTTTTGAGGTATCTCATCAAGTTCTCCCACACTGTATTCTATCAGCCCACATTATGATGGCTCTGTAGGGAAGACACTTACAGCGTTTGCAGTGTGCGCCTTGCTCAACCATATGCTTTCATATTGCCAGGGTTGAAAAATGCTTTGGGCCTCAACACTCTTGCCAACTTCCAGTTTATAGTGGGCTTTTACTGTGCAGTCTGGTGATTCTGCCCATTTCTTACAAAAAAGGTCAGAATAAAACTGATTAAAGGGAGGACAAAAGCTCAACTTAATTTCACATGCAATACAGTATATATGTTTTACAAAGTTTCATTTTTGGTTGTCAAGTAATACCTCAGATATTACTCTATAGATACTGGAAACATAGCACATAATGTACTGTAGATTCCCTCCGTGTGTGTGCATGGGCACCTACTTGTTACAAAACCAAAACAATGATTATTAGTTTATTCACACATTCATGATTTATGCTTTCATTCAAGTGAGAGAATATTCAGTCACTTCGGATTTCAGTTTAATTATTTTAGTCTCCAACTCTTTTCCCTTTAAAGAATACATATTTATTAGGGGGAGGGGGGAGTTATGTGTTGAATTGAAAAAGATACATGTTGTTTGGTCCTCCATTCTAAATCCTCGGGGACTCACTTTTGAGAAGTTCTATCACATCTACCCACTTAGCACCCGAGGGAATATAGGCTGCTCTTCAGGACCCCTTGCTGTGTGTGTGTGTGTGTGTGTGTGTATGTGTGTCAGTGCTGTAGGGGTATAATGGCAGCAGCAGTGGGAGTTGTATACAGTTATGGTTGTAGGGGTACTGAAGGCTGGAGGGATTGTGGGGCACGAGAGGTAGTGGTTAGGATAGTGGGGGCCGACCCTGTAGGGTCAGTGAGAGCTGTAGAAGCAAGTACAGTAGAGGCTATGGCTCTTCCTGCTGCTGCTGAAGAGGAGGTTGCAGATGTAGAATCCTCAGAGGGAACTATGGTGCTTTGATCACACCGGGTCCATCATTCCGACAATGTTTACCATGCTTTCCCCCACATGGTTCGGTTAGGAATTTCGAGTGGATGTCAAGCTGATTGAGTTTTGGGGTGGTTTACACTTCCTCGTTCAAACAAACAACTAGCAACGTCTGAAAGCTAAAAACAAATTTTGAGTGAAAGCTAACATTATTGTGCATCTATCAGCATTGTTTTGATGCTGTTCCACCCTGACTGACTCAGATTCTTTCCTAATGTATTCGAGCAGACACTAAACGGTTATGAAGAAATGGCAAAAAAAAAAAGAAAGGGCTCATACTTTTTTACTTTAGAACTCTATGTTAAAAACCTCTTAATGATCATACACTTTTTCTTCAATTATACGCCTAAAATGACATACCCAAAGCTCAGGGCCTGAATCAAGGATATGCATATTCTTGATACCATTTGAAAGGAAACACTTTGAAGGTTGTGGAAATGTGAAATGAATGTAGGAGAATATAACACATTAGATCTGATAAAATAATGAACATCATCTTTGAAATGCAAGAGAAAGGCTATACTTTCAGATAGGAGTCTAGGAGTTATTTAGATTTTGGCCACAAGATGGAGGCAGTGTGTGTGCAAAGTTTCAGACTGATCCAGTGAAGAATTACATTACTGCACAACATTATGTATCAGGTCTGCCAGGAGTTCGCTCAAATGTGCCGACTTGTTCAATTGATACATTTTCAAGTACATACAGTGTCAAGAAAAAGTATGTGAACCCTTTGAAATTACCTGGATTTCTGCATAAATTAGTCATTAAATTTGATCTGATCTTCATCGACGTCACAACAATAGACAAACACAGTGTGCTTAAACTAATAACACACAAATTATTATATTTTTCTTGTCTATATTGAATGCATCATTTAAACATTCACATTGTAAGTTGGAAAAAGTATGTGAACCCCTAGGCTAATTACTTGTCTAAAAGCTTTGGAGTCAGGAGTCAGCTAACTTGGAGTCCAATCAATGAGACGAGATTGGAGATGTTTGGATAGAACTGCCCTATAAAAACACTCACAAAATGTGAGTTTGCTATTAACAAGAAGCATTGCCTGATGTGAACCATGCCTCGAACAAAAGAGATCTCAGAAGACCTAAGATTAAGAAAAGCCTTGATGTTCATCAGTCCATGGAGTGGCTATCCTGCAAAGATGACTGCAAGAGCACAGTGCAGAATGCTCAACGAGGTTAAGAAGAATCCTAGAGTGTCAGTTAAAGACTTACAGAAATCTCTGGAACATGCTAACATCTCTGTTGACGAGTCTACAATATGTAAAACACCTAACAAGAATGGTGTTCATGGGAGGACACCACAGAAGAAGCCACTGCTGTCCAAAAAAACATTGCTGCACGTCTGAAGTTCGCAAAAGTGCACATGATGTTCCACAGTGCTTCTGGCAAAATATTCTGTGGACAGATTAAACTAAAGTTGAGTTGTTTGGAAGGAACACACAACACTATGTGTGGAGAAGAAAAGGCACAGCACACCAACATTAAAACCTCATCCCAACTGTAAAGTATGGTGGAAGGAGCATCATGGTTTGGGGCTGCTTTAATGCCTCAAGGCCTGGACAGCTTGCTATCATTGACAGAAAAATGAATCAAGACATTTTACAGGAGAATGTAAGGCTATCTGTCCGCCAATTGAATCTCAACAGAAGTCGGATGATGCAACAGGACAACGACCCAAAACACAGAAGTAAATCAACAACCGAATGGCTTCAACAGAAGAAAATACGCCTTCTGGAGTGGCCCAGTAAGAGTCCTGACCTCAACCCGATTTAAAATGCTGTGGCATGACCTCAATAATAGGGAGGAGGTGAGGGCCCTGGAAGTGTGGTGCCAGGAAAATAACCTCTCACCCAACAAATTAGCTGATTGTGGACTTCAGGAAACAGCAGAGGGAACACCTCCCTATCCATATTGACAGAACCGCAGTGGAGAAGGTGGAAAGCTTCACATTCCTCAGCATACACATCACTGATGTGTACTCCAAACTTGCACTGATCAACTGGCAAGTTTCTTCACCAACATTTCAACCTGTCCCTGACTGAGTCTGTAATACCAACATGTTTCAAGCAGACCACCATAGTCTCTGTGCCCAAGAACACTAAGGTAACCTGCCTAAATGACTACCGACCCGTTGGACTCACGTCTGTAGCCATGAAGTGCTTTGAAAGGCTGGTTATGGCTCACATCAATATCGTTATCCCAGAAACCCTAGACCCACTCCAATTTGCGTACCGCCCAACAGATCCACAGATGATGCAATCTCTATTGCACTCCACACTGCCCTTTCCTACCTGGACAAAAGGAACACCTATGTGAGAATGCTATTCATTGACTACAGCTCAGCATTCAACACCATAGTGCCCTCAAAGCTCATCACTAAGCTAAGGACCCTGGGACTAAACACTAAATTCCCTCTGCAGCTGGATCCTGGACTTCCTGACGGGCCGCCCCCAGGTTAGGTAACAACACATCCGCCACGCTGATCCTCAACACGGGGGCCCCTCAGGGGTGCGTGCTCAGTCCCCTCCTGTACTCCCTGTTCACTCATGACTGCATGGCCTGGCACGAATACCAACACCATCATTACATTTTCTGATGACACAACAGTGGTAGTAGGCCTGATCACCGACAACAATGATACAGCCTATAGGGAGGAGGTCAGAGACCTGGCCGTGTGGTGCCAGGACAACAACCTCTCCCTCAACGTGATCAAGACAAAGGAGATGATTGTGGACTACAGGAAAAGGAGGACCGAGCACGCCCCGATTCTTATCGACGGGGTTGTAGTGGAGCAGGTTGAGAGCTTCAAGTTCCTTGGTGTCCACATCACCAACAGACTATCATGGTCCAAACACACCAAGACAGTCATGAAGAGGTCATGACAAAGCCTATTCCCCCTCAGGAGACTGAAAGAATTTGGCATGGGTCCTCAGATCCTCAAAAGGTTCTACAGCTGCACCATCGAGAGCATCCTGACTGGTTGCATCACTGCCTGGTATGGCAACTGCTCGGCCTCCGACCGCAAGGCACTACAGAGGGTAGTGCGTACGGCCCAGTACATCACTGGGGCCAAGCTTCCTGCCATCCAGGACCTCTATACCAGGCGGTGTCAGAGGAAGCGGTACCGGAGTGCCAAGTCTAGGTCCAAAATACTTCTTAACAGCTTCTACGCCCAAGCCATAAGACTCCTGAACTGCTAATCAAATGGCTAGCCAGACTATTTGCATTGCCCCCTTTACGATGCTGCTACTCTCTGTTTATTATCTATGCATAGTCACTTTAACTCTACTTACATGTACATATTATCCCAATTACCTCAACTAACCGGTGCCCCCGCACATTGACTCTGTACCGATACCACCTGTACATAGCCTCGCTTTTGTTATTTTACTTCAGCTCTTTAATTATTGTTACTGTTATTTCTATTTGTTTACTTATCTACTTGTCTTTTTTCACTTATTTTTTTCTTAAAACTGCATTGTTAGTTAAGGGCTTGTAAGTAACCATTTCACTGTAAGGTCTACACCTGTTATATTCTGGGCTCTCCAGAGGGTGGTGCAGTCTGCCCGACGCATCACCGGGGGCAAACTACCTGCCCTCCAGGACACCTACAGCACCCGATGTTACAGGAAGGCCAAAAAGATCATCAAGGACAACAACCACCCGAGCCATTGCCTGTTCACCCCGCTATCATCCAGAAGGCGAGGTCAGTACAGGTGCATCAAAGCTGGGAGTCTCTGCTAGAGACTGAAAAACAGCTTCTATCTCAAGGCCATCGGACTGTTAAAAAGCAATTACTAGCACATTAGAGGCTGCTGGCCTATATACATAGACTTGAAATCACTGGCCACTTTGATAATGGAACACTAGTCACTTTAATAATGTTTCCATATTTTGCATTACTCATCTCATATGTATATACTGTATTCTATCCTATTCTGCTGCATCTTAGTCTATGCCGCTCTGACATTGCTCGTCCAAATATTTATATATTCTTAATTCCTTTACTTTAGATTGTGTGTATTGTTAGATATTACTTGTTAGATATTACTGCACTGTTGGAGCTAGAAACACAAGCATGGGTCAGGGCAGGCAGAATGGTCAAAACCGGGAAAACTAGAAAACAGGAACTATCGAAAAGACAGGAGCAAGGGGGAAAACGCTGGTAGTCTTGACTAACAAAACGAACTGGCAACAGACAAACAGAGAACACATGTATAAATACACAGGGGATATTGAGGGGAGATGGGAGACACCTGGTGGGGGGTGGAGACAAGTACAAAGACAGGCGAAACAGATCAGGGTGTGACATTTACAATGATGGTAAGGAAGTAATTATAAATAACATACAGTTAACTCTTCAGCATTGCATTGATCTAATTGTCCCATAATAATGCCCGAAACAGGTTCACTCTCACTACCAGTGGGACGTCCGCTTTCTGGCTGATAAGCTACATAATTGAGATGGATTATGGTGCCCCTTTTAGGTCACTCTCCGGTCACCAAAGCATGCCGAGGTCCAATGCTCTCATTGAAAACTGGTCACTGTGTGTTTCCATGCATGGGGTTTGGACTAATTAGACCCCAATAAATGGGCGGAAGTTCTACAGAACAAGGTGTAGGTTACTACCCCGTGCACAATGGACGCCAAACTCTTTTAAATCCTTAATGGAAATCATTTATCATGCCTATGGCGTATGACCTCCACCTTTTTGTGTTGTCGTGTTGAATATTCTGTCCGTATTTCACACCGCTCTATGCCTAATTTAAAACATGCACAAAATCCTCTACATCATGTTGAAGAGCACCCGTCTCACTAAATCTTTGATCAGGTCAAACAGACACCCAACAAATCTGAAGAAAGGATGGTTGAAACAGGGTTGAAGGAATGATACATTTATCGCTTGATATTTCCATCCCCCTTTCTATCAAAAAGCCACATAAACTCTAGACCATTTGTTTGTAGCATTTACAGGTGTAATATTCAGTATGCTGACTAATTAGAATACATCCCATTATGGCTGAATCACAGAGGCTGCTGGTGAACCCTGTGTTTGTTATGCTGGTGACCCTGTTGCTCCCATCCTCACATAATTGCTCCTGTAGTCCCTTAGAGTGCAGGCAATAATAGGTGCTGAGTGAAAGGCAGGGGAGCTGCATTGCCAGGTACTCTTCAAGACACAATGAGGAAGAATGCCTCTCAGCTCTCAGCACCAGTGGCAGCCCACTGGGCAAAAACTGATTGAATCAAATCAAATCAAATTTTATTTGTCACATACACATGGTTAGCAGATGTTAATGCGAGTGTAGCGAAATGCTTGTGCTTCTAGTTCCGACCATGCAGTAGTATCTAACAAGTAATCTAACAAATTCACAACAACTACCTTATACACACAAGAGTAAAGGAATGAATACGAGTATGTACATATAAATATATGGATGAGCGATGGCTGACCGGCATAGGCAAGATGCAGTAGATGGTATGGAGTACAGTATATACACATATATATATATGAGATGAGTAATGTAGGATATGTAAACATTATATAAATGGCATTGTTTAAAGTGGCTAGTGATACATTATTTCATCCAATTATAATTATTAAAGTGGCTAGAGATTTGGGTCGATGGCCGAACGGCATAGGCAAGATACAGTAGATGGTTTACAGTGTATACATTTGATATGAGTATGTCGGATACGTAAACATTATATACAAAATTGTTTAAAGTGGCTAGTGATACATTGTTACATCCAATTCCTATGTTTAAAGTGGCTAGAGAAGTGGCTAGAGAATCAATGTTGGCTAGAGAATCAATGTTGTTTCCACGTAATTTCAACAACAACAAGAAATGTGATAACGTTGAACCAACGTGGGAAACTGATTGGATTTGCAAAAAGTCCTCAACCTAAAGGAATTACGTAATTTTTTCTACCAACTTTTAAACTAAATCCAATGTCATTGTGATATTTCTTTGTTGATTTCACGTTGAATTCATGTTAGTGAACCTAGCCAAATGTAAATCAAAAATAGAAATTGAACTGAAGTCTGTGTAGCCAGAAATACTGAGGAGTATTTTTGTAAAAATAATGTATTTTTGTTTGGTTTTTGCTAAATCTAATTGGGTGGGCCTGGCAGGGACTGGCTCCCTAGTGGGTGGGCCAGCGTCCACCGAGGCCCACCCATGCCTACGCCCCTGCTATGCTCAGTGGGAGCTGCTCTCATCTCTCCAGTTTGATTCTGCCAGTCTTACCCCCACCCCCACCCCATTAATTTCCTCATTAATAAGTCTGTCTGTGTCACTGTGTTATTTAATGCCAGATATCCTCCCTTGCTCTGTTAGAGCCACTGGGTTGCATCTGTCTGATTCTCACTGTGTGTGTGTGTGTGTGTGTGCGTGAGTGCGCGCAGGCAAGCGATCGAGCCAGTGAGTGAGCAAGCGAGAGAGAGAGAGAGAGAGAGAGAGAGAGAGAGAGAGAGAGAGAAAGGGAAAAGGAAAGCAATCGAGAGGGAGAGAGCGAATCGGAGTGCGAGTGCAAGACAAAGCTATGAAATTAATCCGAGCTATATGCCTCCTGCTTCTTTGTCCAGCTTTGAGCCTCAACACTAGGTAAGTCGAAAATATGAATGGTCTATTATTCTTACTTCACCTTCAATGATTCTGAAAGAAAGGGGGAGGGTGAATGCACAATGGCTAATCATAGAAGATACTGATCTTTAGCTCCGGTCAGTCCTGCGAAATAGGTTGAGGCAGCCTGGGGTCTGGCGGGAGATGCATGTGTGCGGAGCATGATGTTCTGAGGCAGTAGACTGAAGGCAAAATAAAGGTTTATCTGTTGAACTATTCTCTGTGTTAAACTGAAAGAGATATGTCTTTGGTGGTGAAATTCACTGGCTAAAAATGCCTTGGAATTGTGTAGGCTTCGCTTAGTGGGATTTGCGGCAGGTCTTGTCTCCTGCTTGCTGGAAAGGAGCAAGTTAAGTCAGAGAAGGAACTAAAGAAGGAACTAGGCTGCCCAAAATATTGCAATTTCTTGAGAGAGAGAGAGAGAGAGTGTGTGTGCAGAATAATGCATTGAGGGGAATAGTAGGAGGAGGAGGGGATGAGGAGGAGAGGTGAGAGAAATGGAGAGATGAGGCGACGTGCAGTGGGGAGGGAGGTTTTAATGATTAATTAAACCATTGATAAAATCATTCCTCTTTCAAACGAGTGCCTGAACACTACTCCCATTACTGGGGTCTTTGTGAAAGAAAAGCCAAGGTTGTCAGAGAGTCTTAAATATGGATTAAAGACAGATACACATTATAAAACTTGCTCTCCTCTCATTGCAGTTTTGTCTAGTTTGACCTGATGAAATTTTAGCTTGGGTTGGTTGACCTCTCTAAAAGTGTGCTCCTAAGTGATGAATGTAGTTGCAGAAGATGCATGCACAGAGACATCCAGATACACATAGACAATCAATGTATTGGCACATTTTGCAGAGCCCTGAGAGATTTGAATAAGTTAATTTGATGATGCTGGAGATTCCGTTGAAAGCGCAGTTTATATTGGATTATGAACATGTTGATGAATGTTCGAAGTTTGGATTGTGTTTTACGAAGTTGAATGAGATACACTACATGACCAAAAGTATGTGGACACCTGCTCTTCGAACATCTCATTCCAAAATCATGGGCATTAATATGGAGTTGGTCCCTACACTCTTGTGGGAAGGCTTTCCACTAGATGTTGGAAGATTGCTGCAGGGACTTGCTTCCATTCAGCCTCAAGAGCATTAGTGAGGTCGGGCGCTGATGTTGGACGATTAGGTCTGGCTCGCAGTCTGCGTTCCAATTCATCCCAAATTTGTTCGATGGGGTTGAGGTCAGGGCTCTGTGCAGGCCAGTCAAGTTATTCCATTTCTGTATTGACCTCGCTTTGTGCATGGGGGCACTGACTTGCCTAGTTAAATAAAGGTTATATAAAAACAAGTTAAAAAAATTGTCATACTGAAACAGGAAAGGGTCTTCCCCAAACTGTTGCCACAAAGTTGGAAGCACAGAATTGTCTATAATATCATTGAATACTGTAGCGTTAAGATTTCCCTTCACTGAAACTTAGGGGCCTAGCCCGAACCATGAAAAACAGCCCCAGACCATTATTCCTCCTCCACCAAACTTTACAGTTGGCACTATCCATTGGGGCATTTAGTGTTCTCCTTGTTGGAAAGGAGTCTCACACCAGTACCTCCTGCAGCAAACCACCCCCACAACGTGATGCGGCCACCCCCGTGCTTCACAGTTGGGATGGTGTTCTTCGGCTTGCAAGCCTCCCCCTTTTTCCTCCAAACATAGCGATGGTCATTATGGCCAAATAGTTCTATATTTGTTTCATCAGACCAGAGGACATTTCTCCAAAAAGTACGATCTTTGTCCCCATGTGCAGTTGCAAACCGTAGTCTGGCTTTTTTTATGGCGGATTTGGATCTGTGTCTTCTTCCTTGCTGAGCGGCCTTTCAGGTTATGTCGATATAGGACTCGTTTTACTGTGGATATAGATACTTTTGTACCTGTTTCCTCCAGCATCTTCACAAGGTTCTTTGCTGTTGTTCTGAGATTGATTTGCACTTTTCGCACCAAAGTACGTTCCTCTCTAGGAGACAGAACGCGTCTCCTTCCTGAGCGGTATGCCGGCTGCGTGGTCCCAAGGTGTTTATACTTGTGTACTATTGTTTGTACAGATGAACGTGGTACCTTCAGGCATTTGGAAATTGCTCCCAAGGATGAACCAGAGGTCTTGGCTGATATCTTTAGATTTTCCCATGATGTCAAGCAAAGAGGCACAGAGTTTGAAGGTAGGCCTTGAAATACATCCACAGGTACACCTCCAATTGACTCAAATTATGTCAATTAGCCTAACAGAAGCTTCTAAAGCCATGACTGTCAGGGATCAGCCAGGCTCCACTACCACACAATCACAGAGATCACTGTCACCTGAGTTCTAATCACCCACACCTGCACGTCATTTGGTCATTAGCACAGTCAGCATAAAGACACTCTCTTCACACAGTCACTTTGTCTGGTCTCGTTTGAGTAAGGACTCACTCCCGGTTCCTCTTACCTAACCTTTGATGTCAGAATTATTTCATCTGCCTTCCAGTGTCTCCTTCGTCTTCCTGGGTCCAATCATCATCATCCGGCTACCTCCTTCATCATCTACAAGTAAACTATAACCTGTCAGGATTTCCCATCGTCACCTAACAGAGACATTCTCTACTACTATTTACCACTGGGACTCACCGTCTTTGTTTCATTAAACCTGTTTCTCTTTTGGAATCTTTTGTCTTGAGTCTGTTCCATAACAGAAGACCAGACCTAACATCACAGCAACAGGATGAGTTCCCCAGATTCTTTTTAGGAGGTAGTGGATGCCCTCAAACGTGCACTTTTCTCGACCACTTCCGCATCACCCATCACCACTCCTCCTTCACCACCAGTAACTTCCAGTCCCGTGACCAATCCAATACCCTTCTCGGGCTTGGCGGAGGTTTGCGCTGGTTTTCTGCTGCAGTGTTCGCTGGCCCTGGAGATGCAGTCGCCTCGTTTCCCACCGAACGAGCGAAGGTAGCATTCATCATTTCCCTGCTGACAGGGCAAGCGCTCCACTGGGCCCAAACTATCTGGAATCACAACTCTACTGTCACTCAATCACTGGACAACTTCGTCACTCACTTCCGTGATGTCTTCGGGATTGCTGATGGCGATTCCTCTGTGGGTGAGCACTTATACCATCTCAGTCAAAATAAAGATTCCGTTTCAGGTTATACCTTCAAGTTCCGGACTCTCACGACGGCCAGTGGGTGGAAGAGCGCTCGCTCCTCACCACCTATCGGCAGGGATTGAATCCGAGACTGCATCTCGCTGCATATGACGATTCCATGGGTCTCGAACGGTTCATTCATCTCGCCATCCGAACCGATTGTCGTATGCAGCCCTGCCTGGAAGATTTACAGGGCCAGCCTTCACATACTCTGCCTCGCCAGCCAGAATTTACCAGCTCTCCAGAACCAGTACCCATGCAACTGGATAACACTCGTCTTTCAGACACGGAGCGACAGAGGAGGCTGACACAGGGTCTGTTTGTACTGTGGCGATGGTGGGCACATCATCTGCCTGTCCAATCCGTCCACCACGACCAATGGTGAGTGTCATCCATTACTCATCAGAAAATATGAAACCGCTTACTACTGAAGTCATCCTTTCTGCCTCACATGTCTCTCTTCCAGTACACACCCTCCTCGACTGGGTCAGCTGGGAATTTCATCTCCGATTCCCTCTGCCGCCAGCTCAACCTCCAGAAGAGGTCCAACAAGATCCATTATCAAGTCCACTCGATAATCGGCAAACCTCTCAACAAGAACAATGTGCGTTACAGCGTGGGACCTATCCAGTTACAAGTGGGACAGTTACACACAGAATCCATCTCCTTCCTGGTTCTGGAGAATTCCACCACTGGTATAATTCTAGGGCGCCCGTGGCTAGTGCAACACGATCCGGATCTCTCCTGGACCACCGGAGAAGTCCTGAAGTGGGGCGATAGCTGTTTCCCAGACTGTTTTCCACACCTACCTCAACCTGTGATTCCTCTACAGGTCCAGTCAACCTCCATCGAAAGCCCGGTGGAACAACAGTCCGTCGATATTCCAGCCTGCTACGCCTCCTTCAGTGACGTTTTCTGCCCCAAACGAGCATCGTCGTTGCTGCCACACCGGCCATGGGACTGCGCCATCGACCTCCTTCCAGATGAACCAGTGCCACACGGTAAGATCTATCCTCTATCACTCCCGGAACAGAAGGCCATGGAGGAGTAGGTTGAAGAGGCTCTCCAACAAGGCTACATCCGCCCTTCCACTTCCCCTGCTGCTTTGAGTTTTTTCTTCGTGGCAAAGAAGGACGGAGGTTTGCGGCCCTGCATAGACTATCGAGCACTCAACAACATCACCGTGAAGTTCCGGTACCCACTTCCTCTTGTCCCAGCAGCCCTGGAACAACTTCGTGGAGCAGCCGTGTTCACTAAGTTGGACCTCCGCAGCGCGTATAACCTTGTCCGAATACGTGAGGGGGACGAATGGAAGACGGCCTTCATAACTCCTACTGGACACTACGAATACCTGGTTATGCCATATGGACTGGTGAATGCTCCCTCCGTATTCCAGGACTTTATGCACGAGGTGCTCCGGGAACTCCATCGTAGCGTGATTGTCTACATAGATGATATTCTGATCTATTCCCGGAGCCTAGCCGAGTATCGCCATCACGTTGCGGAGGTCCTCCAACGCCTCAGAGCACATCGCCTCTTCCTCAAGGCCGAGAAATGCTCCTTCCATCAACCTACTGTCCAGTTTCTCAGCTATAACATCAGTGAACACGGCATCCAGATGGACGAGGGGAAGGTGAATGAGGTCCGAAACTGGCCCACACCTACCACCATCAAAGAGCTCCAACGTTTCCTCGGATTTTCTAATTTCTATCGCCGGTTCATCCATAACTACAGTTCCATCACCTCCCCGTTGACCAACCTCCTTCGGAAAAAACCCAAGTCTCTGTCCTGGTCACCAGCTGCCAAGCAGGCTTTCCAGAGCCTCAAATACTCGTTCACAAGTGCACCGCTCCTCATCCCTCCGGACCCCAACAAGCCGTTCATCGTCGAGGTCGACGCCTCCACTACAGGAGTAGGAGCGGTGCTATCGCAGCAGCAGGGGAACCCAGCACGTCCTCATCCATGTGCCTTTTTCTCTAAGAAACTGTCCCCGGCGGAGATCAATTACAATATTGGTAATCGGTAACTACTGGCCATCAAGCTCGCCTTAGAAAAGTGGAGACACTGGCTGGATGGTGCCAAGGAGAAATTCACAGTTCTCACCGATCACAAAAATCTTCAATATCTCCGAGATGCTAAATGCCTCAACCCCAGACAGGCAAGATGGGCTTTGTTTTTCACTCGATTCAATTTCACCATCTCCTATCGTCCCTGTACTAAGAATCTCAAAGCTGATGCTCTATCCCATCTCCATAACCCCGAAGAGAAGACTGAAGATCCGGAGCCCATCTTGCCTCGAAAGATCCTCCTGAGCCCCATCCAGTGGTCCATCCATCAGCAGCTTTCCTCCTCCAGTGTCTCCGAGCCATCTCCTTCGGGGTGTCCACCCGGTCACATCTATGTTCCCCGGTCACAACGCACTAATCTCACACACTCGGCACATTCTTCTGTGGGCAATGGCCATCCAGGGGCCAACCGTACCCTCTCACTGCTACAAGATCGCTTCTGGTGGCCCAACATGGCCAGGGATATGAGAAGGTTCGTCCAGGGATGTCCAGACTGCGCTATCTTCCATCCGGCAAGCTCCTTCCGTTGCCCGTTCCCCGGCGCCCCTGGTCACACCTAGGAGTAGACTTCGCCACTGACCTACCTCCATCTGAAGGTAATACATGTATTCTAGTTATTGTTGACCGATTCTCCAAATCCTGATTCCTTTGAAAGGCCTACCTACTGCTATGAGCACTGCCGAGCTACTCTTCACTCACGTTTTTCGATACTTTGGGATTCCTGAGGACATTGTGTCGGATCAAGGCCCCCAATTCATCTCCCAGTTTTGGAAGACCTTCTTCAGACTCCTAGGTGTGACCGTCAGTCTCTCTTCTGGTTACCATCCTCAGACGAATGGGCAAACGGAGAGGAAGATCCAGGAGATTGGATGCTTTCTGAGAACCTTCTGCCACGGCCACCAGAACTCTTGGAATCAATTCCTAGGCTGGGCCGAGTACGCTCAGAACTCCCTCTGGCAGCCTGCCCTGTTCCCGTGGTCCGGAGAACCCTCCAACATCCCCTCCAACATTTTGGTTCCGAGAGAGTGAGAGGGTCTGGGACGATGCTCATCATCTTCAAAGGGCAGTTCGCAGACAAAAGATCCAAGCAGACACTCGGAGAGCGGAACCACCTACCTTCCAGCCAGGACAGAAGGTCTGGCTTTCGACACGGGACATCAAGCTGCGCCTGCCCTGCAAGAAGCTGAGTCCCAGATACGTTGGCCCCTTCACCATCACCCGACAGATCAACCCAGTCACCTACTAGCTGCAATTACCCGCACACTACAGGATTCACTCTACCTTTCATGTTTCACTCCTCAAGCCCTATCACTCACCTGTTTCCGTTCCCTCCACAGAGCCTGTCCCGACAGAGGAACCCCCCTCCGTTAGTGCTGGAGGATGGAACTGTCTACACCGTCCGTGAAATCTTGGACTCCCAGCGCCGTGGTGGTCGTCTGGTGGACTGGGAGAGCTATGGACCAGAAGAACGTTCATGGACACCCAGGGAAGATATCCTAGATCCAACCCTCCTTACCACATTCCATGAAACTCACTTAGATCGTCCAGCACCCCGAGGAAGAGGCCGACCACCGCAACGTCAGGGTCCTCGGCCCTCAGGAGCGGGCCGTGGAGGTGGGGGACTGTCAGGGATCAGCCAGGCTCCACCACCACACAATCACAGAGATCACTGTCACTGAGTTCTAATCACCCGCACCTGCACGTCATTTGATCATTAGCACAGTCAGCATAAAGGCAGTCACTTTGTCTGGTCTCGTTTGAGTAAGGACTCACTCCCGGTTCCTCTTACCTAACCTTTGATGTCAGCATTATTTCATCTGCCTTCCAGTGTCTCCTTCGTCTTCCTGGGTCCAATCATCATCATCCGGCTACCACCTCCATCATCTTCAAGTAAACTATAACCTGTCAGGATTTCCCATCGTCACCTAACAGAGACATTCTCTAATACTATTTACCACTGGGACTCACCGTCTTTGTTTCATTAAACCTGTTTCTCTTTTGGAATCTTTAGTCTTGAGTCTCTGTTCCATAACAATTACATAATTTTCTGGAATTTTCCAAGCTGTTTAAAGCTGTACCTTCAAACTCAGTGCCTTTTTGTTGTATGTAAACTTCCGACTTTAACTGTATATACAGTATATGGCTAGGGACGGACTGGGACCAGAAATCGGCCTGGCCAGCTCATTTTCTTACTCGAGGCCCCGACACCATGCCCTTTTCTTCCCATGAGAGGCCCCCATAATTGGCCAAATAATGACCATTCTGCACAAAAGCACCAATTTTGAGAGGCACACTCTGCTAAAGATGAAGCCCATCTGGGATTTGCCAGAACTACCATATGGCCAGTCCATTTCTGTATATGGCTCTGACCTAGACTAATTCAATGGTCCCTAAGCAGGTATCACTACTAGACAAATCTGGCCATGTCTAGACTTGACAGTTCATGCATCTTTAGTATTCTGATCATAGATTTCTGATCATGGAATTCTGAACACGTCATGCATCTACTCCTACATTGTGCATCCAGATTCCCTTTTCACACACTATATTAAATTTCCAGTATGCATTCTACAAATGGTGGAATATATGCACAACAATAACAACTGAAGCCAACTAGCCAGGTAACCTCTGTAGCAAGCTAGCAAGCAACGCTGAAGGGATTTTTTTGTAAATATTTGAGGCCAGTAAGCATGTTCCTCATGCTCTAGGAACGTATTTCCTCCAATGTTATCATGAAAAGATGCCTCGGTCCCAAAACACAAGTTTTCTGGAGACTTGTGGTAGGAGTGCTGATCATGTCAGCCACTGAATGTTCTTTCGGTAGCCTGATTGCGTCCAGACTTCTATGAACCACATCCTCTCAAGCAATACATAGTTTTAACCATATTTTGAAGCTATACATTGTTTACACACTTGTTTTAGAAAAAAACAAGTTCTAATTATAATTAATTGGTATCAAGAATTGAAATGACCACTGAAAATCCTAAAAGCTTCCAAAGTTTCCCTCCCATAATGTAGTTTTAAGAGTCTGGTGGCCAACCACCTATAACATAATATTTTTTTCTAGATAGAATTATATGAGAGTACTTTGGAAATCTAAATGATTCTATGGAGCTGAGTTGTTGGTTCATGTCAAAACTGGCACATAATTTACCAGGGAGAAAGTATCTGTATAGAATTGATTAGGGGATATTCAACCCACTTTTGCCACACATTCCTCCTTGCATCTGATTAGGCTTAGAGTACTATGCCTGTTTCTGAGTGTGTGTGTGTGCATATGTGCACGCATGAGCGCCTGTGGCTGCTCACAACTCACTACAATGCAGTCTAGCCTATTCGCCATTCATTTGCAAAGTCTCTTTTATGGGATTTTCACAAATGTTCTTTATTATTGACACAAACTTTGATGTTTCCTACCTAGGCAACCATGTCTGGTAAATGCCGGTGTCCATTGGGACCTCCATAACATTAAATATTTAGCTACTGGCCTGCAATTAAAGACTGCCGAAATCCTTGGATGATACTGTACATATCATAAAGACAGGGCCTGCATTGCTTAGTCTCTTCACATCTGGCTGTAAATACCAAACATATTGCATTTTAAATTCTTTCTTTGATGTTGGATGGGGTCGGGCATTAAAGAGGAACGTGGTTTATGACTGAGATTAACAATGGGAGCCTGGCAATAGCTGTAATAGCCTGATAATACATGCTAATATCCAGTAGGTCATCTTGCTGAAAGGTGATGGGGAATTGAATAGGTCTTTTTGTAATGAGAGCATAATGACCTAGCAGCTATACATGACAGTCGGTGGCTACTCAACTGATGGGAATCAGAAGCTTCCCATTGAAATGATGGACTACATTTCTAATTTGCCAAGATACAGTATTTCCTGTGGATAAGAAATGTAATCTTTCTGTATCTCTGAAAAATTGTAATCTTTCTGAGAATAACCCCAATTTGCCCGTCATTAATCCCCAAAGCCCTTGATGGTCGTCTAACCATTACAGATTCCTCCATATTTGTGGAATGCGTAATACTTATTGAGATCATTAAACGGAGATAAATCTTATTTAACAAAAAATTGAGACTATAATTTTCTGTTTAGGCCTGCTTGTCTTTGGTTTACAACTTATTTCATAACTAATTGTTTTCCCACTGTATGTGTTCCATCCGTCATGTTCATGGCTAACAGCAAGCATTTACTCTCTAAAGCAGTGTTTCCAAAACCTATTCTTGATTACCCCCCCAGCTAGCTCTACTTATTTATACAAATTTACAACTTATCTGGAATTGTGCTATAGATAATCAATTGTATTATATAGGTACCTATTAAGTCATTTAATAAAACAATCAAATTTTATGATTTAAAAAGGCACAATCCCTTCTTGCAACATGGTAATGAATCAACCCCAAGAATGTTAATTTGTTTCTTTAAATGCTTCAAATGTTTTACCCCCTTAACTCTTGGGTATGGGTTTTGTTCAAATTGGGCCCTTTGATCGAATTGGCCCTTTTGTGTAGTTCTAAACAATGTTTGACAGAGAAGAAAAGCAGTGATTGACTAGACCAGAGGGTCAAGTGCAGGGCATCCTGGGAATTAGACTGAACTATTGACAGCGGCAAGATGGTAATGATAATAATTATATGCATTGATGGACTGTGCATGCTTGGCCGAGGGTAATGACCAAAGAGATAATCTCTTCTCTTCCACCACTATTGTTTAGCACTTGAGGTATTGAAAGGTAAATGTGAGTGTAGTGGTACTTGCTAGCTTTCACTTTGTGTATCATCAGGAAGAGGCTTTGGCTCCTCTGCCAAGCAGTTAAGTTGTCTCTTTGTGATTACGGAGTGAAGGGTCCATCATTATTTTAATTAAATGCTTTGCTTGATTTATAACACAAGCATTTGGGAGACTGGTTTGTTGGATTGACATCTTGCTCAAACACTCATGTATTTTGCACAGTAGCAATTTGGGACAACAGTGGGCGTTTTCAGGTGGTTGGTCATAGTGACAAATTAATTCTTAAAAGTCTATGCCGTTGAGGAAGGGTTCTTAGTTGACATAATTAATTGTTTTAAGCTCATACCATGGATAATTTTGCTATTTGATTTGGAATTCTAGGACCTCTTTAGGTAGAAAAAAAATATTTTTTATGATTTGATAATTTATTGAATTTGGTCTTTACTACTATAGCCCATATAAATGCATTGAATAACACATTCATAAATGGCAAAAAAGACAGTCAAAAAATGTATCATAAGAAATAAGGTTGACGTTTCTGTCCTATATCTAACTCAAACAGCAAATTTCTATAAGAAAAACAAATTTCTTATGTTTCTAGTAGTTGGATATTTCCATATGGCAAAAATCCCCAAATTACACTTTTTTTTCAAAAATGTAATTTGGAGCATTTTAAGTAAGTAAAACTTTTTTGCATGTTCTATCATAATGCATGCAGTATAGGGTTAATTCGATTGAAGATTGCCTCCATGATTCGATTTTTAATGCACCTCCATCATTACCATTGTAAACAAAGCCCAAGTGCTTTTAACCCCATGCCACAGCTTGAGACGGCCTGATTTTTTTCTTGTCGTCATATGATTTCATAAATGTAGAGGCAGGATAGGTCTCGAGCCCCGAGATGAGAAAAATTAAATTTGTGTAAGACAGTAATGTACTTATAGTGTGAGGCAGGATGTGAATGATAATTGAAATTCGAAGACACGGGGTAATTGGTGCGCCATGACAACCACGTTGGCCACATGACAGTAATGAAGTGGGCCACAATAAATAGAACCTTTTGATAGCTCCAGTCCAATGAGAAATTAATTAGAGGACACCATGATACTGTCATTTGGTATTCAAGGCCATACGTGACGTAACACTCCCAAGTTTGTTTTGCGCCCAATCTTCTTGCAAGACATTTGATATGACTGCTTCTTCGTTACTCAAATAAAGTTACAGTGAATCACTCCTTTGGTCTTCATCTAGATCCGGGAAACAAGAAGTTTGCCCGTCAAATGTTATCTGCATCTGCTTTTGCGTCTAAGATATCCTTAATGACGTTTTCTTGTGAGCTCGATGTTGAAGTATGGATGTGAACTATGCAGAAGTGCCAAGCAGGCTTTATTGCTGAAGGTATAAACAAAGATCAATACACATTATAGAGCAGGATTATCCTCTCCATGCTGCTGCTGAGTGTAATAACATAGTAATGGGATTTTAAGGGTCAAATAAATAAACAAGTCATAGGATTTTCTGTTGGGAGAGATGGAAGCAAGCAGGCAAAAAGGGAGGAAAGAATATGCAGGGAGCTTTTCCTCGAAGTCAGTGAATGGTGCATTCAAATTGTAATGTTGAAGAGCCCTGCTCAAGGAGAATATTGCTAATGTCAAGCTTTGCTTCAAATTAAATCCTCACAAAACAAAGCTATGCAAAAGAGGGGAATGATTCCTTTTAAACATGTTGGCTGGTGTTCTACTGTTATCTATTGCCAGGGAAGGAAAGTTGTGACATATGTCGAGTGGGACTGGCAAATAGTATCTTTTTTTAGTATTCTTTAGAACGTTCATAACAATGGCGGGGCTATGGCAAAAGTTTGATACGTTTTTTTAATGCTTTCTTTTTCTTCTTCACATTTGCTTTTTTCAGATTTTTTTTAGTAGACATTCTTATCCAGAGCGACTTACAGTAGTGAGTTCAGACATTTCCGTACTGGTCCCCAATGGGAATCGATCCCACAACCCAGGTGTTGCAAGTACAATGCTCTACCAACTGAGCCACACAGGACCTTTTTCTGTTTTAAAGCCAATTTATGGCAATTCTGCACATTTTGCCATGGGACAGACAACATTTTACAGTTTTAAGGATAGTTTCCTGCAATTCTACACATTTTGCCATGGTGCTGCGACCAAAAACACATTTTTAAAGCTACTTTCCTGCAATTATACATATTTTGCCATGGCTTTTGACATGTTTTTATGCTATCTGAGTGACTCAAACATTATAACAAAATCAATGCCAGACTGTCTAGTTTTTAATTTGGTTATTGTTAGTTCTCAAAGATGATCTTATTAAAATCTTATATATAGCTCCATTATCATTTCTGCATACATTTATATTAGTTGTTTAAGTTTGCACTGAAAACGTTTTACCAACCCTACGTTACTTGGCTATCGCCTCGTACCTACGACCTCAGCACAGCCAGGTGAAAGAAGTCGTATAACAGGCCCTCTCAAGTACAATTACTTCAATATACCCTTAAAATGTGTAGTGAAAGTTAAGACAGTCAGTTTCATAGTTTTAGCTGTCAAGATAGAAGATAATATATTTATAAGTATAACCACGTCATGGCTGTCATATTTGACGAGCAGGCGACTTTGAGATAACGACTCCCACCCCTTTGTGCTCGCACGGTGGGAGAATTCAGAGAGCCTTCAAGACACTGTTACATGTCTTTGTCTGTTAGAGTACATCGCTCAGATCGCTCAGGTCTCATGGCAGCGTACAAAGACCACAGGGGCGAGTGACTACACAGGAAGGTCGTTAGTTGTTTTCATTCTAACATCAATCAACCCATCAGTGTCACTGCTGAGGCCCCGTGAGGGTGAATGCACTTTCTGATGTTCGGTGTGACACTTAATGTCATTCCAGTGTGTCGAATCCTGAAGGGCAAAGCTGTGTTATAGAGACTGTTTATTTTGCAAATGTTTATATATTAAATACAAAAACTGTTTTAAGTAAAATATTTAGAGTTGGCAGTAGCTGGAAAAGACAGTAAATTCAAAAGAGCACCGCCTACATTTTTTACGTTTGGAGTTTGTAGACCTCAAGGATCTGAGTTGCTGTGTCATGCGTCAATATGCAGAAACGACAGAGAAATTATGAGAGATGGAATCCCAATATAATGCATGACATGGTCTGATCAACTCTATGCCACCCCTATAATTACTATTCTTATCATTATTGGAATGTTACACAATTGGGAACAGTTCAAATATAGCCTACAGGTTACACAATGGTCCCGATCAAATATCATACAACATACAAAGATGGATATTTCAGTAATCACTACTCCACTGGTTTTATCTACCCTATAATCATGACAGTACGGCAGCATCCTACAGTATCGTATCTGACTTATCTGAAGGATGATCTTGTCTCCCACTCCCTGGGTTCTGCATCTATTTATTCTCCCTTTTTCTCTTTTGGCTTTCTAATGGCCCGTGATTGGTACCCTATGGACAAAACCAAAGTGCTCAGGCATTACTCACAAATGATTAGAGATTAGAGTGTGTGGAGAGAGATGGGTATGGGCATGAACAAAAGAGCGGAATCATAAATAATACATCTTAGAATTAAAGCAGAGTGTTTTTATAGTATCATTTTTTTCTTCATCCTGTATTTATTAATTTATTATCACCAGCTACGTGTCTCTGATTCTGACTATTCGCCTCTGAATGATAGAGGGAAATAACAGTTGTTTCCCACCCAGACCACACCCCAGATGGATTAGGTTACACTAGGGGGGACGTATCATGAGATCTATATCTGGGAACAGAGGCAGGTGGCAAGCTCAGTAGTGCGTGGGAGATGAATTGTTAATGTTGAAGGACAAACAAAAACTGTCTCACTCCATGCAAGAGCAAAAACTCAAATAACAGAATAGATTTTATGGGTCACATTTAGTCACAACAGACAGCTCCTTTTTTCATTTCCTGCCTTTTATTAACCCCTTGCTATATACTCTCTCTCTCTCTCTCTCTCTCTCTCTCTCTCTCTCTCTCTCTCTCTCTCTCTCTCTCTCTCTCTCTCTCTCTCTCTCTCTCTCTCTCTCTCTCCCACTGAGCATACACACTGCCATTGCCCTGCATTCATTTTCAGGCAACATTATATTTGCTCTTTTCCTCTGGTAGGGCTACATACATTTGAATCCTTTATCAGCCACCTGCACACCTCTGCCAACGTTTGGATGGATTCTGTTATTTTTATCTAATCTCCTCTCCCTAAGCTTATTCGGTGTCTGGGATCCATCTTGGCTGACAAGTGCTGGTTCCATTTGAGTCGCTATCTCCCGTGTTTCGCCGGTGTTTTGCCATGACACCTGACTCCTGATAAGTGCATCCTCCTGTGTGTTTGGAGAGGGAGTGTTTTGCATGGGATACCTGCACACATGAAATGGATAAACCATTCAATGATGCTGTGGAGGTAGTTTATCTTTGGCGGCGGCCATGTTTTTTATCTTTATTTCAGTGTGCCTTCATGCCCGGCGGAGAATTCAGCAATATGCTGGCGCTTCAGATACCATGCCTATTATATTCCCTGCAAATGGAGTATTGGATTAATTGAATGGTGAAGAGGCAGCAATGTTTCCTGATTATGCAAGGCTGAGCCTCAAGATTCTATTTCCTACACAACAACATTGTCATGGTGACCTTTCGAATTTCGATTGTACAATCTTAATTTAGGCAAACTGAATAGGTTCAATCTAAGTACTTCCGGCAATGCCACAGAAGGGGGTAAAAAACTGAGGCCATTGGTATTTGCCACACATTTGTGGCATCCTTGAATTCTATGTGCAAGTTTACCTAAATCTGGGCTAATGGGAAGTCATTGAGGCGAATCATAGCTTGGTAATACTACTTTAGAGATCATTTGTGATGTGTCCAAGAAAAGCGTTGATGTTGGCGGGCAAAAAAGGCATGTGTGCACACGCATGCTCGCGTGTTTATGTGCGAGTGCACTGAACCCTGCCACTGGGCTGAGGGGTTGTGAGAGGGTGTTATGTTGCTGAAGTCCACCTCCTCCCATTTGCCTGTCTGTCAAAAGGCTTGCTTGGCTGCGCTCCACACAGTGATGGTGTTGACAAAATGACAGGAGGGAGCATACTCCAGTGAATGTCAATTTGGCATGCAAGCACTGTTTCCCAGTTTCCCAGGGAGCACACTCTGCCAGACCTGCAGTGATGCTATGTGTAGAGAGAGCAATGCAGGCTGCAGGCTCTGTGGAGCTGTGGGACACACACACACACACACACACACACACACACACACACACACACACACACACACACACACACACACACACACACACACACAGAGGAACACATTCTCAAATGATTAGCTATATCATTTGCAGTGATTCTGAAGATTGAATACACTGATACAAACACTCAAACATTTTACAATTGTGATAGAATTGTTGTTAGCTCAGCTAGGCCTCCACAGTTCAGCAAACAAAGGAAACTAGGACGGGTGCTCAACAACAATATCAGGAATAAAAAAAATAGGGCATACCCAGGAAACTGGTCCATGTTAACTATTGACACAGCACTTTGGGATTCTGCAGCTTTCTATAAAACGTTTTCGGGAGGTAGCCTAGTCAAATGCTCTGATTTAACATGGAGGATTAGTGAAGCTTTCTAATGTGCTTATAATCTTATAATCTTTATAATAGGGGGCACATGATGAATATGGATGCCTTTTATGAATAAATGTCATTGGAATTGGAGACTGTTGAGGTTACCGGGTAAAATGGCAAGAAAAGAACTAGATCATCAAAGAACTAGATCAGCCTTAATCCTGTCTGCAATCACTTTGAGTGGATGGAGTCGGTTTAACAGTGCTTGTCCTTAAACGTTTGTCTGTCGAGTCACCACACAATCTGCTTGAGTATCCTGGTTAGCTAAGTAGCAGTTTGCTTACAGGTGTGTGGATTTGACAGTTTGACAAATGCCCCGGTAGGGTGGAGGTAAAGCAACATTTGGGGAACTTGGGTTCTGTTCTGGTTCCGTCCAAAAGTTTGGGGTCACTTATAAATGTCCTTGTTTTTGAAAGAAAAGCACATTTTCTGTCCATTAAAATAACATCAAATTGATCAGAAATACAGTGTAGACATTGTTAATGTTGTAAATGACTATTGTAGCTGGAAATGGCAGATTTTTTTATGGAATATCTACCTAGGCGTACAGAGGTTCATTATCAGCAACCATCACTCCTGTGTTCCAATGGCACGTTGTGTTCGCTAATCCAAGTTTATAATTTTAAAAGGCTAATTGAGCATTAGAAAACACTTTTTCAATTATGTTAGTACAGCTGAAAATTGTTGTCCTAATTAAAAAAACAATAAAACTGGCCTTCTTTAGACTAGTTGAGTATCTGGAGCATCAGCATTTGTGGATTAGATTACAGGCTCAAAATGGCCAGAAACAAATAACTTTCTTCTGAAACTCGTCAGTCTATTCTTGTTCTGAGAAATGAAGGTTATTCCATGCGAGAAATTGCCAAAAAACTAAAGATCTCGTACCATGCTGTGTACTACTCCCTTCAAAGAACAGCGCAAACTGGCTCTAACCAGAATAGAAAGAGGAGTGGGAGGCCCCGGTGCACAACTGAGCAAGAGGACAAGTACATTAACCTGTTACGGATCCAATCCCGTGAACGGGATCGATTTTGACAACATCCAGTGAAATGCAGAGCACCAAATTCAAATGACAAAAATACTAATTTCAAACATTCATGAAAATAGAAGTGCTGCACACCCTTCAAAAGCTTAGACTCTTGTTAATCTAACAGCATTGTCAGATTTCAAAAAGGCTTTACGGCGAAAGCAGAACATTTGATTGTCTGAGGACAGCGCCCCACTCAAAAACTCAATTAGCATAATAACATAACCAGCAGAGTTGTCACAAAACTAAAAATAGCATAAAATAAATCGCTTACCTTTGATGATCTTCCTCTGATGGCATACCCAAGCGTCCAGGTTACACAATAAAAGGTCCTTTTGTTCGATAAAGTTCCTCTTTATATCAATATAGCTCTGTTTGGTTAGCGCGTTTTGTTCAGTAATCCACCTGCCCAAAGGCTTTCATCCATGCAGACAAACGATATCCCAAAAGTATCGGTAAAGTTCGTTGAAACAAGTCAAACAGCATTTCTAATCAATACTCAGATACCCTAAACTGAATATAAACGATAATATTTCAGACGGAATATAACCTGCTGAATAGAAGACAAAACTGAGCGCGCATTCCCTGTTACGCGCAAAATCCAAAACAGGACACTTGACGTGAACTCAGGAACAAGTGGTCTTACTTCCTTGATTTTCATGATTGAAGCTTCAAACCTTTTTCTAAAGACTGTTGACATCTTGTGGAAGCCATAGGAACTGCAATCTGGGGGTTAAACTATGAGGCTTTGAATAGCATGCCAATTGAAAACAGTGTGACATGACTGATTCAGACATCCCGGATGGATTTTGCTCGGGTTTTTGCCTGCCATATCAGTTCTGTTATACTCACAGACATTATTTTAACAGCTTTAGAAACTTCAGAGTGTTTTCTATCCAAAGCTACTAATTATGCATATCCTAGCTTCTGGGCCTGAGTAACAGGCAGTTTACTTTGGGCACGTTTTTCATCCGAACTTCAAAATACTGCCCCCTAGCCCTAAGAAGTTAAAGTCTCCAGTTTGAGAAACAGACACCTCACAAGTGCTCAACTGGCAGCTTCATTAAATAGTACCCGCAAATAGAATGGGCCTCCCACTCCCCTTTCTATCAAATTGTATGTCACGTGCCAAATACAACAGGTGTAGACCCTACAGTGAAATGCTTACTTACAAGCCCTTAACTAACATTACAGTTAAGAAAAAATAAGTGAAAAAAGATAAGTAGATAAGTAAACAACTAAAAATAACAGTAACAAATAATTAAATAGCAGCAGTAAAATAACAAAAGCGAGGCTGAATACAGGTGTTACCGGTACAGTCGAGGTAATTGAGGTAATATGTACATGTAGGTAGAGTTAAAGTGACTATGCATAGATAATAAACAGAGTAGCAGCATCGTAAAAGAGAGGGGGCAATGCAAATAGTCTGGGTAGCCATTTGATTAGCTGTTCACGAGTCTTATGGCTTGGGGGTAGAAGCTATTCATGAGCCTCTTGAACCTAGACTTGGCGCTCCGGTACCGCTTGCCGTGCAGTAGCAGAGAGAACAGTCTATGACTAGGGTGGCTGGAGTCTTAATTCTTAGGGCCTTCCTCTGACACAGCCTGGTATTCACAAAGGCCATTGTGCCCACAGAAGAGCAGCATGACCATGAAAGTCCATACGATATGTTAAGGCCATAAACTACCCAAATGCAAGATATAAAATAAATGTAAGGCCAGAAAATAAAACCCTGAGCAGACTGTGAAACACTGATGTGTGGAGCTGTGGTATTTTGCAGCGCAACAGTGGTTGTCTCATATGTGGTCAAAATGTCTCCAATGAACATGACCAATCCTCTACCTTATAAGGCACCATTCAGACAAAGGGTCCCCCATGTCACCTGTCATGGGCATTGACTTCACACTCTGTAGCTGGCCAGTTCTTCCTTTTTTCCTTCCTGTCCTTGAATGTGAGAGGATCTTTACCCACTATTGACTTGCATCATGACATATTCTGCACATGTAAATTAACAATAAGCTAACTCTATTTAATCGATAACTTTAGTAATTCAACTTCAGAAAAAGGGCTTTAGGAATGTATCATCTTGTGTGGGAGAGATAATTCACTTTCAATACAAGATAATACAATTTGGTAATAAATTGTATTATGTTACCAAATCTATTATTTTAATATCAACAGTTCAGTTGAGTATTGCTTTCATGGATATTTGAAAAGGATTTTCATTATAGCTTGTTTATCAGAATCTCGTGTTCCATCCCCTGAACGTTCATTTCGTTAAGTGACTGAAAGGTTGTGTAATGCGTTATACAACTTCCATTAATCCAACTACCAAGCCGACCTGACAACAACAGCATTCTGAATATAGAGCCTGGTAGCATGGTGAAGAGAATCCCATTATCTAAATGGATAGGACTAATAATAAAACATTACTTCTAACCTAACCGGATTAGTAATGATCATGTGCTCTTAGGGATCAGTTGAGCTGCCTCTCTACATAAATGCCTTTTATGTACAAAGCCTTTAAGCAACTCACGTTCACTTTGCCGCATTGTGTACCGAGGACGAATTACGCACACCGGACAGATAAGGTGAAAGAAAATAGTATACTTTAAAAATGAGGCTTTGGCTGTTGATATGTGTTAACACCAGCACCTGACTCAATAGAGAACAGAAGTGCACCTAATGCATTGCGACACCCAAGCAAACTTTAACGGAGATCCTTTAAGGTCTAATTGACCCATAACTATGGTTCTTATTGCATTAACATGCATAGACATGTCAGCCACAGTTTTTCATCAAGCTAATAGTTTGGAATGGAAGCAGCACTCAGCAAGATGCGCATTTACACTACTGGTCAAACGTTTTAGAACACCTACACATTCAAGGGTTCTTATTTATTTTTACTATTTTCTACATTGTAGAATAATAGTGAAGACATCAAAACTATGAAACAACACATTGAATCATGTAGTAACCAAAAAAGTGTTAAACAAATCAAAATATATTTTATATTTGAGATATTTCAAATAGCCACCCTTTGTCTTGATGACAGCTTTGCACACTCTGGGCATTCTCTCAACCAGCTTCACCTGGAATGCTTTTTCAACAGTCGTGAAGGAGTTCCCACATATGCTGAGCGGTTGTTGGCTGCTTTTCCTTCACTGCGGTCCGACTCATCCCAAACCATCTAAATTTGTTACGTTATTAATATTTCATAATCAACAATATAATTTTTGAAACACTGAAAATCCGGTGTTTTTATGTCAAACGGTTTTGATATATTGCAGTATTCTGTGGCGTATACTGAACAAAAATATAAATGCAACATGTTGGTCCGATGTTTCATGAGCAGAAATAAAAGATCCCATTAGCACAAAAGGCTTTTATTTATCTACATTTTTGCACACAAATTTGTTTACATCCCTGTTAGTGAGCATTACTCTTTTGCCAACATAATCAATCCACCTGACAGGTGTGGCATATCAAGAAGATGATTAAACAGCATGATCATTACACAGTGGCACCTTGTGCTGGTGACAATAAAAGGCCACTGTAAAATGTGCAGTTTTGTCACACAACACAATGCCACAGATATCTCAAGTTTTAAGGGAGCTTACAATTGGCATGCTGACTGCAGGAATGTCCACCAGAGCTGTTGCCAGAGAATTGAATGTTATTTTCTTTACCGTATGCTGCCTCTAACGTCGTTTTAGAGAATTTATGTCCAACCGGCCTCAAAACCGCAGACCATGTGTATGGCGTTGTGTGGGAGAGCGGTTTGCTGTCAACGTTGTGAACAGAGTGCCATATGGCGGCGGTGGGGTTATGGTATGGGAAGGCATAAGCTACAGACAACAAACACAATTGCATTTTATCAATGCCAATTTGAATGCACAGAGATACCGTGACGAGATCCTGAGGTCCATTGTCGTGCCATTCATCCGCCGCCATCACCTCATGTTTCAGCATGATAATGCACAGGCCCATGTCGCAAGGATCTATACATAATTCCTGGAAGCTGAAAATGTCCCAGTTCTTCCATGGCCTGCATACTCACCAGACATGTCATCCATTGAGCATGTTTACGACAGCGTGTTCAAATTCCTTCCAATATCCAGCAACTTTCGCACAGCCATTGAAGAGGAGTGGGACAACATTACATTCCACAGGCCACAATCAACAGCCTGATCAACTCTATGCGAAGGAGATGTGTCGCGCTGCATGAGGCAAATGGAGGTCACACCAGATACTGATTGGTTTTCTTATCCACACCCCTGCCTTTTTTTTAAGGTATCTGTTACCAACAGATGCATATCTGTATTCCCAGTCATGTGAAATCTATAGATTAGGGCCTAATTTATTTATTTCAATTGATTTCCTTATCAACTGTAACTCAGTAAAATCTTTGAAATTGTTGCATGTTGTATTTATATTTTTGTTCAGTGTATATAACATTTAATATTGGAATGCAAACTCAAAATGTTATACATTTCAACTCTATATCTGACATGGTACAGCTGTTTTCTTTTTTTTAAACCCAGAACCATGTGTGTGAGGTGTATACTTTTGTTTCAAAGTAGATTGGTTTAAGACTACCAAGAAACACTGTGTGACCCTGATATATCCCACTGCAGTAAAAGGTTAAAGGCCCCTACCTCCTCATTCCCGAACCTGGGCCCTATACTTTTAAAAGCCTAGAATACAATACTAATAAAAATGTATCACTCAAAGTAAGTGAAATAATTATGAGTTTATTTGCTTTGAATCGATTATTTTGTTACACTTTGTATGTAGTGTGACTGGTTTTACACTTTTTACATTTTTGGATGGAGGTTTTTTGACGCAGTTGCGTTCATCTGTTTGTTCCTCCGGTCTAAAGTGTGCGCCTGTTCACAACTCTCTGCTCTCCTGCACCTGACTTCGCTACCAGTACGCACACACCTCGACATCAACAAAGTACTGTGTAAAGGGTCTATGTAAATGGGATATTTCCGTTTTTTATTTGTAATACATTTGCAAACATTTCTAAAACCAGTTTTTTTTTTATTTGTCATTATGGGGTATTGTGTGTAGATTGATGAGGGAAAAAACTATTTAATCAATTTTAGAATAAGGCTGTAACGTAACAAAATGTGGAAAAAGTCAAGGGGTCTGAATACCTTCCGAATGCATTGTATACTATCCAAGCAGAAGAAACATATTCTTCAAATGTTGATATTTGGTTGCGTTCACAGTTCAATATCCAATTTGTCTACAAATTGATGATAGATATGTTGGATTCACATCTCAATTAAATAATAAACTTCTAAACTCCCAAAGATCCAATCAATCATGGATGAATGATTGTATTCCTAGCTACACATTGAAATTACCTTGACTTATTTCAATTTTTTTTGTGTTACAAAGTGGGATTAAAATGGATTTAATTGTATTTCCTTGTCAACGATCTACACAAAATACTCAAAGTGGAAGAATAATTATAATATTTGTAAAGAAATGTATGAACAATAAAACACTAATATAAATATTCAACCCCCTGAGTAAATACATGTTAGAATCACCTTTGGTAGCAATTTCAGCAGTTTTTCTAGGTAATTCTCTAAGAGCTTTCCACACCTGGATTGTGCAACATTTGCCCATGCTCTTCAAAATTCTTCAAGCTCTGTCAAATTGGTTGTTGATCATTGCTAGACAACCATCTTCAGGTCTTGCCATAGATTTTCAAGCAGATTTAAGTCAAAACTGTAACTCGGCCACTCAGGAACATTCTCTGTCTTCTACGTAAGCAACTACAGTGTAGATTTGGCCTTGTGTTTTAGGTTATTCTCCTGCTGAAAGGTGAATTCATCTCCCAGTGTCTGGTGGAAAGCATACTGAACCAGGCTTTTCTCTAGGATTTTGCCTTTGCTTAGTCCATTCTGTTACTTTTTTTATCCGGAAAAACTCCCCAGTCCTTAACGATTACAAGCATACCTGTAACATAGTGCAGCCACCACTATGCTTGAAAATATGGAGAGTGGTACTCAGTAATGTGTAGCATTGGATTTGCCCCAAACATAACACTTTGTATTCAGGACAAATAGTTAATTGCTTTGCCAAATTTTTCTATTGTTACTTTAGTGCCTTGTTGCGAACAGGATGCATGTTTGGGAATATTTTTCTTTTCTATCTGTCAATTAGGTTAGTATGGTGGAGTAACTACAGTGTTGTTGATCCATCCTCAGTTTTCTTCTATCACAGCCATTCAACTCTGTAATTATTTAAAGTAACCATTGGTCAATTTCATGGTGAAAGTCCTGAGCAGTTTCCTTCCTCTCCGGTATTGATACATCCAAAGTGTAATTAATAACTTCACCATGCTTCACCATGCTATTTTTATTTTTACCCAGTCCATGCTATTTATTATGTGACTTGTTACTCCTGAACTTATTTAGGCTTGAATCCTTATTGACCCAAGACATTTCATCTTTTTTTTTTAATTCATTTATTTAAAAAATTAAACAAATTATTCCACATTTACATTATGGGTTAATGTGTGTAGGCCAGCGACAAAAATCTAAATTAATCTAACAACCTGTTAGTCAGGTTAAGTCAATGTATTTAAGTTACATTTTTACCCTAATTTCAATGTTTACAATGCTGGTTGAAATGGGATGGAACAGTACTGGTTGATGACTTTATTCAAATCCAATGTATTTTGCACGTTGATTCCACGTCACAATACGTTGAGAAATTACATTGAAACAATGTTGATTCAACCAGTGTGTGCCCAGTGGAGAAGCAGTTCAATCAAATGTATTTATCAAGCCCTTTTTACATCAGCCAATGTCACAATGTGCTATACAGAAACTCAGCATAAAACCCCAAACAGCAAGCAATGCAGATGTAGAATCCTGGTGGATAGGAAAAACTCCCTAGAAAGGCAGGAACCTAGGAAGAAACCTAGAGAGGAACCAGGCTGACTGTAGCACTATAGGATCACAGTTGGCCACTTAACTGTCTTGTGAAAGTATTTTCAATCACAGTAGGGTTGTTTATCCACTCTTGTTCTCTTGTGATATTAGAATAATGCCCTCTGTAAGTTGAAAACCCACCAAAAATTAATCCCATTATGTCTCGCCATCTTTTTGAAAACAGACACTGACTTCTGTAGGTTGCTGGAATTATTGATGTATCACTGAGCCAAGAGGAATGACAAAGTCGACATCGCTCCTTGACAACCTAATGATTGACAGTTGCCTCTACTTTTGGACACGTCATTTATCAGGCACAGGGATGTGTCACACCCAAGTAGATGATTGAAATTCATCTACTACATACCTATCGTGCTGACAAAAGAACGAAAGCCACATCAAAGGGCCTCAGAGGCTATGGACCATTACTGGTGATGTGAAAAATTGTGTTGTTCAATGTCATAATTGGAGCCCCCTAGCACTTAGAGCTGGGACGATTTTACTTACTTTGGTAGTTTTCTGTTATTTTGCTACACAACGTTCCTGTAGATTGTTCTAAATCCATTATTTGGTAAAGAGTAATAGCCTATGCATAATGTTGATTGCTGTTATGAAAGTATCTGCCTGTACCCGTTTCACTGTTGGCTGCTGACTCACTCCCTCTCCCGACTGTGCACGCTGAGGAGGGAGAGATGCATTCTGAGAAGCACAAACATATGACCATTGCTCAAAATGCTATTGAGTGAAAAATACAGTTTTCAAAGCAACTACTGTTATTGTAGTAACATAGAGGAAAGTCACAGCTTTCTTTGAGTGTAAAATGTATATGGGTGGACGCCCTAATCAGGTTACGCACCCAATGCATATGGGTACAGTAAATTTCTCAAATGTCCGGTAAATTTAAATGCTGCTGGTGTAATTTCCGGCACCTACTGTACATCAAGTAGCCTAGGTCTAGCGCTGGAAAGTTTTTTATAGGACACTACATTTACTGATAGATTAATCAATTAGCAATTGGCTATCTAGCAACTATTGTATTTAGAGTAAGCAATCTAGCTAGTGCTTTGACTTCCAAAGGTGGTGAATAATATAGCCTATAGATGTCAGCAAATTCTCTGAAGAGCCAAGCATAATTAGGATAATTCTGGATCCTATTTTGACAGGTTGCACATCAAAATATCAATCATGCGTTTCCTGGATAGATTAGATGAAGTAGCTTACTTTTTTAATCATAGGCTACCATCTAAATTGTCTTACTTGCCACTGGTCTAGAGCCCTGCTGCTAATGTAAAGTAACTATCCATTCTTTTTTTGTGTTATCGATATTATCTAGCAAAATAGTTACATTTATTGTAAAATGTCTTTTTGCCAATATCGCCCAGCATTAGTACCTCCCCCCAAAATGGTGTATCATAATTTATCACTGATTTACTGTTATCTAAAGAATATTTGTCAATTTATCGCAAAATAAATCCATATCGCCCAACTTTAGGTACACAGTAATCTGGCCTACTGAAATAAAATGGGCAGTTCCTACTGACATAAAATGGGTAGTTCCTACTGAAATATAATGACAAGTTCCTACTGATATGAAATGGCTAGTTCCTACTGACATGAATTGGTTAGTTCCTACTGACATGAGATGGCTAGGCCAAGTTCCTACTATTGACATGAAATAGCTTGTTCCTATTGACATGACATGTCTAGTTCCTGCTGACATGAAATGGCTAGTTCCTGCTGACATAAAATGGCTAGTTCCTGCTGACATGAAATGGATAGTTCCTGCTGACATGAAATGGATAGTTCCTGCTGACATGAAATGGATAGTACAATAGCGTGTTGTTAGAGTTGACCACATTCTATTCTTTTTTCTTCACTCCACAACTCGGTAATTATCCCTGTTGGAGATAACTTGTCACCAGACAATGGCTAACGAGGTTAATGTTAGGGAAACTTCACTGAGGTATGAAATAGCCATTGCACGAGGGAACTGCTTCTTTAGTTTATTGGGCATAAGATTAGATATGAGAATGTGTATGAGACTATGTCATTTCAGCTAATTGGATTTTGTGGGTCGTGCAAGCAGTAAGAAATGAGCTGTGTATCATGCAAACAGGACCTTTAGCGTATCTAGTGCCTCAATTGCCGGAACAATGCCCATGTGAAATAGCGGGACCCCAATGAACCAATGCCCGCTGCTGCTGTGGCCACACCAGACAGGTAGACATATGTGTACCTTCCAGGGATGCGGAAAAGGTTTCTCTGAGCCAGTTTCCTACCCGACAGGGTCCAAACTCTTCACAGGAGCACACACGGCGGGAGAGTGTTCCGACACTGCCAACCCAATGAAGAAATGATCTGGAAGCACAGCGGCCAATATTCAGCTCAGATGCACGTATACCTACATGGGTACATTGCCCTCTTCCGATATCAGCAGGCGCATATGGCGCCTCGCTCCCTTCCCTACCTTTCACGCAACACAGCTCTATTTTCAGAGTGTACACAGAGTTCATACGCTCCGTGCCGAGCTGCGTTGTTTTTCGGTTATCTGCCAGTATGTAGGAAGTGCACGCAGTAGACAGAGCAGTCATGGTTGGTCACGTTGCTGAGGGTGAGTTTTGCTTGGTTATCTCTCAAGGATAACTGTGATTCAGTGAACGTGACGTTGGCATGCTATGTGCACGGCTTGATTGACATTTCCCAACCAACCATTGACTGCATGACTGACATTCTTCTCATCCCTCAGAAGAAAGAAATCCTGTTGAGCCCCTTCTGAGCTACTCCATCCACTCCACTCTATTTGTTTAAGTATATGTTTCACCCCTATATGTAATGTGACAGCCAACTCACATGGGGACATTGATTACATTGACCCCTAAGGGAGCAGGGGTACATATTTATTTTGCAGTGGACAGCTGTCCTTAAGAATATCGTCATGAAGAGGGCCGGTGAGATGGCTTGACAGTAAAGAGTGGCCTTCCCAAAAGAGGCTTCTAAACTGCCCACATCGTCAGCTTTTCTTGTATTCAAAATCTACATTCACTTTGAATGAGTTTATAAGCTTGACCTCAGGGGTTGAAAAAGTACCCAATTGTCATACTTGAGTAAGAGTAAAGATACTTTAACAGAAAATGACTCAAGTAAAAGTGAAAGTCACCCAGTGAAATTCTACTTGAGTAAAAGTCTAAAAGTATTTGGTTTTAAATATACTTAAGTTTCAAAAGTAAATGTAATTGCTTAAATATACTTAAGTATTAAAAGTAAAAGTATAAATCATTTCAAATTCCTTATATTAAGCAAACCAGATGGAACAATTCCAGAGGCACACTCCAACACTCAGATATCATATACAAACCAAGCACACAAAGCATTTTGTGGGATGACCAGGGATGTTCTCTTGATAAGTGTGTGAATTGGACCATTTTCCTGTCCTGCTAAGCATTCATAATGTAACGAGTACTTTTGGGTGTCAGGGAAAATGTATGGTGTAAAAAGTACATAATTTTGTTGAGGAATGTAGTGAATTATAAGCTGTCAAAAATATAAATAGTAAAGTATCGTACAGACACCTCAAAAAACGACTTAAGTAGTACTTTAAAGTATTTTTACTTAAGTACTTTACACCACAGGTCATTGAGCTACATAATCCCATCCAGAGATAAATTGGGCATTTAAAAAAATGCTATCAGGGTATGACATTTAAAGCATGCTAACCTTTTTTGGTTACAAAATACTATTATTAGCAGTTGGATTGCAGTATTTCTTTGTCCATAGACTGCTTTCAAGGAAACAATTTGTCTGAATTATCCCATTAACCTGCCTAAACATTTACTGGAAATAATTATTCCACATTGACCTGGCATTTAAATCACCTTACTTCAACATACCATAATGCTACAGGGATAAGTGGAAATATCACACATTTACATTGTACTACATGCAAAACTACTATCTAGAGAGGGATATATTTGCATAAAGCAATATTAACAATGCCACTTCATCATGAAAATATATGACATATAAAATGCTGTATACAAAACAATGTAACTTACGACATTACTGTCACGCCCTGGCCATAGAGATTCCTCTGGGTTTCTCTATGGTGTGTTGGGTCAGGGCGTGACTAGGGTTTTCTAGGGGACTTTATGTTGGGTTTTGTGTTGGTTCCCAATTAGAGGCAGATGTTAGTCGTTGCCTCTAATTGGGAATCCTATTTAAGTTTGTTCCTTCCCCACTTGCTTTTGTGGGTTATTGTTTCTGTTAGTGCTGTTTATGTGCTACTTATGTTACGGTCTGTTTATTTGGGATTGTTTTTGGTTAGTTCCTGTGTGTGTGCTGCGCATGTCCGATCAGTTGGTTGCTTTATTTGATTTGTATGTTCCAGTATATATATTAAAATATGTGGAACCCCATGCACGTTGCGCCTTGGTCCGTCCTTGTTCCAGATCGTGACACTTACGTTAATGTATGCTATACTTAGCAACAGCTGCTGAACAAACATTTGTTTCTGTAAATCACATCTCACTCCTATTCATATACAATATTTTATTCAAAATGCTATTTTATTGACTCCATTTATTTGGTGACACCCATATTCTGTCAATCAAACTCAAAATTATGTTGCTCAAGGTATCCAAAACCCTAAGGCCATCCGGCAACATGTAACAACACTCAGCCAATTCCCTCATGCATATAGCGCCATCCTAATCACCAAAATATTACACTTCTATACAAAGGGCTTAACTCCTTTTCATTGTTCTACTTCAGAACTATACAATAATCTATGGCACTTTACCATTGCACATGAAGCCATATGTGTAAAATGTAGTATGTATGTTCTTGACATGAGGATGTTGTATCATTCCTAACCTGGCAATGCCCTCTTAACTTAATTTATCCCCTCAGTGGCAATTTTCTAGAATATACCAGAATCCCTACTCCTTCACTACTCTGTACAATAACTAAATGTTACATAACCTTGACTGGCATGTCTACTCACTCAGTCGACTCACCCAGGCAAGCTTGAGAGTGTTGTGCTAGCTAGACTTTTAATATTGAGCTCAATAAAAGGACTGCTGGGATATGTCAAAACCCTGCTGAGTGCTTTGGCCTGAAAGCAATAAACACCTATTGTGTCGGCACCCGCACAATGTAGATGTCCCGGAGCAACAACTTGGTCTCACGCAGACTTACTGCCGAGGAAGGGGTGAGAATACCCCGTGAAACAGTATAAAAACAGAATTCCAACACAATGGAAACAGTGGTTTAGTTAAATCAGCAAAGGGAAATAATATTCATATACACTAATATGAATGTCCAAATATGCACCAAACCCATGTAGATTTTGGGGGTTATGATCATGGTAAGGCTGTACTATACTCATAAGGCATATTATTTATATTCTTCAAGAATCAATTGGTATATAATTAATTTCAAAGTAGGCCTATACCTCACACCTATCAAAACATACCGTATATTGTATTATCAAAATCCTCTATTGTTGACCGAAATGCTGGTATAAAGATCCATTAAATCTGCAAAGCAAGTTTATTTCACTTTTTTATAGCATTTAATTAAATTACATTGAACAGAGCATATCTTCCAAGTTGTGCCTTTAAGTCTTGTTCTGGTTAAGTCTGGTTTGCTCTCATGTCTTAGTCTCTGGTTTGCTCTCAGGGCTTCTGTCCTCTGGGGGCTACTCTGTGTGGCTTGGCAGTGTGAAAGCCACAAACTGGCCAGTGACCAGATTTACACATCTTCATCACCATGGGAACTCCCATAGTCTCTCGCTGACCTATATACAGTAGATATCCACAGTTCCACACCCACCATTCTTCATGGAGCTATAAGGAGCTTACTTTTATACAGTAGAAATGCTTTTACATGTTGTTGAATCTGTGGCGCCATTGAGGTGAACTGTCAATCCTCGACAGTGACTCAATGGTAGCTACCGCCCTTGATTATATTCAGGTTTAGGGGAGGATGGTGGATGTAATATTGTTATTGACACACGTGACCCCGTGACGTAAAAAATTATGCCATAGAAGGTGGCTAGCGCACAACAGAGGGAAGATAAAATGCTGTCAATGGGGAAATAAAAAGCCATGGTCACTTGATGAAGTGCAGCTACTAACATGTCACATCTTATGAGTGGCTCCTTGAGGTGAAAATGTAGTGTGAGAGACCAATCACATCAACAAAATGTAAAGCTAATTAAAGCTCAACTATAGGTGTGTTGACTGTGATAAAGGCACTGGATTATGAGCTGCCTTGTTTACTAAATAAACAAATTAAATAGGAAGTGGCATGGTGTATCATGTCAACTACTTTAACACCACACTCAGTTTTGAGGTCTGAAAACAAATGTTCAATTTGGGGTGGACTGTCCCTCCAATGTCTAGTTAAAATGGTAACTGGACAAAAAGGGTTAGTTCAGCCAACTCCAATTGCTCTGATTTGATTTTAATTGCAGACTATCCCTAGGTAACCGGAAACTGCTATGTGATATTCTTTCTTGACAAAATCGTCACAATGCATAAAAACAGCATTATCTTATGCCTAGCTAGCTACATGTATCAGGAAAACAAAGCATGCTGACTGGCTGGGTGTGGTATATTAGCTATAATGTCATCACTGAATATCCAACAACGATGTTAGCTAGCTAGGTACCAAACACAAGATACAGCAGTAACAACTACACTTCAGCATATGAACAACCTTTCTACTAGGTAGCATTTAACCAGCTACACTTTGCTAGCTAGCTAACCTCGTGTTTCTCTTCCCTCCGCTCTCTAACATGAGCCACACACACGTCGATATGCACGTGCAAAAATGCAGTTAAGTGAACTAGCTACACATTTAAAGACAGTTCAATGAGTGTACACAACGATACGCATGCTCTTCCGTAAAGTGTACTGTGAAAACTGTAAAAGCACGATTGTCGCTTTTGAGTTTTTACAGATGGAAAAAGCTAGCAAGTCTCACCGGAGTAGTGCTAGCTGAATGAACTAGCTAGCTACACGTCACAACGCAATGAAAGACAAGTAACGTTAGCAACACATCAATAATAAATGTCTGCAATAAAATATGTTCTAAAACAAAGGTATAAGAACATTTGCACACATTACTCTATTTTAACGGATGACAATATAATTTGATGCCTCCAAAAAAGATGGTGGATAATCTCCTTCAAAGATTGACTCTCGGTTTGTGGCGTCTTTCCGGTTTGAGGCACACGGAATTGGTAAAACAGCGGCCCATTTCCCACCAAACGCTGTTAAAACTAAATTTGGTCAGTTTTACACTACAAGAATGAATCTGGTGCATATCAAGTTCCGCCGAGTTAAGTAAATTCTACAAGAGACAATTACATTCCGCGATAAAACATGAATTGATGGCTTGGCTTATTGGGGGTGTGGCTTTCAGTTAGTTATTTTTGTCAGAGCCATTCCGTGAGAGTGAATGTCATTCCAGTTCAACTGTTCTGTTATATTTAATCAAATCTGACTAACCCAGTGCACTGCTTGCTATGAATTCTATTGGATGGTGTTTGCATGTTTAGGTGAAAAGACAAATAATACATATTTTTTGGGGGGAGGGGGTTTGCTTAATCTGACTGAGTGGGCCTGGCTCCCCAGTGGGTGGGCATGGGCGTTCCTACGCCCTTGCCTATGAGGTCACTGGATGATAGATACAATTACAGCCATGTCTGAAGAAAGTATAGACCAACGCATGAGCAACTGAAAGTAAAAAAGAAAAGCATTTTTATTTGAATGTTTTAATAAATGTTTGTGACTCGATAATTAGCATGTTTTGTTCACTGTTAAGCGCTACTAATAAATGTTCCTCGATTGGGTAACACTTAATGATTAGGTGTGAAGTTGACAACATGAAAATGCCTCCCCCATCATTGATCACTGTCCTGTGACATTTCTCAAATCTAATGTGGTGCTTTCCTTCTTCTGTCACAACAACGTGGTTGTGTGCTTAACATTTAAGAATTAGACACTTTACATTTCCAAAGTCACGGATGACATGCTCTAAATGACGATGGCCGCTTGGCACTGTCAACTAATAGGTGTAACAATAGACCCTGACAGTTTGTCACACCGCACAAAACCTTGGGTTGCGAGTTTGAACCTCCATTTTCTCCCTCTGTCTTGCTGTCATGTCACTCCTGCTATCTCTGACCTCCAATTCCCACCTCTCTCTAAAGAGTAGCTGCTCAGATAGTGACTTCCTGTTGTGGTAGAATTTCCCGAAATAGCACTACTTCAAAGTGCGCAGCTTTGTGTCAACTTGGTAATGGGTTTACAAAAGACGCTGTGATCAAATGTAAAATTATTTAATCTGCGAGGAGGCAGGTAATAATATGTTAATCCATACAAGGCATTTACAGTGCATGGGGAATTTAATTTCAAGAAGTGTGGGAATGGAGCGATCACAGAGAGTTATAGCATACTGGTGGTGGTGGATTTAAAAAGGAACTATCCTGTATCAGCTAAGATAACTAAACTGAATAAAAATTTAAGAAACTCAGCTCCATCATTCATTGAATCAGATGGCTCATTCATCACAAAACCCACTGATATTGCCAACTACTTTAATGATTTTTTCATTGGCAAGATTAACAAATTTAGGCATGACATGCCAGCAACAAACGCCGACACTACACATCCAAGTGTAACTGACCAAATTATAAAAGACAAGTATTGTAATTTTGAATTATGCAAAGTGAGTGTGGAAGAGGTGAAAAAAAGTATTATTGTCTATCAATAATGACAAGCCATCGGTGTCTGACAAATTGGATGAAAAATTACTGAGGTTAATAGCGGACGATATTGTCACTCCTATTTTCCATATCTTCAATTTAAGCATACTGGAAAGTGTGTGCCCTCAGGCCTGGAGGGAAGCAAAAGTCATTCCGCTACCTAAGAATAGTAAAGCCCTCATTACTGGCACAAATAGCCGACCAGTCAGCCTGTTACTAACCCTTAGTAAACTTTTGGAAAAAATGGTGTTTGACCAGATACAATGCTATTTTACTGTAAACAAATTGACAACAGACTTTCAGCATACTTATAGGGAAGGATATTCTACAAGCACAGCACTTACACAAATGACTGATGATTGGCTGAGAGAAATTGATAATAAAAAGATTGTGAGGATGTTTTGTTAGACGGCTTTTGACATTATCGATCATAGTCTGCTTCTGGAAAAACATATGTGTTATGGCTTTACACCCCCTGTTATATTTTGGATAAAGAGCATTCCCTATCTAACAGAACACAGAGGGTGTTTTGTAATGGAAGCCTCTTGAACACAGGGCAGCTGTCTAGGTCCCTTACTTTTTTCAATCTTTACTAACGACATGCCACTGGCTTTGAGCAAACTCTATACACGTCAGCTACTACAGCAACTGAAATTACTGCAACACTTAACAAAGAACTGCAGTCAGTTTCAGAATGGGTGGCAAGGAATAAGTCAGTCCTAAATATTTCAAAAACTGAAAAGATTGTATTTAGGACAAATCATTCAATAAACCCTAAACAACAACTTAACCTTGTAATGCATAATGTGGAAATTGAACAAGATGAGGTGACTAAACTGCTTAGAGTAACCCTGGATTGTAAACTGTCATGGTCAAAACATGTTGATACAACAGTAGATAAGATGGGGAGAAGTGCATACCCCACAAGACATGCTACCAGAGGTCTCTTCACAATCCCCAAGTCCAGAACAGACTATGGGAGGTGCACAGTACTACATAGAGCCATGACTACATGGAACTCTATTCCACATCAGGTAACTGATTCAATCAGTAGAATCAGATTTAAAAACAGATACAAATATACCTTATGGAACAGCGGGGACTGTGAAGATACACGCACACAGGTACAGACACACGCATACACACACAAACACTAGCACACGTACTCTACAGCCATTGTAATATTGTTGTATGATGGTATTATACATTTTGTATTGTAGATATGTAGTGGTGTAATGATGTTATAAGATGTACTGTTTTATCTTTTGTTTGATGTGTAATGTAAGTGTGTTTGGACCCCAGAAAGAGTAGCAGCTGCCTTGGCAGCATTTAATGGGGTGTTGGGTGGGATTCTAATTTATGCCAAATTGTTACATTATTTTAGGACCCTTTCAGGTTTAAAAGTGTTGCATGATACTTAAAAGATCAACATTATGTAACAGGGGAAATATACACTGAGTGTACAAAACATTAAGGACTCCTGCTCTTTCCATGACATAGACTGACCAGGTAAATTCAGGTAAAAACTATGATCCCTTATTGATGTCACTTGTTAAATCCACTTCAATCAGTGTAGATGAAGGGTAGGAGACAGATTAAAGAAGGATTTTTAAGCCTTGAGACAATTGAGACATGGCTTGTGTATGTATGCCATTCAGAGGGTGAATGGGCAAGACAAAATATTGAATCGCTTTTGAATATGGTATGGTAGTAGGTGCCAGGCGAACTGGTTTGTGTCAAGAACTGCAACGCTGCTGGGGTTTTCACGCTCAATAGTTTCCCGTGTGTCAAGAATGGTTCACCACCCAAAGGACATCCAGCCAACTTGACACAATTGTGGGAAGCATTGGAGTCAACATGGGCCAGAATCCCTGCGGAACACTTTCAAGACCTTGTAGAGTCCATGCGACGATGTATTGAGGCTGATGGCAAAAGAGTGGGGTACAACTCAATATTAGGAAGGTGTGCTTAATGTTTTGTACACTCAGTGTATTCTGTACCTGTATAAGTTGTTCTCTACTATACCCACTTGCATGTGTTCCGTACAGTGGGGAAAAAAAGTATTTAGTCAGCCACCAATTGTGCAAGTTCTCTCACTTAAAAAGATGAGAGAGGCCTGTAATTTTCATCATAGGTACACTTCAACTATGACAGACAAAATGAGGAAAAAAAATCCAGAAAATCACATTGTAGGATTTTTAATGAATTTATTTGCAAATTATGGTGGAAAATAAGTATTTGGTCACATACAAACAAGCAAGATTTCTGCCTCTCACAGACCTGCAACTTCTTCTTTAAGAGGCTCCTCTGTCCTCCACTCATTACCTGTATTAATGGCACCTGTTTGAACTTGTTATCAGTATAAAAGACACCTGTCCACAACCTCAAACAGTCACACTCCAAACTCCACTATGGCCAAGACCAAAGAGCTGTCAAAGGACACCAGAAACAAAATTGTAGACCTGCACCAGGTTGGGAAGACTGAATCTGCAATAGGTAAGCAGCTTGGTTTGAAGAAATCAACTGTGGGAGCAATTATTAGGAAATGGAAGACATACAAGACCACTGATAATCTTCCTCGATCTGGGGCTCCACGCAAGATCTCACCCGTGGGGTCAAAATGATCACAAGAACGGTGAGCAAAAATCCCAGAACCACACGGGGACCTAGTGAATGACCTGCAGAGAGCTGGGACCAAAGTAACAAAGCCTACCATCAGTAACACACCACGCCAGGGACTCAAATCCTGCAGTGCCAGACGTGTCCCCTGCTTAAGCCAGTACATGTTCGGCCCGTCTAAAGTTTGCTAGAGAGCATTTGGATGATCTAGATGAGGATTGGGAGAATGTCAGATGAAACCAAAATAGAACTTTTTGGTAAAAACTCAACTCGTTGTGTTTGGAGGACAAAGAATGCTGAGTTGCATCCAAAGAACACCATACCTACTGTGAAGCATGGGGGTGGAAACATCATGTTTTGGGGCTGTTTTTCTGCAAAGGGACCAGGACGACTGATCCGTGTAAAGGAAAGAATGAATGGGGCCATGTATCGTGAGATTTTGAGTGAAAACCTCCTTCCATCAGCAAGGGCATTGAAGATGAAACGTGGCTGGGTCTTTCAGCATGACAATGATCCCAAACACACCGCCTCGGGCAACGAAGGAGTGGCTTCAGAAGAAGCATTTCAAGGTCCTGGAGTGGCCTAGCCAGTCTCCAGATCTCAACCCCATAGAAAATCTTTGAAAGTCCGTGTTGCCCAGCGACAGCCCCAAAACATCACTGTTCTAGAGGAGATCTGCATGGAGGAATGGGCCAAAATACCAGCAACAGTGTGTGAAAACCTTGTGAAGACTTACAGAAAACGTTTGACCTCTGTCATTGCCAACAAAGGGTATATAACAAAGTATTGAGATAAACTTTTGTTATTGACCAAATACTTATTTTCCACCATAATTTGCAAATAAATTCATAAAAAATCCTACAATGTGATTTTCTGGATTTTTTCCCCTCATTTTGTCTGTCATAGTTGAAGTGTACCTATGATGAAAATTACAGGCCTCTCTCATCTTTTTAAGTGAGAGAACTTGCACAATTGGTGGCTGACTAAATACTTTTTTCCCCCACTGTATGTGAGAATTGGAGAATCAGATCTGTAAAGGGAGATGTTGTAGACATTGACGACTGGCTAAAAATGTAATTTAGGCTACTTCATTTCGTTCATTCAGACAGCTCAGGTAATCAAGATTTTGGAGTAACAAAACAGAAAAACACAATATACTGCAAGAATACATGTTTGAGTATTAATCTTGCAATTAATAAGGCAACGCTTACAGAGTCAACCCAACAGAGACTCTTTTAACACAAACATTGTTTCATGGCATTGCCAGGTAAGAAATGGTTTCATCTCAACCTGGAAACCTTTTATGAAGAGTTATTGCAGTTCTTCGGCCCTGACACACGTGTATCAAAATAGAAGCCTTATATATTGCTTTCATTCAGGTCTGTAGTACACTGTTGTCTGTAAGAGAAGTACAGTATGAGTAATCCTCAATGACCTTGCTTCCTCAATGAAGCCCATGTGGTATTTCTAAGACTTTTCAGGTTCAGTGGACTCTAAGAACCCATTTCATGCGAGATGGGGAAAAAATGTAATTTATATTATGTTTGATGTCCTTGGGAGGTTTGTTCATAGTGAATACATTTCTCTGTATGCGTTCAACGCATTACACTTATCGTACAAAACTTATTGGTTTCAGAAGTGGCTTCCTTTGTATACACTATGAAAGTCGGTTTGTCACAAACCATAACATAACATATATAACGGGAGCCACCTTGTCGTTTTTGGAGGCTTGGAGCAGAATTTGTGTAGTCATAAAAAAAGAGTGGGAACTTATAGCAAATATATCTCTAGGTTGTTAACTGTTACTTCCCACAGTTTATTTATTTGTTAGCAATGCTAATGAATGTTTCCAAAAATGGCAAGGTTGCTCCAGTTATAAAAATGTTTAGGTTTGTGATGTTTCAGCTGTACTTTATTCTGTAGTCGAGTGATTACGTACGTGTGATTATGTGTGATATTGAATGTGGTGGAAGACGTTTTAAAGTTGCAATATGTAACTTTTCGGGTGACACGACCAAATTCACATAGAACCTGTGTGTTAAAGATCAATAATTCCCATTGAAAGCCCGTCTAAGAAGCGGTAGATCTGTTTCATCTGCGCTATTTCTATGCTTCCCGTTCTTAAGTTGATGGGGGGTGATGGAAGTTTTCGTGGAAGAATCCCTCCAATAGAGCTCCAGACACTTGTAGAATATATGCCAAGGTGCATTGAAGCTGTTCTGGCTATTGGTGTTTCCTTTATTTTGTCAGTTACCTGTATATAAAACACAGGAAAATCACGTTGAGCCTTTAATGAAACTTTGCAACCCGTCACCTAATGACATACATTACTACATCAGATATGGAGCCCAAGTGAAGAATCTCAAAACTAATGAAAGAACATTCAAGATGATTTAGCTGTTGATGCCATCAAAATAGCACAATATTTTGCTATACCAAAATAACGTCAATCTCCGGCTTTGGCATTTGACCACATATCTTTAACCTTACCCTTTGTATACGTATTCTCAGATTATTCGGCAGTTATCCTATCCTTCTTCCTCTGCCTTACTGATTGCTGGGTATTTATCCCTGTCCCCTTGTTGTATTCTCAATGGATTGCTTGGTCCTAATTGTAAAGCAGAGTTAATTATCCCCTAGCCTGTACTTGGCACATCATCGAAGCCTCGCTAGAGGTTAGGTCTGCCTCATAATCCTGAAAAACGAATCCAGGGTGTGAAATGGAACCCTGAGTGTCGACGGACAGAATAAGGGCACGTAATCGATTGATATGGATTGTGCTGCAAATACTGGACAACCATGTTTTGTACAACATTTAGCAATGTTTACCGAAATGGTTAGTGTCATATTTCAACAATGGTTTGATTGCTGTTTCACTGGCTCTTTTTTATGTCTTACTCACTTGTTCAACAGATATTGTTTGTTCCTGGCTCTCTCTTTTGAATTTGCAGAGTCACAGCATGTTGCTGTCTTTGATTTTGTAATTTTTTGGGGGGCAGCCTTGCAAAAAGTTCCTGTTGGTAATCTTACATTAAGTAAAACAAAGAATTCCGGTGGAATATCCGTCTCCTAGGGGCTGTGGTATTTTGAGAGCTTTTACTTTGAATGTTCCCTGTGTCTCCTTGCTTTTGTAACACAAGGTGACACCACAGGAATGACCCCTGTGAGTGTGAGTGTGTGAGTGTGTGTTTGTGTTTTCTTCAAAATAAGTGTGATTCATCTGCAAGATGTGACAACAGGAGAAGTGACTTTGATTTTGTTTGGCCATCAGTTCCTGCAGAGAGTACCGAAGTGATTTTAAGAGCGCACTAACCTCATTGGATTTTACTGAGTGGCCTATTTGCATGACAAAATAACTTAATATCCAAGGAAAAGGAATACATCAGTAAGAGGAAAGAATCATCTGATTGATAGTGGCACAATCTCTCAAGGGGCCTCATGTTCAATTTAACAGTAAAACATAAGTAGTGACATTTTACATCTTACATCATAAATGATAGAAACGGAAGCGACGAGGCTTATGTGGGTCAAAAAAACGATATAAAACACACTCGCATTCATTCTCTGTTTGATTTTTTTGATAGGGTAATAATACATTTTATTTTATTAAAAAGTGAATGATATCTGTACATTATCAAAATGTAGTAGTGTGCTGAGACCCAGCCTGTTTGGTTACTATCGTTTTTTATATATTTCTCTGCTCATAAATCTGCAATAACAGACTTATCAATATCGCATTAAAATGGTTTTATGATGAGCAATAGGTTTTGTTAAAATAACACTTTTTTCAGTGTGTGTTAATGATGTATTATTAATATCATCATAGCCATCTATTATGTCAAGATCAGTAGCAACCTCCGATGCAATATATGGCTTACTTGTCTAGGAACATACAGAGAAGGAACTGCCAAATGCGTCATAACAGGCTGGAAGAAAAGCTGCACTCGGAGCCAAATTTTAAATGCATTAGGCCTACATTATATAGGCCTACATGGAGCAAGTTGGAGAAATCGCATTAAAGGACGATTTCAATGTATTTTTGAAAGGGCTGTGGTCACCATTCAATTTAGCCATTAAATATATACATCTCATTGTAGTGGGGAGCTGTTTTGAATTTTTTTCAACAGGTCCATTATATTCCCATTTACATCTTATAGCAACCCTATATTATTGGCAGCGCTGGTGTGAAGGAGAGGAATGGCAGAGCAGACCGTCATATGACCCTAAATATTTTGATGTGCAACTTGGGAAAAAAATCCCACATCTGTGCGGTTTGCGAGTGATGTTGTTCTACATTGTGTCGTTGTTTCCTCTTCAGAGCGCACTGGTGCACAACTAATACATTGTATAATTTTGCTTGACCATGCGAACTACGAGTTCTTTCAAGTTTCGCACTGTTTGTACTGAAGGTTTGTAGACAAGTAAAGTGTATACAGTTGAAGTCAGAAGTTTACATACACCTTAGCCAAATACATTTAAACTCAGTTTTTCACAATTCCTGACATTTAATCCTAGTAAAAATTCCCTGTCTTAGGTCTGTTAGGATCACCACTTTATTTTATGAAAGTGAAATGTAAGAATAATAGTAGAGAGAATGATTTATTTCAGCTTTTATATCTTTCATCACATTCCCAGTGGGTCAGAAGTTTACATACACTCAATTAGTATTTGGTAGCATTGCCTTTAAATTGTTTAATTAAGGTCATACGTTAGCCTTCCACAAGCTTCCCTCAATAAGTTGGGTGAATTTTGTCCCATTCTTCCTGACAGAGCTGGTGTAACTGAGTCATGTTTGTAGGCCTCCTTGCTAGCACACACCTTTTCAGTTCTGCCCACAACTTTTCTATGGGATTGAGGTCAGGGCTTTGTGATGGCCACTCCAATACCTTGACTTTTTTGTTTTTAAAACATTTTGCCACAACTTTGGAAGTATGCTTGGGGTCATTGTCCATTTGGAAGACCCATTTGCGACCAAGCTTTAACTTCCTGACTGATGTCTTGAGATGATGCTTCAATATATCCACATAATTTTCCTCCCTCATGATGCCATCTATTTTGTGAAGTGCACCATTCCCTCCTGCAGCAAAGCACCCTCACAACATGATTCTGCCACCCTCGTGCTTCACTGTTGGGACAGTGTTCTTCGGCTTGTAAGCCTCCCCCTTTTTCCTCCAAACATAACGATGGTCATTATGGCCAAACAGTCCTATTTTTGTTTCATCAGACCAGGGGACATTTCTCCAAAAGTATGATATTTGTCCCCATGTGCAGTTGCAAACCGTAGTCTGGCTTTTCAATGGGCGGTTTTGGAGCAGTGGCTTTTTCCTTGCTGAGCGGCCTTACGGGTTATGTCGATATAGGACTCGTTTTACTGTGGATATAGATATTTTGTACCTGTTTCCTCCAGCATCTTAATAAGGTCCTTTGCTGTTGTTCTGGGATTGATGTGCACTTTTCGCACCAAAGTGCATTCATCTCTAAGAGACAGAATGCGTCTCCTTCCTGAGGGGTTTGACGGCTGCGTGGTCCCATAGTGTTTATACTTGCGTACTATTGTTTGTACAAATGAACGTGGTACCTTCAGGCGTTTGGAAATTGCTCCCAAGGATGTACCAGACTTGTGGAGGTCTACATTTTTTTTTCTGAAGTTTTGGCTGATTTCTTTTGATTTTCCCATGATGTCAAGCAAAGAGGCACTGATTTTGAAGGTAGGCTTTGAAATACATCCACAGGTACACCTCAAATGATGTCAATTAGCCTATTAGAAGTTTCTAAAGCCATGCCATCCTTTTAATGAAATTTTCCAAGCTGTTTAAAGGCACAATCAACTTAGTGTATGTACACTTATGACCCACTGGAATTGTGATACAGTGAAATAATCTGTCTGTAAAAAATTTTGGGAAAAATTACTTCCATTCACAAAGTAGATGTCCTAACCGACTTGCCAAAACTATAGTTTGAGCGGCAGCAGAGGTGACGGTTTTGGAGAGTCCGGCGTGCTCAAAGTAAAATGCCTGCCACTCAGGCCCAGAAACTAGGATATGCACATAATTAGTACTATTGGATAGGAAACACTCTGAAGTTTCTAAAACTGAACAGAACCATACAGAAGAAGAATTACTGAAGGAAGCACATATGTCAATAACATTTCCCGGGCACGAGACCGTGAGCGCGCTCCACTTTATTTTCCTTTTATATCGTTTAGGATATAATCCGTGTAAAATATTATCGTTAATATTCATAAAAGGATACCTAAAGGATGCATTATAAATGATGTTTGATTTGATTGGGCAAAGTTGATAGGTATAATTTCAACGCTTTCTCTTCACTGTACAACGGGTGACTCGACGATGGATTTTCTGAACGTAATGAGCCAACCAAACGGAGATTTATGGATATAATAAATGACTTTTTCTAACAAAAGAACCATTGGATGTCTTCCTTGGACTTGGGATGCCCTCAGCAGAAGTTCTTCGAAAGGTAAGTGATTTATTTTAGCTCTTATATGGGTTTTGTGTGACCCGAGCTGAATATGAATTTATGCCAATGCATAAATATGTGAGGTGCTATCCTCAAACAATCAAATGTTGTGCTTTCGCCGTAAAGCCTTTTTGAAATCTGACAACGCTGTGATATTGCCAAGAATCATAGCTTTTGATGACTATGCAACACTTGTATATTGATGAATGCTTAATAATTCAACTTTTGGATTTTGAATTTGGCGCCTAGTGCCCCGGTTATCCCTAAGAGGTGTTAACAAGAAATTTGTGGAGTGGTTGAAAAACGAGTTTTAATGACTCCAACCTAAGTGTATGTAAACTTCCGACTTCAACTGTACATGTCACTGGAGTAGGCTATAGGCCTACTATAAAAAAAAAATCACGGCATCTAAACTGATTGGATCCCCCTCTCCTTCTGAATGAACGCGCCATTCAGCTCAAAGGCAGTGACATGATCTCCAGTCCAAACCACCCACTCTACCACTGCTTTGAATTCCCATCAGGTCGGAAAAATCGGACAATGAATGGTGCGCACTGCGCTCTTCGGGAGGAGTTTCATCCCAGTGGCTATCACTATTATGAACATCTCCTCATATGGGCAGATGTAGGGTGGGATGGAATGGCAGGGTAGGAAAGGTATTTGTCTGACTGTTCCTATTGTTTGCTTCCTGTTGTGTTTTGTTTAGACCTATGTGATGTGTGAGAAGTGCTAAGATTTCTTCTTGTAGGACAAATCTGTGTCTGAATTGTTTTACTTTTCCATCATATGACCGTTATCATTCAAATGCATTGACATAGTTTAATTCAATCAATGAATTGTATTTATTTATTTAACTAGGCATGTCAGTTAAGAACAAAATCTTATTTTCATTGACGGCCTAGGAACAGTGGGTTAACTGCCTTGTTCAGGGGCAAATCGGGGATTTGATCTTGCAACCTTTCGGTTGCTAGTCCAACGGTCTTACCACTAGGCTACCTGCCACCCCAATGAATCAAAGTGTAATGCTGGTATTATTTTCTCTTTCATTGCATGATGAGTGCAATAGCTTATAAACTGGAGAGAACTTCTACAATAAGATTGATTGGCTTCTTTCTCTCTTGGATATTTCACACCTTTCCATTGCAGAACCAAACACACATTTGAGTTACACACATATGGGGACTTCATTAACATAATGTGGGATGTGATGGGTAATGTCTTCTCTATTGCTGGATCGAATCCCCGAGCTGACAAGGTAAAAAACTTCTGTCGTTCTGCCCCTGAGCAAGGCAGTTGACCCACTGTTCCCCAGGATGTCGATTAAGGCAGCCCGTCGCACCTCTCTGATTCAGAGGGGTTAAATGCGGAAGACACAATTGAATGCCAACAGCTTGATAAAAAGTTTAAAACACACATGTGAAAGCTTGATTACATAAAGGAATATTAGTGGGAATATGTCCATGATAAAAACAAGAGAATGGAATATAATTGGATAAATTAGAAAAAAAGATTAGTTGAGATGCAGCCACCACTCGCGTGTGGAACGCTGTATCTAAAATCAATATGGACATCACCCGATGCTGAAAGTTGAGGAAGCAAATTTAAGAGGGCTTTGTTGGAGCACTATTTAAGAAATAAGAGGTAGGCTTACCTGTTTGACAGACGCAATTATGTTATCCATATATTTGTCGGTATAGTTATTTCCTTTATACTGTCACCATGGATTCCTTAAATAGGCCTACCGCCTTTCTGTGTTCAACTCAGGCGTCATGTCTGGGGTGGGAATTCAACTTCTGAAGGTAATGACATCTCAGATTAAATTATTTGCAAAAATTGACAGTTTGTTGCTAAAAAGATGGCATTGTATAAATACAGTAAGATTACAATAGTTTAGTAGAGTAGGTAGGCCTGTTAATAGAGACATTGGTGACACATTCTGAAAATACATTTAAATCGTGTTTAAATGCAATTTTTTCTACCCTGCTCCATGTATTCATTGTACAGTTAATTCGGAAAGTATTCAGACCCCTTGACTTTAGCCTTATTCTAAAATGGATTAAATGTTTTTTTTTTCCCTAAACAGTCTACACACAATACCCCATAATGACAAAATAAAAACTGGTTTTTAGAATTTTCTGCAAATGTAAAAAAAGAAAATGAAATATCACATTTACATAAGTATTCAGACCCTTTACTCAGTACTTTGTTGAAGCACCTTTGGCAGCGATTACAGCCTCGAGTCTTCTTGGCTATGGCGCTACAAGCTTGGCACACCTGTATTTGGGGAGTTTCTCCAATTCTTCTATGCAGATCCTCTCAAGCTCTGTCAGGTTGGATGGGGAGCGTCGCTGCACTGCTATTTTCAGGTCTCTCCAGAGATGTTCAATCGGGTTCAAGTCCGGGCTCTGGCTGAGCCACTCAAGGACATTCAGAGACTTGTCTCGAAGCCACTCCTGTGTTGTCTTGGCTGTGTGCTTAGGATCATTGTCCTGTTGGAAGGTGAACTTTCTCACCATTCTGAGGTCCTGAGCGCTCTGGAGCAGGTTTTCATCAAGGATCTCTCTACTCATCTTTCCCTCGATCCTGACATGTCTCCCAGTCCTTTCCGCTGAAAAAGATCCCCACAGCATGATGCTGCCACCACCGTGCTTCACCGTAAGTATGCTAGCTTTCCTCCAGATGTGACGCTTGGCATTCAGGCCAAAGAGTTCAATCTTGGTTTTATCAGGCCAAAGAGTTCAATCTTGGTTTTATCAGACCAGAGAATCTTGTTTTTCATGTTCTGAGAGTCCTTTAAGTACCTTTTGGCAAACTCCAAGTGGGCCGTCATGTGCTTTTTACTGAGCAGTGGCCTCCGTCTGGCCACTCTGCCATAAAGGCCTGATTGGTGGAGTGCTGCAGAGATGGTTGTCCTTCTGGAAGGTTCTCCCGTCTCCACAGAGGAACTCTGGAGATCTGTCAGAGAGACCATTGGATTGTTGAACACCACCCAGACCAAGGCCCTTCTCCCCCGGCCAGCTCAGTCTTGGTGGTTCCAAACTTCTTCCATTTGAGAATTATGGCGGCCACTATGTTCTTGGGGACCTTCGATGCTTCAGTCATTTTTTGGTACCCTTCCACAGATCTGTGACTCTACACTGTTACGCGGAGTGGAACAGGGAAACCCAAGAGCAGACTCAGACGAGGAGACTGGGATGAAGTAACCAAAGTATTTATTGAAACACAGGGGGAGATGGAGTGCAGGCCAGGGGAAGCTCGGGCGGGTTGCAGGAAACCAGGTGCGGAGGCTGAGGCTGGAGCGAGAGGGGTTGGGAGAGGGTAAGCAGGTCTGGAGGGGAATCCAAAGGAGCAGTAGAGTGGGGAATCCAGTAGCAGGATGAGGAGACGTGGGACTGGAGACTGGAAACAGGGACCAGAGTCAGTGGGGGCAGAATGAGCAGAGATTACGATTTGGCAGTGTGGAAGTGGCAGGACTGAGTATTTGTAGAGGTCTTGATTATGGAAGAGGTTGCAGCTGGTAGGGATCTGCTCTGACTCCAGCACACTTGTCTCCGCCCACACAATCACACACACACACAGAGAGAGAGGAAGAGGGAGAGAGCACTGGGGGAGGGGCGACAGGTCAAGGAGACACAGGATGAGCACTAGAGGGCGTGGCAGGAGCAGATGTAACAGACACAATGCTGTCTCTGAGCTCTACCAACAATTCCTTCGACCTCACGGCTTGGTTGTTGCTCTGACATGCACTGTCAACTGTGGGACCTTATATAGACAGGTGTGTCCCTTTCCAAATAATTTCCAATCAATTAAAACAACCACAGGTGGATTCCAATCAAGTTGTAGAAACATCTCAAGGATGATCAATGGAAACAGGATGCACCTGAGCTAAATTTCTTAAAGCAAAGGGTCTGAATACTGATGTAAATAAGGTATTTCTTTTTTTTTTAAATTTGTATACTTTAGCAAATATTTCTAAAAACCTGTTCTCGCATTATCATTATGGGGTAGTGTGTGTAGATTGATAATACATTTTAGAATAAGACTGTGACGTTACAAATGGCTTTCCGAATGCTCTGTATTCCATTTCACATTTGGGTCCCCATTGTAGCTAGTTCCGGGAGTATTATGACACGTCTGTATGTTCCTAGCTTGTAGTTACACCAGTGAGGATAAGGTTAGGTGTGTTTCCATTCTAAACAGTGTGTGTAACTGTTTATATTTGGCACACACAAACACCTGTAACCACTTGCTTAAATAGAGCTCTTACCATATAAGTTTGGGATTAAGTAGATGGCGCCGCAAACTAGATGGCGCTGACAGAGCTGGTCGCCTCGCTTTGAGTCCTTAGGAAACTATGCAGTATTTTGTTTTTTTTTATGTATTATTTCTTACATTGTTAACCCAGGAAATCTTAAGTCTTATTACATACAACCGGGAAGAACTATTGGTTATAAGAGCGACGTCAATTTACCAACATAACGACCAGGAATACGACTTTCCCGAAGCGGATCCTCTGTTTGGACCACCACCCAGGACAATGGATCTAATCCCAGAAGCCGACCCAAAACAATGGCACTGCAGAAGGTGCAGACGGAGCTGCCTCCTGGTCAGGCTCTGTAGACTTGCACATCGCCTACCGCAACTGAGTATACTACTCACCAATGTCCAGTCTCTTGACAACAAGGTAGACAAAATTTGAGCAAGGGTTGCCTTCCAGAGAGACATCAGAGATTGTAACATTCTCTGTTTCACGGAAACATGGCTCTCATAATATGTCAGAATCGGTTCAGCCACCGGGCTTCTCCATGCATCGCACGGACAGAGATAAACACCTCTCTGGGAATATGAAGAGCGGGGGTGAATGCTTCATGATTAACAACTCATGGTGTAATCATAACAACATACAGGAACTCAAGTCCTTCTGCTCACCCGATCTAGAATTCCTTACAATCAAATGCCGGCCTTATTACCTCCCAAGAGAATTCTCGTCAGTTATCGTCACAGCTGTGTACATTCCCCCTCAAGCAGACACCAAGACGGCCCTGGACTCTATGTAAACTGGAAACCATATATCCTGAGGCTGCAATTATTGTAGCTGGGATTTTAACAAAGCAAATTTGAGAACAAGGCTACCTAAATTCTATCAGCATATTGATTGCACTGCTTGCGGGGGTATTACACTCGATCACTGCTACTCTAACTTCCGCGATGCATACAAAGCCCTCCCCCGGCCTCTCTTCGGCAAATCCGACCACGACGCCATCTTGCTCCTACCGTCTTATAGACAGAAACTCAAACAGGATGTACTAGTGACTAGAACCATTCAATGCTGATCTGACCAATCGGAATCCACGCTTCAAGATTGTCACGCGGACTGGGATATGTTCCAGTCAGCCTCAGAGAACAACATAGATCTATACACTGACTCAGTGAGTGAGTTTATAAGTTAGTGCATTGGAGATGTTGTACCCACTGTGACGATTAAAACCCACCTTAACCAGAAACCGTGGATGGATGGCGGCATTCACGCAAAACTGAAAGCGCGAACCACCACATTTAACCATGGAAAGAGGTCTGGGAATATGGCTGAATATAAACAGTGTAGTTATTATCTCCGCAAGGCAATCGAACGTACAGGGACGTCGGTACAGGGACAAAGTGGAGTCGCAATTCAACGGATCAGACACGAGACGTATGTGGCAGGGTCTACAGGAAATCACGGACTACAAAAAGAAAACCAGCCACGTCACGGACACCGACATCATGCTTCCAGATAAACTAAAGACCTTCTTTGCCCTCTTTGAAGATAATACAGTGCTACCCCCCACTCTCCTTCTCCGTGGCTGACATGAGTAAAACATTTAAACGTGTTAACCCTCGCAAGGCTGCTGGCCCAGACAGCATTCCTAGCCTTGTTCCTGTACCCAAGAAGACAAAGATAACTGAACTAAATGACTACTGCCCCGTAGCACTCACTTCTGTCATCATGAAGTGCTTTGAGAGACTAGTCAAGGATCATATCACCTCCACCTTACCGGCCACCATAGACCCACTTCAGTTTGCATACCGCCCCAACATGTCCACAGACGATGCAATTGCCAACACACTGCACACTGCCCTATCCCATCTGGACAAGAGGAATACCTATGTAAGAATGCTGTTCATTGACTACAGCTCAGCATTCAACACCATAGTACCCTCCAAGCTCATCATCAAGCTGGAGGCCCTGGGTTTCAACCCCGCCCTGTGCAATTGGGTCCTGGACTTTCTGACGGGCCGCCCCCAGGTGGTGAAAGTAGGAAACAACATCTCCACTTCACTGACCCTCAACACTGGGGCCCCACAAGGGTGCGTGCTCAGCCCCCTCCTGTACTCCCTGTTCACCCACGACTGCGTGGCCATGCACGCCTCCAACTCAATCATCAAGTTTGCAGACGACACAACAGTAGTGGGCTTGATTAACAATGACGAGACAGCCTACAGGGAGGAGGTGAGGGATCTCGGAGTGTGGTGTCAGGAAAACGACCTCTCACTCAATGTCAACAAAACAAATGAGATGATCGTGGACTTCAGGAAACAGCAGAGGGAGCACCCCCCTATCCACATCAGCAGTGGAGAAGGTGGAAAGTTTTAAGTTCCTCGGCATACACATCACAGACAAACTGAAATGGTCCACCCACGCATACAGTGTGGTGAAGAAGGCACAACAGCGCCTCTTCAACCTCAGGAGGGTGAAGAAATTTGGCTTGTCACCCAAAACCCTGACAAACTTTTACAGATGCACAATCAAGAGCATCCTGTCGGGCTGTATCACAGCCTGGTATGGAAACTGTACCGCCCTCAATCGCAAGGCTCTCCAAAGGGTGGTGCGGTCTGCACAACGCATCACCGTGGGCATCATCAAGCTGGGACCAAGAGACTTTAAACAGCTTCAATCTCAAGTCCATCAGACTGCTAAACAGCAATCACTAACTCAGAGAGGCTGCTGCCTACATTGAGACCCAATAACTGGCCACTTTAATAAGTGGATCACTAGTCACTTTAAACAATGGCACTTTAAAAAATTCTACTTTAATAATGTTTACATATCTTACATTACTCTTATCATATGTATATACTGTATTTTATATCATCTATTGCAGGTTGCCTATGCCGCTGGGCCATCACTCATCCATATATTTATATGTACATATTCTCATTCACCCCTTTAGATGTGTGTGTATTAGGTAGTTGTTGTGGTATTGTTAGATTACTTGTTAGATATTACTGCACTGTCGGAACTAGAAGCACAAGCATTTGGCTACACTTGCATTAACATCTGCTAACCATGTGTATGTGACCAATAAAATTTGAATTGATTTAAGTTGAGGACGGGCTGTTGAGAAGCCCTTACGTCTTAATTTCCTATATGTTCAGAGCGCTTACAAGTGTCTTTGCGATCTCTTACCGCCTACTCCCTCTGTCTCTTCCAAAATGAAATGTTTCAGGCTAAGGCCCAGGCTGTAAACATTGCTTAAGAGAGAACCCTTGAGATGTATAGCAAAGGGGACACTTGGGAGATAGAATTCGCAAAACTTATGCTATGTTACGACTTCTAGCTAGGTGGCTAGGTTGCTAACGTTAGCTAGGCTAGGGTTTAGGGGTTAGGTTTAAGGTCAGGATTAAGTTTAGGAGTTAGGTTAAAGTTAGGGTTAAAGTCACCATTATTAGTCAGTTGTACAACCAAATGCCTTCAACCAAAATGTGTCTTCTGCATTTAACCCAACCCCTCTGAATCAGAGAAGTGCAAGGGGCTGCCTTAAATCGACATCCACATCCACGGCACCCGGGGAACAGTGGGTTAACTGCCTTGTTCAGGGGCAGAACGACAGATTTTCCTTGTCAGCTTGGGGAGTCAAACTTGCAACCCTCCGGTTACTAGTCCAACACTCTAACCACTAGGCTACCTGCCACCGGTTAGGGGAAAGGTTAGCTAACATGCTTATTAGTTCCAAAGTAGCTAATTAAAACAATTCATAAAATGCTAAAGTTGTCCGTGATGAGATTCGAACTTGCAACCTTTGGATTGCTAGACGTTCGCGTTATACCATATGTCCTATGTAACCATACCAAACGTAACATATCATACTAAATGGAGTGTCTCCAGCTTATGTACAGAATAATACGAAATGTTCTGAGACCAGGTTGGGAGGTAGGCTAACTCAAGGCTGAGGGAGTTTGTTCCCCTAATGGCATCATGAATCGAGCTGTATGGCCATGCAGTCTTACTACGTTGAATCGACGTATCTAATCATTCAAATTGCACTATACTTTCTCCTAAATCCATCTCTAGTTTCACATGCAGTGTCTCTCTCATCTTCTCTGGAGAAAGCTTTGAGAAAATGAAAAAAATATTTTATTTAAGCATTTCCCAACCCTTGCTACCATGGCATTTTTTAACCGCTGGTTGCATTGATGATTCAGTACCTCAGTATATTGTTTTACCAGTCTTTGAATCTGATTTCAGTTTTACATCTGAAATGCAACACGTCTAGTTGTTGCTCAGTTCCAAGGAGCAGCATTTCTATTTCTGATGGAAAGTCAAGATTACATTTTTAATTTAACAACTGTCGGCACAGATGATTCACAGTTGTATCCTCTCAACAGGTGACACTTTAATTGAGAAAGTAATTGACTGAATGTGGTGTCTGTCTGATCGCCAATGCACAACTCTGTGGGTGTAATTACTGTCTGTCGTTTCTCCTTTCCTCTGAAAGATAAACCTGGAAAAGCACTCAAATTCTGATTTGACTCTCAAAAGTACTTTAATTAAGTCATTATTAAGGCACTCATGGTAAAACTGTTGATTTATTAACTGCCACACTGTGCAGGTAATGTAACTCTGAATTATAACTCAATACTTAATAATTTCTAATTCTGAGGAAATTCTTTGGGAATATAGTGCATTCTTTTATTGTTTTTGGGGGTAGATCACCTTTAATATTGCAGATAGATTGTAGCTTCCATCAATGTAATTGTCTGCATCATTTATAATCCCCCATATATATTTTTTTTTACATACAGTGCCTTGCAAAAGTATTCACCCCCCTTGGCGTTTTTCCTATTTTGTTGCATTACAACCTGTAATTTAAATAGATTTTTATTTGGATTTCATGTAATGGACATACACAAAATAGTCCAAATTGGTGAAGTGAAATTTTAAAAATAACTTGTTTAAAAAAATTCTAAATTGTTTTTATGGAAAAGTGGTGTGTGCATATGTATTCAACCCCTTTGCTATGAAGCTCCTAAATAAGATCTGGTGCAACCAGTTACCTTCAGAAGTCACATAATTAGTTAAAGTCCACCTGTGTGCAATCTAAGTGTCACATGATCTGTCACATGATCTCAGTAGATATACACCTGTTCTGAACGGCCTCAGAGTCTGCAACACCACTAAGCAAGGGACACCACCAAGCAAGCGGCACCATGAAGACCAAGGAGCTCTCCAAACAGGTCAGGGACAAAGTTGTGGAGAAGTACAGATCAGGGTTGGGTTATAAAAAAATATCCAAAACTTTGAACATCCCACGGAGCACCATTAAATCCATTATCACTATTTCTGGAGCAAACCCAACACCTCTCATCACCCCGAGAACACCAGTGAAGTATGGTGGTGGCAGCATCATGCTGTGGGGATGTTTTTCATCGGCAGAGACTGGGAAACTGGTCAGAATGTAAGGAATTATGGATGGTGCTAAATACAGGGACATTCTTGAGGAAAACCTGTTTCAGTCTTCCAGAGATTTGAGACTGGGACGGAGGTTCACCTTCCAGCAGGACAATGACCCTAAGCATACTGCTAAAGCAACACTCAAGTGGTTTAAGGGGAAACATTTAAATGTCTTGGAATGGCCTAGTCAAAGCCCAGACCTCAATCCAACTGAGAATCTGTGGTATGACTTAAAGATTGCTGTACACCAGCAGAACCCATCCAACTTGAAGGAGCTGGAGCAGTTTTGCCTTGAAGAATGGGCAAAATCCCAGTGGCTAGACGTGCCAAGCTTATAGAGATGTACCCCAAGATCCTTGCAGCTGTAATTGCTGCAAAAGGTGGCTCTACAAAGTATTGACTTTGGGGGGGGTGAATAGTTACGCACGCTCAAGGTTTCTGTTTTTTTGTCTTCTTTCTTTTTTGCTTCACAAAAACAAGTATTTTGCATCTTCAAAGTGGTAGGCATGTTGTGTAAATCAAATTATACAACCCCCCCCAAAATCTATTTAAATTCCAGGTTGTAAGTCAACAAAATATAAAAAATGCCAAGGGGGGAGAATACTTTCGCAAGCCACTGTACATACATACATACATACATACATGTATAAATACACATACAGTACCAGTCAAAAGTTTGGACACCCACTATTTCAAGGGCTTTTCTTTATTTTTACTATTTTCTACATTGTAGAATAATAGTGAAGACATCAACGCTATGAAATAACAGATGTAGTAACCAAAAAAGTGTCTATATTTTATATTTGAGATTCTTCAAAGAAGCCACCCTTTACCTCGATGACAGCTTTTCACACTCTTGGCGTTCTCTAAACCAGCTTCACCTGGAATGCTTTTCCAACAGTCTTGAATGAGTTTTCACATATGCTGAGCCCTTGTTGGCTGCTTTTCCTTCACTCTGCGGTCCTACTCATGTCAAACCATCTCAATTGGGTTGAGGTCCGGTGATTGTGGAAGCCAGGTCATCTGATGCAGCACTTCATCACTCTCCTTCTTGGTCAAATAGCCCTTACACAGCCTGGAGGTGTGTTGGGTCATTGTCCTGTTGAAAAACCAATTATGGGATGGTGTATTGCTGCAGAATGCTGTGGTAGCCATGCTGGTTAAGTGTGCCTTGAATAAAAAAACACTGACAGTGTCACCAGCAATGCACCATCACACCACCACCTCTATGCTTCACAGTGGGAACCACACATGCCGAGATCTTCCGTTCACCTACTCTGCGTCTCACAAAGACAATTCCGTTGGAATAACAAATCTCAAATTTGGACTCATCAGACCAAAGGACAGATTTTCACTGGTCTAATGTCCATTGCTCGTGTTTGTTGGCCCAAGCAAGTCTCTTCTTCTTATTGATGTCCTTTAGTAGTGGTTTCTTTGCAGCAATTCGGCCATGAAGGCCTGATTCACACAGTCTCCTCTGAACAGTTGATGTTGAGATATGTCTGTTACTTGAACTCTGTGAAGCATTTATTTGGGCTGCAATCTGAGGTGCAGTTAACTCTAATGAACTTATCCTCTTCAGCAGAGGTAATTCTGGCTCTTCCTTTCCTCCTCATGAGAGCCAGTTTCATCATAGTGCTTGATTGTTTTTGCGACTGCACTTGAAGAAACTTTCAAAGTTCTTGAAATGTTCCGCATTGACTGACCTTCATGTCTTAAAGAAATGATGGACTGTTTTTTCTCTTTGCTTATTTGAGCTGTTCTTGCCATAATATGGACTTGGTCTTTTACCAAATCTTCTGTATACCCCCTACCTTTTAACATGGCACACCTGTTAATTGAAATGCATTCCAGGTGACTACCTCATGAAGTTGGTTGAGAGAATGGCAAGAGTGTGCAAAGCTGTCATCAATAATCTCCAATATCTCCAATATAAAATATATTTTGATTTGTTTAACACTTTTTTGGTTACTACGTGATTCCGTATGTGTTATTTCATAGTTTTTATGTCTTCACTATATTTCTACAATGTAGAAAATAAATCACCATGCGATAAATTGGTTAATTTTCAAACCTCTCTGCAAATAACAGTTTGTTGTAATTTTTCCCCTCTCCACTCAGACCACTCACAGACAGTCCTAGCAAAATCCTTGCTTGACAAATAGTTTTTCTATTTTTGCACATTTGAATAGAAATCTATTGAGGTAAGGTACTTAATTGTTATGCAGAATACATTTTATATGAATATGACAACGGCTGCATTGGGCCTTTAATTAGCATTTATGCTTGTTGCTTATTCAGTCAATCAGGAGACTAAGAGGGGTCCAAAAGTATAATTAGAACAAGATGTGTGGTAAGGGGAGAGCGGACAAACATTAAAGCTTTGGCCAATTAATGAGATTAGCACTCTGTCTCTCCAACATGTTGACCAGGGATCTTTAACTACTTGATTTGGACATCATTTGGTTTTGAGTTCCAGGCAGACACCACTTGATTTAATTTTCTATTTATTCTGCTGCAGCTGCAAAGGTCAGACTATTCATATTACTGGACTTAGTGAAGTTGACCTTCAGGGGCACTCTCCAACAGCCAGCGGAGCATTGATTTCAAACATATTATTGCTTGTTTGATCTCCAGGTGTCCTTTTCGAAAGTGACATAAATATTATTTCCTTTCGTCCATCGCATATCACATGTATTACACTTCCCAAAAGCATCCTGCTCGAATGTGCAGACCATGATTCTGAAGGTCGCCGAAAGTTGGTGCCCGAATCATACGGTTCAATCTCTATAGTATCATCACAACATCTCGAGTCCCCCTGACTCAGTCTGAGGTGCAGAAATGGCCCTGGGCTTAAGTGTTGCCAATGTCTTCAGCCAATTTCAGAGTTATAGATCCTTAGGATCTCACAATTTTTCTTGTTTAAGGGAGAGCTGACAAACATTAAAGCTTTGGCCAATTTATGAGATTGTACTTAGCACTCTGTCTCCATCGTACATGTTGACCAGGGATCTCTAGCTACTTGATTTGGACATAATTTGGTTTTGAGTTCCAGGCAGACACCACTTGATTGAATTTTCTATTGATTCTGCTGCAGCTGAGAAGGTCAGACTATTCATATTCCTGGACTTAGTGAAGTTGACCTTCAGGGGAACTCTCCAACAGGCAGCGGAGCATTGATTTCAAACATATTATTGCTTGTTTGAACTCCAGGTGTCCTTTTCGAATGTGACATGAAATAGTATTTCCTTTCGTCCATTGCGTAGCACGTGTATTACACGTCCCAAATTGATCCTGCTCGAATGTGCAGAACTTGATCCTGAAGGTCGCCAAAGGTTGGCACCCGAATTGTACGGTTCAATCTCGATCGTATCGTCACAACATCTCGAGTCCTCCTGACTCAGCCTGAGGTGCAGTAATGGAACTGTGCTTAAGTGTTGCCAATGACCTCAGCCAATTTCTGAGTTATACATCCTTACGATCTCACAAATTTTCTTGTACAGTGATGGATTACATGTGAAATCCCAACCATTACTTTTTCATCAAACAGCAAGCAGGAGAAATGGCCCAGCTTACCCTGCGAGCTACTAAAAATCTGTCACTATTGCAAGGTTAATGGCGAATCACTATGAAGGATTTTGGAGTTAGGGCATGGGATTCATGCAGCGTCACACCAGCTGTGATGGACGATTACTGTGTAGAGACAACAAACATTAAAGGCCGAGGTTCCAGCAAACACTCACACAGATTCAGCTCATGAGGCCTTGATCTGTGTGGGCATGTAACAATCCATGTAAGCTTTTCAAAGATCAAGCTGTCTCTAGGCTTCATTTAGCTGAAGGTCCTGGGTACGTTTTGTCATTGTGATCCATTTTAACCAGCGCTAGACCTCCCCAAACAGTACTCAGTATTCACACATTTGGGGTTGAGTCCTGCGAAAGCAATGATCAATCTTAACTTTCAGAGGTAATGTCAGAAATCATTCAGCGATTACCTGGCAGGAATAGGTGTATGGATGTAAAACCTTGGTTTCAGTGGCGTTGAAAGATTGGGTTTGGATAAATAGATATGTTGTACAGTAGATGTGGAGATGACCTCTCATTGACCAATCAGAATGTGGTCATTGGCTGAATGTGTGGTTGTGCTATGCTGTGTATTTACCATCTTTGGCAAATCGTACATTGACTGTACACAATCAACTGTGATAAATTGAGGGTTCTCCTACTCTATTGTGGATTGTTAGGTGGTTCCTTCACTGGCATTATAATAACCATGAACAATGGAAACATAAGTCTAACTACAGCATCGTTGTAGTAAATTAGCATGTTCCATTATCAAAACATTCATCCACACTGGGCTGTATTTTTTACTTTTCTACTTGTATTGCAACAGAAGTTATTTTACAGCAAATACACCCGCCCCCATTTTAGGTTGAGCCATCTGTGCCTCGGGGTTCCCAGCCATCATTATTTCTGCTATAATTTTAGCCATGAGTGTAATGTATTCAATGTTTGGGACTGTGCAATTTATTCTTCCTTCTCTGTGTCTCTCTTCCCCCAGAGGAGGCAGTTAGATGCGCACTACCTGTGCTATGTTATGAGACATGGCAGTTTGAGGAAGAGACTCAATGTCAAAGACGATTCTGTTCCTGGAGCTTGTCCTCAAAGGAGAAAGCCAGACACACTGAGCTTAAAATAGGGTTTTCTAAGCATGAAGAGCATCCTCAATGCAAGTTTGGGCAAAGCGTCTTGACTCACATGCTGTGCGGTGTTTTACATAATATGTTTAGCTTAGAGCTGCTGGTGGATGGTCTGAAATGCACAGTGCAGACTCTCACCAGTCACCCTATAAGGAGGTGATCCTTGTGTCACTCAGCTCTCTGATGTTCAGCTAGCCCCCCACCACACAGACACACACAAATGCACACACACGCACACATGCACACACACGTCACTTCACATTAGAGGCTGCTCATTGTTCTGGGTCTTGGGGGAAAGCCACCCAACATTCAATTTTGAGAGTTCACACCAGACAGTAAATCGCCAATGTCAGGAGAAGAGCACTCAGGAGCAGCATTAATGAGTGTGCACTGCAGTCAGTCCGCCCCTCTGCTGAAATGCTATGACAACAACGCCGGCCAATTGGGATTGGCATACAGCGCCTGTATAATTACACGTTGTCATATCATCACTTCCTTGTCTAAAGCCTGATCTTTTAAACAATGCCCTGAAGCAGCGTTTCCCAAACTCCGTCCTGGGGACCCAAAGGGCTGCATGTTTTGGTTTTTGCCCTAGCACTACACAGCTGATTCAAATAATCAACTGATCATCAAGATTAGTTTGGGAAACGCTGCTCTACAGTATCCCTCCACAACACAGTCAATGCAACTACAAGCTGGGTCCTCAACACTGGCTCATCAGCACACCCCCATTTGTCATGCATTTTGTAATTGGAACATCACTGAAACGACACTAAGCCCTAGGTAGCGTATACTGTAGTACACAACCAGCACTGTTATATACACCCACCCTTTATATCAGTGCCCGCAAGGTTACAAATGAGCGAGAACACATGGGGCCGAGCAGAATTCCCTTATTTCTCCAGGCCATTAATACATTGTAATAAATGGACTGCGCACCTCATATGTTGTTTATAATGCTCTTATGTACCAATGAGCACGGTGGCTGTGATTTCAGTATTCTGGCTATAGCACATACTGTAGATCCACACAATTTTCAGCCCATATTCATGTAATTTGAGGCAGTAGTAGAGGAATTTCTCATTATGGCATTTCTCATTATTTCCCTAGAGCTAGATACCCTTATATGGCGTCCCTCTTTACCTCACATGCCATAATGATCAAGTGAAATGTAGTGGTTTACGGGTGCTTTATTTTATTACTACTGTTCCACTTTTCCAAGAACTTTTTGACTTCAAATCTATCTGACGTCCTTAGGCTGTGCAATTCTAACCCCTTAGACACATTTTGTACATGATTGCATTCAAAATTCAAAACTCCTATTAAAAGCTCAATTATTTTTTAATGCCATTGTCTTTCATTAGGATCTATTCCGTATGCTACTTGCTACTCATGCAAAATACATAATCTCATTTTTTATATGATAAGAAGTGGTGCATATTTCAGCAAATGGCCGTTTGGAAATTAATGTGGAAGTGGAGTTGAAACGCTCTATTAGGCAAATGAGTTGGAGAGATAGACCAGGTCAAGATGGAATTCACGGTCAAGGTTAAACAACACATGGGGTTGTGTGTGGGAATACAGCGAGTAATTGACCAAACACTTAACACCGTTTTGACAATTAAACAGCGGATGTGTTAGCTTAACAATTGCTAGAGCTCAGACCTATCTGCAATCAAGGGCTATGCAAATAATGTGATGAATAACACAAAGCATTTAACTTACAACAACACATTTTTTAAAATTTTATTTCACCTTTATTTAACCAGGTAGGCAAGTTGAGAACAAGTTCTCATTTACAACTGCAACCTGGCCAAGATAAAGCAAAGCTGTTCGACACACACAACAACACAGAGTTACACATGGAGTAAAACAAACATACAAGCCAATAATACAGTAAAACGACTCTTCATCTGGAAATAATATAATTTGACATTTCCAGGAATCCTTCAGTACATTACTGAGCTTGTTTTCTTTACAAACACACAATATAGATGTTACAAGCTACTGTATATAAACACACAACACGACAAATGTATTTTGCAGTGCTGAATAGGATAGCCTACTCCCTATGTATACCATTTAAAATATTTCCATTTATTAACGAGATAAACTGTAGTTTACTCCGCTTGTAATAGAGCAAACTGAGTAGACTACAGTTTAAAGGGATAGTTCACTCCAAAATTAAAGCTCTTTCAAGACCTCAAAAGTGGTGTAGTGTTGAGATCAGTCCACTTCTCCTTTCATACAGTATTTGGTGTAAATCCAGTTATGCCTCCATTCCATAAGAATGGGAAAAATGGCCCCCATCTAGTTTCATCTTTCAAATGGTATCTATCTTTCCCATTACTTTTGGATTGAGGCCTACTGTATAACTGTATAGCTGCACCAAAAGATGGCATCAGACGTGGACTCATCTTGGCATTTGACCTCTATTGAAGTCTGAAAATGTTTGCTACACTTTGATTTTGGAGTGAACTATCCCTTTAAGTCACTGGTCCACTGATATAACTAGGTGTGCAGCCTTAAATGAGCAAGAGCCTTTCGTTTTATATGCCATTCCCATTTTTTATAACAAAATCAGTAGTTCACAGCTTTTTGAATCAGCTCCTTCGCACCCAGTGCTATTAATCAGAATATAATTGTTAATTGGCACATTGTCCCACTTTTAAGCACCTTCAAATGCCATTATAAATATTTCATCAAAACCGCCAGTGCAAAATAAGAGGGTTGAATCGAAGATAAGAGTTTGTCGCTCATCTTTAATCTGAAAAGGTCATGAATGAACTGAGGCCTAAAGCAGCAGGAATGAGGGATCCTCCTGACTTTGACATCCATACAAAGAGACGGGATAGCGGGGGGTGACAGGGAGGGAGATGGGAGAGAGAAGGGCCAATGCTTTCTACATTGTCATAGCAGGGACAGGGGTGGGTTGGGACCCAGTGCCTTCAGCATGCCGTCGTTGCATAGAGATGAAGTGCACGTAATGCAGAGAGACAAAAGTAACACTCCTGCACCTAAGCAAGCGTTATTTTAAACCAGTTTCTGTCTCATCTCATCAGAGGCCTCGTTTTATGCTGCTGAAGCCTCCAGTCTAAAAGCAGAGTTTATCCAAGCCTTATAAGCTCGGATGGGCAGCGACAGTGATGCTCCTGTGTTGTCATTGGCCGGGCCCATTTCCTGAAGTCTAGGGTCAAGCTTACATTCATTAGCTTTTCAAGCAGACTGACTATGATTACTGCACTTATGTAAAGACTGTTTGGGTGTACAGTATTATTGTGACTACATATTGCCCGATATGCAGCATATCAAATTCAAACACTTTACTAATTTACATGTACAAACAATAAGGAGACAGGTTTTATGCAACGATAATATACACACGGCTTGTCAGCAATAAGCAGGGACCTGTATGTTCTACGACCTGGGAGTTTTGCTTTGTATAATCAGGCTAGATGAATGTGTCTTAATGAATGTCTTGTGTTGCGTCTAATTATTGCAATTGGCAACGTAATGACTGATGCTTTTTCCAATAATTATAGATGTATGATAAAATCCACATTACTTTATGAAATGCATTGTATAGCTACAGTTTAAATGTGGATTTCACAATGTTTCCAATTTGTATATGTATCGCGTGAACAACTTTTCTTGGGGTTAGAAGTTGCTGGTTTAAATCCCAGGTCTGATTGGAAATATCTGTCAGGATGTGAGCTGGGAACCTCACTAGCATCTCAGGGGCTAGTGCCACCACTATTGTGCCCTTACACTTAAACCTAAACTGCTCCAGAAGCCCTATTCAGTAGGGAGTTGGATATTGAGATACTGTGGATATAGCTGTATTCAGAATATCGTGACTTGAGTCAGAGTCCTGGACTCGAATACTACAACACAGGCCAAGAGGCTCATAACCCTGTTGCTATTTGCATGGTATGATTTGGAGCTCATTGGAGTGTTATGCTCTTTGCAGTTAGCTGTTGAGCCATCAATAATCAAATCCACAGCATAATCTTTCCAGGCTTGTTCTTCCTCTGTGTAGCTTGCTTTTCATGAAGTGATCTAACTACCCACCTTTCCCTGTAAAATGTTTAGAGCTGTAAAATAGGATTTAAATGGGATATGTAGTGTGCCTTGCTTACGGGTGCTTGGAAAAAAACTCGAATTATTGTCCCCCCAAAAAGTCATAGCAAACAGATACTTAGAAAAAGTCAATTCCATGCTTGTCTCTTCTTGCCTTCCAGACAACAACAAAGTCTCTCCCCCCTGCTAAACTAAACACTTTTATCTCAAGTCCACAGAGAAATAGAAAACCCTAGGTTATTACGCCCGCCTTTTGCTTTAACAAGAACTTGCGATAACTGTAATATTAATTAATAGACAAAATGACAGCATTTTGAAGAAGGAGTGAGAGCCCCAAATGAGTGCTCATAACTCTCCCCATTCATTTAATATGACTCAAATCAACTGAGTCGACTGGTGATCTATTTTGCGCTCGGCTCAAATTGAAAATATGCAGATGAAATATAATTTAAGAGTGGCCTTTGATGAAATTGTCTCTCATGGGCAACTCGCTATTCTCCTTTAATTTTGTCAATTTGGTACGGCGAATGTTCCTGGTCAGGCATACATCACATCTATTTAGGTGGAGGGCATGGAGTACTGCTCTCGGTGGAGGCTGGCCAAGACAGCGTGATAACGCCTCCCTGTAAACCCTAGCCATGTGGCAAGACAGCAAGAGACAATGTTTTGATCCAAGGAACCCTGCAAGGTCTGGGTATGAGATTTACACACGCTGTAGCCTGTACTCTATAAGTAGTACAGAAACCACCTGATTGAATTCACAAGGCTGTTGTTTACATATTCTATATAGCAACTTGTAACTTTTATATGTTGGTGATGTTTATTGGCTAAAAAGGGTAGCGCCACTTCTGTTTTTGTGTGAATACACAGCTCAGTGCAACCTTCTACTCTGCCCTGTTTATATTCAAGGCAGTCAGACAGACATCATTCATTGAGCAGGTTTTTTATAGAACTCAAGTATGACATGGCATTCAGTTTGTGAATAAAAATTCAGTCACACATTTACCCGCCGTGGATTCCTCATGTTATATGCATGTGTTTGTGTCAGAATTAACATATGCGCTACCATCAAAGGGTACAGGATCTAATTTACACTGGAGTGCTGATGCACATACTGATCCTATGCAATGCTATTACATTTTGATACACTGTATATTCAAATATAAACTACTGTTCAAAAGTTTGGGGTTCATTAGAAATGTCCTTGTTTTTGAAAGAAAAGCTCATTTTTTGTCCATTAAAATAACATCAAATTGATCAGAAATACAGTGTAGACATTGTTAATGTTGTAAATGACTAGTGTAGCTGGTTAACGGATGTTTTTTTATGGAATATCTACATAGGCGTACATAGGAGGAGGCCCCAGTGCACAACTGAGCAAGAGGACAAGTACATTTGAGTGTCAAGTTTTAGAAACAGACGTCTCACAAGTCCTCAACTGGCAACTTCATTAAATAGTACCTGAAAACACCAGTCTCAACGTCAACAGTGAAAAGACGACTCCGGGATGCTGGCCTTCTAGGCAGAGTTCCTCTGTCCAGTGTCTTGTGTTCTTATGCCCATCTTAATCTTTTCTTCTATTGGCCAGTCTGAGATATGGCTTTTTCTTTAATCAGCACAACAGTTTTCAGCTGTGCTAACATAATTGTAAAAGGGTTTTCTAATGATCAATTAGCCTTTTAAAATGATAAACTTGGATTAGCTAACACAACGTGCCATTGGAACACAGGAGGGATGGTTGCTGATAATGGGCCTCTGTACGCCTATGTAGATATTCCATAAAAAAATCTGCAAATTCCATTACAACATTAACAATGTCTACAATGTATTTATGATCAATTTGATGTTATTTTAATGGATACAAAATGTGCTTTTCTTTCAAAAACAAGGACATGTCTAAGTGACCCCAAACTTTTGAACGGTAGTGTATATTCAAATGTTTAGAGTCCATATTTTTGCCACCAGTCTCAGAATGTATTCATGCCGTTTTAATCTCTGGATCAACATTTTTATTTGAAAACATTGGCACAATATTGATACTGTAAACGGATGTGTGGGCATTATGTTTGACCCTTTTTGTATTTTTGTAATTAAAGCAACGATATGTGAGAGACTACAAAAAGGGACATTTCAATATCATTATTGGGATCTTCCTCTACGTGAAGTTGCCATGATACCTTGGTGATCTGTCCTTGAGATGAGATGTACTGAGCTCTTGCCTTTCGACAATTATAGAAGATCCCATGGCAAGTCTCACTAGAGTGAAGGTGTAACTCCTGGGTCCTGGTTACATTCCAACCTGGCCCCTTATACTTGCCTGGCCAGTCCATCATTCCTGGCTTCCAACTGGCTCATTGAACCCCTCTCCTCTCCACTTCAACTCTTCCCCATGTCATTGTTTTAAATGAGAATGTGTTCTCAATTGAATTATCTATTATAATCAAGGTAAATCATTGTTAATTAATGACCTGTGACTGCATTGTAACTATATCTACAGTTAATATGGAATCAAATGAAGTTGTCCACTTCTCGTGGGACAATAATTACTGTGCAATTACAGTGTAATTACAAAAGTAGATATGAAGTTACCAACTTGCTGTTAAGTTACTTTAGTCTGTGAATAAACCCCACAGGCTGGTAGCATCAGAAAAGATAGAGGCAGGATGAGATGGGAAGAGGCAAACTCAAACATACAGGAATCTTGTCTTTGCTATGCTCCATTTAAACACTCAATGGTCCCTGGGCCTGATAATACTAGAACAGCATAAAAACAGAATTATCAGGGACCAGCAGGTTCACCATATTGGAATTTTAAGAGCACTCAATTTGGAATTGTTCCTACGTGATAAAAGTGGTGCTTGATCAGCGTTTCACACTGGTGTGACTGTGCCATACGTCTTTACCTCGTTGTACATCAATCTAAGGACAGTACACTCTAAAATGGTTTTATTCCGTCTATATCAGAGGGTAGGCCTCAAAAACTCGGGCACTTGAATTCTGCAGTCATGCTGCTTTATTTCTCCCTGACACTTAATTGATACATTAAAGTATAAGTTTAGTCATTAAACATACTAATTGGCTTAAGAGTGCAAACACCTGGCTCCTTCCTAATAAAAATGACTTTGGGTTTCTTCTATTTGCCGGGTTTAAACATTTGGTAATAGACTTTTGATGGAAGTGTGGAAGTGATGGAAGTGTAGTAGATTGATATTATCTTGACCTCATAGCCTACTGTGAAACATAATTTAGCCCTAAAGAAATCCTGTTTGTTTTTTAATATTGAGAAACTCCATGGGCCCTGTCAATCAAGCCCTGTTATGCAAAACTGGTTTAAAATACGTAAGGCTGACATATTTTATGATGTCATGGGCTGGTCAAATAACACCCAAATAACAACCCAAAGACATCATTACCTGATTGTAATCTGGCTAATTAACATAAAAAAATCTGATTTCAGCCAAATTTTGCCTGCTGGGATGCATAATTCGATATGCCTATTCGTCTTGAGTCAATGTCATCTTTGTTCTTATAAACTGGGTGGTTCGAGCCCTGCATGCTGATTTGCTGACATCTGTGGTATATCAGACCGTATACCATGGGTAGGACAAAACATGTATTTTTACTGCTCTAATTACGTTGGTAACCAGTTTATAATAACAATAAGGCACCTCGGGGGTTTGTGGTATATGGCCAATATACCAGGGCTAAGGGCTGTGTCCAGGCACTCCGTGTTGCGTTGTGCATAAGAACAGCCCTTAGTCGTGGTATATTGGCCATATTTCTTAATTAGAGCCAGACTGATCATCATTTCAGAAATCCTATGTCCTCCGGAGAGGATAGCTACCCTTAAACATATGAACCCCCTCAATAACCATATAAGTGTGGATTTAAATACTTGCTTTCCAATCCCATAAATTGCCATGACTACAAAACATACTCCTAGAAATGTGTCTGCATAATCATATTTTATACTAAATTAGGGATTGCGCAAGGCACCCCAACCTCACCCTACTATGCAAATGGTCACTTCAAAAAACGTCTTCACCCTTATTTGGCTTAGAGATATGACTGTTTGCTTAAACCATTAATATTCATTGACAAGTATTTGCGAGAGACCGTGAAATGAATGATGAACCACACTTAAAACCTTCCTGTGCCTCGGGGCAAAGGGAGTGCAAGAGCACGGCCCTTCCTTAACAAATATAATCAAGTTAGGGTTTATTCATCAGACAAGCAATTTAAGAGCATCTTTAGAGCAACTACAGATGGCAAAAAAGACAACAACACAAGTGGGGTGTGAAATATGAGATGTGTCTTTGCAGTGACATTATGGAAACTAGTTTGAAACAGGTACGACATGCAAGAGATCCCGGTTCCTAGTACCAATACTGGTAGATTGGTAGAGAGCACAGCTAGTGCATCCAAATGCCTGGGGGGGGATCAAACCAAGAAACAGTGTTTGTGCATTACAATGTAGCTCAGGAAAGACAGTTATGTCAAGCTACGGCAAGGTCCTTTGAGACAGTCTGTTATTATGCATGAGCTGAGAAATATATGAGTGAGCGTTAACTTTTCCTCTTGTTTAATTTGTATGCTTCTAAAGTTCTAGAGGCTATGGTAGGAGACAGGCTGATGCTAAGCCAGAAGAAGAGACTTAAGATTTAACCTTTCTCTTCAGACTCCACAGTGCGGAAATAGAACCCGCTCCAAATGAACATGGCAAAAGTCCACAGTCTGCTCTCAAAACTCAAAAGAAAAGGAAATGTTTGGATACCGCTTGTCGAAAAGTGAGCGTAGCGTCTGTCTTTCAAACCGCTATTTATTATTCTGAATGAAAAAATGAAAAAAAACTAATTGTGAGAGGTGAGAATTACTCAACCCTAAGGAGGTAAAGCACTCTCTGGAATTCCTACAGTCTAACCCAGCGTTTCCCAAATTAGGGGTCACGATTTGAAAATGGGGTTGTGAGAGAAACTCTGGAAAAATAAAATAAAATAGTGCTTGGTTCATAGAACAGGGGTTAAGTCAGTAACCTCCGGTAGCTCCTAGATGTGGTTGTAATAAACAAATCGGTTTCTGTTTTCTCCTACAAATGTGGCTCTATCTTTTGAATGGTTTAAGCTACAAAATATTATGATCCCGTCACTTAAAGATAAGACTCTCACAAACCCATATTTGTCTTCCCTCTTCAATGCCACAAGCCGCGTAGGACTCATTAGAATAGAGTGGACAAGACCAGGCAATCAGACTAGGGGGAAAAAAACATAATCAGTTATTTTCTACACAGAAGATCATACAAAATTATTGCCTGATGATCTTCTGAACTTTCCAATAGCTTTCTGATGCATTTCAGTCACTTCAAACCATACTTCTTTCAGATTTAAATATTGTCAAAAGTACTGTTAGCCTGATTTGTAATAGACTTTCATAGCCACAATTAAAACGTAAACATTTGCCGTTGATTACATCACTTTTTTTACATGGTGGGGTCCCGAAAAAAAATCGAATTAAAATGGGGTTGCGGGCCAAAAAATCTTGGAAACCCATGCTGTAAACTATGCTGTGTACACACTTGGACAGTACACACAGGTGAGATCAAATTTTGTATTTACTCGTGGATTGAAGCTCTCATGAGACAACATTAGCCCTCTCATCCCAATCCTTTGGGGGGATCTGCACTCATTCGGTTCTCCTCAGGCCATCCATTTCCCCAAGTTAACCAAATGTAACAACTCAATGAGGTGTCTCTGTATTTTAGATCTTCAACTTTCTTCAGAAATTATGGGCTGGGTCCAGAAGTAGGTTCAGCAACAAGTACTCTTCCACATCTCTTCAATTTATTTTCTATCTAAACATGTATTTAGATTATTTTGGATCAACGTCAATCCAGTCAATTAGCACATATACTAATAGCTTTAGGTGGTGATACACTTGAAAAGAGCGGATTTGAGTCACCTTCATTGAGTGCATTACATGTTTTAGTAGCTAGTCTTGGCATTTGCTACACAGCTTTTCTGCTCACTGTACACTGACTAAACACTTGATGGTGGTTTGATGTTGTTTTCTTAAAGTATTTTGTGAGCACACTCCACGTCGGTTGCAATGAAGAGTTTAGATAATTTTTTATAATCGTACTTGTAAAAATGGTTGTGGCAACTATTGTACGTTTTACAATCTCATAAGGTCCAATAATGACATAACTCAAAATAAAGAGAGCACCTCATTTTAGTAATAATAGTTTAATATGCCTGTTAGCTCACATAGAAATGAGCTTAATACTCCCCCTGACTTTAAAAATAAAAAATGTACACAATTGACATTTGGGTACAGGACTCATGTTCTGACATTCTGGTTCTCTCGGAAACATGGTTAATGGTTCTGTGATAAAGTCATGGTCGTAAATTATTATAATGTATTTAGATGTGACAGATTACGGGGAGGAGTGGACATCACACTATCGTTCAAAAGTTTGGGGTCACTTATAAATGTCCTTGTTTTTGAAAGTACAGCACATTTTTTGTCCATTAAAATGACATCAAATTGATCATAAATACTGTATAGACATTGTTAATGTTGTAAGTGACTATTGGAAACCACAGCTGGATATCTACATAAGCGTACAGAGGCCCATTATCAGCAACCATCACTCCTGTGTTCCAATAGCACGTTGTGTTAGCTAATCCAAGTTGATCATTTTAAAAGGCTAATTGATCATTAGAAAACCCCTTTGCAAACCAGTCTCAACATCAACAGGGAAGAGGCGACTCCGGGATGCTGGCCTTCTAGGCAGAGTTGCAAAGAAAAAACCATATTTCAGACTGGCCAATAAAATATTTATCGGCCTATTTTTTAACTTTCTTACCTAGCTAAAATATTTGAATCCTTGGTTCATTCTCAGCTAAGATCTTTGTTATCTTTGAAATGTTTCTAAACGTACATCAGTTGGGTTTTAGACCAGGTCACAGGACTGTCTCTGCTGCATCCCTAGTTATAAATGATGTGGTTAATCATAGGGATAAAAGGCAACATTGTGCTGCCCTCTTCATTGACCTGTCAAAGGCTTTCAATACTGTTGGTCTAATTCAGAGGCTTTCCTCAATTGGCCTAGACCAGGCTACATATAACTGGTTTAAAAATGACTTGACAGATAGAAGTTAATGTAAATCTACTGATGGTGTTAAATCAGGCTTCTTGGATATTACGAAGGGTGTCCTGCAGGGGTCGATTCTGGGTCCTGTACTTTTTACTGTTTACATTAACGATTACGACTTGTCTGCAAAAAATTGTTGTGTATGCTATTGCCCCCACGGTTGATAAGGCTCTATCTGAACTACAGTCTACCTTCATTGGATTACAGTAAAACTTTATTGACCTGAGCATTGAATGCAGCTACAACTAAGTACATGTTGTTCTCTAGAGCGCATAAAAATAAGTCTGATTGAAACATATGGTGTCCATATTGATCGTGGCTGTGCTTACAAATATCTGGGCATCTGGATGAATGAAAAGCTGTATTTTAAAAAGCATCTTGATGATTTAATTAAGAAGCTGAGAATAAAAATGGTCTTCATAGAAAAAGTTAATGCCTCTCGCTAAATAGAAGAAAGCAGATTATTCAGTCGACGTTCCAATCTGTCCTAGACTAGGGCGAGATCATCTATATGAACGCAGCTGCCACTTCATTAACTTCTTAGGGAGCGGCTCCCGAGGTGACGGTTTTGGAGAGTCTGGCGTGCCCAAAGTAAAATGCATGCCACTCAGGCCCAGACAATAGAATATGCACATAATTAGTACTATTGGATGGGAAACACACTGAAGTTTCTAAGAGTGTTAAAATAATGTATGTGAGTATAACAGAAGTGATATAGCAGGCGAAAACCCCGAGGAAAATCCAGCCGGATTTGCAGTTTTTTTTGTAAATGAGCATCTTCTCCATTGTGCCTATTGCATACAACTTTATGTAGGACTGAGACTGCAGTACCTATGGCTTCCACTAGATGTCAACAGTCAACAGTCAAAGACTGAGAATTCTAGCAGTGACCAGAACAGATAGTGACAGGAAATTGTCAGGCGACCACTTTTGTAAACAAGGTTTGACGCGCGTGAAATTGTGAACGCGCACCACTTTATTTTTCTTTCCTATCGTTCACGTTATCGTCCGGTTGAAATATTACAGCAAATATACCCAAAAGGATACCTAAAGATACATTAAAAATGATGTTTGATTTGTTTGTAGAAAGTGTATAGGTATAATTTGAACGTGTTCTCTTCACGGTTCAATGGGCGACTCAACGGTGGATTTTATATCATAACGCGCCAACCTAGCGCCCCCACTGCTCCCTGAGTAGTTAAAGCCATTAGATGCAGTTATCAACACTAATGCCTAATCAGGGTTTGACATGAACCTTTTTAGCCACTTGTCCTTCGGACAAGTAGGACTGATTTTTTACTTGTCCGAAAGCTTAAGTCACAAAATATGGTATGTAACAGCCTTTTTACATTATTGTATGATGCAAGGAACCACTTTAAGGCTCTCGGCGGATGGTTGGTCACCCTTAGTAGCCTATAAAATATGACTCCTGCATGCTTTGTTGACTATGAACTTTCTTGTTTACCCAACCGTAGGACAGACTATGTTTGTTCCCACACTTGGTTTCTCAAATGACTGCCTCGCCTGGTTCACCAACTATGTCCGGACCTCTAGCAGTCTCTATGGGGGTGCCACGGGGGTTCAATTCTCGGTCCAACTCTTTTCTCTGTATACATCATTGATGTCACACTTGCTGCTGGTGATTCTCTGATCCACCTCTACGTAGACGACACCATTCTGTATACTTCTGGCCCTTTGGACACTGTGTCAACTAACCTCCAGACGAGCTTCAATGCCATACAACTCTCCTTCCGTGGCCTCCAACTGCTCTTAAATGCGAGTAAAAATAAATGCATGCTCTTCAACCGATCGCTGCCCACACCTGCCCGCTCGTCCAGCATCACTACTCTGGACGGTTTTGACTTAGAATATATGGACAACTACAAATACCTAGGTGTCTGGTTAGACTGTAAACTCTCCTTCCAGACTCACATTAAGCATCTCCAATCCAAAATTAAATATAGAATCGGCTTCTGATTTCGCAACAAAGCATCCTTCACTCATGCTGCCAAACATACCCTCATAAAACTGACTATTTTGCCGATCTTTAACTTTGGCGATGTCATTTACAAAATAGCCTCCAACACTCTACTCAGCAAATTGGATGCAGTCTATCACAGTGCCATCCGTTTTGTCACCAAAGCCCCATATACTACCCACCACTGCGACCTGCATGCTTTCACTGGTCACCCCCAAAGCCAATTCCTCCTTTGGCCGCCTTTCCTTCCAGTTCTCTGCTGCCAATGACTGAAACGAATTGCAAAAATCACTGAAGCTGGAGACTCATATCTCCCTCACTAACTTTAAGCACCAGCTGTCTGTAACGAATACGCTGAGGCAGAGTTAGAATCCAAGTGCGGAGGTTTATTAAGGGCAGACTCCTTGAACATAAACGATAAGGCAGGCAGAGGGTCAAAACCAGAGGAGCAGTCAGATCTGTCGTCATACAAAGGGATAATCCAAAAGGCAGAGGTCAGTAGGCAGGCAAGAGATCTTAACAGAAACATCATTTCAACAGGCTATGAAAATGCTCAGTAAGGCAGGGTAACTGGCAATACTTCGCAAAGAGTCCATGAATAGTTACAGGTTAAATAGTCAACCAGATGGGAAATGGAGCACAGTCAGTACTCAGGTGAAGGCTCCCTCTGCTGGTTTGGCCTTACACTGTCAGAGCAGCTCACAGATCACTGCACCTGTACATAGCCCATCTGTAAATAGCCCATCCAACTACCTCATCCCCATACTGTTATTTATTAAAAAAAAAAAAGTTTGCTCCTTTGCATCCCAGTGTCTCTACTTGCACATTCATTGTCACTCCAGTGTTTAATTGCTAAATTGTAATTATTTCGCCACTATGGCCTATTTATTGCCTTACCTCCCTCATCTTACCTCATTTGCACACATTGTATATATACTTTTTCTATTGTGTTATTGACTGTATGTTTGTTTATTCCATGTGTAACTCTGTGTTGTTGTTTTAGTCGCACTGCTTTGCTTTATCTTGGCCAGGTCGCAGTTGTAAATGAGAACTTGTTCTCAACTTGCCTACTTGGTTAAATAAAAGTGAAATAAAAAATAAATAAAATAAAAAAAAACTCGGGACTCTGACTCTCTATTGGTTACACGGACTCTTGGCCTCCCATCCTATTCTAACCACCTCTCGCCGGCTTTGTATTTATGTTACCTGATGAAATTGCTGTTTAATATGATCTTGTTGCCATCTAATGCACATTCAAATGTCAGAAATCGACACTGCAGAGCTCTCCCTGTCATCTGCCGTGCATTGATTGTATTACTGTTGATGATATCTGGAAATGTGCATGTACACCCTGGCCCATCTACTGTTGCTACCCCAAATTCTGATTTGTGCTCTGATATCTGTTTCACTGATTTCTGCTCTCGTAAAAGCCTGGGTTTTCTGCACGTTTTCTGCACCCCTAAAATGGATCAATTGAAAGTGTGGGTTCACAACTCCAATCCAGATGTGTTGGTCATTACTGAGACGTGGTTCAGAAAGAGTGTTTTGAATACGGATGTTAACCTATCTTGGCTATAACCTTTTTCGGCAAGACAGAGTGGGGGAGTGGCAATCTTTACCAAGGATCACCTTCAGTGCTCAGTTGTTTCCAACAAGTCTGTCCCCAAACAATTTGATTTTAAGCATTAAACGTTCAAATAGGTCTTCGTTGACTGTTGCTGGGTGTTATCGTCCTCCATCAGCACCGGCCTGTACCCTACCTGCCCTAAACTCTCTCCTGGCCCCTTACACTAAGTCTGAAATCCGTCCTGCTAGGTGACCTACACTGGGACATGCTAAAACCACCTCACCATTGCTTTAGGGAGTCCCTAAAGCAATGGGACTCCCTAAATCTTTCTCAGATTATTACCAATCCCACAAGGTATGACTTAAAACAGCCCTCTCCTCGATGTTATCCTCACAAATAATCCTGATAGGTATCAGTCTGGTGTTTTCTGTAACAACCTTAGTGAACATTGTTTTACAGCCTGTGTTCGTAATGGCTGCTCAGTGAAACAACCTGTCCTGATTTTGTCATAAAAAACTTTAATGAGCAAGCCTTCCTTCATGACCTGGCCTCTGTAAATTGGTATAGAATCAGCTTGATCGCCTCTTTCGAAGACGCTTGGACTTTTTTTGATATTTTCAGTGATATTGTTAACAAACACGGCCCCATAAAGAAAATTATAATTAAAAACAGGTTCAGACCCTGGTTCGACCGTGATCTTGCAGAGTTACTCCACCTCAAGAATTGCATTTGGCGAAAAGCTTGGCACTCGCATACTCAGGCTGACTGGCTCTCGTTCAGGCAAATGAGAAATAAGTGCACTCAGGCTATCCGGAAGGCCAAAGTTAGTTACTTTAAGGAGCAGTTCTCTCTCTGTGTGTCTAACTCCAATAAGTTCTGGAAAACGTTTAAAGACCAGGATAATAAATCCTCCTTCTCAAAGCTGCCCATATCTCTTACAGTTGATGATGTGGTTGTTACTGACAAGAAGCACATGGCTGAGCTTTTTAATCACCACTTCATTAAGTCAGTATTCCATCTCCCACCCCTTCTAATACGACCAGCCCCGATGCTCCTCCCTCTTTTCCCCCTGCCCCGCTACAAAGTTTCTCCCTGCAGGCGGTCACTGAGTCCAAGGTGCTAAAGGAGCTCGTTAAACTTGACCCGAGAAAACATTTCTTCTTTAAGGTTGCTGCCCCTATAATCGCCAAGCTTATCTCTGACCTTTTTAACCCGTCTCTTCTCTCTGGGGAGGTTTCCACTGCTTGGAAGGCAGCCACGGTTCATCCTTTATTTAAAGGGGGAGATCAAGCTGATCCTAACTGTTATAGGCCTATTTCTATTTTGTCTATAGTGTTCTCTCTGGTATGCAATCTGGTTTCCACTCAAGTTATGGATGTGTCATTGCAACCTTAAAGGTCCTCAATGATGTCACCATTGCCCTTGATTCTAAGCAATGTTGTGCTGATATTTTTATTGACTTGGCCAAATCTTTTGATACGGTAGACCATTCCTTTCTTGTCGGCCGGCTAAGGAGTATCGGTGTCTCGGTGGGGACTTTAGCCTGGTTTGCTAACTACCTCTCCCAAAGAGTGCAGTTTATAATGTCAGAACATCTGCTGTCTCAGCCGCTGCCTGTCACCAAGGGTGTACCCCAAGGCTCGATCCTAGGCCCCACGCTCTTATCAATTTACACCAACAACATAGCTCAGGCAGTAGGAAGCTCTCTCATCCAATTATATGCAGATGATACAGTCTTATACTCAGCTGGCCCCTCCCCGGATTTTGTGTTAAACGCTCTACAACAAAGCATTCTTAGTATCCAACAATCTTTCTCTGCCCTTAACCTTGTTCTGAACACATCTAAAACAAAAGGTCATGTGGTTTGGTAAGAAGAATGCCCCACTCTCCATAGGTGTGATTACTACCTCTGAGGGTTTAGAGCTTGAGGTAGTCACCTCATACAAGTACTTGGGAGTATCGCTAGACGGTACACTGTCCTTCTCTCAGCACAAATCAAAGCTGCAGGCTGAAGTTAAATAAAGACTTGGTTTCCTCTATCGTAATCGCTCCTCTTTCACCCCAGCTGCCAAACTAACCCTGATTCAGATGACCATCCTACCCATGCTAGATTTTGGAGACGTAATTTATAGATCGACAGGTAGGGGTGCTCTCGAGCGGCTAAATGTTCTTTACCATTCGGCCATCAGATTTTCCACCAATGCTCCTTATAGGAAACATCACTGCACTCTATACTATTCTGTAAACTGGTAATCTCTGTATACCCGTCGCAAGACCCACTGCTTGATGTTTATTTATAAAAACCTCTTAGGCCTCACTCCCCCCTATCTGAGATATCTACTGCAGCCTTCATCCTCCACGTACAACACCTGTTCTGCCAGTCACATTCTGTTAAAGGTCCCCAAAGCACACACATCCCTGGGTCGCTCGTCTTTTCAGTTTGCTGCAGCTAGCGACTGGAAGGAGCTGCAACAAACACTCAATCTTGGACACTCTTACTGACAGTTGTGGCTGCTTTGCGTGATGTATTGTTGTCTCTACCTTCTTGATCTTTGTGCTGTTGTCTGTGCCCAATAATGTTGGTACCATGTTGTGCTGCTGCAATGTTGTTGTCATGTTGTGTTGCTACATGTGTTGCTGCCATGCTATGTTGTTGTCTTAGGTCTCTCTTTATTTGGTGTTGTCTCTCTTGTCGTGATGTGTGTTTTGTCCTATATTTTTATTTTTAATCCCAGCCCCGGTCCCTGCAGGAGGCCTTTTGCCTTTAGGGAGGCCGTCATTGTAAATAAGAATTTGTTCTTAACTGACTTGCCTAGTTAAATAAAGGTTAAATAAAAATGTGAATAAATAAAATATATATAACCTCATAAGGCAAACATTTTGAGATTTGAGGGATCTATTGACAGCATGTGAGTTATTTGCTATTCTAAGAATATTTGTAATATCAGAATGACATGGCCAATGATGAATAGAGGGGAATCCCAGCTCTCCCACAGTGTCAGATTTATTTCTCACCCCTACCTGACAGGTGTGGCATATCACAAAGCCGCTTAAACAGCATGATCATTACACGAATGCACCTTGTGCTGGGGACAATAAAAGGGCACTCTAAAATGTGCAGTTTTGTCACACAACACAATTCCACAGATGTCTCGAGTTTTGAGAGAGTATGCAATTGGCATGCTGACTGGAGGAATGTCCACCAGAGCTGTTGCCAAAGAACTGAACGTTCAGTAGAATTTGGCAGTGCGTCCAACCGGCCTCACAACCGCAGACCACGTTTAACCACACCAGCCCAGGACCTCCACATCCGGCTTTTTCACCTGTGGGATCGTCTAAGACCAGCCACCCAGACAGCTGATGGAACTGTTTGCGCAACAAAATAATTTCTGCACAGACTATCAGAAACCGTCTCATGGAAGCTCATCTGCATGCTTGTCGTCCTCACCAGGGTTTTGACTTGATTGCAGGCATCATAAACGCCTTCAGTGGGAAAATGCTCAACTGTACTGGGCAGATGGCAGTTTGCTGATGTCAACGTTGTGAACAGAGTGTCCCATGGTGGCGCTGGGGTTATGTTATGGGCAGGGATAAGCTACGGACAATGAACACAATTGCATTTTATCGATGGCAATTTGAATACATTGAGATACCGTGACGAGATCCTGAGGCCCATTGTCGTGCCGTTCAACCTTCCAATCAACAGCCTGATTAACTCTATGCGAAGGAGATGTGTCACACTGCATGAGGCAAGTGTTCCTGCCGGAACAGGATCCTGCACCTCTCCATTTTGGACTGTTTTGTTCCGGAACCTATTTGATCGGATCCGGTACCTCTCCTGGCATGAAATATAATTTATAATAAAAGCGAACAAAGTTCATTCGAGTTGCCACTTAGTTAATTTTACTTTCCCCACAAAAAAATGTAATGTGAAAAAGTTGATTTTCAGCTCAGGCCTAATATTCTAAGAGTTGATTTGGGTTGGACTGGCCCGGCCCAAGTTTATGGTTTGCGCAACATTGTAACCTGTGTTTAAGACCAACAAGTGGCTGTAACAATTGTGCCAGTAAGTCTCACATAATTAGAATGAGATTCACTTTCTATGATCCCTCTCTGCTCTGATAGACATGAGCCTGGAACTCTCATCTCTCCAGCGTTGCGCTCCATCATTTATGTACTTGTAGAATCAGAGCCATGTGAAGGGTTCTGAACGAATTGCAGCACCCCTGATAAATTTAAATACATTTGCCAAAGAATTATTGCTGTCTGATCAGAATCACCTACTACGCCATGAGAAGGCTTGTAATTTAACGACAGAGGATCATTAGCTGTGGATTGTAGCCTAATAACAAGGAATAGCCTACAGGCCTTTCACAATATTTAAAATACAATCAATGGAAAACACTGGATGGAAAGCAAATGGCTCCTGCTGAAAAGAGAAGACTCTATGCTATAGGCTACCAAAATATTTGATCAACTTCCAAATATTGTTTTACATAAGAGAGAGAGAGAGATAGGCTTTTGGCATTAGCACATCGGCCATCACCAGCGAGTGAGCTGCGCATCATTGGGTGAGTCAGTGAAACTGGAAAGCATTTTTAGGACGATAATTTCCTCCTCATATTGTAGCCTACAATATGTTTTTCGACACACCTAGCCCTAGGCCATTGATGGATTCAAGACAAGGTCATTTTTATTGATCTCAGATTCTCAGTTTGCCAGTGTCAAAGTAGCCTGCCATTTCGATCATTTGTGCGGTATTAAAAAATATTAATTTAAATTATGTAGAATTGCATGAAATGCATTTATAAAAGACCAACATTTTGCCAGACCATAAGCTACAAAGAAATGGCCCCATATGTGCAACTCCTATAAGTGCCTCTACTCTACTGCTTAATGCCACTACGTAAATGCGATGATATGCATGTAATGCTTTATTATAAAGGTGATTTTTTTCCCATCATGCATTCCGGTACCTCAGAACTCCCCAGGTCACTCCACTCTCACGCTCACTTTATGTTCAGGCACCTCCAAATTTACAAATGAATCACTGAGCAAATGGTAGTCATTTTTAAAGTATATGACCAACAGTCCATAGATAGTGGCCTAATGAATTTATTTCAATTGACTGATTTCCTTATATGAACTGTAACTCAGTAAAATCTTTGAAGTTGTTGAGTGTTGCATTTATATTTGTATTCAGTGTATATGCTAATAGCTTAAAAGTTAACTACCGAGATAACTAACACAGTATGTTTTTAATTGGCTATCTAATTGTCTGTTGTCTATCATTATTATAGGCTACCTGCTGTTGCAATCTCTCTCTCTCGCTCCTCAGGCCCACTCACACTGGCACACAAGCATGTGATTCACACATGAGTATTCCAGGATTTTCATGACTGTACGAACCCTGTTTGCTGACCAAAAACGTGCTTTGATTCAGCAAACAATTCACAAACTAGCAAGGAATATCAGCAAATGTACACACGAGGCTACACGTGGCTCTGCACTTTGATCTCAAAAGGTAATTGAAAATGACCTCCTGTGCCTGTTAATGCAATACAATTCGCTCTGCAGAAATTGGGAGAACAGCGCACAAAACTCTGCATCCGGACACTGATCCAATTCTGATCGAAGTAAATCTATATTCTGCTTGGCCAAAAAATGTTTTTACTTGTCCTGGACAAGATAACAAGTATTAATGTCGAGCCCTGTCAGTACCCTACTCCCCCTATGGTAATGCCTTTCTTTAACTCGATGTGGAAATCCAATTAAATTTGCCATTATCAAAAACAGGCTAGCCCAGGTTGGCGCAAGGTAACAACACATTAGCCAGTCTTCATGAACGCTTGACTGGGCGCAAGTAGATTTGGTCCTCTGAAAATTGCTTTGTGAGCGGGTGTGGAGTGACCTACGGCTACATTTTAGCCTGCTTCGCACAGCTAAATTGAGAGAAGGTCATTCTTTTGACTTGGATGCTTCTGTCAGATTGCTGTCCGTTGTCATCTCTCACATCAGCCAGGACCCCATGCAGTTGTCAATGCAGGTGACCGAGTGTAATTAATTGTGATTGATTCTGAATGTTTTGCTGCTCTTTGAAATGAAACAAAGACTCTTGTTATTGGTAATCTATCTGGCGTAAATAAAATGTGTGTGCTGCACCTCAGCTGCACTGCTGCTGCACCAGAAGGAGGACTCACCAAGGCAAGATGATTCCCATGCAGCAAAAGTAAACAAAACATGTGAGTTACTCAAGTGCAAACATCTCCTCTAATGTAAACTTCCCAGATGGTTGGTTCTCTTTATTGTGATAATACACCAGCTATACATAAGAGACATCAAAACCAGGTTTCTCAGCAAGATCGAAAGCTTTTGCAATTCTGCACTTGGCATACCACTGTTTCTAAATGTTGATTCTCAGAATGCAAGGAGTTTGTAGAACTGTAATTCAAATGAGGGGTTATATCTTTCCTTTACTTTGAAAACATAATGGGCACTTCCACTCTATGGGTGTATGGATTCCTTCATCTATTAATTAAGCACGTTTACAGCGTGGTGTAAAATAAAAACATGCCTGGGGCTTGATGTTTTGTGGCGCTGGAAGAGTATGTTCGTGTCTTTTGTTATAAACATGCCATGCAGATAGGATGTGACTTTTTTCATTAACTAGATAAATCCATTAACTAGATTTTTGTTACACTGTTACGTGTTTGGATTCATGTTAACAAGGAATCAATGTTGTGAAACAAAAAGCAACGCATCAGCCAATAATTTACTCAAATGTATGTCAGACTGCATGTCTGGTATGGTCTGTGCTAGTGTAGTCAGAGGTTCTATGCCATTCAAAATTAATTTCACATTGAAGCAATTGGAATTATTTAACAAGAATGTTGTGAATCTTTGAATTTTGGTTTATTTTTTGTTCCAGGCTGAACTGACTTTGATGGGCTATAGAGGAAAAATAAGATAGCTTTTTGGTGTGATACCTTTTTCATCACATTCAGACATTTTGGGCAAAGGTCAGATAAATGTTGAGTATTTGGACAGACCAACATCTCATATTGATGTTTTGAAAGCACTCAGTATGCCATATTTGACAATTTTATCAAACCCTCCAATTTCATCTTATTTTAATCATTGTAAGGTTTATGAATTCAAGTTTGTGGTTGTTGTTTAGGTGAAGGATGGGGTTAGGGAGAAGTAAAGGCTTTTGGAGTGTCACGATCTCCTTGAGGGACAGACCAAGACGCAGCGATGCTTCCAGTATACAGTTTATTTATGACGAACGTAACTGGAACAACAACAAAATGAACGTAGCGAAGAGCGTGATGTTGGCCATAACTAAACGAACTACAAGCTAAGCACAAACAATAACCCACAAAATACTATAGAAAAACCCCAAACATATATATGGTTCCCAATTAGAGACAACGACACACAGCTGCCTCTAATTGGGAACCATTACCCCAACATAGATATACAACACCTAGAACAAAAGAAACCTACACCAAAACGAAACTAAACACGCCAGCCTGTCAAAATCAGGCCTGAACGTGACATGGAGGTAAGGATTGACGTATTCCTGGAGAAAATGTCAATATATGACAGAAAAAAAAGTTATCTGACAGAAGTTGACATTGATGCCCAAAACATCTGTATTCAACTAGACATTCTCAGACCAGCCTAATCAATGGACAGTACCAGTCAAAAGTTTGGACACACCTACTGATTGCAGGGTTTTTCTTTATTTGTACTATTTTCTACATTATAGAATAATTGTGAAGAGATCAAAACTATGAAAAAACACATATGGAATCATGTAGTAACCAAAAAAGTTTTAAACGAATCAAAATATATTTTATATTTGATATTCTTCAAAGTAGCCTCCCTTTGCCTTGATGACAGCTTTGCACACGCTTGGCATTCTCTCAACCAGCTTCATGAGGGAGTCACCTGGAATGTGTTTCAATTAACAGGTGTGCCTTGTTAAAAGTTAATTTGTGGGATTTATTTCCTTCTTAATGCGTTTGTGACAATCAGTTGTGTTGTGACAAGGTAGGGGTGGTATACAGAAGATAGATAGCCCTATTTGGTAAAAGACCAAGTCCATATTATGGCAAGAACAGCTCAAATAAGCAAAGGGAATCGACAGTCCATCATAACTTTAAGACATGAAGGTCAGTCAATGCGGATAATGTGAAGAAATTTGAAAGTTTCTTCAAGTGCTGTCGCAAAAGCCATCAAGCGCTTTGATGAAACTAGCTCTCATGAGGACCGCCACAGGAAAGGAAGACCCAGAGTTACCTCTGCTGCAGAGGATAAGTTCATTACCAGCTGCAGAAATTGCAGTCCAAATAACAGACACATCTCAACATCAACTGTTCAGAGGAGACTAAGTGAATCAGGCCTTTATGGTAGAATTACTGAAAAGAAACCATTACTAAAGGACACCAATAATAAGAAGAGGCTTGCTTGGGCCAAAGAAACACGAGCAATGAACATTAGACTGGTGGAAATCTGTCCTTTGGTCTGATGAGTCCAAATTTGCGATTTTTGGTTCCAACCGCTTTGTCTTTGTGAGACGCAGAGTAGGTGAACGGATGATCTCCGCATGTGTGGTTCCCACCGTGAATCATGGAGGAGGAGGTGTGATGGTGTGGGGGTGCTTTGCTGGTGACATTGTCAGTGATTTATTTAGAATTCAAGGCACACTTAACCAGCATGGTTACCACAGCATTCTGCAGTGATACGCCATCCCATCTGGTTTGCGCTTAGTGGGACTACTATTGTTTTTCAACAGGACAATGACCCAACACACCTCCAGGCTGTGTGAGGGCTATTTGACCGACAAGGTCAGTGATAGAGTGCTGCATCAGATGATCTGGCTTCCACAATCACCCGGCCTCAACCTAATTTAGATGGTTTGGGATGAGTTGGACCATAGAGTGAAGGAAAAGCAGCCAACAAGTGCTCAGCATATGTAGAGATTCCTTCAAGACTGTTGGAAAAACACTCCAGGTTAAGCTGGTTGAGAGAATGCCAAGAGTGTGCAAAGCTGTCATCAAGATTTTAAAATATGACATATATTTTGATTTGTTTAACAATTTTTTTGATTACTACATGATTCCTTATGTGTTATTTCATAAACTCAGCAAAAATAAGATAATTTGAAAAAAATCCAAATAACTTCACAGATCTTCATTGTAAAGGGTTTAAACGCTTGTTTAATGAACCATAAACAATTAATGAACCTGCACCTGTGGAATGGTCGTTAAGACACTAACAGCTTACAGACGGTAGGCAATTGAGGTCACAGTTATGAAAACTTAGGACACTAAAGAGGCCTTTCTACTGACTCTGAAAAACACCAAAAGAAAGATGCCCAGGGTCTCTGCTCATCTGCGTGAACGTGCCTTAGGCATGCTGAAAGGAGGCATGAGGACTGCAGATGTGGCCAGGGCAATAAATTGCAATATCCGTACTGTGAGACGCCTAAGACAGCACTACAGGGAGACAGGACGGACAGCTGATCGTCCTCGCAGTGGCAGACCACGTGTAACAACACCTGCACAGGATCGGTACATCCGAACATCACACCTGCGGGATAGGTACAGGATGGCAACAACAACTGCCCGAGTTACACCAGGAATGCACAATCCATCCATCAGTGCTCAGACTGTCCGCAATAGGCTGAGAGAGGCTGGACTGAGGGCTTGTAGGCCTGTAGTAAAGCAGGTCCTCACCAGACATCACCGGCAACAACGTCGCCTATGGGCACAAACCCACCGTCGCTGGACCAGACAGGACTGGCAAAAAGTGCTCTTCTCTGACAAGTCACGTTTTTGTCTCACCAGGGGTGATGGTCAGATTCGCGTTTATCGTTGAAGGAATGAGCGTTACACCGAGGCCTGTACTCTGGAGTGGGATCGATTTGGAGGTGGAGGGTCCGTCTGGGTCTGAGGCGTGGTCTGAGCGGGGAGGGGAAAACTAAAAACTATCTGTTATTGGCAGAGAGGTTTGAAACTCGCACAGCATCATCAGACTGAGCTTGTTGTCATTGCAGGCAATCTCAACACTGTGCGGTACTGGGAAGACATCCTCCTCCCTCATGTGGTACCCTTCCTGCAGGCTCATCCTGACATGACCCTCCAGAATGACAATGCCACCAGCCATACTGCTCGTTCTGTGTGTGATTTCCTGCAAGACAGGAATGTCAGTGTTCTGCCATGGCCAGCGAAAAGCCCGGCTCTCAATCCCATTGAGCACGTCTGGGACCTGTTGGATTGGAGGGTGAGGGCTAGGGCCATTCCCCCCAGAAATGTCTGGGAACCTTCAGGTGCCTTGGTGGAAGAGTGGGGTAACATCTCTCAGCAAGAACTGGCAAATCTGGTGCAGTCCATGAGGAGGAGATGCAATGCAGTACTTAATGCAGCTTGTGGCCACACCAGATACTGACTGTTCAGGGACACGTTATTCCATTTCTGTTCTGTCTGTGGAACTTGTTCAGTTTATGTCTTAGTTGTTGAATCTTGTTATGTTCATACAAATATTTACACGTTAAGTTTGCCGAAAATAAACGCAGTTGACAGTTTGACAGTTGACAGTTTATTTTTTGCTGTTTAGTGTCTTTCTACAATGTAGAAAATAGTAAAAATAAAGAAAAAAAGAAAAACCCTTGAATTAATTGGTCTGTCCAAACTTTTGACTGGTACTGTATCTATTGATGTTTTTGGCTTTAATTCCTGTTAGGTCACATTCCATGCAATGTAAAAGAGAAACTACACAACAGTCTCACAGCTGGTTAAAAACTGGTGGCAAAATATCCTGTATTCTGAGCATGTAAGATAGCAATCTCAAATATGTAAGAAAAACATGAGTAGGGCAGGTATTAAAGATGTGGTTTGTTTGAGGGGTTGGGTCACTGCTGAACAGCAATTTATATCAAATATAAATGTAATATAACCAAATGTTTTTCTATTCATAACAGTAATGTATGTTGTCTTGTCGTAGCTCACTACTCACTGATGTTCATATTTCAATTTTTTTGTTGATGTGTGAATGTCAATTTCAAACCAGTCAAGAGTTTCATTTCAGTGTGTCAATCATCCTTCTGAGCCTTTTCCTCTTAGTTAAGCTGCGATTTGTGAAAAGACCCATATTGCATGCTTGACTTGGCATTTCATAATGTCAATCTTGCAACTCTGCCAAGATAGTGTGGAGAAGAGACATATAACCTTGCTATGGTATTCTACACAGTAGACCAGTAGAACAAAAACAAATTTAATGAAAAGCCTGATTGGGGATTTTATTGAGGAGTTGGTGAAGTGGCAAATCACTGTAGCAAATAAGCGACAGAAAACAAACTCAAAGCACTCCCAGAGACAGGCCAGACTGACAGCTCGCCTGTGCCCAAACAATGGAATCAAACAGGGTCTTGCCTACTCTAAATTGATCATCCCACCGCCAGAGGATTCCTCATCCAAAACTGAATGGAGCACCAGCAGGGTAGTTAACTAGTAATCAAGTCACATCCGTCATCCAATTCCAAATTCCTCTCTCTCGCTCTCGCTCTCGCTCTCGCGCTCTCTCTCTCTCTCGGCTCATTTTTTTTCAGAATTACACTTGTAAGTGGGGCAGAAGCTTCACTGATTGCCCTTGATGTGAATCAGGTGCATGTGCTTGCCTATTGCCAACTTTACTTGTTCCTTCGCTATTGGTCAGAAAGGGGGAATCAGCCCCACAGAGCCACTAAAGCTCCCATAGAGCATTGTTTTTCAAACCTGTCCTCGGGGACCCCCAGACATTTCACAATGTTGTTGTAGCCCTGAACTAGCTCACCTGATTGACCTAGTCAAAGGCTTGATGATTAGTTGACAAGTTGAATCAGGTGTGCTAGCTTTGAAAAACATAGAATAGATCAAATACATGGAATGGCTGCGTGTCCCAGAGGAGATGTTTGAGAACCACAGCCATAGATAACCAGCGTGCTTGAGGGGATCAGTTTGAGCAAGGTGAGGCGCAGAATCGTGATTTGTAGATCAGTGATTCTGTAAAACCCCAGTGCAATGTGGTAGATCTCAAAACGCATCTTTGATCGGTCATTATTCCACACTTACATGTGATTAGGCAGGAACACAATGCATTGTATTTTTCCTGGCTATTCCCCTCTCTCTGCAATGGAACAGAATTTTCTCTAGATGTAGTGCTGCTTCCAAACACTCATTGTGGTGTGTGTCTAAGGCGATTATACAGTCTTTACTTATTCACTAACCGAGAAATTCTCATGTGGTCTGACCAAGAAGCTTTGGTTGCTCGCATCATCCCCTTTTTATCCCATCTTACCACTACAGCCTATTACACTGATGCTCTGTTATAGTGCTCTATCCAACCCGTTTAGTGAATCACATGATTTCATCATTCAGTCCACCATTCTCAAATAATGCATTTCATATTATGTGGTTTTTCATTGTGTATCTGGTTTCATGGACGCATTTATCTTCATTCTGCGAAAGCAGGATAATTCTTTAATTAGTAGGAGTGAAAGATGTGAGCTTAACTCGAAAGGCGTGCAATGTCAAATATTTACTCTTGCTCTGGCAAGCCTCGCATGTACATATGCGTTTGTTTGTTGTTTGCTTCCTTTCTACATTGGCACACTGAGAGATATTGATATCATACAACCATATAAAAGAGTATATAAGAATCATACTACAGTCTATTCTATATGGCACATGTTTTACAAGGCCGTAACAGCATTCTAAATGAATAAGAGTAAACGATATCAGTGGATTTCACCTGAATATAAGATGTTATGGTGAATTATTTTTTGAATGTTACTCGCACTATGACTTTTCTTCCTACACGTTTCTGCCTGGTTTGTAGGTGTGTACTGCCTTTGTAGCAGCCAAAATGTTCTTTGACTGAAAAGGTGGTGTTCTCTCTCTCCCACATAATGGAAGTGTATCATCTATAGCCTCAATAGAGAGATACTTTGTAGCTTTTGATGTTTGGCATGTGTGCCTTTCAAAGAAAAGAGTGTAAAGGCATTCAGCTTGAATTGAATTGCACAGGGGTTCACAACACAAACCATTACAGGAACTGGATGTTGGTGGGAGCTGCATTCAAAACACTCCATATCAAAGATTTAATTGGAGCTGGCAACATTGGTCAAAAGATATCTTTTTAACACCCTCTTTGTAAAATAGGCCCCAGTCGAGAGCTTCTGCATGCTATCACGGGAAGGGAGAGTGAGTCACAACTCGTGTGTAAAACAGGCGGGAAGGAGCAAGGCGCTCATTGTCTCTTTGTGTTCCAGGGCGTATTTATTAAAGGCACAGAAGTGATATGGTGCGCACAAATACAGTTTGGATATTAAATTTGCCAGAAAAAGCGATTCCTCCTAGGTTTTATTTTCCTTTGCCAGATAACACTTTAATGCAGGCTGCACGTCTAGACTGCTCGGGTCAAGTGTTATTAAATAAAGCATGCAGTTTCGAGACGTGGCCACAGCTGGGAGGATGGTTTCATGTTGAACGTCTACTGTGAAAACGATTCAGAGTGTGCATGACAGAGGGGAGAGCAGACGGAATGCTGACAGGCTCTCACCTTTAAGCAAGTACAGTACATTTTATTTATCTTAAAATAGGCTTAAACCTGGAACCCTTAATGGTGAGACAGCCACATTCATTTGGGATATTACAACAACAAGGAAGTTACTGCAAACTACGGACACAGTTCTTTTTTTATCTCGGACATCATTGCACGATCAATAGAACAGCAGAATATTTACTGCCATTTGGACACTCCCCACTCCCCACTTCGTCAACAAAACAATAACGAAGGCGCTGGGGCGAACAAGGGCGCTGTTTCCCCTAATGTGGATTCCATCTTTAAAGGCCCAGTGCAGTCAAAATCATGATTTCCTATGTTTTATATATATTTCCACACTATGAGGTTGGAATAATAGTGTGAAATTGTGAAAATGATGATAATACCATTTTAGTGTAAAAGCTGTTTGAAAAGGCTGCTCTTTTGGTGGGATGGAGTTTTTGGCCTGCCTGGTGCCATCACCAGGCTGTAAATTAGTTAATAGACCAATAAGAAAGAGAGTTTCAAACCTCTCTGCCAATAACAGATAGTTTTTAGATTTCCTCTCCCCACTCAGACCACTCCCAGACAGTCCTAGCAAAATTCTTGCTTGAGAAATTGCTGGCTGTATTTCTGGATATTGAAAGTTATATATCTTGAAAACTGGATTGCTGACATGCAAAACAATGTGGGACCAAATCAACAATGGACTAATGAAACAAATACCAAAATATTGTTTTGGGGTGGTATTTTTCTTGAAATGTCATTACATCCATTTATACATCCATTTATAACTCTCGTGTTATTCATATACAGTATGTAAATTAATGCCCAAAAAATAATACTGTCTCCACATAAGGAATAACAGAATGACGGAGTGTTTAACGTCAAGGGAAGTAATTGGCATACATTTATGCATGAAAAAGCCTACAATAAATTATTGAATTATTAATGTATTATGCTAAGCATGTCTATTTCAATGTCTTCAAATTTGAACACTAGAATATTAGGCAATTTAAGTGATGAACAAATTAGCTGGCTACGTGAAAGAAGAAGCATATGGCGAGAGATTCCTGTTCACTGCAGATAATATGGGGCTTTCACTTCCTTGCTCAGTGTATTGTAAAACCTCTCCACAGTAAAGTCCATTGTACCAGTTGCTGTGTACCAGCTTGGGTTGGGTGACACTGAAAATGGTCTCATATATCTGTCATGCATCTTTATCCTACACATGGATAATCAGGGGACATTTTTGGGTCGTGCTGGTCCCCAAAGATCCACCCTGAGATCATTTGGTCTGGTTGATCATCGAATATGCAGGCCAAGTCAGTTCAGTCAGGGGATTTTAAATTTTTAAATGTAACCTTTATTTAACTAGGCATGTCAGTTAAGAACAAATTCTTATTTACAATGACGGCCTACTCCGGCCAAACCTGGACGATGCTGGGCCAATTGTGAGCCACCCTATGGGACTCCCAATCACGGCCATATGTGATACAGCCTGGATTTTACACACGTACACACAGACACAGACACACAGAATTACCTCAGGGAACTTATTTGGGTGGCCTCTTGAAGGGAAAGGTCTATGATTTTTTTTAACTAGGTCATCTAGGACTCACTCAATAGAATACTCCATCTAGCTCAAGTTTCATTTAGTCTTGTCACAGATGTATGGGGGCCGCAGACTGGGGCAAGTCAACCAATGGAACTGACACTACGATCTTTGCATTCCCAATGAAAGGTAAAATATTCATTCTCTGCTATAAAAACTAGTCAGCAATGTTAACACAAATTAAAGTGAAATGTGCTTATTTCTACCTGGTAAAGATAGTTTAACATTTTCAAAATATTTCCCAGAACAGCTAATTACGTTTTAATTACGGAATATCATCAGATTACTGTTGAAGACTGTATCTGTGAAAAATGTATCAAGTCAATTCGTTAATCAATTAATCAAACGTTTTCAGGCCCTTTCATAGTAGGTCACTGACAAAGAAATTGGGTAGTGGATCACATGACCAAAATGCACACCGCTTTGAAAGTTCCAAAATAATTACATCAATAAAAAAAATGGATTTGTTTTTTTCGTAGGCATGCACATTTACATTTTAGTGTCTTGTTTAATCTCAGAACCCCCACTCTTTAATTTCAGATATAAATCACAACAAAAAACAAATCAATAGGAAATGGAGAACATTCATCTCATGCAAGACCTTGGAGGGAGATACAATTCAATATTTATTTCATATCAAACAACTCTGTTAGCTGGCTTTGGATACTGTCACTGAATATGCCATGGATCAATATACTGTAAAATAAGAGGAAGCTATCATTGTTATGCTTTTGGACTGTGTCACATTGTGTCCACCATTCGTAGGTGTTGTCTTACCAACAATTAGCTTCTTCTGAACCCATTGTTTTACCATGTACGTCAACCAAACAATTAAAGAAGATTTTGTGTCAGATAGCCTGACAACCAACGCAATTAATATTCCCTGCTGCCTGCTATGTTTATACAAGACAAGAGTCAGTAAACATGACGGATTGATTTTGTCACAGGTGTTGGGTGGTAGTCATGCTTGGGTAGAGAAATAAATTAATTTTTCGACAAGCCTTGGGCATTCCCCCTTATTACAACTATTTATTTGCACCCTCTTAATGACACAATTAATCCAGCCTGAACTTGGAGGCACTACATAAACCGCTGTCTCCTCATAATCTGCATGACAGCAAATAAACTCCTTTTTTACTTGACGGGTTAAATGCTAGCACTTACAAATAACTTCTGCTGTTGGTTTTGTAGCTCGTTCATCGTAAAATATGTTCCCCTTCAGTATACTTGCCACACACTATTGGTTTCAAAGTGCATTCTTAAATATGGGTTATCTGATGGGGATACATCCATCCAGCTACCGGGCAATGCTTAATAAATCATAACGAAGGCATTTCTAAATATATTTACTAAGAAACAATGCGAAAGTGGTCTATGATCAGTAAGACTGAGTTTACAAAACATTAAGAATACCTGCTCTTTCCATGACATAGACTGACCAGGTGAAGCCATGTGAAAGCTATGATCCCTTAATGATGTCACTTGTTAAATCCACTTCAATCAGTGTAGATGAAGGGGAGGAGACAGGTTTTTTAATGCTTCAGACAATTGAGACTTGGATTGTGTATGTGTGCCATTCAGAGGGTGAATTGGCAAAACAATTGGGGTATGGTAGTAGGTGCCAGGTGCACCGGTTTGAGTGTGTCAAGAACTGCAATGCTGCTGGGTTTTTCATGCTCAACAGTTTCCCATGTGTATCAAGAATAGTCCACCACCCAACGGACATCCAGTCAACTTGACACAATTGTGGGAAGCATTGGAGTCAACATGGGCCCGCATCCCTGTGGAACGCTTTTGACACCTTGTAGAGTCCATGCCCTGACGAATTGAGGTTGTTCTGATGGCAAAAGGGGTGCAACTCAATATTAGGAAGATGTTCCTAATGTTTTGTACACTGTGTATTTGTGTGTTTATATACTATCTACGGATTGGCCTCACATGGGGCACCATGGGAATTCCTTATTATTCATATTCCTTGTATTATCATACATCCTTACAACTGGTGTGTCTGGTGTGAGTAGGAACCTTTCAAGTACATACATTAATATCAATGACTACTTTGTTTATTTTAAAACAAAGATGTATGTATTGTGAATAGGTCATTGATTAATATGAAACATTGCCAGCTACAGTAAAGTGTCTTACGAAAGTATTTCTTCAAGTTGTATTGTGTTACAAATTGGATTAAAAGGGATTTACTTAACTGTCATTTTTTGTCAATAATCTACAACAGATATAAATATTTTGAAATGCCTTTGTTGATGATTTATTAAGCGTTGCACGGTAGCTGGATGGAGGAATCCCCATCAAATAAGCCACGCTTATTTTTGGTTCTTCTTTAATCCCTCTAGTAGTACATAGCCACATGTATGAATCACAACTGAAAACTGTGCCCGCAACAAGCGTGCACATTCTTGATTTTACACACACCAGTGTGTATAAGCGAAACAGGCCTACATACTGTTTTTATGTACACTCACAGAAGGCTTCGCTCCCTCACCTCCTTCACATCATTTCCACACTTTGACTGCCGTGGCGTTGCACAGAGAGGCTGAATGATCTCATAAGCTATTAGCCATTATTAAAAAAGGCCCGGGTCAATAGCTGTTAACTGGTGCTACGATAGAGCGTTTACAGGCCAGCCCTGTCAACTGAACTGAAGACCAAGCTGCTTCTGCAGCTGCTCTCTAGGTAGAGAGGGAAAGTGGCATGGCCTTGCTTCCTTCCCCTTATTGAGCTGTTTTGCTGTTGATTGTAGACCTCAGCACTTTTCCCTCTCCAGGCCCACGGCTCAGCACTTCTCTTTAACATGGTAGGGTCAACCTCATATAACTCAGAAACTTGCTGTGATTTCAAGGCTAGAGAAATGTTTGTCCACCAATAAATGATGATGCTTCTCATATAGGAGAAAGCTCATCTATCTTCATTTTTTTGTGTGTGGTACTTTTCATTATTTCGAGCCGGTCGTGTTTTACTGTCTTGACTTAAGATGCTAGATCAAGATGGATATAAAAGAGTGTGGAAATTGCAGAGGCCCAAATAAAAAGTATTTCATTATGTGATCACTGGCAGCTGAATTCTGAGGACAGTGGCCTCGTATCTGATCCTAAGACTGTTTGTCAGACAACCCGATTCTCATTAGCACACTTTTCTCTCTTCCAACAGATCTGTGAAACCGCGAGGTTGCCAGGACGCTGGTGTCAGAGAAAGGTCATAACATAATTATGAATATGGTGCCATTTTTGGCAGTAGTTAACAATTTATGCTGGACCATGCGCAAAGTTTTTTACTGTTTTCTGTGACTCTTCATGTGATATAGTTATTTCTTTTTCAGTGGGCCTCAAATTACGAGTCTTATTCATTTCACTCCCACGGATGGGCCAATTCCATTGGGTAATGAATAAGCTGGCAGACAGGGAGTGATTGCCCCATCTCTCTGTTGCGTGAGCCTGCAATAGATTTCACAGATGCCATACGGATGCCATACGGACGCATTACAGATGCCATACAGGATGCATTACAGCATGTTATTTATTTATTTCTTAGGTGCTGCTTTTCTATTACTGATTTATGTGTTATTGTGCTTGATCCGGTGATGGGATTTGTGACATGAGGTGCATGAGACTTTTGGAACAAGGCCCAGGTCGAACGGGTGGGGAGCCCTCCCAGATTCAGCCGAATATGGTGGGCAGCAGTGTTGTATTCAAAAGCACATTGATAAAAGAAATTACACAGTATATTTATTTTTCCACACCTGGTCCCCAAAATCCACTCTCAGAGGGCTTTACAGTAAAGCTCATTAAGCTGCTAGGCAGGTTGTTGTTTTTCTCCAGATGTTAAGTAACATTTTCTTGCACTTGGGGCTCTACTCTTTCCTCAGGAGCTTCTAGCGTAAGACAAAGCAATGCCATTTGGTTATTTGTCTAACAGGGATTTCTGCGGTGTTGGAAGGATGTTGTTTTTCCCCTACACTTCCTGGTTCTTGGTTTTGATTTTAGAGGGCCCTTAACATACAACATTTGCAAATTATGATTACATTCTGTGGGGTTGAAAGCAATCAATGATGCACACCATGTCGATATAAAATTGACGACCGGTTGCGTCTATAACCACAGGCTGACCAGCTTGATCTTGAGGAAGTTTCCAAAAGATTGATACATTTAATTTTGTTTGTAAATGAGGGTGTTGCGTTCAATAAAAATAGATTTTCAATCTGACATCGGCAGTTGGCACTAGGGAACATGTAGGCAAGCTGCAATGTCTTTATCTCTGACCACAGATGAGAGAAAGAGAGAGAGGGATGAAGAGAGAGAGAGCGAGAGCGAGAGAGAGCGAGAGAGAGGCGAGAGGAAGAGCTCACATGGCCAACCGTAGCCCCAAAAGGCCAGAGCTGTCAGTTTCTTCTTCAGCTCTTTATTTGCCACTCCTGAGCTTTCACTCTCTATTCCCTACTCCTCCAACCACTGGGTCCCCTAACTCTACTTCACTTGGCTGATGCGTATGCTTGTCATTCAAGAGCCACATGTCTGTTTTATCAATAGGTAGGCTAGTAAGGTAAGAGACGCAAACCCCTAAAATAGTACGCAAAGGGTATGGACAAAGTCGAACGGAATCTTTTATCAGTATACCCAGCAAACCAAAATTGGTTATGTGAAAGTTCCCAGAACTTGGTGGTTGTTACAGATGTTGTGCACAACATTTTTGTGAACATTCCCAAAGACTGGAAAAAAAAAGAAAGAATTAACATTCTTTGAGTGTTTCGGGGATGTTATTATCCTAATGTTAGATAAAACCCTAACTATAACTTAATGGGAATCTTAGCTAATGTTCTGGAATGTTCCCGCTTTGCATCATATGGAATGCGTTCGTTCAGGATTCTCAGACAAGACTGTAATGACCAAATATTGATGCACATTTGCACGAAAAGTAATGTTGGCCTCTTGGCAAGGTCACCATAAAAAAAATGTGCTCATTTACATTTCAATAGTTTGATTTATAAAGAAATAGAAAAGGCATTTGACAAATGCGTGCTGTGGATATTTCAGTCTTTTTGACAGTTGGATTATTTGTACTTGATAGAAATGCAGAGGTGGACCTCTGGTCAAATGACACATTGAAGTAAAACACTTTCCCAAATTGATAAGGTGATTGAAGTGCTTTTTTTATCTCGAAACCAAGGACTGAGCATTGAGTAGATATGTGTGTCTGTACTTCTTTACCCTTTTGCTCTAATGACAACACTTTTAATCCGCTTTAACACCGTCTCCTACTCTCAAGGGTGCCAATAAAGAGTGATTCTCTCAGGCGGCGGACATAAAGTAGTGAAATCTCTCTCTTCTCTCCCTTGACAGACAAGGCTATGAGGGGCTGGAGCAGAAGCTGAAGGAGGTCTTCACCGAGCGGACTGGCGTCCTGCGTCAACTTTCCAAGACTTCAAAGGAACTGGACAGCATAAAAGGCAACCTTCAGGTTAGAGCCCCGCTGTTTCTTTTCTGACAGATTCTAGTGGGATGTTAAAGAAAGGAGGATGGCTTTGAGTGCCTTTGGAACCATGAGGTTATTTCAAAAGGCTGTGTTTAAGAACTTAAAAAATGGCTGAAAAATTCAGGTTAGCCTGTGATTCACTCTTTCTCATCCGCTGTCCTGGCGTATATTGAGCCACTACATACCTGGGGCCTAATTTATTCAAAGCAAATAAGTGATATGTTCTGCGTTTTGATAATCCCTCCATCTGATATGAATACGAATGCAAAGCCATTTGTAAAAACTGGAAAATTACTCCAAGGTGGAAGTATTGAAATCTGTCTCTACAGGGTTCCAAAAGGGTTCTTCAGCTGTCCCCATAAGAGAACCCTTTTTGGTTCCAGGTATAACTCTTTTGGGTTCCATGTAGAACCCTTTTTAAGGATACTACATGGAACTAAAAGGGTTCTACCTGGAACCCCAAAAAGTTATTCAACAGGTTTATCCTATTGGGACAGCCGAAGAACCCTTTCAGGTTCTAGATTGCAGAGGATTTTTAATTATATGATCTAGTAACTATCGCAACAGGATGTGCATGTGTGGTGCTGATGGAGGATGTTTATATATTTTTACTTCAGTACTGTATCTTAGAAATAATTTAGATGTGCTTGATTGAAATTGCCTTTCTCAATGGAACCAATGGAATAGTTCAACGGTGCTAACCCTGTCCACCTGGAACTCCAGGCAGACTCAAGCAAACACTGAAATGATTTGAACGATTTTACCCCAGGTCTACTTTAAATGGTATCTGTGCTTCTACCCTTGACTTCTACCACAGCTCGATGTAATCTGTTTTTGACATACAGATCCGCAAATGTTGTATATACAGTATGTTGTATGTACATGTGCGTTACAACGTTACTCTTTCCTGTGAGCACAGTGCAGAATAGGATTGACAGAATGGCGAATGACAGGTGATGAGAGGTAGGAGATGGAAATGTATGATAACGATCATCACTCCCATAGTGGATGCTGTTAAATAAATTCATGAGAATTGGTGAATGCACCGCTTGGATGGAAGACCACATAAACATTGTTAATCCTAGATCTTGAGATGTAATTTGGTTGTTAAATTGTGTGCTGCAGCAAGCCAATACATTTTTTTCTCTGATACATCTATATATCGCCACTGATCGGGGCTGCAGTCGATTCCATTTCAGTTCTCATCAAAAAGTAGGGAATGAATTGAATTGAACAAATAGATTGAAAAAGACGTTAGGTTGTATGAGTATTTTCAGTCCAAATTCTACTTTCAACATCCTGTGTCTTGCAGAGAACCAGCACACACAAGTATGTCTCTCAGATGTTAGCCATAGTACTGTTGTCCCATAGGTAGTCTTGAATGGAATATCTTTTTCCAAATTTGGTGGCAGTGGTCCCTTGGGTTTGTCTGGGCCGCTGTGTTCTTTTTAGTAGGCTTGGATGGCTGTAGCCTCTCTGAGTGATTCAGAGGGCTGGAACATTCAGAGTCAGGGGGTAAATTTCATTTCAGTTTTAATCAATGACTTCCCAATTACACCCTGTGAACTTGTATGACATGTAACCTGGTGTCACGTCTACTCCCGCTCCCCCTCTCTGGCGCTTGTTGTCGCCAGGTCACTCACTATTACGCACACCTGCCACCATTGTTACGCGCACCTGCGCCTCATGAGACTCACCTGGACTCCATCACCTTCCTGATTATCTCCCCTATATCTGTAACTCCCTATGGTTCTTTCCCCAGGCATTATTGATTCTGTTCCTGTGTTATATGTCTGTACGCTACTCGTGTTTCTTGTTTTGTTCCATGTTTCGTTTTATTTATTAAATTCACTCCCTGTACTTGCTTCCCGACTCCAAGCTTACCCGGTACAGAATAACGCATCACCAAAGAGAAACAACAGGGATTTCTTTTGCTTTTTTACTGGTGACGTCGGGTCCAAGGGCAGCTGCCTATGCTACCAGGGATGCCTCAGCTAGCTCGTCAGGCTTCCATGCCTTGGTTGGCTCGTCAGGCTTCCATGCCTCGGTTGGCTCGTCAGGCTCCCATGCCTCAGCCGGCTCGTCAGATTCCCGCGCCTCAGCCGGCTCATCAGGTTCCCGCGCCTCAGCCGGCTCATCAGGTTCCCGCGCCTCAGCCGGCTCATCAGGTTCCCGCGCCTCAGCCGGCTCATCAGGTTCCCGCGCCTCAGCTGGCTCTAGAGGTTCCCGCGCCTCAGCTGGCTCTACAGGTTCCTGTGCCTCAGCAGAAGTGACCAACCTGCTCCTGGTCCTCGGGACCTTCCCTCTGGTCGGTGTCCTGCGGCAGGAGCCACGTGTCAAGGAGGGGGTACTGTCACGTCTACTTCCACTCCCCCTCTCTGGCACTCGTTGTCGCCAGTTTACTCATTATTATGCACACCTGCAACCATCGTTATGCGCACCTGCGCCTCATGAGACTCACCTGGACTCCATCACCTTCTTGATAACCTCCCCTATATCTGTCACTCCCTTTGGTTCTTTCCCCAGGCGGTATTGATTCTGTTCCTGTGTTATATGTCTGTACACTACTTGTGTTTCTTGTTTTGTTCTATGTTTCATTTATTTATTAAATTCCCTCCCTGTACTTGCTTCCCGACTCCTAGTGTACACCTGGCCAGCCTGGGTTCATGGTGTTGTCCCCCTGACAGTTTTCAGGGGCATCCATTGTCCCTTGGTTGGGTCTGGCTGGCACTGTGTGTCTGTCTAAACTACCACTGTCCTCAGGGAAGGCTTTGATTTCAGTTAGCTACTGTACATTATGTGCAGACTTGGATGGCAGGGTCCCCTGTGCCTTGTACAAATGTACCAGGCACAGCAGGTGGTGGGAGAGGAAGGGAGAAACAAGGGGGGATTGATCTCTTATAAAAAAGGTGGGAAAACAATCAACAACAACTTTTTATAGCAATGTATGTGTAACCGAGTAACCTTTCTGGTGGAGATTTACTGACCTAAGTGTATATTATTTTAATTAGACATCCCTTGGGTGATGGGTCAACCCTTCATAATTAAACTTTGCCTGATAGAGCTTTGATTCTTGGCAGTTGCTCTGTGGTGTGCTAGTATAGGGTTTAATGGGGGCCATTCCTTTGCACCTCAACTGCTTATGGAGGTACCTTGGATTGTTATGGTAGTGTCAGCACCTCTCTAAATCGAACCCTGATGGGATGCACCCAGATTAAAGTTTTTGTGATAAAGAAATAGGGATATTTTTCTGAATGTCTCTTCTCATTATTATACTGAAGCACATTTTAAAACTGTTCTGTAATCTCGCAGAGCTGCAATTATTGAGCTCCAATTATTGTATTTATGGAAATGAGAATCAAATGTATTATTAACAAGATACTGTACCACTTGAATTTGCTATAATTTTATTCAAAAGTTTGTCTCTGTCAGTTTTCTTCCCCAAAAAGTGTCAGATTCATAATTACACTCCAACCTGAATCTAAACTATATGAGTTCCTACAAGCTCACAAATAAACTACATATTTTTGTATCACATTAAGTATTTTCGACTACCCTCATAAAAGCATACACATCAATAATCTATGAGGGGTTACACAATATGGACGAAAAATTATTATTCACATCTTTTTTTGCCTGAGTATAGACTGTAGGACAGCTTGGAGCAACGTGTGAATTTACACTCGAAAGGAGCACTGTTGTTTACTTTCCGTTCCTACTGTATGAGTGCTTTGAATCAGCTACTTCACATTGGAGTGTTGGAGTGAGACTGTGAGTGGTCATATAATAAACCAATTTCTCATGTGAGACTAAAACGCTCTCCTTCCTCACTTCTAGACACTGAAAAATGACGACTCCGTGGCCAAGAAGGATGTCCAGAGAATCCTGGAACTCAGCCACAAGCAGAGGTAGATCTAACCTTCTTAACCATTTGCTATTGCACATTGCTACCATATGGATTATTTTGAAGAGCAACATTACTTTTAATTACTTCTATGGTGCAAGAACAATGTGATTTTACCTGCAATTCAGCCTTTGGTATACACAGTATAAACTTATACCCTACTGATTTATAAATAGCAAACCAACATATCAACCACACATGACAATCATAAACAAACCATAAAACAATGTTTTATTGGAGCAATGGCCCCTGGTCCACAGACGATTTGAGCAGCCACCTGCGTTCCACTTTAAATCCGATTAATCTTGCATTTGATTCATTCCATTGCCCAAAATTATTATCAAATGACTTCATCACGAGATATCCAGGCAGCTGATTTATGGAAAATCATTTGTTTTTGACACCTTTCAATCATGCTTTTGATTGCTTCGGTGGAGTAATAACTAGCAACTATTTTAATGTGAAACCATGGTAGCCATATCCTCAAGTCAACACATGTCTAAAAATGTGAGGATTACAAGATGCTGTCATTTCAGGTCTAGAAATGTTATTTAATTAGACACTGTAGCCTTTATAAAAGCTGAAAAACAGACATTGTAGTCAGCGACATGAAAAAACACAAACGTTAACCCTCGTCCTTACCACCACATTTTACCTAATCGTGGACAATACCAATTACTATATTTAAACTGCAAATATACAGACAACTTGAGGGGCCAATGAAATATAAAGAAGGGCGGGGGAAGACAGTACTAAAAGTCAAACATTCTGTCCGGTTTACTTTTGTTCTCTGGTTAAAGTAATAACTGCCTTCCCACAGACACCATAACTGCCTTCCCACAAATACCCATAATGGGTTATGCACTATTTTATACACAGTCCAGTGCTGTGTTGCCTGAGGAAAATGTCACTCAGAATAATTTTGGGTTGTTTATAGCCCATAGGCAAATGTCTCTTAATATTGGTGAAGATTTGTTGACTCAATGTGTTGACTTGAAGCTTATTAACTGTACCAAATGTTGTTTGGCTCCCTTTAAATGTCAACCTCAAATTCATTCCACACTAACTTCTTAAAAATTGTTCTGTCTCCCCTTAAAACGTCATACTGCTGGTTTTAGGGTGAGATCAGAAAAATGAAATCCCAAGTAGCGGAAAAGAAAAATGTTTGCTTGGCTGGGCTCATGCCAACAGACACAACCATTGGCATGTGAAATACGACAGGGCATTGCAGCAGTGAAGAGAGACTTTGCTTTCTGAGATTGACACACAGTGCTGTTGACTGCAGATGCTGCTCCTTGACTGCACAATTGATAGACCATGACCATGTCATATGTAGTTAAACTCTAAACCTACACTAAACCCAGTCAAAGGGAATAATTGTTTGCTGCTGTAATCGTATACCGGCATTCTGGATTTAAGTTTGGTATTTCGTCACGCATTCGATCACAAATGTTTGGTAGAAAAATTAAGCATGAATTGATTTCATGATTTGATCCTACTCAGTGCTCAGTCAGTCAGTCAGTGCTTGAGTTACTAGTGCCTTGCCACGGCAAGAAGTCAGAGAAGAGTTGGAGAGGAGAAGGACAGGTGCTAACTGAGTGCTTCTCACCTTTCCTCTCAACAGGGAAGAGATGAAGTCCCTCCAGGCTGCCTTGCAGAAGCAGCTGGACGAGGCAACGGAGCAAGCCGAGAAACAGCAGGCCACAGTGAGTAGGAGCCCTCACCTCGTCTACACCTCACTCCTCTAACCTCCCCCTTGTCACCTGTCACCCGGGCCTGTGGGCGCCCGTCACCCATATCATTAACCAGCAGCCATCTCTCCTGGCTGGCCCCCTCCCATCCACCACTTAATAACCAGTCTGGGAGAGAGGGAGAGCTATGTGTAACCCAGAAATAGGAAGCATAGTGAGGGAGGTCCTTCTGCTCTCCACTTTCTCCTTAAAGGATAGGTTTCTGATCAAATTCTTAGTTTTGTAAAAGCTAAACTTGACAGGAGGGAGTATGTTAATCATTTCAATGAAACACACCTGTAGAGTACGAGGAGAAGAAACACTTAATAGATCAGGTGCCTTTTTTATATTTTTTTCCTTTTGTTATCCTGTCATAAACATTGCTTTTCATTCGCCAAGTATTCCAGGCCTCTATCCATCATGCAACTCAGTCATTTTTCTATTGTACCTGGCTGTCATTCTACTATAAATTATATTCTACTCAAGTTGTATTACATTGCCAAGCTATTCAGACGTCTGAGAAAAGCAAGCTACAAATTAACTCCGATACCACACATGCAGTCATGTTCATACCTACTGTATGAATTGGACCTATAAGTAACAGTTTACTGTAGGCCCCCTATGTATAAATTCACTTTACTGTAGGTCCCCTATGTATAAATTCACCTTACTCTAGGCCCCCTATGTATAAATTCACTTTACTGTAGGTCCCCTATGTATATATTCACTTTACTGTAAGCCCCTATGTATAAAGTAACTTTACTGTAGGCCCCCTATGTATACATTAACTTTACTGTAGGTCCCCTATGTATACATTCACCTTACTGTAGGTCCCCTATGTATAAATTCACTTTACTGTAGGTCCCCTATGTATAAATTCACCTTACTGTAGGTCCCCTATGTATAAATCCACTTTACTGTAGGCCCCCATAATGCCTTTATAACAGCTTTTTATGACAGCTACAAAAGCTGTTATAACATCAGTAATTAACATTATACTCATGTGGAGCCTTTTTCATACCTTCTGTATAGATTAGACCCTAGCTGTTTTTATTCCCACTTCCCAAAGATATTTACTGCTGCATCTCTTATGGCTATCTGGCGAACCTCTAATTCTCCCTCAAAACCAATGATCAGAAAATCAATGGGAGGCCTAATTAATGTCCCAAGCACACCGTGAAATGCTTTTGAGCTATTCAATATTTGCTAATAAGAACAACATGGCTTGAAACAAGGGTGGACGTCTTAAAATGGGTATCTGTCTTATTTTCACAGTACAGAACAAGGGTGGCTGATGTTGCTAGCCAACAATCAAACTGTTGTTGTTGACATTTTCATGTTAAGACGAGTGACAAATCCCCTGGTGTAGGGAGATAATTATGGTCTATATTAAAGGAAATTGTATTGGCTACTGCAATGCATCAAATCAATGCCTGTCTTTTCACAAGGGGAACTTTTTATGATGTTACCAGCCGGTTACCAGCTGGTTAGTACGTTTCTGGGATAGCACAAAACAAAGTTGTAAAGTTGAGTTTCTTGGTTGTATTAAACACAGCATAACTCTGCTACTGCCACTATTCAGTGTACTAATGGAGTTTTGGGAAAATGCACACTGATGCTATATGAATACCTGTCTTGTTTGTAGTTTTTCTATTTTCAATTGAGACCATGCCTACACCTCGGGGCGAAGAAACAGAGTGTGAGTTGAGGTTATTCTCCATAGCTGGGCGAATTTGATTTGAGGCATTGGGTAGAAAACATTGTTTGATTGGTGTTGCACTCTGCCCCTAGGGAGCTCTAAAGTTTGTGTTCTCTAAACCTACTAAGCAGTAAAAGTGGAAACCAGGGTTAGAAACAAGCACTGTCAAATTAATTTGGTTTGGGACGATACTGCACTAAACCACCAATGTTATTATTAAACATGCTTATGTTTCAATGAGCTGTTCTCACTTCAAACATGTCATCATCTTGAGTTTCCTCTTTTGGAATTGATGAAATTGGTGCAACTGATAATCAATTATCAATACGATGTTAAAGGGAATACATTATTTCAATCAATTAGGAGCTGAATCTGTATCTTCTCTACAAATTAGTACCCCCAGTGGACCACATACAGTGAACAGCTGTGGCTGTACTAGGAAATTGACATGCACAATAGGAAATATTTTGCGATGGGAAACACATACTCATCATAAATGCCTATAACATGTAGAGCATTTGATGAACGTGAATCTGTGGTTCCACTCAAAAGATCCCTTTTTATTTTATTTATATTTCATTCAAATGTTCATATTGTGTGGGTTCACATATTCAATGTAAGTTCCCTGGCATAGCGCGGCTGCCTATTGATAGGATTTGTGGTGCTAGTGCTTGAAGTAGCCTGAACCTTTGCTTTAATGGATACATATCTATTTGTATTTGGTCGTCATTTTATCATGTTAAAAGGATCGGACCCATTTTTTAAATATTTGCCTAAAATGACAAATCGAACTGCCTGAAGCAAGGAAACAGCAGGGGTTCAAACTTTAGAACCCAGTTCCTACATTTGAATATAAAAATGTATTTTATCAAACAAAACTATGCTACATTTTATCTCTGGGACCCTCACGATGAGAAATCAGAGCAAGATTACTGAATGTAAGTACATTATTTACCTTCAGAGGTGAATGTATCAAACCAGTTGCCATGATAAGTTTTGTTGTTGTGCACTCTCTTAAAACAATAGCATTGTATTGTTTTACTGTAATAGCTACTGTAAATTGGACAGTGCAGTTAGATTAACAAGAATTTAAGCTTTCTTCCCATATAAGACATGCCTATGTCCTGGGAAATGTTCTTGTTACTTACAACGTCATGCAAATCACATTAGCGCACGTTAGTTCAACCGTCCCGGTGGAGGGATGTCGATCACGTAGAGGTTAAGCCAAACATTTATGTTTTACGAAGCTATAGGCCTACGGTGTCGCAATGCTGCTATTTAGAATGCAGGCTGGCGGCAATAATGTATTTACTTTTTAAGTAATTAAAGTGGGAAATTCAAACATTGCAGATTGTAAAATGAATTTTGAATACAGTGCATACTAATCAGTAAAAAATTTAAGAATATACAACTGTCTTGTAGGCCTATATCCTACTTTAGCCATCCTCACACTCTCTTGCAGCTTGGATTGAAAGTTTGTGCTGCGTAAAACTAGTTTATTAAAATCAGTCCACCTTCAAAACAATAGCTTACTAAGCATTGTTTCATTACGCAGACAATGCAGTCTCACCAAGGGTTTCCCAAACTTGGTCCTGGAGTCCCCCATGGGTGCACGTTTAGGTGAGGAGGCTAACTAGATGCATGGAAACTTGTCTTTCTGACTCACTTACTACCAAGTAGATTGGACAACACAAACACTTTGCTTGCTACATGTGGAAATTAAAAAAGAGGGTTACTGTCTAAATTATTTATTTACTAGATTAATTTAATAATTTAGACATACAGTGCATTCGGAAAGTATTCATACGTTACAGCTTGATTCTAAAATTGATTACATTCATTTTTTCCCCTCATCAATCTACACACAATACCCCATAATGACAAAGCGAAAGATTTAGAATTTATTTGCGAAATTATTTACATACTTAGTATTCAGACCCTTTCCTATGAGACTCGAAATTGAGCTCAGGTGCATCCTGTTTCATTAATCATCCTTGAGATGTTTCTACAACTTGATTGGAGTCCACCTGTGGTAAATACAATTGATTGGACATGATTTGGAAAGGCACACAAGCACACAATGACCTCCATCATTCTTAAATGGAAGAAGTTTGGAACCACCAAGACTGGCCACCAGGCCATACTGAGCAATCTGGGGAGAAGGGCCTTGGTCAGGAAGGTGAACAAGAACCCGATGGTCCCTCTGACAGAGCTCCAGTGTTCCTCTGTGGGGATGGGAGAACCTTCCAGAAGGACAACCATCTCTGCAAGACTCCACCAATCAGGCCTTTATGGTAGAGTGGCCAGACGAAAGCCACTCCTCAGTAAAATGCACGTGACAGCCCGCTTGGAGTTTGCAAAAAAGGCACCTAAAGGACTCTCAGACCATGAGAAACAAGATTCTCTGGTCTGATGAAACCAAGATTGAACTCTTTGGCATGAATGCCAAGTGTCAAGTCTGGAGGAAACCTGGCACCGTCTCTACGGTGAAGCATAGTGGTGGCAGCATCATGCTGTGGGGATGTTTTTCTAGCGGCACGGACTTAGAAACTAGTCAGGATCAAGGGAAAGATGATCGGAGCAGAGTAGAGAGAAATCCTTGATGAAAACTTGCTCCAGAGCGCACAGGACCTCAGACTGGCGCGACCGTTCACCTTCCAACAGGACAACGACCCTAAGCACACAGCCAAGACAACGCAGGAGTGGCTTCGGGACAAGTCTCTGAATGTCTTTGAGTGGCCCAGCTCGAGCCCAGATTGAACCCGATCAATCATCTCTAGAGAGACCTGAAAATAACTTTGCAGTGGCGCTCCCCATCCAACCTGACAGAGCTTGAGAGGTTCTGCAGAGAAGAATGGGAGAAACAGGTGTGCCAAGCTTGTAGAGTCATTCCCAAGAAGACTGTAATCGCTGCCAAAGGTGCTTCAACAAAGTACTGAGTAAAGGGTTTGAATACTTATGTAAATGTTATCTTTCAGATTGTTTGAAAAATAAATGTTAAATGTAATTATGGGGTATTGTGTGTAGATTGATGTGGGGAAAAAACTGTTTAATCAATTTTTTTAATAAGGCTGTAACGTAACAAAATGTAGAAAAAGTCAAGGGGTCTGAATACTTTCCAAATGCACTGTAGGTGTGAGATGACGGGCGCATGGGCCCCCAGAGCTGATTTCTGCTACGTCAGTGTGTAAGTTGCTCTGCATAATTGAACATTAGGCCCACCTTTCATGAATAAAAAAAAATGACAACTGTTCATGGATGAATGGTACTCTAGACAAGACAGTAGCAACAACACTAGATGCCCAAAACCCATAACTGTCTTAGCAAAAAGGTTCTGTGGTGCTTGTCAATAAAACACAGATCCAATTGTATTATCTCTGGATGACTAGTCTACAAAGCTGACATCAGTAAAGTTAGAGTGATGCTGCATGTAAACAGACTTCAAAATACAGTTGAAGTCGGAAGTTTACATACACTTTGGTGGGAGTCATTAAAACTTGTTTTTCAACCACTCCATAAATTTCTTGTTAACAAACTATAGTTTGGCAAGTCAGTTAGGACATCTACTTTGTGCGTGACACAAGTCATTTTTCCAACAATTGTTTACAGACAGATTATTTCACTGATAATTCACTGTATCACAATTCCAGTGGGTCAGCAGTTTACATACACTAAGTTGACTGTGCCTTTAAACAGCTTGGAAAATTCCAGAAAAGTATATCATGGCTTTAGAAGCTTCTGATAGGCTAATTGACAATTTGAGTCAATTGGGGGTGTACCTGTGGATGTATTTCAAGGCCTAACTTCAAACTCAGTGCCTCTTTGATTGACATCGTGGTAAAATCAAAAGAAATCAGCCAAGACCTCAGCAATTTCCAAACACCTGAAGGTACCACGTTCATCTGTACAAACAATAGTACGCATGTATAAACACCATGGGACCACGCAGCCACCATACCGCTCAGGAAGGGGATGCGTTCTATCTCCTACAGATGAACGTACTTTGGTGCGAAAAGTGCAAATCAATCCCAGAACATCAGCAAAGGACTATGTTACAGTAGAGTAGGACAAACTGGAAAACCTAACCTCCATCAAAACAAAAAGTTGGCGGAGCTGCAACAGTTCTTCTGTGCAAGGGTGTTTATTTACAAAGTGATTTGCGAAAAAACAACAGTACTGCCATCAAAAGTATACTTTACAGGGACAGCTTAAACCATGCTGCCCCATCCAGAGCTCAATACAAAATGGCCTTCCTTTTGAACTGAAAGAGAGGCTCCTTTTGTAGGCGAAGCCCCTCCCCCTCAGAACATAGCCAACACTAATTAATTAAGCAATTATCTTCATTAAGCAATTACCTTTATCAAAGCCTACATTCAGCTAAACATACTGAATTACATACATGGAGACACGTTTTTCAAGATACCATATATTAATCTAACATTTACAAAATCACATCACTACTGACATGGTCTTTCAATATGCCAATTGACATTAATGAGCCATTCGGGTCAGGCACTACAAAGTCAGCCCAATTGCTTAGCCCGGGTCCTTATCCAGCATCCCGGAAGCTACAGAGATGGAAAGAGAGAGAAACAGAACCAAACAACACGTAACATTGATAAGTATAATAAACGTTGCTTAAATAAACATGAACACTTGTCTTTATTCTTTATACCCCAACCTGTTAGTAATGGGAGGTAACTGTGAAATGTACTAATATAGACGCTAACTTGTGTGTCGACCCACATTGTTAACGTAGCTGAAAAGGGAGCAGGGAGGCGTAATGAACGTGTGTGTGTGTGTGTTAGTGTACCAAATGCTGCCCGTGGCCAGTGACGGACTTCTCCGTCACAGACCTTGTGAAGATGCTGGAGGAAACGGGTACAAAAGTATCAATATCCACAGTAAAACGAGTCCTATATCGACATAACCTGAAAGGCCGCTCAGCAAGGAAGAAGCCACTGCTCCAAAACCACCATAAAAAAGCCAGACTACGGTTTGCAACTGCACATGGGGACAAAGATGGTAGTTTTTGTAGAAATGTCCTCTGGTCTGATGAAACAAAAATGGAACTGTTTGGCCATACTGACCATTGTTATGTTTGGAGGAAAAAGGGGGAGGCTTGCAAGCCGAAGAACACCATCTCAACCGTGAAGCACAGGGTTGGCAACATCATGTTGTGGGGGTGCTTTGCTGCAGGAGGGACTGGTGCACTTCACATAATAGATGCCATCATGAGGAAGGAAAATGATGTGGATATATTGAAGCAACATCTCAAGACATCAGTCAGGAAGTTAAAGCTTGGTTGCAAATGGGTCTTCCAAATGGACAATGACCCCAAGCATACTTCCAAAGTTGTGTCAAAATGTCTTAAGGACAAGAAAGTCAAGGTATTGGAGTGGCCATCACAAAGCCCTGACCTCAATCCTATAGAAAATTTGTGGGCAGAACTGAAAAAGCGTGTGTGAGCAAAGAGGCCAACAAACCTGACTCAGTTCCACCAGCTCTGTCAGAAGGAGTGGGCCAAAATTCACCCAACTTATTGTGGGAAGCTTGAGGAAGGCTACCCAAAACATTTGACCCAAGTTAAACAATTTAAAGGCAATGCTATCAAATACTAATTGAGTGAATGTAAACGTCTGACCCACTGGGAATGTGATGAAAGAAATAAAAGCTGAAAGAAATCATTTTCTCTACTATTACATTCTTAAAATAAAGTGGTGATCCTAATTGACCTAATACAGGACATTTTTACTAGGATTAAATGTCAGGAATTGTGAAAAACTGAGTTTAAATGTATTTGGCTATGGTGTATGTAAACTTCCGACTTCAACTGTATAAACAACTTTAGGTAGGCCAACAAAATGGGTACACACACAAAATGCATGATCGAATTTCCCAGTTGGAGGCATGACATTCCAAAAAAGTATTACAACATGATGAAACAGATTGGCCTGGTTATTTCATCACTATCATAGCAAATATGGCGTCATACTTGTAACACTAGTTGCAATTGCTGTGCATTGCAATATACAGTTTAATTGTATAATAGCTCTGGAAACAATAAAACTCTCCAACATTGCTCAGGCGTATTGCTCTGATTGATCAGTAAGTCGTATGAATGAATTAGACTGTAATAACACAATTCAAAATGTCAAATATTAACAACGTAGCATGCTACAGTTTTATATTTTACATCCATAATTACAGTGTGTCGTGCCACAACCCAAAGGGAACGTTGTGCTGGGATATGTTATCGACCTACCCATGGGCAGAGGCATGAACTCCAAATGCACCAACATGAACTGTGATGTTATTAGTGTGTCAACCGCCTAGCCATAGTTTACAGTCCCCCGGGTGCCTTCAGAGCTGAGGTCACCTGAGCCATGAATTCTCTCCCCTTCCTCCCTGGGACAGTCTCAATGACCTCATTGAAGGACAACATTTCTGTTAGAATCTTTTATCGCAGAGGTGAAACAGAAATCCGAATCGGATTTGGAATATCCTCCCCCCACCACTATCCAGTCTTTTAGATGTAGTCCTGTACTGCGGTGGGCCGCCATCTGCATTAGCCGTTTGAGGCCTGACGGCTTGTTAAATACAGGACATGAGGAATGGCTGCACTACAGAGACATGCCAAGCTCGCGATAAAGGGTTTGCGATTAACAAAGGTATCACTCTGATACAATGAGCATATGGGCTATTATATTAAACACACAGTGGGAAATAGTCAGTCGCCCACCGTGGGCATAAATGCCTCCAATATGAGAAACAGCAACACCTCCAACAGTCAACCCACCTATTGTAGATGCACCCATTTCCGATAAATTGTAGTCAAAACCAGCTGTGAATCATAATATTTTACATCGTTTTATACGTGTTTTTGTAAATATTTAGAAGCTAACTAAAATAGCATTAAAAAACTGTGTAATATAACCATATGGAGGTGCTTGGAGCATTAGCAGGAAGTCTGCTTTAAAGGCAGAGAATCATTTTAAGTTGTTTGACCTTGGGATGTATAGATCTGTTTTGAAGATAGAGCAAGAACATCAACAACATACAGTTGGATGAAATCCAGTGCAGGCAGGAATAGCTGGCATGGTTGATGATAGTTACTACCTTCATGATACCTTCAAGTAAATGTCACATTTTATGTAATTGACAGTCTGTAAGAAACAGTCTGTCATTAATTTGATTTATTTCGCCTACAGATCAAGTTCCTCAAGATGGAGATGGAGAAAAAGACCAAAATAATCAAGGACCTGCAACAGGAGGTACTTTTGTTCTCCCCACCTACTGACTTATGGCTGACTAATTTCTAATTCATGATCACCATGACCTGTAAATGTTATGTTAATGTCAGTCATAAGAGTAATGCCTTAGTAATCATATGATATCTATGGTCATCGACATTTCTTGAACTAGTGATGGGTTTTGCTATCCTTTTTTCTAAATCTATATGATGCTGTCATTTTGGATCGCAAAGGTCACATATAGCCATTGGCAACAGAGGGCCTTATTCTGTCAGTGTTGAATGATGTAATTGGTGGAGAGGCCTATTATGAGCACTAATACCACTGGATGCACTGAATTCGTCAGAGCCTCGGGGCCTTGAACTGGGCTGGTGTCGTGGGACCTTCTAATTGGCTAACCTGGGGGTTAGTTACTGGCTGCAGCGTGGCTGGCTCAAAATCCTATAGTTTAAGGGCATATGCCCCAGGGCAGAGGAGAAGAAAGTAATCAATCAGAAATGGTGTCACAACGGTTTCCAGCATGACAGAGCCTAGGTAAATAAATGAGAAGCTACCACAATATTCAATGAAAAAGTCAGATGAGAGGTAGAGAGTTCACACTGCCCGCGGGAGGTCAGAGAACATTCTATGATATTATTAGTTCTACTCAACCAAAAAGGGGGAAATACAGTGCAGGGGTATGTGACTACACTCCAAACTCCCAGAACAAACTCTAGAGGTAACATAAGCGACCCCAGCAAACCTATGAGTGCTCCAGTCAATTTTGACGTTTTCACATCAGAGTAACATTGGACATGGCTGTAATGTTGTACAACAGATTGGTCTAAATTACCTATAAATTAGGGAATGATTGGACTACATAATGACCAATTAGAGGGTCTTCAAACCTCAAACACCAAGTTCATTATGGTGAGAGAGCAAGCTTGGAGATGAGGAGGGAAGATACAAGATTCTTGTCTGTGGTCACCATGGAGATGAAAGTCCTTTGTGTGCCACAGTTCTAAGTAAAAAATTATAATTAGCTGGTAATTTAGAAAATAGCAACAATATAAATGCAACATGCAACAATTTCAATGATTTTACAGTTACAATTCATATAAGGAAATCAGTCAGTTGAAATAAATTCCCTAGGCCCTAATCTATGGATTCCACATGACTGGGCAGGGGCATTTTATTGTCCCCAGAAAAAGGTCCCCACTAACAGGGATGTAAACAAATGTATGCACAAAATTTGAGAGAAATAAGCTTTTTGTACGCATTTCTGGGATCTTTTATTTCAGCTCATGAAACATGGGACTAACATTTTACATGTTGCATTCATATTTTCTTTCAGTATAAATCCGTGATCACATGTTTAAAAATACTTGCAAGGCACACAATAACACCAATCACTATGCCAAATAATGTTAAATAGTTTTTCCGGTAGTCTGACCTATGTAGGAGTGAGTCAAATTGTACTTTAATCAGACTCAAAATAAACATTGGTTAATTGGGAGAGTTACAATTGAAAATGTTTTACACAGTTCATTGAAGTTGTATTTGGACAGAACCTCTGAGATTTCTGGTGGCAGTCAGAAGCACTGTAAATGGGGTCTGTGAACACTTTGTGCCACAGTTCTAAGTAACAAATTATAATTAGCTGGTAATTTAGAAAATAGCAACAATATAAATGCAACATGCAACAATTTCAATGATTTTACAGTTACAATTCATATAAGGAAATCAGTCAGTTGAAATAAATTCCCTAGGCCCTAATCTATGGATTCCACATGACTGGGCAGGGGCATTTTATTGTCCCCAGAAAAAGGTCCCCACTAACAGGGATGTAAACAAATGTATGCACAAAATTTGAGAGAAATAAGCTTTTTGTACGCATTTCTGGGATCTTTTATTTCAGCTCATGAAACATGGGACCAACATTTTACATGTTGCATTCATATTTTCTTTCAGTATAAATCCGTGATCACATGTTTAAAAATACTTGCAAGGCACACAATAACACCAATCACTATGTTAAATAGTTTTTCCGGTAGTCTGACCTATGTAGGAGTGAGTCAAATTGTACTTTAATCAGACTCAAAATAAACATTGGTTAATTGGGAGAGTTACAATTGAAAATGTTTTACACAGTTCATTGAAGTTGTATTTGGACAGAACCTCTGAGATTTCTGGTGGCAGTCAGAAGCACTGTAAATGGGGTCTGTGAACACTTTGTGCCACAGTTCTAAGTAAAAAATTATAATTAGCTGGTAATTTAGAAAATAGCAACAATATAAATGCAACATGCAACAATTTCAATGATTTTACAGTTACAATTCATATAAGGAAATCAGTCAGTTGAAATAAATTCCCTAGGCCCTAATCTATGGATTCCACATGACTGGGCAGGGGCATTTTATTGTCCCCAGAAAAAGGTCCCCACTAACAGGGATGTAAACAAATGTATGCACAAAATTTGAGAGAAATAAGCTTTTGTATGCATTTCTGGGATCTTTTATTTCAGCTCATGAAACATGGGACCAACATTTTACATGTTGCATTCATATTTTCTTTCAGTATAAATCCGTGATCACATGTTTAAAAATACTTGCAAGGCACACAATAACACCAATCACTATGTTAAATAGTTTTTCCGGTAGTCTGACCTATGTAGGAGTGAGTCAAATTGTACTTTAATCAGACTCAAAATAAACATTGGTTAATTGGGAGAGTTACAATTGAAAATGTTTTACACAGTTCATTGAAGTTGTATTTGGACAGAACCTCTGAGATTTCTGGTGGCAGTCAGAAGCACTGTAAATGGGGTCTGTGAACACTTTGAAAGTACATTATGTAAGGCCAGCACTCCCCTATCAGTTGGTCACTGTAGCGTTGACATTTTAAGTCTTGGCTTTTTCCTGTGCCAGATCTATCTTTCCAATTTTGAGTGTCTTTGTAGCTTGATACAGAGGGGTCATCAGTAGTAGATAGTGGCGTCTGAGGACTAATTTAACGGCTGTAGCTTTGACATTTCAAGTCATGGCCATATCCTACACCAGATGTATCATAAAAAAATATCTTGACACCTTATTTCACTGTGCATTCCTACTGTGTAGGTCAGAGGTATCCTAGTTTTGTCATACAGTGAGGGAAAAAAGTATTTGATCCCCTGCTGATTTTGTACGTTTGCCCACTGACAAAGAAATGATCAGTCTATAATTTTAATGGTAGGTTTATTAACAGTGAGAGACAGAATAACAAAAAAATCCATAAAAACGCATGTGAAAAATGTTATAAATTAATTTGCATTTTAACTTCTTAGGGAGCGGCTCCGGAGGTGACGGTTTTGGAGAGTCTGGCGTGCCCAAAGTAAAATGCCTCCCACTCAGGCCCAGAAAATAGGATATGCACATAATTAGTACTATTGGATAGGAAACACTCTGAAGTTTCTAAAAGTGTTAACATAATGTCTGTGAGTGTAACAGTACAGATATAGCAGGCGAAAACCTGAGAAAAATCCATCCGGAATTACTGTTTTTTTGTGTCCTTTGCTCTGTTTGACAGTCTCCCTATTTATTTCAAAGGCAAGCAGCTCCGAGATTTCAGTATCTATGGCTTCCACTAGATGTCAACAGTCTATACAAAACCAGGAAACGTTAGCCCTGACCAGAACGGATAGGGAGAGAATATGGTCCAGGGAGCTCAGATGTCAACAAGCTTTTTTGCAATCGAGTGCGCGCTCCACTGTTTTTCTTTTCTTATCATTCAATCCGGTTGAAATATTATAGTAAATATACATAAAAGAATACCTAAGGAAACATAAAAAATTGTTTGATTTGTTTGTAGAAATATGATAGGTATAATTTCAACGTGTTCTATGGGCGACTCGACGGTGGATTTTATGAACATAGTGCGCCAACCAAACGGAGATAATAAATTACTTTTTCTAACCAAAGAAGCATGGATTGTCTTCGTTGGACACTTGGGAAGCCCTCAGCAGAAGTTCTTCAAAGGTAATCGATTTTATATTAGCGATTTTATGCGTTTTGTGAGACCCGGGTTGGGTTATGGATTTATGCTAATGCATAAATATTAGAGGTGCTACCCTCAAACAATCAAATGTTGTGCTTTCGCCGTAAAGCCTTTTTGAAATCTGACAACGCTGTGATATTGTCAAGAGTCAGAGCTTTTGATAGCTATGAATTCAACTTAATAATTCAACTTTTGGATTTTGAATTTGGCGCTTTAGATTTTACCGGGTAGTGTCGGGAGTGGGGGGTTAATGCTCCGTAAGAGGTTAATGAGGGAAATAAGTATTTGACCCCTCTGCAAAACATGACTTAGTACTTGGTGGCAAACCCTTGTTGGCAATCACAGAGGTCAGACGTTTCTTGTAGTTGGCCACCAGGTTTGCACACATCTCGGGAGGGATTTTATCCCAGTCCTCAAGGTTTCGAGGCTGACGTTTGGCAACTTGAACCTTCAGCTCCCTCCACAGATTTTCTATGGGATTAAGGTCTGGAGACTGGCTAGGCCACTCCAGGACCTTAATGTGCTTCTTCTTGAGACACTCCTTTGTTGCCTTGGCCGTGTGTTTTGGGTCATTGTCATGCTGGAATACCCATCCACGACCCATTTTCAATGCCCTGGCTGAGGGAAGGAGGTTCTCACCCAAGATTTGATGGTACATGGCCCCGTCCATTGTCCCTTTGATGCGGTGAAGTTGTCCTGTCACCTTAGCAGAAAAACACCCCCAAAGCATAATGTTTCCACCTCCATGTTTGACGGTGGGGATGGTGTTCTTGGGGTCATAGGCAGCATTCCTCCTCCTCCAAACACGGCGAGTTGAATTGATGCCAAAGAGCTCCATTTTGGTCTCATCTGACCACAACACTTTCACCCAGTTGTCCTCTGAATCATTCAGATGTTCATTGGCAAACTTCAGACGGGCATGTATATGTGCTTTCTTGAGCAGAGGGACCTTGCGGGCGCTGCAGGATTTCAGTCCTTCACGGTGTAATGTGTTACCAATTGTTTTCTTGGTGACTATGGTCCCAGCTGCCTTGAGATCATTGACAAGATCCTCCCGTGTAGTTCTGGGCTGATTCCTCACCGTTCTCATAAACATTGCAACTCCACGAGGTGCGATCTTGCATGGAGCCCCAGGCTGAGGGAGATTGACAGTTCTTTTGTGTTTCTTCCATTTGCGAATAATCGCACCAACTGTTGTCACCTTCTCACCAAGCTGCTTGGCGATGGTCTTGTAGCCCATTCCAGCCTTGTGTAGGTCTACAATCTTGTCCCTGACATCCTTGGAGAGCTCTTTGGTCTTGGCCATGGTGGAGAGTTTGGAATCTGATTGATTGATTGCTTCTGTGGACAGGTGTCTTTTATACAGGTAACAAACTGAGATTAGGAGCACTCCCTTTAAGAGTGTGCTCTAATCTCAGCTCGTTACCTGTATAAAAGACACCTGGGAGCCAGAAATCTTTCTGATTGAGAGGGGATCAAATACTTATTTCCCTCATTAAAATACAAATCAATTTGTTGTCATTCTGTCTCTCACTGTTCAAATAAACATTCCATTAAAATTATAGACTGATCATTTCTTTGTCAGTGGGCAAATGTACAAAATCAGCAGGAGATCAAATACTTTTTCCCTCACTGTATCCTACCAGACAATATATGTCATTTTTCCACTCGTATTGCTTTTACTACACTCTGCAATGGCACTGAGGCTAGATGGAAGTAGTTTGCTTAGATTTCAGATGCATTCTAATCTCACTGTGTCAAACCATTGGCCATGACTTTCTAAAGGCTTAATAAATGTATGTCTAAAATAACCATATAACAACACAAGTTCCTCAGTCTTATTAGAACTGGTCTTAAGTCTGGGGAAATTGCTGAAAGCCATTTTTTATCAATTACAGTACAGAACAGAGATATATCCTTCCAGTCCTGTTATAATTAATGAAATGTCATCTGCATAGATAACTGGATTGTGGCTACTATTTTAAATTCCCCTATTATCGGCAGTACCTTATTGAATCAGCAAGGGGCTTGAGATAAATATGCAAATAGGAGAGTAGATAGTGGGCCACCCTGGCTTGCGCTTCTGTCCCTATTACCGGAGGGGGAGCAGGACTAATTTAACACCCTACACCTGGAAGCAATTGATAGATAACTTGAATGTCAAATGGACTCAAGTTATCACAAAACCCAAAGCAACACTAGGCAATAAGTAAATACTTCCATTCAATGTCATCAGCGGATATAATAAGTCCTCTCCGTTGAGTTTGGAGTCAATATTTGTATTTATTATAAAAACATTCACAGATTTCACAATACACTGTGTGCCCTCAACACACTATAGTACTAAATCCATGTGTATGTATAGTGCGTATGCTATTGTGTGTGTGTGTGTGCCAATGTTTGTGTTGCTTCACAGTCCCCACTGTTCCTTAAGTTTTTTTTTTTATCTGTATTTTAAATCAAATTTTACTGCTGGCATGAGTTACTTGATATGGAATAGAGTTCCATGTAGTCATGGCTCTATGTAGTACTGTGTGCCTCCCATAGTCTGTTCTGGACTTGGGGACCGTGAAGAGACCTCTTGTGGCATGTCTTGTGGGGTGTGCATGGGTGTCCGAGCTGTGTGCCAGTAGTTTAGACAAACAGCTCGGTGCATTCAACATGTCAATACCTCTCATAAATAAAAGTAGCGGTGAAGTCAATCTCTCCTCCACTTTCAGCCAGAAGAGATTGACTTGCATATTATTAATATTAGCTCTCTGTGTACATCCAAGGGCCAGCCGTGCTGTCCTGTTCTGAACCAATTGCAATTTTCCTACGTTCTTTTTTGTGCCACCTGACCAAACGACTGAACAGTAGTCAAGGTGCGAAAAAAATAGGGCCTGTAGGACCTGCCTTGTTGATAGTGTTGTTAAGAAGGCAGAGCATCGCTTTATTATAGACAGTCTTCTCTCCAAACTTTGTAGGCAGGGCCCCTGTTGGTACTGTAGCTAGAAAGGTCTGGCATTGAAGGTCATCAGCTTTTCCTTTTATTACTGATTTTTGTGGCAAACTGTGTATCGCCATATACATTTGAATTGGTAATAGTAATAGTAATTTGTACACTGTACCTACCTGTGTAACTACACTGTATTTACATATTCTTTTGCACACAAGGAGGTGGTTACCCAGATGCAGATTAAGCATGCACTAAAAAGTATCAATAGATTCTCTAATAAATGTGCGTTTTAGTTGAGGATTAGGCTTAATCTGTGTCCGGGAAACCACCCTTTAGTGTAAAGTGGGACCATATTATATTTCTCTCTGAAATTGCCTGATTTGTTAAGTGACCTGGAAAGAGTATGACCATGTCTGCCATGAAGACAGGACACTCAGACCTCTGGGTTTCACTTGATCCGGTGCTCTGATGAGCTCTTTGTAAAGACCTTGACTGCGCCAATTCTCTTACAAGGTTAGAAGCTTTCTTCTCCCATTAGAATCAGACCTTAGCTAAGCTACATGTTTTTCCTTTTTGAATAAAATATTAGCCCATAGAGGTATTGTTCTTGATCTTATTCTTGTTCTTCTTACTCTTCTTCTTCAAACTTTAAGAACTTTTTAAACTTTGACTCGAGTTTGGATCGATTGTTCACTGCAACAGAATTAAAATATGTTGTTGGTGGGTGTGATGCGGTCATTTGCATGTGCAGATAACTCTTTGTTGCAATAATTTACAAACCATACCCTTCCAAGTATCAGTTTCAAATGATCATGTCGCCAGAAAATCTTTATGGCTGCAATTTGCTGTAAACTCATCTTCTATAATTTACTTTTAGGGCTGAGGATGTGCATTTTGGGATTAAGGATAGAAAATGATTGAGCGATCGACACAGACACCGTTTCTGCTGTGATATGACAGTCTATGAGAGTGGAGCTTCTGTAGGAGACAGCTGATCCATGCGCTGCTCGATCTCTTTGCAGTGAGTGTGAAGGAGATCACTCTGACAGGTGGAAATGGGGTATGAAGAGTTCTGAGGGTCAATATGATGAGTTTAATATGATGCTTTTATTGGTGACCATTTAGATGAGGGTGACACGTGTCCCTGCAACTTTAACAAGTTGAAGAGAGATACGATGAGGCATTTAAGCAGCCATCTTTTGATGATTAGCCTGGATTCCCTGACCGTCAAACTTTGTCGTTGTAGCGAATTATAATAAATTAAAATTAAAGGACCAAATGTCAAATCTGATCCCAGAATTTGTCATATTGTGTATGAAACCTTAAAGGGATACTTAGGAATTTTGACAATGAAGACCTTTATCTACCTCCCCAGAGTCAGATGAACTCATGGATACAATTTTTCTGTCTCTGCAGAAGGAGCGTTAGCGCAATGCCTGGAAGTCTATGGTATCTACTAGCAGGCTAGCATTTACTTTAGACATCCAGTCATTGTGCTAATGTTAGTTAGCAACTTCCTTCAAACTGCATGCATAGACATAAAAATGGTATCAGTGAGTTGATCTTACTCTGGGGAAGTAGCTAACGGGCTTTATTGCAAACATCTGTAAGTGTTTCTTTAATTCACTGAAGAGGCAGAAAATAATGTGCTCCTTTATCTACCCTCCCATTCACTAAATTGTCAGAATAATTTGGACAGACACCCCCTAAAGCACTTATTAATGGCATGTCTTAGTTGTGCTTTGCAATATTCATGCTGCATTGCTAGCTTGATGACCAGTACATAAGCACACTGAACAGCTTAAAAGGTCAAACAAAAATGTATTCATTTATTCATACAGGGAGAAAATCATTTAAAATGCCAAGTGTACAGTGAAAAACAATAAACTGGCAGTTAAAAGAACTTGAGCCCTTCTCAGTAGACATACTGATTTTCAGAGGGTCCCTGTCCTGCAGACAGGAGAGTAGAAGAGAGAGTAGAAGCCGGGGAAAATAACTAGGTATACAAATCAAATTGTATTTGTCACATGGAACGAATACAACAGGTATTACAGTGAAATTCTTACTTACAAGCCCTTAACCAACAATGCAGTTTTAAGAAATATAAATGTTAAGTAAAAAATAGATAAGTAAAAATAACATAGTTAAAGAACAGCAGTAAAATAACAGTAGTGAGGCTATATACAGGGGTACCGGTACAGAGTCAATGTGCGGGGGCACAGGTTGGTCAAGGTAATTGAGGTAATATGTACATGTAGGTAGTTAAATTCACTATGCATAGATAATAACCAGGGAGTAGTAGCAGCAGCGTAAAAGAGGGGGCAATGCAGGTCCTGGATGGCAGGAAGTTTGGCCCCAGGCAGTGATGCAACCAGTCAGGATGCTCTCGATGGTGCAGCTGTATAACTTTTTGAGGATATGAGGACCCATGCCAAATCTTTTCAGTCTCCTGAGGGGGAATAGGTTTTGTCATGTCCTCTTCACGACTGTCTTGGTGTGTTTGGACCATGATAGTATTACATTTTTTATAGTTAATTTTTTATTGAATATTTAAAACATGCAATATACTTGCAGTGAAGCCGCTCAACAACTACATCACATTAGCCATCTAACAGACTCCCATCCAGAGCGACACACAGAAGCAACCAGGGTCAACACCCTTCTCAAGGGCACGTCGACAGATCTCCCACAAGGTCAAAAACTGGGAACCGAACCAGCAATCCATCAGCCACCAGCTCCCAACCGCCAGGCCACCAGCCCTCCAAGATTGTTATGTTTTATTTTGACTTGATTTTTTTTTTACCGTCATTCGATCCCCCGCCCAGCAACTCCACTCCCACTCGTCTCCAATTCCACATCCCAACCGTCAGCTTCCCTCAGCCCATCCCACCTATCTCTGCTGGCCACCCTCTTCGGATATCTACGCACCATATATCGTTCAACTATGCTGTGATGTTTTAATGTACAATTTCAATCTATCTAATCGAATAGAATCGACAGATTGCGAGTTGACGATAAATACTTTTACTAAGAGTATTAGTAATTAACTGCCCCGGTCTCTCCAGATGTCATAACAGTACTATTTCTATTTCATTTTCAGCCATTCCTGAACCCGAGACCAGAAACAGGCTACCTGAGGGCAATTCCAAAATAAATGGTCAATTGATTCTGTATCCTCACAACAAAATCTGCAGAGCTTCGATGATTGTACGCCCCAAATATTCCAAATTTTGTTGGTGGCAAGAATTCTATATAATCATTTTAGCTGAAAAGCACAAAGTCTTTAATCTTGCGTTGTTTTAAATATCAACTCATACACCCGGTACCATGGATTTTTTTTTATGTATGACACAGCTTTCAACATCCTGGTCCTCAAATGAAACTGGTAAACTTTCCTATTTATTTAATTTTTATTCTTCCGCCAGTTTTTATCCTTTACAGTGGGGCAAAAAAGTATTTAGTCAGCCACCAATTGTGCAAGTTCTCTCACTTAAAAAGATGAGAGGCCTGTAATTTTCAACATAGGTACACTTCAACTATGACAGACAAAATGAGGAAAAAAAATTCCGAAAATCACATTGTAGGATTTTTTATGAATTTATTTGCAAATTATGGTGGAAAATAAGTATTTGGTCACATACAAACAAGCAAGATTTCTGGCTCTCACAGACCTGTAACTTCTTTAAGAGGCTTCTCTGTCCTCCACTCGTTACCTGTATTAATGGCACCTGTTTGAACTTGTTATCAGTATAAAAGACACCTGTCCACAACCTCAAACAGTCACACTCCAAACTCCACTATGGCCAAGACCAAAGAGCTGTCAAAGGACACCAGAAACAAAATTGTAGACCTGCACCAGGTTGGAAAGACTGAATCTGCAATAGGTAAGCAGCTTGGTTTGAAGAAATCAACTGTGGGAGCAATTATTAGGAAATGGAAGACATACAAGACCACTGATAATCTTCCTCGATCTGGGGCTCCACGCAAGATCTCACCCCGTGGGGTCAAAATGATCACAAGAACGGTGAGCAAAAATCCCAGAACCACACGGGGGGACCTAGTGAATGACCTGCAGAGAGCTGGGACCAAAGTAACAAAGCCTACCATCAGTAACACACTACGCCGCCAGGGACTCAAATCCTGCAGTGCCAGACGTGTCCCCCTGCTTAAGCCAGTACATGTTCAGGCCCGTCTGAAGTTTGCTAGAGAACATTTGGATGATCCAGATGAGGATTGGGAGAATGTTTATATGGTCAGATGAAACCAAAATATAACTTTTTGGTAAAAACTGAACTCGTCGTGTTTGGAGGACAAAGAATGCTGAGTTGCATCCAAAGAACACCATACCTACTGTGAAGCATGGGGGTGGAAACATCATGCTTTGGGGCTGTTTTTCTGCAAAGGGACCAGGACGACTGATCCGTGTAAAGGAAAGAATGAATGGGGCCATGTATCGTGAGATTTTGAGTGAAAACCTCCTTCCATCAGCAAGGGCATTGAAGATGAAACGTGGCTGGGTCTTTCAGCATGACAATGATCCCAAACACACCGCCCGGGCAATGAAGGAGTGGCTTGTAAGAAGCATTTCAAGGTCCTGGAGTGGCCTAGCCAGTCTCCAGATCTCAACCCCATAGAAAATCTTTGGAGGGAGTTGAAAGTCCGTGTTGCCCAGCGACAGCCCCAAAACATCACTGCTCTAGAGGAGATCTGCATGGAGGAATGGGCCAAAATACCAGCAACAGTGTGTGAAAACCTTGTGAAGACTTACAGAAAACGTTTGACCTCTGTCATTGCCAACAAAGGGTATATAACAAAGTATTGAGATAAACTTTTGTTATTGACCAAATACGTATTTTTCACCATAATTTGCAAATAAATAAATAAAAAATCCTACAATGTGATTTTCTGGATTTCTTTTTCTCATTTCGTCTGTCATAGTTGAAGTGTACCTATGATGAAAATTACAGGCCTCTCTCATCTTTTTAAGTTGGAGAACTTGCACAATTGGTGGCTGACTAAATACTTTTTTGCCCCACTGTATATTGGACAGACAGACCTGTTTCCTACCTCCTCCCGCTGCCACCTGCCTTCTACATTTTTGGGGTAATGCTGTAATCAATTGGTTGTAATCTTGGATTAAGCAGACCTTCTCGTACAATTCTGATAACTCTAACATTCCAATTTACAATATAATTTAAAAACAAAATACCCATTTCAAACATCTTTCCCATAAATACAGGTCTTTTATCAACCAGCACATTTGAGTTCAGCCATAATATTTGTAATATTATTTCTATTTTTTCAGGGGGGTGAAATTGAAATTGTAGCCAGCTCTGCAATGCTTGTTTGAAAAAGAGAGATACTTTGAAAAAAAGTGTAATTTTCAATTAATCGAAATGAGACATGGCAATCTGCACAAAGGCAAAAAGGCAATTTTTAAACAATGGATGAGCTTTTCTTAGTAATCTACTTGAGAACCATTTAGGGTTCAAGTAAAACTTTTGAATAAGTGACACCTTTAGAGAGAGATTTAGTGATTTTATATTTAATAATCCCAACCCACCCAATTCATATGCATTATATAGATAGGCACCCTTTATTTTGTTTGGTTTAGCGTCCCAGATAAAGCTAAATATTTTTTGCTCATATGATTTGAAAAATGAATCATCAGGAGTAGGCAGCGCCATAAATAAGTGAGTAAACTGAGATATGACTAAGGAGAAGTTTTACATTTAAATTCATTGTGGAGAGCTTATTTATATATTTTGTGATATGAATACCAAATATGTCTACTTTACCGTTAGTCCATTTTATAGGTAAACTGCAGGGTAATGTAAAAGTTGTATTTTTTAAAGATCCAACACTTAATATTGTACAGTCCAGAGAGTCCAGAAAAGTTACAGTGAGGGAAAAAAGTATTTGATCCCCTGCTGATTTTGTACGTTTGCCCATTGACAAATAAATGATCAGTCTATAATTTTAATGGTAGGTTTATTTGAACAGTGAGAGACAGAATAACAACAAAAAATCCAGAAAAACGCATGTGAAAAATGTTATGAATTGATTTGCATTTTAATGAGGGAAATAAGTATTTGACCCCCTCTCAATCAGAAAGATTTCTGGCTCCCAGGTGTCTTTTATACAGGTAACAAGCTGAGATTAGGAGCACACTCTTAAAGGGAGTGCTCCTAATCTCAGTTTGTTACCTGTATAAAAGACACCTGTCCACAGAAGCAATCAATCAATCAGATTCCAAACTCTCCACCATGGCCAAGACCAAAGAGCTCTCCAAGAATGTCAGGGACAAGATTGTAGACCTACACAAGGCTGGAATGGGCTACAAGACCATCGCCAAGCAGCTTGGTGAGGCAGCATGCAAATTGGAGTGGGTCTAGGGTTTCTGGGATAATGGTGTTGATGTGAGCCATGACCAGCCTTTCAAAGCACTTCATGGCTACAGACGTGAGTGCTACAGGTCAGTAGTCATTTAGGCAGGTTACCTTAGCGTTCTTGGGCACAGAGACTATTGTGGTCTGCTTGAAACATGTTGGTATTAGACTCAGACAGGGAGAGGTTGAAAATGTCAGTGAAGACATTTGCCAGTTGGTCAGCGCATGCTCGGACTACACATCCAGGTAATCCGTCTGGCCCCGCGGCATTGTGAATGTTGACCTGTTTAAAGGTCTTACTCACATTGGATACGGAGAGCACGATCACACAGTCGTCCAGAACAGCTGATGCTCTCATGCATGCTTCAGTGTTGCATGCCTCGAAGCGAGCATAGAAGTAATTTAGCTCGTCTGGTAGACTTGTGTCACAGGGCAGCTCTCGGCTGTGCCTCCCTTTGTAGTCTGTAATAGTTGGCAAGCTCTGTATTGATTACCCATTTATTTGTCTCTGCCTGCAAATCGTCCTCCTAAAAGGTAGGCTACAAGTGTTGCTGTCATTATTCTGTCTGCTTCAAGTTCAGTATCCATACCTGCGAGATCAGGTGCGGTGTAGTCTCAATTAAATAAAGTAGGCTATAGCCTATGCATGAGTGGAAAAGCACGGGGCAGTTATCTTTCCAAGGAAATGTACTTCTTAAATATGATTAGACTATAGTTTACTACATTGCCTAGAAATAAGTATTGATCACCTATATTTCTCAGTCTGAAAATCATCCTACTTCTTAAAGGTAGGCTATAAAAATAGCTCAAGAGAAAATGCAAGTCTCTCCAACTCTGCTCTCTTCAACTACATCTAGCATATTGGCTGATATACCCCAGTAATACAGATAGCCTAATATAATGGGCCATGTGAGAATCTCTGGTAATTTAACCTATTTCTTACGTTATTTTTGCACTTTGATATTATCTATAGGGCGCAAAATTTCTGGGACCATATCTGGCAAGTGAGCTGCGTCACATACAGTGCGTTCGGAAATATTCAGACCCCTTGACTTTCTCAAAATTTTGTTTCGTTACAGACTTATTCTAAAATTAATGAAATAGTTTTTTTCCCTCATCAATCTAGACACAATACCCAATAATGACAAAGCAAAAAAAACTAATTAATAAAAAAATACAAACTGAAATATCACATTTACATAAGTATTCAGACCCTTTACTCAGTACTTTGTTGAAACACATTTGGCAGCGATTACAGACTCGAGTCTTCTTGGGTATGACGCTATTTAGGGAGTTTCTCCCATTTTTCTCTGCAGATCCTCTCAAGCTCTGTCGGTTTGGATAAGGAGCGTCACTGCACAGTTATTTTCAGGTCTCTCCAGAGATGTTCGATCGGGTTCAAGTCCGAGCTTTGGCTGGGCCACAAGGACATTGAGAGACTTGTCCCGAAGCCACTCTTGCGTTGTCTTGGCTGTGTGCTTAGGGTTGTTGTCCTGTTGGAAGGTGAAACTTCGCCCCAGTCTGAGGTCCTGAGCGATCTGGAGCAGGTTTTCATCAAGGATCTCTCTGTACTTTTCTCCGTTCATCTTTCTCTCGATCCTGACTCATCTCCCAGTCCCTGCCTCTGAAAAACATCCCCACAGCATGATGCTGCCACCACCATGCTTCACCATTGGGATGGCTCCAGGTTTCCTCCAGACGTGGCGCTTAAGCATTCAGGCCAAAGAGTTCAATCTTGGTTTCATCAATCTTGTTTCCCATGTTCTGAGAGTCCTTTAGGTGCTTTTTGGCAAACTCCAATTCCTTCGACATCATGGCTTGGTTTTTGCTCTGACATGCACTGTCAACTGTGGAACTTGATATAGACAGGTGTGTGCCTTTCCAAATCATGTCCAATCAATTGAATTTACCACAGGTGGACTCCAATCAAGTTGTAGAAACATCTCAAGGATGATCAATGGAAACAGGATGCACCTGAGCTCAATTTTGAGTCTCATAGCATACTTACAGTACCAGTCAAAAGTTTGGACACACCTACTCATTCCAGGGTTTTCTTTATTTAAAAAAATGTTTACATTGTAGAATAACAGTGAAGATGTCAAAACTATGAAATAACACATATGGAATCATGTATTAACCAAAAAACGTTAAACAAATCAAAATATATTTGAGATTCTTCCAAGTAGCCACCCTTTGCCTAGATGACAGCTTTGCACACTCTTGGCATTCTCTCAACCAGCTTCATGAGGTAGTCACCTGGAATGCGTTTCAATTAACAGGTGTGCCTTGTTAAAAGCTAATTTGTGGAATTTCTTTCCTTCTTAATGCGTTTGAGCCAATCAGTTGTGTTGTGACATGGGGTAGTATACAGAAGATAGCCCTATTTGGCAAAAGGATAAGTCAATATTATGGCAAGAACAGCTCAAATAAGCAAAGAGAAACAACAGTCCATCATTACTTTAAGACCTGAAGGTCAGTCAATCTGGAAAGTTTCAACAACTTTGAAAGTTTCTTTAAGCGCAGTCGCAAAAACCATCAAGCACTTTGATGGAACTGGCTCTCATGAGGACCGCCACAGGAAAGGAAGACCCAGAGTTACCTCTGCTGCAGAGGATACGTTCATTAGAGTTACCAGGCTCAGAAATTGCAGCCCAAATAAAACAGACACATCTCAACATAAACTGTTTAGAGGAGACTGAATGAATCAGGCCTTCATAGTTGAATTGCTGCAAAGAAACCACTACTAAAGGACACCAATAATAAGAAGTGACTTGTGCTTGGGCCAAGAAACACGAGCGGTAGAAATCTTTCCTTTGTTCTCATGAGTCCACATTTGAGATTTATGTTTCCAACCGCTGTGTCTTTGTGAGACGTGGCCTAGTTGAACGGATGATCTCTGCATGTGTGGTTCCCACAGTGAAGCATGAAGGTGGACGTGTGATGGTGTGGGGGTGCTTTGCTCGTGACACTGTCATGATTTATTTAGAGTTCAAGGCACACTTAACCAGCATGGCTACCACAGCATTCTGCAGCAATATGCCAACCCAGCTGGTTTGCGCTTAGTGGTACTATCATTGTTTTTCAACAGGACAATGACCCAACACACCTCCAGGCTGTGTAAGGGCTATTTGACCAAGAAGGTCAGTGGTGGAGTGCTGCATCAGTTGACCTGTTCTCCACAATCACCCGATCTCAACCCAATTTAAAGGTTTGGGATGAGTTGGACCACAGAGTGAAGGAAAAGCAACCAACAAGTTCTCAGCAAATGTGGGAACTCCTTCAAGGCTGTTGGAAAAGCATTCCAGGTGAAGCTGGTTGAGAGAATGCCAAGAGTGTGCAAAGCTGTCATCAAGGCAAAGGGTGGCTCCTTTAAAGAATCTCAAATATAAAATATATTTTGATTTGTTTAACACTTTTTTTGGTTGCTACATGATTCCATATCTGTTATTTTATAGTTGTGATGTCTTCTACATTGTAGAAAAGCCCTTAAATGAGTAGGTGTGTCCAAACTTTTGACTGGTACTGTATGTAAATAAGGTCTCTGTTTAATTTTTTTTATAAATGTAAAAAAAAAAAGTTATATTTAATAAATTTTAGAATACGGCTGTAACGTAACAAATGTGGGAAAAGGGAAGGGGTCTGAATACATTCCGAATGCACTGTACGCCTAAAAATAACATTTTGGGGCCTCCCGAGTGGCTAAGTCACTGCATCGCAGTGCTAGCTGTGTCACTACAGATGCTGGTTTGATTCCAGGCTGTGTCGCGACCGGGCGCACAATTGGCCCAGCGTCGTCCGGGTTAGGGGAGGGTTGGGCATGCACGCTGACACAGTTGCCAGGTGTATGGTGTTTCCTCTGACACATTGGTTTGGCTGGCTTCCGGGTTAAGTGGGCATTGTGTCAAGAAGCAGTGCGGCTTGGCAGGGTTGTGTTTTCGGAGGACGCATGGCTCTCGACCTTCGCCTCTCCCGAGTCTGTACCGGAGTTACAGCGATGGGACAAGACTGTAACTACCAATCTGAGAGAAAAATAACGTTTGGGTTTGGGACCAGTTCTTGTGGTAGCGGTCGGGAGTCGGACAGAAACAGGCGGGGTGCGGTACGAAGTGCTGCGAGAGAAATCAGTCCTGTGCAGACCTATATATTGCGGTGTAAGTGCAAACAATAAATATAGAGGAAAGTATGATATAATGAGTAATGTCTCGCACACTTTTTTTATTATGAAGCTCTCGTATGGCTCCCAATATGGCAACACTTGGTGCATAACATATTATGACATTTGCGGTTCACTGGATCTCATTTAGCATAATACACCATGACATATGAGCTCTACTGGATCTAAATTTCACTGTGGGTCTGTTCTCTGGCAGGCACACATCACCTTGTATGACAGCTGCCATTTCTCTTCTTTCTTTAGTGTCTGGAATGGATGCCCAGCCAATTCTAGCTCATTGAATCACATAGTGCTGTCATTCCGCCTCATTAACTCTGTGTGTGAGAGAGAAAGAGAAAAGAGGGAGAGAGAGAGTTTAAAAAAAAGCCTTCATGCTGTCTTTTGATGTGCTATTGGTCCTTACCAAATTACACTTGAGCTGTGCTTGCCTACACTGTAATTACATGCAAATAGGTACCTGCCTATGTAACTACAGTAAAATGTACATGCATAGTTATGCATAGGGACAGTTATGATAAAGTGCATGGAACCAAAATTGGAACATTTTTTTTTTTATGTTTATATGACCAACATAGAAAGCCTCCAACATAGCAATTCTCAGGAAAAGGGCTCTTCGCTGGTACAGAACCTGTACTTTGTAAGGCCACCTCTCAGATCTTACCGCATGCCAGTAGGTCAGCACCACTGCTCTGTGTTGTGTCCCTGCACATGTTGTTCTGATGCATCTGTGTGAGTGAAGGAACAATTAAGCTATAGATGTACAATAGTGCACCTGTATATGTCTCTCTCATGCTATCAGCGGTTTCTATTGATTCATGTTCATTTGTGATTATTCAATGCTTAGTCGTGTTATTCTCATACTGCTTGTGTTAAACAGAGAGGGGTTGAATAATAGGTTTTGGATTAGCTAATTATATAATTGATTAACTAATTTACTGTTCTAAATGGGTTCTGGAGTCAATACTTAGGCCTGATGAATCGAAACTGGCTAATATGATCGTCTAATATAATTATATTTGTCACTGCAGAGTGCAAGCTTCATAACTACATGTTATCAATGATTTTCTCTAATCAACCCTTAACTAATACCACCTTTTTATTATTTTTGTATTTTCAGAACAAGAGCTTGAAAAATAAACTGCTATCTGGCAACAAACTGTGTGATGTCCATGCAGAAGAGGTAAGCCTTTTGAATCACACTGATGAACAGTGTCCCTTGGGAAAACAAGATGGTCATAATTCAGTTGGCTTGAATTGGGGCCCAAGTCTTTATTGATTAGACTGGCCCTCACTTTACATGAAGTTGCTCTACTCATGCATATGTTATTAAAACCAATCTTGGCATTGAAGCCTCATGAAGGCTGACGAAAACTTTGGGCTTTAATAATAAACAATCACTTTTTGTTTAACTTTAATTGTACCCCAAGTGGCTGAATCTCTCCTGCACACAAGCCCCCTTAGAACAACCTACCCAGCAAAAACCACTGTTGGTGCCTTGGATAACTTTGTACCCCAAAACAGTTACCTTTTCAGCAATTGAAAAATCAGTGGTGTAGTCATGTAGGTTTCCAAGATATTTTGAATGACTTTGATTGGTCCTAGAGTCATATAACTTTCACAGTACATGGAGGGGAATAATTCATTTGAATCTATGTAAAAAGGATATACATTGCCAAACATGGACATACAAGGTTTTTCGAGGATGCCGACGATAAAACACAATACATTATGTTGTGTGCAATTTGACTTTTCCCTGCTCTAAATGTGTATATTTTTGACTATTCAAAAAGGCAATGTTTTTTCAAGTACCAGCAGCTCTTTCTCCAGTCATTTGATGGAGGTGTAACACAAATACCTTTTCCCTCAGTGACAAGTTCACTGAAGATAAACCAAAACCCTTCTGAGCTTGACGAATACACTTCCTATCTTGATCCTGCTGGTCATTGGCCACTTTCAATGGCCACTCAGCTGAACGTACACTACATTCCCAAAAGTATGTGGACACCTGCTTTTTCTAACATCTCTTTTCATAATTATGGGCATTAGTATGAAGTTGGTCCCCCCTTTGCTGCTATAACAGCCTCTACTTTTCTGGGAAAGCTTTCCACTGGATGTTGGAACATTGCTGCGGGGACTTACTTCCATTTAGCCACACGAGCATTCGTGAAGTCGGGCACAGCGTTTCAATTCATCCCTAAGAGTTGAGGTCAGGGCTCTGTGCAGGCCAGTCAAGTTTTTCCACACTGATCTCAACAAACCATTTCTGTATGGACCTCGCTTTGGGCACGAGGTCATTGTCATGCTTAAACAGGAAAGGGCCTTCCCCAAACTGTTGCCACAAAGTTAGTGTTAAGATTTCCCTTCACATGTGGCAGGGCTTGCAAACTAGTGGCGCGAGCCTACCGGACACGCTAAATGCTTTTTATTCTCGCTTTGAGGCAAGCAACACTGAAGCATGCATGAGAGCGTTACCAGGATGTGTACTCAGAGCATGCGCGGACTAACTGGCAAGTGCCTTCACTGACATTTTCAAACTCTCCCTGATCGAGTCTGTAATACATACATTTATCAAGCAGACCACCATAGTCCCTGTACCCAGGAACACCAAGGTAACCCTAGACCCACTCCAATTCACCTATCGCCCCAACAGATCCACAGATGACGCAATCTCAATTGCACTCCACACTGCCCTTACCCACCTCACCTATGTGAGAGTGCTGTTCATTGACTACAGCTCAGCGTTCAACACCATAGTGCCCACAAAGCTCGTCACAAAGCTAAGGACCCTGGGACTCTGCAACTGGATCCTGGACTTCCTGATGAGCCACCCCCAGTTGGTATGGGTAGGCATCAACACATCTGCCACGGTGATCCTCAACACGGGGGCCCCTCAGAGGTGCGTGCTTAGTTCCCTCCTGTACTCCCACGACTGTGTGGCCAAGCACTACACAACGGTGGTAAGCCTGATCACCGACAATTATGAGACAGCCTATAGAGAGGAGGTCAGAGACCTGGCAGTGTGGAGCCAGGACAACAACTTCTCGCTCAACGTGAGCAAGACAAAGGAGCTGATCGTGGACTACAGGAAAAGGAGGGGCAAACACGCCCTCTTTCACTTCGATGCAGCTGTAGTGGAGCAGGTCGAGAGCTTCAAGTTCCTTGGTGTCCACATCACCAACGAACTATCATGTTCCAAACACACAAAGACAGTCGTGAAGAGGGAACGACAATGCCTATACCCCCTCAGGAGGCTGAAACTATTTGGCATGGGTCCCCAGATCATCAAAAAGTTCCACAGCTGCACCATCGAGAGCATCCCCACCTGGTATGGAAACTGCTCGTCATCAGACCGTAAGGCGCTACAGAGGGTAGTGCGTATGGCCCAGTACATCACTGGGGCCAAGCCTCCTGCCATCCAGGACATCTATACTTGGAGGTGTCAGAGGAAGGCCCCAAAGATTGTCAAAGACTCCAGTCACCCAAGTCATAGACTGTTCTCTCTGCTACTGCACGGCAAGCGGTACCGGAACGCCAAGTCTAGGTCCAAAAGTCTCTAACTACTTAGGGAGTGGTGGGGAGCTAGCATTGTAGGTTATCATTTCACGGTAAGGTCTACACGTTGTATTCGGAGCATGTGACAAATAAAATTTGATTTGATGGGGGCCTAGCCCGAACCATGAAAAACGGCCCCAGACCATATTCCTCCTTCACCAAACGTTACAGTTGGCACTATGCATTGGGACAGGTAACGTTCTCTTGGCATCCACCAAACTCAGATTCGTTCATCGGACTGCCAGATGGTGAAGCGGGAATTATCACTCCATGGAACGCGTTTCCACTGCTCTAGAGTCCAATGGCGGCAAGCTTTACACCACTCCAGCTGACGCTTGGTATTGCACATGGTGATCTTAGTGGTGAAGCTCCCGACCAACAATTCTTGTGCTGACGTCGCTTCCAGAAGCAGTTAGGAACTCGGTAGTGAGTGTTGCAACCGACAACAGACAATTTCTATGCGCTTCAGCACTCGGCGGTCCCGTTCTGTGAGCTTGTGTAGCATACTATTTCGCGGCTGAGCCGTTTTTGCTGCTAGACGTTTCCACTTCACAATAACAGCACTTACAGTTGACTGGGGCAGGTCTAGCAGGGCAGAAATATGGCTAACTGACTTGTTGGAAAGCTGCCATCCTATTACAGTTCCACGTTGAAAGTCACTGAGCTCTTCAGTAAGGCCATTGTACTGTCAATGTTTGTCCATGGAGATTGCATGGCTGTGTTCTCTATTTTATACACCTGTCAGCAACTGGTGTGGCTGAAATAGCCGAATCCACTAATTTCAAGGGGTGTCCACATACGGGGGTGCCGCAGGATTGCATGCTCTCCCCACTCCTCTACTCACTCTACACCAATGACTGCACCAGTGACTGCAGCTTTCTGTCCTTGAGCTGTTCTTGTCTATGGATGTTCTGTATTATGTCATTCTGTATTATGTTTAATGTTATGTGTGGACCCCAGGAAGTGTAGCTGCTCCTAATAAAATACCAAAAGGAATACCTCCAACAATGCACTGTCAAACTAGTCAAGTTTGCTGATGACAGCACCCTGGTCAATCTCAACTCCGACGGCGATGAGTCCCATGGAGAGGTAGACTGCCTTGTGACCTTGTGCAGTCGCAACAACATGGAACTCAACACAGTCAAAACCATGGAGATGGTGGTTGACTACAGGAAATGACCCCCACCATCTCTCAAATTTTATTAGTCGTATGTACGAGATACACATGGTATACACCGTCCAACGAAATGCTTAGTTGCAGGTTCCTTCTCGACAATGCAACAACAATAAGATATAATAGAAGATAAGAATACATAAAGTAAATGGCTCAGTAGAATATAATAAATATTTTAGCATAAGTATAATACAGGTAGGCACAATGAGGGTCTCCCCCCTCAAGATTGATGGCTCAGTTGTCAGCACAGCCAAGTCATTCAAATTCCTGGGGACTATCATCCCCACAACCTCAAGTGGGAGTACAACATCACAGTAATGACCAAGAAGGCTCGACAGAGGATGTACTATCTGCACCAGCTGAGAAAACCAAAACTCTCTCAGACAATTCTGGTTTGGTTCTACAAGTCCAACAATAAGTCTATCCTCACCTCTTCTATCACCTTCTGGTTTGGATCTGCGTCTGCCAGCTGCAAGGGCAACCTGCAGTGCATCGTCCAGTCTGCGGAGGTCATCGGCTGTCACTTGCCCTCCATCAAGGACCTGCACGTCTACAGGCAGTGGTGTAAAGTACTTATGTAAAATACTTGAAAGTACTACTTAAGTAGTAAAGAAAATTCCTAAAGAAAATATTGTACTTTTTACTCGATACATTTTCCTTGACAACCCAAAGTACTCATTACATTTTTAATGCTTAGCAGAACAGGAAAATTGTGAAATTCCCTTATCAAGAGAACACGTGGTCATCCCTACTGCCTATGTTCTGGTGGACTCACTAAACAAAAATGCATCTTTTATAAATCATGTCTCAGTGTTGGTGTGCCCCTGGCTATCTGTAAATTTTTAAAACAAGAAAATGGTGCCATCTGCTTTGCTTAATTTAAGGAATTTGAAATGATTTATACTTTTCCTTTTGATACTTAAGTATATTTTAGCAATTACATTTACTTTTGATACTTAAGTATATTTAAAACCAAATACTTTTAGACTTTTACTCAAGTAGTATTTTACTGGGTGACCTTCACTTTTACTTGAATAATTTTCTATTAAGTTATCTATACTTTTACTCAAGTATGACAATTGGGTACTTTTTCCACCACTGCCTACAGGACAAGGAAGCGTACAGGTAAGATCATCGCTCACCCCGGACACCCCATATTTCAAAGACTCCGCTCTGGCAGACGGTTTAGGTCAATCAAGACCAAAACCGCCCGACCACCTGAACAGTTTCTTTCCCTATGCTGTGGCCCTCATCAACCAGCCATCGGGCTCATAAGGATTAAGTGACTTTTCATTGGGCCGATTACTGCACCTTGTCATCAATGACCTCAAATAGTAATCTGCACTATATTGCATTTGCACTATGTACACCTCCACACAACACTGTATATGCACTGTATATATTTACCATGGTAGCATCCTTTCCTCTGCTTATATACAGTGCATTTGGAAAGTTTTCAGACCACTTGACTTTTTCCACATTTTGTTACAGCCTTATTCTAAAATGGATTAAATTTTTAAAAAATCCTCATCAATCTACACACACTACCCCAAAATGACAATATGGAAAAAATATTATATCCGTTTTAGAAAAAGGCTGTAACGTAACAAAATGTGGAAAATGTCAAGGGGTCTGAATACTTTCTGAATGTACTGTAGATATATCCCCTATGTAAATTGTACATTCCCACTAATCAGCCTATACTCCAGAGTTGTATGTTTTATGGTTACTGTTCAGATATTCTATATGATGTTGTCTTTATTCTGCTTGTAAATTGTCTGTTGCCAGCATCACCTCACCAAGGCAAATTCTGTGTATGTGTACTTGGCGAATAAAAGTGATTCTGATTCTCTCATTGTTTACCCATAATGGTCATGATTTCCTCATCTGCATATTGGCATGACCCATTCATAGCTTACTTGTCCCTCTCAAAGCAAGTGAATCTAACCTTAACTTTAGATTTGAATACAGCAGTTAGTGAGCCAAGGCTTGAGTATTTTGTTAGGTTAACAAAATGCACCAGTTAATATTGCTTGTGGGTTTTATTGAAAATTAGATTTTCTCCACTGTCTTGATCCAAATTCATTCGTTTAAGGCACATTTAGCTTTATGATCAGCTCGCACCTAAACAAGTTTAAAGAACCCTGATAGAAAATGCAGGTGGGCATTTATTGCCATGAATGTTGTCCTGGAGGCAGCTTTGCATAGTGGTCACTGGCTGGCACAGCCACAAAGTCATACAATCTAAACCTAACCCTAATCTTAACTACACTGCTAACCCTAATGCCTAACCTTAACCTTACATTTTTGTTTTCATGAATTTTTACGATATAGCCAATTTTGACTTTGCAGCTGGCCCATCTATCAGAAATCGCTCAGTCCTGCCTCCAGGGGAAGATTCATGACAAACATCAACCTGTGATAGAAAATAGAGCTTGCCAGAGTGGGGTTTTTTGAAAGTTGCTCAGATATTTATTTAACCTCTTTTATGGGAGATCTCAGGATAGATATGAGCGTTAAATGGATGCGGGATGGCTGTATTGGGATGTCCAACTACTGTGGGAATAGGGATAGTAAGATAAAGAAACTCAATTTGTTTTATAGTACTCATAAACCATATAGCTGTTTTGTTGCCAAGGGTTGAGTGAGCTCATGCACTTCAACATGTTACAAAATGGATTAACAACATTGTTATTAACAACCAATCACGCAAGTGATATAACATCTAAGAGAAAAGTTAACTGTGCTTGGGTTACCATTTCAACAGTGCTCAATAAAAAATATACATATCATTTTCTAATGTTCTTTTTACCACTAGGAAAATGTGAGAACCCATTTCTTACTGTGGTGGGGGCACTCCTTGTGACACTCAGTGCCCAGTTTATTCAAGTCAAAACAAACTTGAAGATGCAGCCCCTCACCACAGTAACAAATATTGTGGACTACACCCTACCCCCTCATAGAATAAACTCTAAATAATGTTTATGACCACAAATAACAGTAGCTGTAGCGACCCTGTGTTTACAAACGTGGATATCGAGTTTGCCACTCGATGCTACGAAGGGCTACTGGCCAGAAGGTTGAAGGTTTGCTGACCACCACAGACAAGCTCACTCTCCCTGCCTTTTTCATTACAGTATGATCAGAGCCGGCTGGAGAGAATTATCAGCTAGGGGGAAATCAGATTTTCAATATTTTGATGCCATATTGATAATTATATAAAATATAGCTAACAAATTTTCCACCAACAGGTTTCTGTGCCAACGCACCACACAACCAATGGACAAAGCATACTGACTTTGGGCACTTCAATATCATGGTTTGCACTTTCAACACCACAATAAATAGACTATGTCAATCTTGACAAACAAAAAATCCATCCCTCCCTACCTTTTAGGCTTACCTAGTATTGAAGACTTGGCTTGATAATCTCCGAATGTCATTGTATATACACAAAAGTGACTGTGAATAAATAACACATATGGAATCATGTAGTAACCAAAAGTGTTAAAATCCAAAACTATTTTAGATTCTTTAAAGTAAAGATTATGTTGGGTAAAACAAAGAGCTAATTAGAAGTATGAATCTTGGCGCATCGTAGCACCATTAGGTGCAAAAACTCGACTTACCCAGTTGTGGCCCACTTTTTGGAAGCAAACCACTTGATTTCGTCCCTACATTATATTGGCATCGAACATGTCACCCTCCCTAGGAGAGGGGGTGACCTTGACAATTTATTGTTAAAGCTTAATTTAAAGACCCTTGCTCCCTTCGGTCTCAACGTAGACTTTGATCTTAAGCCTTTCTTGTGATTATTGTGATTTTGCTATTGTAAATGTTTGTAGGCCTATGTAGCCACATTGTATCTATGATCGTATGCTATCCATTTATGTTTTTTGTATGATATATTAATGAGAATTAACCAATGATATCAGGCCACACCCGGCCATGATTAAAGACACCTGTGTGTGTCCTTTGACAATATATAAACTAGTCACCCCGCAGTGTTTGTCATTATACCCTGATGAAGACTGCTTGTCTGTAAAAACGTTGGATATTAGGTTATTAAATTATTGCGTCTGAGCTCCTAGAGAGTGCAGCTCTCCTTTAATTTTTCAAAGATTCTTCAAAGTAGCCACCCTTTGCCTTCATACGCCATACCATCTCATTTGCGCTTCGTGGGACTATCATTTGTTTTTCAACAGGACAATGACCCAACACACCTCCAGGCTGTGTAAGGGCTATTTGACCAAGATGAAGAGTGATGGAGTGCTGCATCAGATGACCTGGCCTCCACAATCACCCGACCTCAACCCAATTGAGATGGTTTGGGATGAGTTGGACCGCAGAGTGAAGAAAACGCAGCCAACAAGTGCACAACATATGTGGGAACTCCTTCAAGACTGTTGGAAAAGCATTCCAAGTGAAACTGGCTGAGAGAATGCTAAGAGTGTGCAAAGCTGTCATCAAGGTAAAGGGTGGCTACTTTGAAGAATCTCAAATCTATTACTTGTTATTTTTTGGTTACTACATGATTCCATGTGTTATTTCATAATTTTGATGTCTTCACTATTATTCTACAATGTAGAAAATAGTAAAAATAAAGAAAACATTTGAATGAGTAGGTGTGTCCAAACCTTTGACTGGTACTGTATATGGCCTATATAAAGGAAGAGAAGCTTGGGCCTATCCCCGGAGAGATAGAGATATGCCGGGGGCATGCTACGACACCGACATGCATTTCTTTATGTCAGATGGCTACTATACAAATATAGACCTATAGAAAGAGGGTAATTTGTACATTTTCTATCCAAATATTTGGTAAAATGATAAGCATTATATTGTTAGATTATAGGAGTAACTCTGATTGGCCTGAAACAGTTAATCTGTCGGAGTCAGTTGGAGCGCTGGGGCGTACTGCCTTCATATCATAGGCCTGCAGTAACTTAAGCTTAATAATAGCCACACCATACCAAACCTTCACAAACGTTTCTAAACTTTATTAGGGTAATATCAAAAGCAAGTCAAGCCATTGTTTATAGGGAAAATACGAGCAGAAGAGCAAAAGTAAAGCTGGGAAAAACGCATTACCCTCCCCTCTGCACCCCAAAAGCAAAACACAACACTCCCTAAAGCAAAAAGAAAAGTTTGACAACTCTCCCCTATTTTGGACCACCCCTCCCCCCAGTAAATTTCGACCCTAACCTCATTTCACTCTCATCTTTTTATGTATTCTTTTAAACTTGGGCTTTTTATGTATTCTTTTAAAATCTGCATTTCTACCTTTCATGTTATCCACCTTTTGTTTAAAGAAGTTACTTCCCCGGGGGGATGTAAACAGCTGTTAAACTCTCAAGGTTCCAAGAGGACTGACTATCTCCAGCATCAGGGAGCCAACCCCCATGTGCTTCCATGAGTTTACTGGTGTGTAACCATAGACATGTCAGGGAGAGCTGGGCACTGTGTGTGTTTGTGCACACGTGTGCTGCAGTTATGATCGGAGGCCAGGGAAAGCCATGCATTTTGCAGACTGTCTGAGCTCTGTGTGTGTGTGTGTGTGTGTGTGTGTGTGTGTGTGTGTGTGTGTGTGTGTGTGTGTGTGTGTGTGTGTGTGTGGCCATCGAGATGAGAGGGGAGGGGTGCTACCAGGGAACTGTATGTATGGTAGTGGTTGTGTGGAGTGGAGTGGGAGTGAGAATAGGGCTTTAGACAGTGGGCAAGTAGCCAGTGCAGGACTGAATCATTGTGTGGGCTTTGCAGTTCACTGAATGGGAGATTTTACATTTTCTTGCTCTCTGTAGGTCCCTCCTTTGAGCTGGAGCTTTGCCCAAAGAACACGCACAAAGAAGTGCTCTGCTGCAGCCGGCCAAATCCTGCTACGTGATCTAAAACCAATTTCACTATTTGAATAAGCTAACACTTATTTTCTTATCTTCTCCTTGCAGTCCAAAAAAATCCAGGCTCAACTGAAAGAGCTGCGGTACGGGAAAAAGGATTTAATTTTCAAGGTAAGCGCAAAGTGAAGGGGGCTGCTTTATTATGGTTCCAGACCAGGAGTAAACAGGTGCTCCAGTCCACCTTGAAAAGATGATCCTATCTGGGGGCACTTGGCTTAATTAGTAAGTCCCCACTGGAAAGGATGGCCAGTAGACAGAGGGCTCACAGGCTTTTGCACCATTGCTTTCCCCTCTTATACTGTAGCCAGTGCAACGTGCATTATTCTATTACCACCCTGGAAGGTTTCCTGGTTTCATGATGTGTTCAGCTTTGGACAGCTAGCTTGCAGTTTCTAGATCTGTTTGTGCCGTCTTGTCAACTCCTATGGTTATTGACATGCAACACATTATTTACAGTGTTGTCACATCCCAAAGTGAACAAGCCCCATACTCCAAAAATACATCTAATTCGTCATGTGTTGCATCTGTTTCCACACTTGCAGAATGAAGGATGTTATAGATACAATAACCGTTACCGATAAGTACATTATCCAATGCCAAACCTTTTCTGAGATATTGTTGAAATTGAAGTCAGATCTATGCTGCACCACACATTCCTTGAAAGTAGTATACATAAATCAATATATGGTGTTAAATATATAATTGAATCCTTAAGCAATCCATGAAGACCTATTGAGATAAGGGAGACCTGGACAAGACTGCAATCTCTGGTATGATAAACCAACTACAATAAAATGTAACCCCCAGCAGTAAAGAAAATCTACAAGTCACATGAAGTAAACTATATGGTTACACACACAACTACACATTATAATCCCATTCTAATTGGAAGAATTGACCTTTTTAAGTGTTGTATTTTTTGTATCTAAGAATTCATGTAATAATCATTGGCATATATACGGGGACATAGGCTGACCTTTCGGTTCTTGTTTTGAGGGCTGGGTCGAGAAATGTCAGTTGACATTTCTGCCACAGTGCCTCTTAATACCATTTCATAAATGCGAGATTTGATCCCTCAGACCTGTCATTTTTTAAGCTCTGTCAGATAGAATAATGACAGTGGCTAGAAAAGGGCTCAATCCTCCCCACTGAGTTTAATGCTTCCTATAGCAAATTGTCTGAATATATTGTCCAGTTGGTCCTCTCGACCGTTCAATTTCAATCTCAAGGATGCATGGACTTTTTTGCGGATCGTGTCACAGGTTGGAAATTGTTGTCACCAAATCTCTCAGGGATGCTCATCCAGAACAACCTTATTTTTCAAGCTCCGTGAATTCTCTACAACCTAAAAAATGGGTTTTAGAAAATTAAACGCAGGTGATATAATAGGCAAAAGAGGCTAATTTGATTTAATTCCAGTTTTCAGTTCCTGTTGAGTCAAATGAGCCACAGTGAGCAATCGGAACAGGCAAGACCTGACCAAATGTATTCACTTCAACTGAAAGTAAGAGGTAGACACTTCACTGACTATGTTTTTTCAGCTTTAGAGTGGTGATGCTAAGGTCAGCTATAGGTCATAATCAATCAATGTAGTTATTGATGACTTTACCAATACTGTAATGTGACTGTTGGATGTGGCAGTTATATAGCTGCATCGATTTTGCAGTAAACGTAACATACAAACCTCTATTTCTTCTCAACAAACATGACCAACCGGATGATTCTACAATGTTTCTTTTGGGTGCAAAAAACATTCACCTGATGTTACAAGAACGGGGCACACTTTATTTGGATAATCTGAATTTTCCATCTGTAGATGCTCTGCAGATGGTCATACCATCAACAAACTACAGTTGAAGTCAGAAGTTTACATACACTTAGGTTGGAGTCATTATAACTTGTTTTTCAACCACTCCGCACATTTCTTGTTAACAAACTATAGTTTTGTCAACTCGGTTAGGACATCTACTTTGTGCATGACACAAGTAATTTTTCCAACAATTGTTTACATACAGATTATTTCACTTTTAATTCACTGTATCGCAATTCCAGTGGGTCAGAAGTTTACATACACTAAGTGGACTGTGCCTTTAAACAGCTTGGAAAATTCCAGAAAATGATGTCATGGCTTTAGAAGCTTCTGATAGGCTAATTGGCATCATTGGCATCATTGAAGTCAATTGGAGGTGTACCTGTGGATGTATTTCAAGGCCTACCTTCAAACTCAGTGCCTCTTTGCTTGACATCATGGGAAAATCAAATGAAATCAGCCAAGACCTCAGAAAGACCTCCACAAGTCTGGTTCATCCTTGGGAGCAATTTCCGAATGCCTGAAGATACCACGTTCATCTTTACAAACAATAGAACGCAAGTATAAACACCATGGGACCACGTAGCCATCATACCGCTCACGAAGGAGATGCGTTCTGTCTCCTAGAGATTAACGTACTTTGGTGTGAAAAGTGCAAATCAATCCCAGAACAACAGCAAAGGACCTTGTGAAGATGCTGGAGGAAACAGGTACAAAAGTCTATATCCACAGTAAAACGAGTCCTATATCGACATAACCTGAAAGGCCGCTCAGCAAGGAAGAAGCCACTGCTCCAAAACTGCCATAAAAAAGACAGACTACGGTTTGCAACTGCACATGGGGACAAAATATCGTACTTTTTGGAGAAATGTCCTCTGGTCTGATGAAACAAAAATGGAACTGTTTGGCCATAATGACCATTGTTATGTTTGGAGGAAAAATGGGGAAGCTTGAGGGCCGAAGAACACCATCCCAACCTAATTGAGTGTATGTAAACTTCTGACCCACTGGGAATGTGATGAAAGAAATAAACCTGAAATAAATAATTCTCTACTATTATTCTGACATTTTACATTCTTAAAATAAAGTGGTGATCCTAACTGACCTATAACAGGGAATTTTTACTAGGATTAAATGTCAGGAATTGTGAAAAACTGAGTTTAAATGTATTTGGCGAAGGTGTATGTAAACTTCCGACGTCCACTGTATCTGTTGATGAGCAATTTCTTGCTAAGGTTACGGTTAGGTTTTGAATAAGAGTTAGGTTAAGGATTGTTAGGGTAATGGTTAAGATTAGGGTTAAGGTTATGGTTAGGGATAGTAGATATAGTTAGTTAAAATGGCACTGATGGTCTGTAGAGCATCTACAGATGGACTATCCAAATAGTGTTACCCAAGAAAGTTCCCAAAACAAATTTTGTCTGATCTTTAAAGGTTCCCAGAATGTTTCATTAGGTTGTGGGAACAGTTTGGTGGGAATATTGTTGGGACATCACAAAAGATATGTTCCCAAAAACTTGTGCGAGTGATTCTACAATGTTTCTTTTACGGTGCAAAAAACATTTACCTGTTATGAGCCAGCTGGGGATCGAACTCGGGTCCCCGATGTATGTGTGTCCCTGATGCGGACCACTCCACTACTGGAGGAGGTTGAGCCCAAGTGCAGAGGAATTAGAAAACAATGAGATCTCCAAAGTCTGAGTTTTATCTTTGGCTCTTTACTTCAGAGAAAAAAGCTAAACATAGCAACAGTCTTAGGCAACACTTTAAATGAATGTGTCCCAGGCTAACTCTAACAAATCCTCTTGGGAGGCAATACAAAAAGGTAATCCAAAACAGAAGAGAAATCCTTAAACATCCAGAAACGTATTTCCAAGAGTCCACAAAAAAGAAACAAAAAAACATAGAATCCAAGTTCAAAATTAGAATCCTTGAGAATGACAACACTTAGACCAACATCAGGACTGAACAAGAACAAAAAGGCAGTGGGGCCTGAAATAGGGTTTGTCATTAGAAGCAATTCAACACAGGTGAGGGTATTACAACAATTAACACAGGAGAATATATCTGGGTTGAAATAACGTCGTCTAGTGGTAAAGTCAAGGGTCTTCAGACAAAACATTACAGAACCCCCTCTTTTAGGAACGGCTCCGACGTTCCCAATAGCTTGGGTTGAGTGGAGACGATGAAAGTCTCTGATCAAACTCTTGTCCAGGATATGGTGAGTGGGGACCCAAGACCGTTCCTCCGGCCCATATCCTTCCCAGTCCACTAGAAACTGCCGTCTACCACGGACCAGTCGAGTGTCCAATATCCGCTTGACCCTGTATGCTGGCTGGCCATCAATGATCTGTGATGCTGGGGGTGGCCTGGTGGCAGGAGACAGAGGACTGTATTTGACAGGTTTTAAGAGGGAAACATGAAAGGTGGGATGAATGCGCAACGACTTGGGAAGTAGGAGACGGTAGGAAACAGGGTTTACTTTCCTTAAAACCTTGAAGGGACCTATGAATCTGGGAGCCAACTTGTGTGCTTCAACGCGAAGGGGAAGGTCCTTGCTGGACAACCAGACCTTCTGCCCTGGCCGTAGAGATGGTGCTGGTCTGCGGCGACGGTTGGCCCGTTGCTGTTGTAGCTGTGAAGTTTTCAGAAGCGCAGCTCGGGCCTTCTTCCACACCCTGTGGCACCGTCGAACGAGATGTTGGGCAGCCGGAACTCCCACCTCAGACTCTTGCTCAGAAAACAAAGGAGGTTGATAACCAAACTGGCATTCAAAAGGTGACATACCCGTTGAGGAATGGCGAAGAGTATTATGGGCAAATTCTGCCCATATCAGGTGTTTGCTCCAGGTCATTGGGTTGGATGAAGCTAGACATCTCAAGGTTGTCTCAATCTCTTGGTTAGTTCTTTCAGTCTGTCCATTAGACTGGGGATGAAAACCAGATGACAGACTTGCTGAAGCCCCAATCAGCTTGCAGAAGGCCTTCCAGAACCTGGATGCAAACTGAGGACCACGGTCTGAAACCACATCTTGGGGAAAGCCATGCAACCTAAAAATATGCTGCAATACAATCTCAGCAGTCTGTGGAGCTGAAGGAAGTCTTGGCAATGGAACAAGGTGGCAAGCTTTTGAAAATCTATCCACCTACCAAAATCACTTTGTTACCTTGGGAGAGTGGTAGACCCGTTACAAAGTCCATAGAAATATGTGACCAAGGCTGAGCAGGGACCGGGAGGGGTAGCAGGTGACCTTGTGGACGAGACCTGGAATCCTTATGCTGGGCACAAATGGGGCAGGCAGCAACAAAGGATTTGACATCACCAGAAATCTTTGGCCACCAGAAGCGTCTGGAAAGGAAGTCAAGAGTCCTACTGACTCCTGGGTGGCATGTGATAGATGAGGAATGCCCCCCATTGTAAAACATCAGTGCGCACTCTCTTGGGTACAAAAAGACGGCCAGGTGGCCCATTACCTGGGTCAGCCTCCTGCTGTTGTGCTTCTCTCACAATGGTCTCTATTCCCCATCTAACTGGAGCCAGAATCTTGGAGGGGGGGGGTGATCGTCACCGGGGTTGAAACCATGTTGGGTGGATCAAACTGCCTGGAGAGAGCATCAGGTTTCTGATTCTTAGAGCCTGGTCGATAGGAGAGAACAAAGTCAAAGCGATTAAAAAATAGAGCCCATCGGGCCTGGCGAGAGTTCAGTCTCTTGGCTTCTTGGATATAAGTTAGATTCTTGTGGTCAGTCCATACAACAAAGGGATGTTTGGCACCCTCCAACCAGTGCCTCCACTCTTCCAATGCTAGCTTGACTGCTAATAACTCCCTGTTACCAATATAATAATTTCTTTCACTAGAAGATAGCTTGTGTGAAAAGAAGGCACAAGGATGCAATCTGTCGTCTCTTCTGGCCCGCTGGGAAAGTACAGCTCCGACCCCTACCTCAGAGGCATCCACCTCGACTATGAAGGGCAGCTCAGGGTCGGGGATAGTGAGAATGGGCGCTGAAGTAAATATGTCTTTTAGTTTGCAGAAAGCCTTCTCAGCCTCGTCTGTCCACTGGAAGCCCTTAATATTCTTCCTAGTAAGAGTCCTAAGTGGAGCAGCAATGGCACTGAAATTGCGTATGAACTTTCGATAAAAATTGGAAAAGCCGAGAAAACGTTGTACCTGCTTACTGGAAGTGGGTTGAGGCCAATCTTTAACCGCTTTGGTTTTGGCAGTGTCCATCTGGATATGACCTTTAGATACAATGAAGCCCAAAAAGGAGACCTCTTGAACATGGAACTCACTCTTCTCAAGTTTGATGAACAGATGGTTTCTCAGGAGTTGCTGGAGGATTAGGCGAACATGCTGCACGTGTTCCTGGAGCTCCTTGGAAAAGATAATGTCATCCAAATATACAAATACAAATCTGTTCAGCATGTCTCTTAACACATCATTAATCAAAGCTTGAAATACAGCAGGGGCATTTCCCAAACCGAAAGGCATGACCCTATACTCATAGTGGCCCGTTGGTGTATTAACAGTGGTCTTCCATTCATCACCAGCGGGGATACGGACCAGATGATAAGCATTTCGAAGGTCCAGTTTAGTGAATACAGTTGACCCCTGAAGCAACTCAAAGGCAGTAGACATTAATGGAAGAGGATAACAATTCTTTATGGTGATCTTATTGAGACCCCTGTAATCAATACAGGGTCGGAGACCCCCATCCTTCTTAGCAACAAAGAAGAATCCAGCTCCTGCTGGTGAAGTCGAGGGACGAATAATGCCAGATTTCAGGGCCTCGGTTATATAGTCCTCCATGACCTTCCTCTCTGGTGGTGAAATGGAAAATTGTCTCCCCCTTGGAGGGCACATTCCAGGCAACAAGTCGATGGCACAATCATAAGGTCTGTGAGGGGGCAAGGATGAGGCCGCCCTCTTGCTGAACACTTCTAGCAGGTCTGCATAGTCAGGGGGAACACGGGATAACTCTGGAGTCCCGGATGATTGCAGGGTAGTCTGACTTAACTTGGGAGAGACAAGAAAATTAAGAGATGAAGTAGCGAGACAAGTTATTACAATGAGGCCCCCATTTGACAATGTTACCAGAGAACCAGTTAATCTGGGGGTTATGATGGGCTAGCCAAGGAAAACCAAGGATTAAGGGAAATTCTGGTGACTTGATTACATAAAACTGTATAGTCTCTTGGTGACCCTCAATCCGAAGAAGTACAGGAATAGTGCTCAGACTCACCCGACCAGAACCCAGGGGTCTTCCATCCAACGCTGTAATGGTCAGGGGTTCATCAAGGTTGGTAAGTGGCACCTGAAGATGTCTGGCAATTTCCAAAACAATAAAGTTCCCAGCAGCCGCGGAATCCACAAAGGCCTTTAGGGGATGTGACTGATTGTTCCATAAAAGATGAGTAGACAAGAAAACCCCAGAAGATGCTGAGTTGGGAGAAGTAGTCTCTCATCACAGTCCTCCCTTTACTGGACAAGAGTTGGCTTTTCCCGAAAGGATCGGACAGAGAGCTCGAAAGTGGCCAGGTTCACCACAGTACAGGCAGCATCTTTCCTTGATTCTGCGGTTCCGCTCAGACTGGGAGAGCCGTGATCGGCCCAGCTGCATGGGCTCCTCAGTGCAGGTTACAGGTGAGGCAGGGTGATCATGAGGCAGGGGCAGTACCAAGGGATGTTGATTGGGAACATACCTAGAAGACATTGTGCGCTCCCGACGCCTCTCTCGAAGACGATTATCTAATCAAATTGCCATAGCAATCAGGGACTCTAGGTCCGTTGCAGGATCACGGGCTGCCAATTCGTCTTTGAGTTCATCAGAAAGTGCTCTATTGAAAGCCACAGTCAATGCTTCCGGATTCCAGCCACTCTCCATAGCTAGGGTTCGAAACTCCACGGCTAATTCTGCGACACTTTGAGTACCCTGACTTAGCTGAAGGAGCCGGCTAGCTGCCTCACGTCCCCTTACTGGATGTTCAAACACCCTCCTCATCTCGTCAATAAAGCAACTGTAATCAGAACAGACTGCTGGTTGTGGAGACTGCTCCCACAGAGCAGTGGCCCAGGCTAGGGCCTTCCCAGATAAAAGGGTAATAACATAAGCTACCTTGCTACGTGAAGTTGGAAACTTATTAGGTTGTAATTCAAAGTTTAGTGAGCACTGTGTGAGGAAGCCTTTGCATCTGCCAGGACTTCCATCGTACCTTTCAGGGTGCGGTAGATAAACCTCGAAGTTGCTGGGAGGTGCTGGTGGAGCTTGGGGTTGAGACTCAGTATCCCGCTGTGGGTTTGAAAGAACTTGAAGGTGATGCAAGATCTCTGATGGCTTGACCCAGTTTTGATACAGCAGCTTCCTGTTGTGCAAGAACTTGTTCATGTCGTTCCATGGTGGCTGCCTGGCTTGAAACAGCAGCTAAGATGCGTTCTGCATTGGACAACGGTTGAGCTTCCTCTGCTGGGCCTGTATCCATGGTTCAGTAATACTGTTATGAGCCAGCTGGGGATCGAACTCGGGTCCCCGATGTAGGTGTGTCCGGACCACTCCACTACTGGAGGAGGTTGAGCTCAAGTGCAGAGGAATTAGAAAACAATGAGATCTCCAAAGTCTGAGTTTTATCTTTGGCTCTTTACTTCAGAGAAAAAAGCAAAACATAGTAACAGTCTTAGGCAACACTTTAAATGAATGTGTCCCAGGCTAACTCTAACAAATCCTCTTGGGAGGCAATACAAAAAGGTAATCCAAAACAGAAGAGAAATCCTTAAACATCCAGAAACGTATTTCCAAGAGTCCACAAAAAGGAAACAAAAAAACATAGAATCCAAGTTCAAAATTAGAATCCTTGAGAATGACAACACCTAGATCAGGACTGAACAAGAACAAAAAGGCAGTGGGGCCTTGAATAGGGGTTGTCATTAGAAGCAATTCAACACAGGTGAGGGTATTACAACAATTAACACAGGAGAATATATCTGGGTTGAAATAACGTCATCTAGTGGTAAAGTCAAGGGGCTTCAGACAAAACATTACATTTACATGGTGTTACAATAGCATTCCCAGGACACATTTCATCTGTTCTTTAACACTAGAACTGCTAAAGCAGTCATTTTGACTGCTCATGAATTAATTTTTTTTATTAATCTTCCATTACATGTTCTTAATATTTCTTAAAAAAGTATATATAACACACTGTAGGTGTAAGAATCTTAATATCACAAACATGACTGGAGTTATAACCTTTAGGAGGGCATGTTCTTTTTTGAATGGTTTTCCCCCATTGCCCCTTTTCCTCCCGACAGTTGAAAGTGCAGTGCCCAGCTGATAATCACCCTGACACTTGCCTCGAAACTGAACCTAAAACAAAACAAATTTTACACGTACTGTACACTGAGTATACAAAACATTAACAACACCTGCTCTTTTAATGACATAGACTGACCAGGTGAAAGCTATGATCCCTTATTGATTTCACTTGTGAAATCCATTTCAATCAGTGTAGATGAAGGAGAGGAGACAGGTTAAAGAAGGATTTTTAAGCCTTGAGACATTGAGACATGGATTGTGTATGTGTGCCAGAGGGTGAATGGGCAAGACAAAAGATTTAAGTGCCTTTTAACCGTTGAATGGTAGTAGGTGTCAAGAACCGTAACGCTGCTGGGTTTTTCACCCTCAACAGTTTCCTGTGTGTATCAAGAATGCTCCACCACCCAAAGGACATCCAGCCAACTTGGGGGGTTGGGGGTATGTACCCTACATCAGTCCACTGAATCTAAACAGTCTTATCAGTCTACTCTAGCCTACTTGGAGTAAGAGCGTGCGTAATTGTACATGCTGAACGGCTTTCAAAAAATGGGAAAAGATCGCCATCGGGCAGCAGGTGAGCGACTGTTGGAAAATGTGGTGATGAAGCTTGTGGAACCTTACATTGGCAAGTGGAGAAATGTCACCATGGACAATTACTTCACTTCACTGTCATTGGCCGGCACCATGAACAAAGTGAGTTGGGAGCTCCCTCACTCTGCGCAAAATAAGGCACCTGCAGAGCCGTTGTGCAACGGTGCTGAAAAATGACAAGATGACAGGAAACAATAAAGAGAGAACCGGATACTATTACACACTACAACCAAACAAAGGGACTGTATGTCAAAATGTGTCAACCAAGTGAAAGGTACGAAGATTTGTGTCAACTGTTAGGACAATGGATAACAGCTAAATGAAATCCAAGTGATGCCATTGAGTGAAGACGCAGACAATGTAAACACAATCTGACAATAACTGACTATTTTATGAGCTGACAATAATTGACACAGACACATTTTAATTATAATTCCATTATTACTTTTGTGATGATTTTCACTATTTATCAAGGCTACTTTGCGCTTCTAATGATGTTTAGGCTACTGATGTTTTCATCATTTGACCACGCATCTTGCTGACCCTGCGTCTTGGTGGTTATGGTATATATTTTGTCATTATAGAAAGAAGCTGTTACCGTGTTCCAACACATACAGTACCTTCTGAAAGTATCCATACCCCTTGACTTATTCCACATTTTGTTGTATTACAGCCTGAATTCAAAATGGGTTAAATATATACATTTTTTCACCCATCTACACACAATACCCCATGATGACAAAGTGAACACATGTTTTAGGACATTTTATTGAAAATTAAACACAGAAATATCTAATTTACATAAGTATTCACACCCCTTTGCTGTGACACTCCAAATTGAGCGCAGATGCATCCAATTTCCTTTGATCATCCTTGAGATGTGACCACAACTTGATTGGAGTCCACCTGTGGACATGATTTAGAAAGAAGCACCTGTCTATATATGATCCCACGGTTGACAGTGTACGTTAGAGCAGAAACTATACCATGCAGATCAAGGAGCTATCTGTAGATCTCTGAGATTGAATTGTGATGAGGCATATATCTGGGGAAGGGTATTAAACCATTTCTAGAGTGTTGAAAGTTTCCAAGATCATAGTGGTTTCCATCATTGGGAAATGGAAAAAATATGGAAGTTACCCAGACTCTGCCTAGAGCTGGCCGTCCGACCAAACTGAGCAACCAGGCAAGAAGGACCTTGGTTAGTGAGGTGACCAAGAACCCAATGACCACTCTGACAGAGTTCATTGGCTGAGATGGGACAACCTGCCAGAAGGACAACAGTCTCTACAGCACTTCACCAATCTGGGCTTTATGGGAGAGTGGCTTTGTATCAAGGTTTGTATCATTCACAATTAAAATGGCCAAATAATTATAAATCTAGCGTATAGGGCCTGTTTCAAATGATTACTTTTACACTCAACATAGCCACTTCAAATGCAACCTCGCTTCAGGATGGGAAAAATATCATTTCTATTTAATGCACTTAAGTTATAATTATATTCTTCTTACAAAAAAATAATATAATATAATGGCACGGGACTTATAAGAATATCTTGTCAAGCCTCCAGCGTGTGGCATGGCGCATACCCAGATAACATACAGTAGGCCAACACATATTCTGTGCTTCTGAAATACAGTACCAGTCAAAAGTTTGGACACACCTACTCATTCAAGGGTTTTCTTTATTTTTCCCATTTTCTACATTGTAGAATAATAGTGAAGACATCAAAACTATGAAATAACACATGAAATCATGTAGCAACCAAAAAAAGTGTTAAACAAATCTAGAGACAGCAGGAGTGGTAGAGATACTCTGAATGATCGGCTATGAAAAGCCAACTGACATTTACTCCTGAGGTGCTGACCTGTTGCACCCTCGACAACCACTGTGATTATTATTATTTGACCCTGCTGGTCATCTATGAATATTTTAAAATCTTGGCCATGTTCTGTTATAATCTCCACTCGGCACAGCCAGAAGAGGACTGGCCACCCCTCATAGCCTGGTTCCTCTCTAGGTTTCTTCCTGGGTTCTGGCCTTTCTAGGGAGTTTTTCCTAGCCACCATGCTTCTACACATGCATTGCTTGCTGTGTGGGGTTTTAGGCTGGGTTTCTGTACAGCACTCTGTGACATCAGTTTATGTAAGAAGGGCTTTATAAATAAATTTGATTTGAAAATATATTTTATATTTGAGATTCTTCAAAATAGCCACCCTTTGCCTTGATGACAGCTTTGCACACTCTTGGCATTCTCTCAACCAGCTTCACCTGGAATGCTTTTCCAACAGTATTGAAGTTCCCACATGCTGAGCACTGCTTTTCTTTCACTCTGCGGTCTGACTCATCCCAAACCATCTCAATTTGGTTGAGGTCAGGTGATTGTGGAGACCAGGTCATCTGATGCAGCACTTCATCACTCTCCTTCTTGGTCAAATAGCCCTTACACAGCCTGGAGGTGTGTTGGGTCATTGTCCTGTTGAAAACCAAATGATAGTCCGACAAAGCGCAAATCAGATGTGATAGTGTATTGCTGCCTTAAATTCTAAATAAATCACAGACAGTATTACCAGTAAAGCACCCCAACACCATCACACCTCCTCCTCCATGCTTCACGGTGGGAACCACACATGCGGCGATCATCCATTCAAGAGCGCTCTGATGACTATTCAGGCAAAGTGACCTACAGTTGAAGTCTGATGTTTACATACACTTAGGTAGTAATCATTAAAAATAGTTTTTCAACCACTCCACAAATTTCTTGTTAAAAAACACATCCCTCCCTACAGTTTAGGCTTACCCAGTATTGAAGACTTGGCTTAATTATCTCCGAATGTCATTAAACTTTTTGATGTTTTGTAACCAATGTCTTTTTCCATTAATTAACTGGCCGCTGTACAGTTTGGATTGATTGAGTGATTGATTTTATTTGTCAGTAAAAAAAATGCATACAGTTGAAGTCGGAAGTTTACATACACTTTGTTTGGAGTAACTAAAACTCGTTTTTCAACCACTCCACAAACTTCTTGTTAACAAATTATAGTTTTGGCAAGTCGGTTAGGACATCTACTTTCAATCCCAGGGCAACAGCAAAGGACCTTGTGAAGATGCTGGAGGAAACAGGTACAAAAGTATCTATATCCACATATCCACATATCCACATATATCCACTATATCCACATAACCTGAAAGGCCGCTCAGCAAGGAAGAAGCGACTGCTCCAAAACCTCCATAAAAAAGCCAGACTACGGTTTGCAACTGCACATGGGGACAAAGATCATACTTTTTGGAGAAATGTCCTCTGGTCTGATGAAACAAAAATGGAACTGTTTGGCCATAATGACCATTGTTATGTTTGGAGGAAAAATGGGTAGGCTTGAAAGCCGAAGAACACCATCCCAACCGTGAAGCACGGGGGTGGTAGCATCATGTTGTGGGGGTGCTTTGCTGCAGGAGGGACTGGTTCACTTCACAAAATAGATGGCATCATGAGGAAGGAAAATTATGTGGATATATTGAAGCAACATCATAAGACATCATTCAAGAAGTTAAAGCTTGGTCGCAAATGGGTCTTCCAAATGGACAATGACTTCCAAAGCATACTTCCAAAGTTGTGGCAAAAGGGCAACAAAGTCAAGGTATTGGAGTGGCCATCACAAAGCCCTGACTTCAATCCTATAGAACATTTGTGGGCAGAACTGAAAAGGTGTATGCGAGCAAGGAGGCCTACAAACCTGACTCAGTTACACCAGCTCTGTCAGGAGGAATGGGCCAAAATTCACCCAACTTATTGTGGGCAGCTTGTGGAAGGCTACCCAAAACATTTGACCCAAGTTAAACAATTTAAAGGCTATGCTACTAAATACTAATTGAGTGTATGTAAACTTCTGACCCACTGGGAATGTGATGAAAGAAAAGCTGAAATCACTCTGCCATTATTCTGACATTTCACATTCTTAAAATAAAGTGGTGATCCTAACTGACCTAAGACAGGGAATTTTTACTATGATTAAATGTCAGGAATTGTGAAAAACTGAGTTTAAATGTATTTGGCTAAGGTGTATGTAAACTTCCGACTTCAACTGTATATATATGTTGAATTGTGTATATAAAAGTCACAAAAGGGAGAATCTCCTATATGCCACCACTGAGTGTATTATAGAGAGCTATAAGGTCATGGCTTCCCTGCCAGGATTAGAAGAGTGTGCACATTTATCTAGCCATTACAGGAATTAAAATACATGACAGTATATCCAGGCAGAAAAAAACCTGGCATCTTCTGGATACACAATTCTAATTTGATACCTGTAGGGTTTCTGTAAGGGCACAAGGTGAGACCCATATGCAGACACAGGAGGCAGATGGTTAGAGTCCAAGATGTTTATGAACAATCCAAAAGGGGTAGGTAAGAGAATAATTTTGACATTTTGCCTGTCCACAACCAGTTCAGAGTTCCAGAGGTACAGAATGGCAGGCAGGTAGGCAGGATCGAGGTCAGGGCAGGCAGGAATGGAGTCCAGAAAAACAGACAAAGGTCAAAACCGGGAGGTTTGTGTCTGTTACTTGAACTTTGTGAACCATTTATTTGGGCTGCAATTTCTGGTAACTATAATGAACTGGGTCTTCCATTTCTGTGGTGGTCCTCATGAGAGCCAGTTTCATCATAGCGCTTGATGGTTTTTGCGACTGCACTTTTAGTAACTTTCAAAGTTTTTGAAATTTTCTGGATTAACTGACCTTCATGTCTTAAAGTAATGTTGGACTGTTGTTTCTCTTTGCTTATTTGAGCTGTTCTTGCCATAACATGGACTTGGTCTTTTACCAAATAGGGCAGTCTTCTGTATACTCCTCTACCTTGTCCCAACACAACTGTTTGGCTCAAACACATTAAGAGGGAAAACAATTCCACAAATTAAGGCACACCTGTTAATTGAAATGCATTCCAGGTGACTACCTCATGAAGCTCATTGAGAGAATGCCAAGAGTGTGCAAAGCTGTCATCAAGGCAAAGGGTGGCTATTTGAAGAATCTCAAATATAAAATATATTTTGATTTGTTTAACCCTTTTTTGGTTACTACAGTACATTATTCCATATGTGTAAATTCATAGTTTCGATGTCTTCACTAATATTCTAGAACGTATAAAATAGTAAAATAAAGAAAAACCCATGAATGAGTAGGTGTTCTAAAACTTTAGACCGGTAATGTATATTGACATTTTCAAATTGCGTCTGTATAGCCCACATAAAAGAAAACAGCCTTTATTGCATATACAGCTGATATGTTTACAGCATTAAAATAACCCCACTTGTTATTTAACTGTAGGATACATACCATTGCTGAAAGAACCATTACCAGCCTCTCATGTATGGTTGTGGTGATGTGTTTAGAACCCCATTTCTTCCCCGACAGAATATTGACTAGCAATGTTTGATAATAAGAAAACTGTCCATTTGAAATGAGAGCTTTAGAATTTCTCTATCTTTTCTGTCCAATTACTTCGAAAAGGACCGCTTTGAATCATTTGTAAGCACTTCAGCATCCACTTTCTCCTCTATCTTCTTCAGAGCAATTTAGTGTAGGAAGCAATGAATACCTCTGCCTTTTCAATCGTCATTTGATATGGGGAAATTATATACTAGCCTTTATACCTGTGATTAAAGAACTGCTTCGGAAAGTGAATTACTTTGGTTTCCCTCTCAAACACAGTCGGACAGCTACAAATGGCTTTGTGTGATAGTCTCACTTCTCCATAATGTAGAAATACCTCAGCGGAGTAAATTGATTCCTTGGTTTCTGTACAAACGGTTCGTTCTGAATTACAGTTCTGTCCATGACTGTGCTCTGCAAGCAGCCCACTGCAATAACCAAACAAAACTATTGCAATGCCTCATTCAAGACTGACTTGCTACATCTCAGTGATGCCTTCAATGGCACAACAGTTAATGTCCTTGCTCGCTCACTGACACCTGGAAACAACTTGACGATAGTACAGCCACATAGAGATTTTATTTTATACCTAAATGTATTTAGCCTATAGTTTTTCTGTTGACGGATGATGGACAACAGAGATGCTTGCCTGTCAAAAAAACGGCCAAGATGTCCGCCTTTGTACGTTTGCAACTTGTACCGAAAAGTTTGAGATTAGTTGAGATTTTGACTAACAAAAACGGACAATGAGGAATGCGTATGTGTTTCTTATACGTCTCTGTATGGCCTCAGCCTGAGTGTACTTGCTTAGTTTTTTTACCATGTGAAGACATAAAAAATAGGACTACTTCTTCTTTTTGATCGGATAAATTGGGTGATCTCAGCAGCACTCTGAATTTTAGTATTTCACTTTTACACAATGTTGCTAATGCAACACCCAACATGTAAATGTACTACAAAGGAGGGTGTAAACCAACCTTGCCACATAATCAACACAACACAGGTGCATTCCTATTCAAATGAAAACCAGCTGCTATGACAGTCAGTTCAAAGCGCCTTTACAATGCCAATGACAGTTGAAACATGAAATCAGGTGTAAGCATCCTTGTATGATCTAGACAAGAGCAGGAAAATACAGGATACATTCAGACACTAGACAACTCATAAAGGTTACACACTCTTAGAAAAAAAGGTGCTATCTGGAACCTTAACGGGTTCTTTGGCTGCCTTTAAAAAACATTTTTGGTTCCAGGTAGAACTCTTTTGGTTTCGATGTAGAACCTTTTATACAGAGAGTTCTACATGGAATCCAAAAGGGTTCTACTTGAAACCAAAAAGGGTTCTACCTGGAAGATGGGTTAAATGGAATAGTACCTGAACTGTACAACGACTGTAGGCCAACCTCTCACATGTAGCCAAATATAAAATTAACTTGTGCAAAATTAAGTATTTCTTGCAAATGTTAATTTTGTCTCAGGAACAGGAGTTAAGAAAATATTTACGAAATAAACTGAAGTAAAAAAAAAAGTAACACAATAAAATAACAATAACGAGTCTATATACAGGGGGTACCGTTACCGAGTCAATATGCGGGGGTACAGGTTAGTCGAGGTATTTGAGGTAATTTGTACATGTAGGTAGGGGTAAAGTGACTATGCATAGATTAGAAACAGTGAGTAGCAGCATTGTAAAAGCAAAGGGGGTCAATGTAAATAGTCCGGGTGGCCATTTGATTAATTGTTCAGCAGTCTTATGGCTTGGGGGTAGAATCTGTTAAGGAGCCTTTTGGACGAAGACTTGGCGCTCCAGTACCGCTTGCTGTGCAGTAGCAGAGAGAACAGTCTATGAATTGTGTGACTGGAGTCTTTGACAATTTTTGTGGCCTTCCTCTAGCACCGCCTAGTATAGAGGACCTGGATGGCAGGAAGCTTGGCCCCGTACGCACAACCCTCTGTAGTGCCATACGGTCCAATGCCGAGCAGTTGACATACCAGGCGGTGATGCGCCCGGTCAGGATGCTCTCGATGGTGCAGCTGTATAACATTTTGAGGATCTGGGGACCCATGCCAAATCTTTCAGTCTCCTGAGGGGAAGGGGGATGGGAAGATACATCACATAACATTATGCATCCAAGACTAACTGCAATCTTATCAGAAACACGTTGGATCGTTTTCACAGCCTTAATTTCCTTAAAAGCAGTTAAACCGATGTCTTGAAGCATGGGAATTTTCATTCCCCTGGTAAGATTTTCTCCCTGGTCCCGAAAACTTTGAGTAATAAGTAGCCTTCCAAATCTCTGAAATGATAAGCAGAAACATATCTATGTAGGCTTTAAAAAAAAATCATGCACCCCTATGAAAAAATCTTTACGCCGTCCCTGGACATATTTTAGGACATTTTCGTTTGGAGTCTGATGTAGCATGTATGTTACAGTGGGGAAAAAAAGTATTTAGTCAGCCACCAATTGTGCAAGTTCTCTCACTTAAAAAGATGAGAGAGGCCTGTAATTTTCATCATAGGTACACTTCAACTATGACAGACAAAATGAGGAAAAGAAATCCAGAAAATCACATTGTAGGATTTTTTATGAATTTATTTGCAAATTATGGTGGAAAATAAGTATTTGGTCAATAACAAAAGTTTATCTCAATACTTTGTTATATACCCTTTGTTGGCAATGACAGAGGTCAAACGTTTTCTGTAAGTCTTCACAAGGTTTTCACACACTGTTGCTGGTATTTTGGCCCATTCTTCCATGCAGATCTCCTCTAGAGCAGTGATGTTTTGGGGCTGTCGCTGGGCAACACGGACTTTCAAAGATTTTCTATGGGGTTGAGATCTGGAGACTGGCTAGGCCACTCCAGGACCTTGAAATGCTTCTTACGGCCACTCCTTCGTTGCCCGAGCGGTGTGTTTGGGATCATTGTCATGCTGAAAGACCTAGCCACCTTTCATCTTCAATGCCCTTGCTGATGGAAGGAGGTTTTCACTCAAAATCTCACGATACATGGCCCCATTCATTCTTTCCTTTACACGGATCAGTCGTCCTGGTCCCTTTGCAGAAAAACAGCCCCAAAGCATGATGTTTCCACCCCATGCTTCACAGTAGGTATGGTGTTCTTTGGATGCAACTCAGCATTCTTTGTCCTCCAAACACGACGAGTTGAGTTTTTACCAAAAGTTCTATTTTGGTTTCATCTGACATTCTCCCAATCCTCATCTGGATCATCCAAATGCTCTCTAGCAAACTTTACACGGGCCTGAACATGTACTGGCTTAAGCAGGGGGACACGTCTGGCACTGCAGGATTTGAGTCCCTGGCGGCGTAGTGTGTTACTGATGGTAGGCTTTGTTACTTTGGTCCCAGCTCTCTGCAGGTCATTCACTAGGTCCCCGTGTGGTTCTGGGATTTTTGCTCACCGTTCTTGTGATCATTTTGACCCCACGGGTGAGATCTTGCGTGGAGCCCCAGATCGAGGAAGATTATCAGTGGTCTTGTATGTCTTCCATTTCCTAATAATTGCTCCCACAGTTGATTTCTTCAAACCAAGCTGCTTACCTATTGCAGATTCAGTCTTCCCAACCTGGTGCAGGTCTACAATTTTGTTTCTGGTGTCCTTTGACAGCTTTTTGGTCTTGGCCATAGTGGAGTTTGGAGTGTGACTGTTTGAGGTTGTGGACAGGTGTCTTTTATACTGATAACAAGTTCAAACAGGTGCCATTAATACAGGTAATGAGTGGAGGACAGAGGAGCCTCTTAAAGAAGAAGTTACAGGTCTGTGAGAGCCAGAAATCTTGCTTGTTTGTATGTGACTAAATACTTATTTTCCACCATAATTTGCAAATAAATTCATTAAAAATCCTACAATGTGATTTTCTGGATTTTTTTCCCTCATTTTGTCTGTCATAGTTGAAGTGTACCTATGATGAAAATTACAGGCCTCTCTCATCTTTTTAAGTGAGAGAACTTGCACAATTGGTGGCTGACTAAATACTTTTTTCCCCCACTGTATGTATACCAAGCAACAAGCCAGAATACACTCCACATCGCCATAATAGCCATAGGTCTTACGTGAACTGATGCCCCCACATATAGTCTCCTACACATATTCATGGACAAACATTTAGACCTGAGCTTTTTCCATGGGTCTTGACACTGTTCATGCCAGAAGACGTTGACCTTGTAATTTGTGAACGTACGCCTGTACAGTATATCATTCGGAGAGCCCTGTAAAAGGCGCACCATAAACTTTCACAATGTGAAGTCCATCACCCGGGCCGTTTTACACACCCTCTCTGTAAATCCCCTCCTATTAAGCATGTCCTCCCTCCCTGATGAGTTCCTCAATATTGTAATGAGTCCTTCTAGAATCGGGAGTCAATTCATTTGAACTCAGTCAATTCACATAGTGAATCAGATTACATTTGTTCATAGGGCGAATAAAAAACAGCCTTTTTGAAATGTCATATTTATGGATTGAATTTTAATTGAGTTGAGATAGAGTTGACCTCCATCCTGCTCTCGAGCACGCTTGATGATTTTACCGGTGCCATTTTTTCATTGATAAGATCAAACCGTTGGTGAAGAGCCATCTTGTTTTAGTCGAGACGGTCTTGAATAAATCTAGGTGGATCCCTTTATTCCCCCTTATCCTCCTACAGTATGTAACCCTAAAGTTTGCACCGTGAAATGTACTGGTCTACACATTGAGCTGCTTTTGAGGATAAAGTGTCTAGCAGTCTATAGCTTGGCTTACAGTTACCACATCGTACAGGGATAAGATGTGGATATGTATTTATTTAGTTAAAGCAGAAGGGTATTGGTATTCAGTCTGTTGGACTCTAACTGTTGGAATACTGGAACTTGCAATTGCATAAGTACTCTGCCTTTTTCATGGATTGTAGTTTTGTGAAATATCAGTAGATTAAAGTACCACTCATTATCCCAATTCACCTTATTGCTCAAACAGTTTGGTATGTACTGCAATTGAGCCATGTGCAAACAAATCTTCTTGATTCTGTCATGTTTTTATTGTAGGCTTTTGGGGTAATACCTTTGAGAAGAACACAATCACTTAGATTTCAGCCAAAAGTGATGACCCACGCAGAGCAAGTCTTACACTTAGTCTTAGTAAGCGCCTCTGACTGAAGTGACCGCATAATCTATATTTAGTAGTCAAGACATGGTAGGTTAGGAAATTGCTGTGTTTGCAAGAGTACAACAGTTCAATTGTTTCAGAAAAAGTATCTTGTCTTTCCACAGGGACAGCAGCTAATGGATCTGGAGCACAAGTTAACCATTGCCAAAGAAGTGTTGGAAAAGGCCGCACTGGACAAGGTGGATGTCATTAAACTTTTACTTCATCGTAATCCATCACTTTTTAGTCTTTCACTTGTTTGTATTGTGTTTCTCCTCTTCATTTCTTCTCTGGGATAATGTTCTCAGTCTGACCTATTGAAGTGCTTTGCAATGGCAAACTTTTTTGAGAGGTGCTTTGATTTATTTATAGCTTCTTTTTTTGCCCTTTTTCTCCCAATTTCGTGATATCCAATTGGTAGTTACAGTCTTGTCTCATTGCTGCAACTCCCGTACGGACTCGGGGAGAGGCGAAGGTCGAGAGCCATGCGTCCTCCGAAAACACAACCCAGCCACTGCTTCTTGACACAATGCCCACTTAACCCGGAAGCCAGCCGCACCAATGTGTCGGAGGAAACACCGTTCACTTCTGGCAACCGTGTCAGCGTGCACTGCGCCCGGCCCGCCACAGGAGTCACTAGTGCACGATGGTAAAAGGACATCCCTGCTGGCCAAACCCTCCCCTGGGGCAGCAGGGTAGCCTAGTGGTTAGAGCATTGGACTAGTAACTGAAAGGTTGCAAGTTCAAATCCCTGAGCTGACAAGGTACAAATCTGTCGTTCTGCCCCTAAACAGGCAGTTAACCCACTGTTCCTAGGCCATCATTGAAAATAAGAATTTGTTCTTAACTGACTTGCCTAGTAAAATAAAAATAAACCCAGACAATGCAGGGCCAATTGTGTGCTGCCCCATGGGTCTCCCGGTTGTGGCCAGCTGCAACAGAGCCTGGACTCAAACCCAGGATCTCTAGTAGCACTTGGGAGGCCCAAGAGGTGCTTTTTTACTTCTAAGTTACTAAATAAAGAAATGGAGGGTGTGAGTACGCTTATGCCCTACAGTTTTCTCGGCTCTATTTATATTTATGGATGCTTCGGGGAAGGAGCTTCATTGTGCTATTCTACAGTAGGTGTAGGGATGAATGCATAATTGTGGAATGGCTGGTAACCAAAAGGCTCCTGAACAGCTTCTGCTCCCAAGTCATAAGACTGCTGAACAGTTAATCAAATGGCTACCTGGACAATTTTTCTATTGACCCCCTTTATTATTGCACTGACTCTCTTGCACTGGCTCTAAGCACACTCACTAGACTCTACTCACACACTCACACATACTACACTGACACTCCAACACACACTACATACGCTAACACTCACACATACACACTTTCACACTCTTCACATACGACGCTGCTACTCTGTTTATTATATATCCTGTTTGTCTAGTTACTTTTACCCCTACCTACATATACATACTTTATTACCTCAACTACCTCAACTACCTCGTACCCCTGCACATTGACTCAGTACTGATATTCCTTGTATATAGCCTCGTTATTGTTATTTTATTGTGTTACTATTTCCTTTTTTATTTAGCAAATATTTGTCTTACTTTGATTGCAGTAAGTTCAGTAAGTAAGCATTTCATGGTAAAGTCTACACCTGTTGTATTCGGCGCATGTTACCAATAAAGTTTGATTTGATAATGGTTACATTTGATCAGTGGGTGGATATACAATAATTGGTGTGTAGTTGAGGGAATTGTCAGATGAATGTAGAAAGGGAAGCCCCAGTGATTGTTATTTACTGTTACATGGATGGATGTTCAAAGACTCATATCTGTTTGCTTCTGTTGCTTGGAACAGGAGTCTCAGTTGAAGGCACTGAAGGACACAGTGCACATCTGCTTCTCTGCTGTTCTGCACAACCAGCCCACCAGCAGCCACAGGTTCCCCGCCACCCCCACCCACTTGTTCAGATACTCCTCACTCGTCAACAGTTCCAGAGTCACCTTTCAGCAGCCACACGCCAAGGTAATGCATTCTGACCCCATGCAACTCCCGCCAGTTAAGAGGAACAGCAATGGGCATAAACATTGCAGCAGATTATCGATTTAGATTTTTTCGGGGTGACAACCACAGAGCCAAGTACCGATTTCTCAATCGAATGCCCCCAGTGTCACTCCCTGGAGAGGAGTCGTTCCGAACATAATTGCAACTAAAGACAATAGTCGGGCAAATAGGATTGCAGAAGTTGTTCAAAATAATAACATGTCCAAATACAGCAGGCTTTTGTGTAATTTATGTTCCTCTTCACACTCTATTGCCAGGAAAATAAGACCCAATTATTTTCAAAGTAAGGGTGTGCGATCGGCACTTGTTTTCAATAAAAATTATAATTAAATGTGACACTTTCTTTGTTGAATGTCTTTCAAAGTCATCTTCATAGAGCACTTAACAAAAGGCCAAGGACTTAATCCCCTGAGAGCAAACCAAGGGTGACAGTGGTAAGGGAAAAGTTATCTAGTGAAAACAGGATTATAACTATAGAGGACTAGCCTGGGGAACCTCTATATGCAAGTTTTCATAAAACTATGATAGAGTGCACAGTCAAATAACACCAACTAGCCACAATAACTCAAAGTTTGATATGTTGTGAGTGATGTATAGATAAGATCAGTAAGCATTTATTTTGAGGGGCGCTATTAGCAACTAGCGTACAGGATTGACAGCTGATTTGTTATACTGACACCTGGCTGTCACTCTGATTAGTTGGGTAAGTACTGTCACAAGATATACGCCTAACATCCTCCACCCACCCAAAAATGGATGATAAGAAAAATAAATATGAATTGTAATGGAGCAGGTTTCTAGATCATTGGTAGCTTATCATTAGTAACTTTCCACTGTAAATAGAAAAGTGATTTACCTTATAAAGAGTATAAATAAATAAATAATCTGCCCAAGGATATGTAGCAAAGTTCGTCAGCAGCGTTGCAAAGAGGATGAACCCTTTGAGGGCATTGATTTAAAAAAAAAAAGATGTATGGCCTCCCTCTCAGTGACTGGACTTTTTCACATGAAACCCGAAATTGAGCTCAATTCTTCCATCACATTAATCTGTTCTGAACTACACCCCATTCACTTTATTTATACGCTGTGCAAAGTCATGTTGGACCTAATCACAGGTTATATCAGTCAACTACTGCAGTCATATCAAAATCAGAATATCGAAGTCAATCACAGCTCTGTTGTAGTGTCTTGTCGGCCTTGATCCTAGTGAGCAATCCTGTTTCTAAGAGGCTTTTCTCCCTGATGCAGTCAGAAGTCATTCTGCCTCTCTGTGTGTTGGGTGTCAAGCTAAGAGCCTTGACATTAGCTATGTGCCACCCAGAGGACTTTACAGCTCTTTCAGAGAACGCTCCAATACCCCTCCATACGGAAGCATCACATAAAACAAGAAATGTAATGGCCTCTTTATTTACAAAGATATAAACTATAGTCAATGTTCACAACGGCAGAAGATGACTCCATTACAGCCGATGTGAGTGAAATGTGCTGGGCCTCGTCTCATGTTCCAAGCGGGGGTTGAGGGTGGGGTGTGAAGGAGGGTAGTGTGTCTGACAAAAGGAAAGACGACAGAGGGAAAACATATGTACACAGTCGTGGCCAAAGGTTTTGAGAATTACACAAATATACATTTTCACAAAGTCTGCTGCCTCAGTTTGTATGATGGCAATTTGCATATACTCCAGAATGTCATGAAGAGTGATCAGATGAATTGCAATTCATTGCAAAGTCCCCCTTTGCCATGAAAATGAACTGAATCCGCCAAAAACCTTTCCACTGCATTTCAGCCCTGCCACAAAAGGACCAGCTGACATCATGTCAGTGATTCTCTCGTTAACACAGGTGTGAGTGTTGACAAGGACAAGGCTGGAGATCACTCTTTCATGCTGAATAAGTTCGAATAACACAGACTGGAAGCTTCAAAAGGAGGGTGGTGCTTGGAATCATTGTTCTTCCTCTGTCAACCATGGTTACCTTTAAGGAAACACGGGCCATCATCATTGCTTTGCACAAAAAGGGCTTCAAAGGTAAGGATATTGCTGCCAGTAAGATTGCACCTAAATCAACCATTTATCGGATCATCAAGAACTCAAGGAGAGCGGTTAAATTGTTGTGAAGAAGGCTTCAGGGCGCCCAAGAAAGTCCAGCAAGCGCCAGGACCGTCTCCTAAAGTTGATTCAGCTGCGGGATCGGGGCACCACCAGTACAGAGCTTGCTCAGGAATGGCAGCAGGCAGGTGTGAGTGCATCTGCACGCACGGTGAGGCGAAGACTTTTGGAGGATGGCCTGGTGTCAAGAAGGGAAGCAAAGAAGCCACTTCTCTCCAGGAAAAACATCAGGGACAGACTGATACTCTGCAAAAGGTACAGAGATTGGACTGCTGAGGACTGGGGTAAAGTCATTTTCTCTGATGAATCCCCTTTCCGATTGTTTGGGGCATCCGGAAAAAAGCTTGTCCGGAGAAGACAAGGTGAGCGCTACCATCAGTCCTGTCATGCCAACAGTAAAGCATCCTGAGACCATTCATGTGTGGGGTTGCTTCTCAGCCAAGGGAGTGGGCTCACTCACAATTTTGCCTAAGAACACAGCCATGAATAAAGAATGGTACCAACACATCCTCCGAGAGCAACTTCTCCCAACCATCCAGGAACAGTTTGGTGACGAACAATGCCTTATCCAGCATGATGGAGCACCTTGCCATAAGGTAAAAGTGATAACTAAGTAGCTTGGGGAACAAAACATTGATATTTTGGCCAGGAAACTTCCCAGACCTTAATCCCATTGAGAACGTGTGGTCAATCCTCAAAAGGTGGGTGGACAAACAAAAACCCTCAAATTCTGACAAACTCCAAGCATTGATTATGCAAGAATGGGCTGCAGTCAGGATGTGGCCCAGAAGTTAATTGATAGCATGCCAGGGCAGATTGCAGAGGTCTTGAAAAAGAAGGGTCAACACTGCAAATATTGAATCTTTGCATCAACTTCATGTAATTGTCAATAAAATCCTCTGACACTTATGAAATGCTTGTAATTATACTTCAGTATTTTACCTTTATTTTACTAGGCAAGTCAGTTAAGAACAAATTCAGTGGGTTAACAGCCTGTTCAGGGGCAGAACGACAGATTTGTACCTTGTCAGCTCGGGGATTTGAACTTGCAACTTTTCAGTTACTAGTCCCACACTCTAACCACTAGGCTACCCTGCCACCCCAAAGTATTCCATAGTAACATCTGATAAAAATATCTAAAGACACTGAAGCAGCAAACTTTGTGGAAATTCATATTTGTGTCATTCTCAAAACTTTTGGCCACGACTGTAGGTGCTAGGGATCTGCTTATGCAATCAAGATTTTACTTCTCACTTGATTAGCATACAAATAGCTCCACTCCATGCTGTGCATTCACTTTGGCCGTCCGCTGCTATATCCACGGATACTGTCTGCGGCGTGAATCAAAGATGGTTCTCCTCACTGTAAAGATTACTTGTCCTCCCCATCTGTTGTCACTGTCTGTTCAATGTAAAGGGGCCCACATCTAATGTAAATCACTGTCAAAGATGACAAAAAATGGGGACCATTGACAAACGTAACACCACCCCACATTTCACTTGTTGATTTGCCATGCAGTTTCCTCTTTTTGCGTGAGGACAACTCGAATGGACTCAATATGCTAAGGAAAGCCGGGCCTCTTACAAATGTAATCAAATGTATTCCATCAGCCCTTTCATGGCCCAGTATTCCGTTGCATATTTGGTTATCTAATAGGTATTTAATAGAAATGAATAGCTACTAAACACATTCTGTTGGACATGCTGATATTTGTTAGTATGCCTGACTAGCTCGACGAGGGCCATTATTGTTTGTGATCAAAAGGCAATTATTTTGCACAGAAAACAATGTAATATTACATAATTGAAATGAGAAAGTTTTAAAAGCATACCATTATTTCCTCTACAGCTTTACAAAATATAACGCTTATGCAAGCACTCTTATGCTAAAGCCCTCTTTCTGTCTTTGGATTCCAAAGTGGTTAAGTGCTGTGATATTTGTGTGTACCAGCTACCCTCTCAGCATTATGTTTGGTATTTGAGTTCCTAAACATAATGTGCCTTAAGCTCCACTAAACAACCATTACTAGATAAGACTCCAGTCTTTGGCTGCAGATGCAATCCCCTGCCGGTGAAAGATTCATTAGTGAGAGGTTGCCGGGATCAGCAAGATCAGGGTGGAAGTCTCTTCATATTTAACAGGCCTAGAGAGGAAGCCAAGTCTTGTGGTGGTGATAGCATGCAATTTTCATCAAAGTAATGGGAGATGATGTGTGGAATGTGGATTCTGTGGAGTGCTTGGGGCAGTAATTTACTGCCTGAGGAAAAATCTTGATCTTTATTTGCTGGCTTCCTCTCTGAACTTCCCTTTTGACTTGTTGATGGCTTCTCCAGATGAAATCAGTTGCGTGGGTAAACAGTGAGTTTATTTTTGAAATTTTTTACAGTGTAGAGAAGTATTGCTATGGTTAGAACACATTGGATCTCTTAAATATGCAACATTCATTTGAATGAGTTTAAATCTCTCTTTTAACAAAGTCCATGAGATGGACAGGAATAATTAATGCAGATTGAAAGGGAAGTGTGCAACACATGCCTTGAAACCACGGAGTGAAGTATTCAGAAAACTATTTTAAATGTTTTGGTTGATTTGGGTAAGATCTCTGCAATTTGCATATTTCTGTCTATTTGAAATGTTATAGTTGTTTTTGTTCATATTTCTGGTAAGAGCTCTGAAATGTGAGAACTGTTCAGAGAACAGAACAACCATCCATGCATGAATTTCTAAAGACATGGCATCTCTTGTGTTCCTTGAGTAGTGGGACCGTTGGGCGCAGAAAACCATTTCAGCAGGCACTCATACCCCATCGCTGTTCAATTGAATTGTCCTGGCCCTGATGGATACTGTCAAAAAGCACTGAAATAGTACATAAGACGTCCGTTTAAATAGATCACTTACAAGAGGCAAATTCAAAATACCTTTTTATGAAGTGAATACATATCTAATAAAAAAATCTGTATTTTTCTCTATGGAAAGTAGCTGTGGTATAAGCAAAATAAAATACTCAGGGCTGTCCAGTTCAATGAAAAACAATTTATATTTCTACAGAGCTGCACTGTGTGTTATGGCTCATACAAACCTTACCCATACCTGTCATATTCCACCTTCAATATTTAGAATTCCTAAACAACTCCTTTTTCTCTCCCGCACTTCTTTCTCGCAGGATATCCCGAAAGTTCAGAGAATTATCACGGCCAGTAAATCGCCTGCGAACATTGGGGTAATGAGGAAAGAAAGTAGTCCCGGAGTCAAGGACTGCCAGATGGAAAAGGTGAGCCTTTGGACTAATTAAACTGTAATAGCCTATTTGTGACCCTCAGGCCCCAATCCAGCAGCTTCATCTGTTCATTAAATTCCTTTTAATCCTTCAGTCTTTTACCCCAAAACGTCTTTCCGTTTCACAGTGTTGCACCGCCACTGCGGCTAATTTCAGATCACGGGATCTGGGTCAATCAAAGACCGTCTGTGAGGCTTGGGGCAGGCTTTCAACATCATTGGAGAAACTGGAGAAAAATCATATGTTGTAACGTTTTGTATATTCAAGAAATCTGAAATATACAGCTGCACTTGCACGTTTCGCTGAAGATACAAACAAACACAAGCCAGTTTTATTAGACGAATGGGATCTCACGCTCTGCATTGTATGAATGGTTATGATCCCTGGACGAAGAAGCCGAATATGACTGCCCAACTCTATTGGATTGGGCGGCAGGGAAGGGACAGTTCCAGGGAGGACGGTTCTTCTTGACATGTGGTTATCAATAACCATGACAGAAATGAGGCGGGGGACGGTGGGGAGAGACAGTGCACTGTCCAGAGGGATCCTTTCCAGACAGAAAATTACCCTCTATGGAGAAATGTGTCAAAACGATAGTCCCGTAATGAATCCGTGGCAAAAACAATGTTCGCTCCTGTCGTGTTATTGATGATATCATTTTGGCGGGCCGTAAAAAGGGGAAATCGTGCAGCAAAGAGACCTGTCCCCCAAGGACACCGTCAAGTTCTACGTGTCTTCCACTGCATGATTAGATGAGATGGAGAGAGGGAGAGAGATTAGAAATTAGTTATGACAGTTTACAACAACTGTTATAATGGGCTATAAGTATACATCAAGGCATGATAAATGCATTTATAAGGCATCGGGTGTGTGTGGGCGCGGGCGCCTCATAGAAAGTGTTACCATGTGTTCTCTTACAATGTGCACATTTAGAAATTGTTTTACTGCAATCCTTAAATCTCCTCTTTATAGGCAGTTTCATCAACCACCCTTAGCACTTTTAATAGTCCTGTATCATACACAATTAATGAGCTTGGGGATTGCAAAATGGTGTTATGAAACAACTATGATCTCATTTTAGGATCCTTCTAGCCAGTCAAGGTTTGAGTTTAAGAACATGCATTCCAACATAGTTTAACAGCAAAAGATGCCTAGAGCAATACAACTTTTGCACATCATGTTTATCCAAACAGACAATTCATTCACCAAATTCTGTGATGTTTTCAGTGAAGTGATGAGTGTTTTCCAGAGTGCTCAAAGCTCTGCACACAGGTAATGTCATAAGATGTATTTGTACTAACCTAAGCAGCTTCAGTGGACAGTTGTGTTGGCTGGTATAGTCGGTCAGGCTAGTGTTAGAGAAATATCAGTTATTTGAGAATCAAAAAAAAGACCAGAAAACTAGAATAATTGGTTTTACGGACAGGCTTCAGCCAAAACATGTTCTGTAGGTGTTATGTTATTAGGTCTTATTTAAGGTTATTTACTGTGACGAAATAGGCATATGCAGTATAGTTCCTAGAGGTGTATATATAGGTGAAATGCAATGCCACATAATCTTCTATCCCCTTGTGTCTTTTCTGGGGATCTCATTTGTGACCGACCACCTGGATTCGGTCCTACAGTGCATTCGGAAAGTATTCAGTCCCCTTGACTTCTTCCACATTTTGTTAAATGACAGCCTTATTCTAAAATGGATTAAAAACAAATCCCTCATCAATCTGCACACAATACCCCATCATGACAAAACAAAAACATGTTATTAAAAATCGGAAATATTACATTTACATAAGTATTCAGACCATTTACTCAGTACTTTGTTGAAGCACCTTTGGCATCGATTACAGTCTTCTTGGGTAGGAAGCTTGGCACAACTGTATTTGGGGAGTTTCTGCCATTCTTCTCTGAAGATCCTCTCAAGCTCTGTCAGGTTGAATAGGGAGCAACACTGCACAGCAATTTTCAGGTCTCTTCAGAGATGTTAGATCAGGTTCAAGTCCGGGCTCTGGCTGGGCCACTCAAGGACATTCATAGACTTGTCCCGAAGCCACTCCTGTGTTGTCTTGGCTGTGTGCTAAGGGTTGTTGTCCTGTTGGAATGTGAACCTTCGCCCCAGTCTGAGGTCCTGAGCGCTCTCATCAAGGATCCCTCTGTACTTTCTTCCGTTCATCTTTTCCTCGATTCTGACTGGTCCCTGCCGCTGAAAAACATCCCCACAGCATGATGCTGCCACCACCATGCTTCACCGTAAGGATGGTGCCAGGTTTCCTCCAGACGTGACACTTGGCATTCAGGCCAAAAAGTTCAATCTTGGTTTCATCACACCAGAGAATATTTGTTTCTCATGGTCTGAGAGTCTTTAGGTGCCTTTTGGCAATTTCCATTCTATTGAAATCATTTGTACATTGCTGAACCCAGATTGACATTTCCGAGCCATAAGGTTGCACTGTATCTGCAAATGCACCCCCCTAAAGCAAGAGCTGCATGTAGCCACGTGCGCACATTTGTGTCACAACCGGATGTGACCAGAAGTCACATAGGGCGGCACACAATTGACCCAGCGTCGTCTGGGTTAGGGGAGGGATTGGCCATGGGGGGCTTTACTTGTCTCATCGCGATCTAGTGACACCTTGTGGCAGGCCGGGCGCTTGCAGGTAGTCATCAATTGAACGGTGTTTCCTCCGACACATTGGTGCAGCTGGCATTCCAGGTAAAGCGGAAGAAGCGCGGTTTGGTGGGTCATGTTTTGGAGGAAGCATGACTCGACCTTTGCCTCTCCCGAGCCCGTTGGGGTGTTGCAGCGATGAGACAAGATCGAAATTGGGAAGAATAAAAGAAATACAACAAAAAAAGGTGGCAGTGTTGTATTTTGAGACAGGCTTGAATAAGCTAAGTATCCAATAGGCAGAGGGTAGCATAATTTGTCTGATTCTCTCTAATAATGATATGAGAGTAATAATACATTTTATTTTGTAAAGTGCATCTATCAACACAACAAAATGTTCAGTCACCTCCTTGTGGATAAACATGTTAATGTCAAGCCCTGCATGTTTGTCAAGCCCTGCATGGAACACCACACATTGGCTGTAGGCTAAAAGGCTACCACTATTTCCATGTTAAAATGTTATGTGATGCATTTTCTCCATAGTTTTTTATGCTAGGCCAACATTATGATCAAATAGCCAGAGTAGCCTACCTGGCTGCTGTTAAAACAGTAAATTAAAGTAGGTACAGCATCAGTGCTCACAATAAAGTTGCACTGGAAGTTGCACAGAATTTTCACAACGTTCAACTTTGCACTCAGCAGAACTGAAATTTGCTCAGTGAGAGAAAACATTTGAGGGAACATTGGTCCCAAGTTCTAGAAGGTGCCATTTTGACATTTGGTAGTGCATCAACAGTTTTCCTCTTGCTATGTCAGTCACTGACAGTGAAATGTGTAGAATTTCAGGAAATTTGCAACGTTTTCTCTCCGCCCATGGCAAAAATAAGTAGAATTGCATTAAATGTGTTTTAAAACTACTAAATATTCTCTCTGGCCCATGTAACAATGTGTAGAATTGCAGAAAGTGTGCTCTAAAACTGCAACATTATCTCTACGCCCCATGGTAAAATGTGTAGAATTGCAGGACATTAAACTCTTAAGCATCATTAAGAAGCGCTGGGGCGCTAGTGCCCCGGTTCCGACACTACCCGGTGAAATTCAAAATCCAAAGGTTGAATTATTAAACATTCATCAATATACAAGTGTTGCATAGTCATCAAAAGCTCTGATTCTTGGCAATATCACAGCTTTCAAAAAGGCTTTACGGCGAAAGCACAACATTTGATTGTTTGAGGATAGCACCTCACATATTTTTAACATTAGCATAAATTCATATCCAGCGCGGGTCACACAAAACCCATATAAGAGCTAAAATAAAGCACTTACCTTTCGAAGAACTTCTGCTGAGGTCATCCCAAGTGTCCAAGGAAGACATCCAATGGTTCTTTTGTTAGAAAAAGTCAATTATTATATCCATAAATCTCCGTTTGGTTGGCGCATTATGTTCAGACAATCCACCGTCAAGTCGCCCATTGAACCATGAAGAGTATGCGTTCAAACTATACCTATCAACTTTGCCCAAACAAATCAAACATCATTTATAATGTATCCTTAGGTACACTTTCAACCGGATGATAACATGAACGATAGGAAAGGAAAATAACCAAAAAGCGTGCGAGACCGCATGTCATTCTATTGACTTCCTGGGTCCACTTCTAAATTCTTCTTCTTTTCGCTTCTAATTTAACCTAACGTCATGAAACCCTGTCTAAAGACTGTTGACATCCAGTGGAAGCCATAGGTACTGCAGTCTGAGTCCTAGATAACAGCAAATCCCATAGGCAGCCAGGAGAAAAAGGTAATCTAAAAAAAAACAGCAAATCCGAATGGATTTTCCTTGGGTTTTCGCCTGCTATATCAGTTCTGTTATACTCACAGACATTATTTTAACAGTTTTAGAAACTTCAGAGTTTCCGATCCAATAGTACTAAATATGTGCATATCCTAGTTTCTGGGCCTGAGTGGCAGGTATTTTACTTTGGGCACGCCAGACTCTCCAAAACCGACACCTCGGCTGCTGCTCCCTATGAGGTTAACATTAAAGCTGGCATTTTTTATCTCCGCCACCAAGAGGTAGGCCACTAACATGTTTCACCTGCAAGGTCAGGAGGCCCCCAACCAAGTCTCGCTTATGGCCCCCAAAATGCTAGAGCCCTGGCTAAATGTTGCTGAAAGCCACAGTCCTCACTCTCCATCCACAGAGCCCATAACATTTGTGTTTGTAAACTGAGGAGTGACTCTTAGGTAATGTACAGTTGAAGTCGGAACACATTTAATCTCAGTTTTTCACAAATCCTGACATTAAATCCTAGTAAAAAAATCCATGTCTTAGGTCAGTTAGGATCACCACTTTATTTTAAGAATGTGAAATTTCATAATAATAGCAGAGAGAATTATTTCTTTCAGCTTTTATTTCTTTCATCACATTCCCAGTGGGTCAGAAGTTTACATACACTCAATTAGTATTTGGTAGGATTGCCTTTAAATTGTTAAACTTGGGTCAAACGTTTTGGGTAGCCTTCCACAAGCTTCCCACAATAAGTTGGGTGAATTTTGGCCCATTCCTCCTGACAGAGCTGGTGTAACTGAGTCAGGTTTGTAGGCCTCCTTGCTCGCACATGCTTTTTCAGTTCTGCCCACAAATGTTCTATAGGATTGAGATCAGGGCTTTGTAATGGCCACTCCAATACCTTGACTTTGTTGTCCTTAACTTCTTAGGGAGCGGCAGCAGAGGTGACGGTTTTGGAGAGTCTGGCGTGCCCAAAGTAAAATGCCTGCCACTCAGGCCCAGAAAATTGGATATGCACATAATTAGTACTATTGGATAGGAAACACTCTGTAATTTCTAAAACCGTTAAGATAATGTCTGTGAGTATAACAGAACTGATATAGCAGGCAAAACCCAGAGGAAAATCCATCCGGATTTGCAGTTCTTTTTGTAGATGACCTTTTACTCCAAGATGCCTATTGCATACAAAGTTATGTTGGACTGAGACTGCAATACCTATGGCTTCCACTAGATGTCAACAGTCTTTATACAGAGTCTGGAAGTTCTAGCTCTAAGCAAAACGGATAGGAAGAGGAAGTAGTCAGGGGAACACTTTTGTTTACAACGTTTGACGGGAGCGAGATTGTGAGCGTGCACCATATTATTTTCCTTTCCTATTGTTCACGTTATCGTCCGGTTGAAATATTACAGTAAATATACATAAAAGGATACCTAAGGATACATTAAAAATGATGTTTGATTTGTTTGTAGAGAGTTGATAGGTATAATTTGAATGTGTTCTCTTCACGGTTCAATGGGCGACTCAACCGTGGATTTTCTGATCATAACGCGCCAACCAAACAGAGATTTATAGATATAATAAATTACTTTTTCTAACAAAATAACCATTGGATGTCTTCGTTGGACACTTGGGAAGCCCTCAGCAGAAGTTCTTCGAAAGGTAAGTGATATTTTTTAGCTCTTATATAGGTTGTGTGACCCACGCAGGATATGAATTTATGCTAATGTAGAAAATATGTGGGGTGCTATCCTTAAACAATCAAATGTTGTGCTTTCGCCGTTAAGCCTTTTTGAAATCTGACAACGTTGTGATATTGCCAAGAAGCAGAGCTTTTGATGACTATGCAACACTTGTATATTGATGAATGTTTAATAATTCAACTTTTGGATTTTGAATTTGGTTAAACCATTCTGCCACAAATTTGGAAGTATGCTTGGGGTCATTGTCCATTTTTGAAGACCCATTTGCGACCAAGCTTTAACTTCCTGACTGATGTTTTGAGATGTTGCTTAAATATATCCACATCATTTTCCTTCCTCATGATGCCATCTATTTTGTGAAGTGAACCAGTCCCTCTTGCACCAAAGCACCCCCACAACATGATGCTGCCACCCCTGTGCTTCATGGTTGGGATGGTGTTCTTCGGCTTGCAAGCCTCCCCCTTTTTCCTCCAAACATAACGATGGTCATTATGGCCAAACAGTTCTGTTTTTGTTTCATCAGACCAGAGGACATTTCTCCAAAAAGTACGATCTTTGTCCCCATGTGCAGTTGCAAACCGTAGTCTGGCTTTTTTATGTGGCTTCTTCCTTGCTGAGCGGCCTTTCAGGTTATGTCGATGTGGATATAGATACTTTTGTACCTGTTTCCTCCAGCATCTTCAGAAGGTATTTTGCTGTTGTTCTGGGATTGATTTGCACTTAGTGTATGTAAACTTCTGACCCACTGGAATTGTGATACACTGAATTATAAGTGAAATAATCTGTCTGTAAACAAATATTGGAAAAATTACATGCGCAAAGTAGATGTCCTAAACGACTTGCCAAAACTATAGTTTAACAAGAAATTTGTGGAGTGGTTGAAAAACGAGTTATGTATGTAAACGACTTCAACTGTAACTGCCACTGAGCTACAGTGGGGCAAAAAAGTATTTAGTCAGCCACCAATTGTGCAAGTTCTCTCACTTAAAAAGATGAGAGAGGCCTGTAATTTTCATCATAGGTACACTTCAACTATGACAGACAAAATGAGGAAAAAAAATCCAGAAAATCACATTGTAGGATTTTTAATGAATTTATTTGCAAATTATGGTGGAAAATAAGTATTTGGTCACATACAAACAAGCAAGATTTCTGGCTCTCACAGACCTGTAACTTCTTCTTCAAGAGGCTCCTCTGTCCTCCACTCGTTACCTGTATTAATGGCACCTGTTTGAACTTGTTATCAGTATAAAAGACACCTGTCCACAACCTCAAACAGTCACACTCCAAACTCCACTATGGCCAAGACCAAAGAGCTGTCAAAGGACACCAGAAACAAAATTGTAGACCTGCACCAGGTTGGGAAGACTGAATCTGCAATAGGTAAGCAGCTTGGTTTGAAGAAATCAACTGTGGGAGCAATTATTAGGAAATGAAAGACATACAAGACCACTGATAATCTTCCTCGATCTGGGGCTCCATGCAAGATCTCACCCCAGGGTCAAAATGATCACAAGAACGGTGAGCAAAAATCCCAGAACCACACGGGGGGGACCTAGTGAATGACCTGCAGAGAGCTGGGACCAAAGTAACAAAGCCTACCATCAGCAAGGGCATTGAAGATGAAACATGGCTGGGTCTTTCAGCATGACAATGATCCCAAACACACCGCCCGGGCAACGAAGGAGTGGCTTCGTAAGAAGCATTTCAAGGTCCTGGAGTGGCCTAGCCAGTCTCCAGATCTCAACCCCATAGAAAATCTTTGGAGGGAGTTGAAAGTCAGTGTTGCCCAGCCCCAAAACATCACTGCTCTAGAGGAGATCTGCATGGAGGAATGGGCCAAAATACCAGCAACAGTGTGTGAAAACCTTGTGAAGACTTACAGAAAACGTTTGACCTCTGTCATTGCCAACAAAGGGTATATAACAAAGTATTGAGATAAACTTTTGTTATTGACCAAATACTCATTTTCCACCATAATTTGCAAATAAATTCATTAAAAATCCTACAATGCGATTTTCTGTTTTTTTTTTCTCATTTTGTCTGTCATAGTTGAAGTGTACCTATGATGAAAATTACAGGCCTCTCGTCTTTTTAAGTGAGAGAACTTGCACAATTGGTGGCTGACTAAATACTTTTTTGCCCCACTGTATATGAATTCTGTGTTAACTGTCCACGAAAGCAAAGACGATGGGGCAGTCACAACATAATTAAATACTTTTTGCCAGGACCTACACTGGAGGGTATAAACAGAGATTGAGGTGTATGTCTTTATTGTTATCTGTGGTAGTTTAGCCACAGTACAGCACTGTAGGTGTAACGAGTAAAGTAGATCTGTTCAAAGGGAAATGTTGGATTCTACTTTTGTCCAACAATGAAAGGATACAAGTTGTGAGAGACCTGGATCCCACCTCTGTATATTTAAGTTTTGTCTTTGAAATGATCACGCTGGCGCTAATGATGTCCTTGTATGACTTTTACGCATGAATGCATGGACACACACAGTGAAAATTGTTTTAATCTATGGTAAAATAGTTATTTTCATCTCATGCATTTTCATTAGACCAGCTTGTTTGTTCAGGCCTTATGAAGTTAGGATGAAAATGATCTGTTTAGCTAACTCTGGTACATTTACATAGATTTACACTGACATTTTGATTAATGTGCACTGTCTCAGTCACATAAATAAATACATTGAAGCTTGTGTTTCTTTGTCTCACAACAGATTGGCGGGGATTGCTTCCAAAACCAGACGGAGACAGAATCCTCTCCCGACAGTAAAAAGCTGCTTGAACAGCAGGTTAGCATTTAAATGTTTATGTACATAACATAATACCCATTCTAAAAGGTGCCTCTTGCATTTCTCCACATGTAACAATGTGGGCTGTGTGGGATATTATTGTGAAATGATACATTGCATGTACATACATATTGTTACAGGAAATGCCACCACAATCTACTGAACTGTGATATTGATTGTATTGCACTTTGCCAAACTAATCCAAGCCTGGCTCGCTCAATCATAAGGAAACAGTGTCACACCTGTTTGGATGTGGCAGATGGTACAGCGACACAGATCCCATTGCAATGTAGTGTAACACTGTGTAACTGAGCCGCTGCCATGCATTTTAAGTGGGATTTCGCCATCTCTGTCATGCTTAAATAGGATCAGCTACCATCGATTCTATAATCGTTTTCAGGGGAAATGGCTATACCTATACCTTACCTACAGTATGATCTCTGTTATACCACCCACATTCAAACTAGTGTTTATTCTTAACCTTATGTGTCATTTACCAGGGTCCCTGGTAAAAGAGATTATATTCCAATAGAGACTAACCTGGGACGAGAAAAGGTTAAATAGAATGAACGTGACAATATTATTAGGTCACAGGCAAGCTTTGGAAAAGCGAAGGCCCAGTGCTTACTCCCTCCTGTGGTCATTGTCAGATTGACTAATTATAAGGGAGATGTGCTCACAAAGGGGCTGATCCCTCACTGATAGGGCCATGTGGTAGCCAGTCACCTAGAGCATGTGATACTAAACAGCCTGACTGAGGGAGCGAAAGAGACCTTAAGTCACCCTACATTCCACTGCCATGTTGGGTAGTCACCATTCAAAAAGACTGATAATAACACAATTTTGTAATTTTTTTTCTTAAATGGATATTTCTTTCAGGGTGTGTTTTTCTTGATAGACTGATTTTAGTTTGTTCGTCACTAAAGCTGACAGGATAAATGTAGGCTAAAGATGTAGGATCTTAATTTGGCTGAGATGGCTCTGTGATGGCTGAGATGGCGCTGCAGTGGATAGCTGCCGTCTTATGAGCTCCTGACTATTTTATGTGTTTTTTAATGCTCATCTTAAATTTCTTTGCCATCATTTCCTATGACTGAAAACAGCTTCTGGAAACAGAACAGTAATCACTAACCTCAGTTTGGAGGAAGATTTTGATTTCAATAAGTCAGCAGCTCTGGACGTTATGTTTACCCCGGACCAGGCCCTGATCCCCAGGTCTTGAAAAGAGGAAGCGGCAGCGAAAGAGAGGTAAGCGAGGTGGCGTCATAATTAAACTACGTCGGCGAGCATCTAGACTTCCATGCCCTCAGTTTTGTTGGCCAATGTACAATCACTAGAGAACGAACTGGAAGAGCTTCATTCAAGACTATCCTATCCTGTTTCTCAGAGCCGTGTCTGAACAAGGACACATCCAGAGGCAGCGCATCTCGTGGCCGGTGATTTTAATGCAGGGAAACTGAAATACGCCTTACCTAATTTTTACCAGCATGTCTCCTGTGCAACTAGAGGCAACAAAACTCGAAATCACCTTTACTACACACACAGAAACGCACTAAAGGCCCTCCCTCGCCCTCCCTTTGACAAATCTGACGATAAAGCTATCCTCCCGATTCCTGCTTACAAACAAAAACTGTAACAGGAAGTACCAGTGGCACACTCAATACGGAAGAGGTCCGACAAAGAGGATGCTAAGCTACAGGACTGTTTCGCTCGCACAGACTTGAAAATGTTCTGGGATTCATACGATAACATTGAGGAGTATACCACATCAGTCACCGGCTTCATTAATAAGTGCATCAACAAGGACGTCCCCACAGTGACCGTACGTACATATCCCAACCAAAATCCATGAATTACAGGCAACATCCGCAATGAGCTAGAGGCTAGAGCTGCCACTTTCAAGGAGTGGGACACTAATCAGGACGCTTATAAGAAATCCTGCTACAATCTCCGACGAGCCATCAAACAGGCAAATTGTCAATAAAGGACTAAGATCTAATTCTACTCCGCCGGATCTGATGCTCGTCGGATGTGGCAGGGCTTGCAAACTACCACAGAATACAAAAAGAAACCCAGCCATGAGCTGCCCAGTGACTTGAGCCTACCAGATGAGCGAAATGCCTTCTATGCTTACTTCGAGGTAAGCAACACTGAACCATGCATGAGAGCAACAGCAGTTCCAGATGACTCTCTGATCTCGCTCGCCGTAGCTAATGTGTGTTAAACAGGTTAACATTCACAAGGCTGCGGGACCAGACAGATTACCAGGACACGTACTCAGAGCATATGCTGACCAGCTGGCAGGTGTCTTCACTGACATTTTCAACATCTCCCTGACTGGTTCTGTAATACCTACAGTACATGTTTCAAGCAGAACACCATAGTCCATGTGCCCAAGAATGCCAAGGTAACCCGTAGCACTTACATCTGTAGTCATGAAATGCTTTGAAAGGCTGGTCATGGCTCACATCAACACCATCATCCCACTCCAATTCGCATACCGCCCCAAAAGATTCACAGATGACGCAATCTTTATTGCACTCCACACTGCCCTCTCCAACCTTAACAACAGGAACATCTACGTGAGAATGCTGTTCATTGACTACAGCTCAGCGTTCAACACCATAGTGCCCTATAAATCATCACTAAGCTCAGGACTCTGGGACTGAATACTGATGGGCCGCACCCCAGGTGTAGTGTAGGCAACAGGACATCCACCACACTGATCCTTAACACGGGGGCCCGTCAGGGGTACTGACGACATGACGTTGGTAGGCCTGATCATCAACAATGATGAGACCGCCTACAATGAGGGAGAAAAGTATTTGATCCCCTGCTGATTTTGTACGTTTGCCCACTGACAAAGATATGATCAGTCTATAATTTTAATGGTAGGTTTATTTGAACAGTGAGAGACAGAATAACAACAAAAAAATTCAGAAAAAAATTATTTGCATTTTAATGAGGGAAATAAGTATTTGACCCCTCTGCAAAACATGACTTAGTACTTAGTGGCAAAACCCTTGTTGGCAATCACAGAGGTCAGACGTTTTTGTCCCACTCCTCTTTGCAGATCTTCTCCAAGTCATTAAAGTTTCGAGGCTGACGTTTGGCAACTCGAACCTTCAGCTCCCTCCACAGATTTTCTATGGGATTAAGGTCTGGAGACTGGCTAGGCCACTCCAGGACCTTAATGTGCTTTTTCTTGAGACACTCCTTTGTTGCCTTGGCCATGTGTTTTGGGTCATTGTCATGCTGGAATACCCATCCACGACTCATTTTCAATGCCTTGGCAAGATTTGACGATACATGGCCCCGTCCATCGTCCCTTTGATGCGGTGAAGTTGTCCTGTCCCCTTAGCAGAAAAACACCCCCAAAGCATAATGTTTCCACCTCCATGTTTGATGGTGGGGATGGTGTTCTTGGGGTCATAGGCAGCATTCCTCTTCCTCCAAACACGGCGAGTTGAGTTGATGCCAAAGAGCTCCATTTTGGTCTCATCTGACCACAACACTTTCACCCAGTTGTCCTCTGAATCATTCAGATGTTCATTGGAAAACTTCAGACGGGCATGTACATGTGCTTTCTTGAGCAGGGGGACCTTGCGGGCGCTGCAGGATTTCAGTCCTTCACGGCGTAGTGTGTTACCAATTGTTTTCTTGGTGACTATGGTCCCACCTGCCTTGAGATCATTGACAAGATCCTCCCGTGTAGTTCTGGGAGGATTCCTCACCGTTCTCATGATCATTGCAACTCCACGAGGTGAGATCTTGCATGGAGCCCCAGGCCGAGGGAGATTGACAGTTATTTTGTGTTCCATTTGCGAATAATCGTACCAACTGTTGTCACCTTCTCACCAAGCTGCTTGGCGATGGTCTTGTAGCCCATTCCAGCCTTGTGTAGGTCTACAATCTTGTCCCTGACATCCTTGGAGAGCTCTTTCGTCTTGGCCATGGTGGAGAGTTTTGAATCTGATTGCTTCTGTGGACAGGTGTCTTTTATACAGGTAACAAACTGAGATAAGGAGCACTCCCTTTAAGAGTGTGCTTCTAATCTCAGCTCGTTACCTGTATAAAAGACACCTGGGAGCCAGAAATCTTTCTGATTGAGAGGGGTTCAAATACTTAATTCCCTCATTAAAAAGCAAATCATTTTATAACATTTTTCACATGCGTTTTTCTGGATTTTTTTGCTGTTATTCTGTCTCTCACTGTTCAAATAAACCTACCATTAAAATTATAGACTGATCATTTCTTTGTCAGTGGGCAAACGTACAAAATCAGCAGGGGATCAAATACTTTTTCCCTCACTGTATAGAGAGGAGGTCAGGGACCTGGCAGTGTGGTCAGTAAGACAAAGGAACTGATCGTGGACTACAGGAAACGGAGGGCCGAGCACGCCCCCCATCTACATCAACGAGGTTCTACAGTGCAACATTAAGAGAATCTTGACTGGCTGTATCACTGATTGGTATGGCAACTACTTGGCATCCGACCCCGCAAGGAGTTATAGAAGGTAATGCTTACGGCCCAGTACATCACTGGGGCCGAGCTCCCTGCCATCAAAGACTCCAGCCACCCAAGTCAGACTGTTCTCTCTGCTACCGCACAGCAAGCGGTACCGATACACCAAGTCTGGAACCAACAGGACTCTGAACAGTTTCTACCCCCCAAGCCATACGACTACTAAATAGTTAACCAAATAGCTACCCAGACTACCCAGATCTACATTGACCCTCTTTGCACTAACTCTTTCGACTCATCACATACAGTACACTGCTGCTACTGTTTAATATCTATCCTGTTGCCAGGTCACTTTACCCCTACCTATATGGACATATCTACCTCAATTACCTTTTACCCCTGTACATCGACTCGGTACTGGTACCCTGGGTATATAGCTAAGTATTTTTTTTTTGTGTTATTATTTTTATAGATTTTTCTCTCGCATTGTTGGGAAGGGCCCTTAAGTAAACATTTCACTGTTAGTCTACACCTGTTGTTTACGAAGCATGTGACAAATACCATTTTATTTGATTTAATTTTAGCCAGTTTGCTACAGCAGGAAAATAATCATGCAGCAACAGGAGATGTGAATTTCTGTGTGGATTAAAAGGAATGGACATTTTTGTAGGGGTTGATACATGTTTCGTAAGGGAAAATCAAGTCTGAAATTTCAAATAGTAAGTTACAACCTTCAGAACCCTTTTTAAACCTCAAATACACTGCAACAGGGTGATCAAATTAAGATCCTACATCTGTACAGGTATCTGTTGATTTTTTTATCCTTTATTTAACTAGTATCTGTTTTTTTGTATTTCAGGCAATGAAAGGCTTGGCCACTGACAGTGTGATTTTTTATTTTAACCTTTATTTAACTAGGCAGGTCAGTTAAGAATAAATTCTTATTTACAATGACGGCCTAGGAACAGTTGGTTAACTGCCTTGTTCAGGGGCAGAACGACAGATTTTTACCTTGTCAGAAATGGGATTCGATCAAGCAACCTTTCGATTACTGGCCCAACACCATGCAGAACTCGGCAAGCCTCAAGGCGTCCAGCAATGCGACATTGGTTAACACTAAACAGATGCTAGCTGACTTTATTTCATCCCAAGTCATCATCTCATCTTTATAGAGCTGCTGCCTATGCGATCTGACAAAATCAAAATGTTATTAGTTCCCAAAGTAAATAAGGAATACTTAGATCATGTATTTTCAGGTACAGATACCTCGCAAAGCAACTGCTCTCTATCCCTCTCGATCATGCATTCTTCTCTCTGTCTCCGTGCCCACACAGACTGGACAAGTAGGCGTGCAATAGATTATGGTCATTGTAGTTAATTACCACGTTGTCTACGCTAAAACTATGTAGAATATTGGCCTGTTGGAAACTACAACCCCCTACTACATTGCACAGTTCGGGCTTTATCTAATTAATCTCTAGAGAAACTGCGCATTCAGCTCAGAAAAAAAAAACATAACGAAATGGAATTCAAATAATTGAACTGATGTTGGTCAATTAGTTCTTTTAAAAAAGAAATGTTGGTTAATGCTCAGCACTAGTTATTATATCATATTTGTGCATTAAAGAGTTTCCACCACCGTTTCTCACATAATTAATTGAACTCACACAAAAAGATCCCACCATGTCGAACTAACAAATGATTGGTCGGCATTTATAAAATTGTACCCTGAAACTACCTGTTTCTATCACAGCTGTCGTGATTTTCTTATACGGTATGACTTTACTTGCTTAAAAACTGTAGATGGAAACAGTTATAAATCACACAATATTTTACTGACAGCAGCATTTTAAGGGACAAGTGTATGGTCATCTTCAAGTTTTCAAAAACTTGAAGAGTATCGTCCCAGCCGTAAGTGGGTGTGGAGTGTATATTTCCAGTAAAAGGGATAGGCTAATCAACATGACAGTGTGAAGTAAGATTGCAGTATTTTTAAAGTAATATTGCTGTATTGTTAAAGTAATGCTGCTGTATTGTTAGTACTGCTGTCATCAATCCAGTACTGTTTCTGCACAGTAGCGCATTGTTTCACTGTTACTCTGCCACTGTTGTTTATGAGCTATACATTCTTGTCTTTTGTATTGTCAACAGCAAAGGACCGCAGCGCAGATTGGAAAATCTAATGCAAAGCCTTCAGATGACAGGGAGGATGTAGAGGGAGGCAGCAAAAACACAAAACTACACAAAAACAACTGAATGGATGGGATATCAATGGAGATGCAGAAAACCTGGAGATCTTTTTCAGATCACATACTTGTGCCCACACACACACACGCACACACACACACGCACACACACACACACACACACACACACACACACACACACACACACCGTTTGCAGAAGAGACACAGGAATTGTTGGACGAAAACAAACTTCTCAACCGTGAAATTTTGAACTTTCTCGATTGAAAACCTGCATAATAAAATGGCATGCATTCTAGACTTCTTTTAAAGGTAGCAATGGCACTGGTAACTTGTTTTATGATTGTTCATAGTTTTTTTTTTCAGAGCGAGGACACTACTTTCTACAGTAAATGTGTGTTATTTCTAAATAAATCCCTTTGCACTGGTAAGGTCATGATATTCTGTAATATAAGTACTCCCATTAACAAAAACTGCTGTAACACCAAACTTACAAATATGGTTTGTCAGTCATTGTAGCAAGGTTAATTTACTCTCTCCTCCATATTTTGAAGTATATAGGCTCTCAAGTTGGCTGGCCAACTTCTTTCAACATTTAATATTTCAGAGCTCTTTCTGCCTTTAACATGCTAGAGGTGAAGAGCCAAAGACTCACAATGAGTCGTCTCCCTGAGAATGTGCCATGCACTGAGTAGTTACTCTTAGCTACATTTATTTGTGTTATTTGACCTGTGTTCTTTCAATAAACTGTAATTTTCAGTAAATGTGTGAAGATTAAATGGATATTTGTGGAGAAAATGAATCGACTGGTCTATTTTTAACCTTCCCTAGGAAGAGGAACTATTTACAAAATGTAGACCTTATGCCACATTAGTAAAAATGTATCACACCCTTGTAAGTACAGGGGAGAATCAAACAATATATTTCAGTTCGCTTGCCAATCTAATATGTGTACAAATTACATATGTTAATTACAGAAAATTCAACTAGCCATCACAGTAGCTACTATATCATTTTTTTTAGGCCAAGGGTATTTATAATGTAATGGCACAAGGTCAATGAAATGTAAAATAGGACCTGAAGAAAAGACTGCAGCTGATATCTTTTCATGTTTTGTGTGAGGTTAAAACAAAACAAAGCTTAGCCATTAAAGCAAATACTTACTCTTTTGTTGCTGAACACCAAAATAACATTTGTTTTTAAACGCCATTTATTTTATTGGTTCACTCCAACATTGATAGTTGCATACTTAATTCATTATGGAAGAAATCTCAAAGAAGGACAGATAATAATTCTTCCAGACTTTATAAAGGAGCAGAGTTAAAAGAAAAGTAAAGCAGTAAAGTATTTAATCAGTCTTGGGTGATTTGTTTTAGCAAGGCTATGTTTGTCTGGTTAATATAACCGGAACGTAATGATTCATAAAAATACTGCTTATAATATGCTAATACCGCTACCATTATAGGGCTACCATCATCGCCTTTTTTAGCATATCCATGACCAATGACATTAGCGACAACATGCGCCAGATACCCTATTTTACTTTCTCAAATTAATAAAAACAAGACAGCAAGGAATCTAGAGCTATAAATCATTAGGAATCCATTTAAATATAATTGGGGGGGCTAATTTAAAAACAAGTGAACAGATTGTGGGGAGTCTTGTTGACATGATACAACAGCAGTCATGGATCTGTTATAAATGTATGTGTGTCACTTTAAAGGAAATAGAATGATACACAACAGATGTGTTATGAATGTCAAAAGGTGTGTAATGACAGCAAAGCTGTGCTTTTTTTTATATTACACACCTTTATAAAGCAACCGATATATTTCAATAGCAGTGTCATGAACCACTGTAATTTAGGGGTGGGTCCCGAAGACATTTTAAATCGGCTAACAGCTGATGATGACTGTCAATTGAAGGTGATGAGGACTGTCAAAGGTAATAAAGAAAATATATGAACCATTCAAATAGCAATGACATTAACCATTATGATACATAAGTATGTATGTACAGTATGTGTTACAGGCTTTGCTTTTTTTTCTTGATTTTGAGGTTGGTTCTGTTTGGGTGTGGCACGCTCTCTAATTGGAATTATCCTCGTTGGTCAGGATGTGGTTCACCTGTCGTCTCGTTGGTCAGGTGTTTCATATGTACTGGCCCAGCTAATAACCTGCTGGGCCAGTGCATAAATTGGCAAAAGATGTTGGGAGAGCTACCACTTCACGTTGGATCTTCCACTTTAGGTTAAAAAACCTTTACTACTGTGTTTTCTTCTGCTTGGGTTTATGTTTATTTTTACTCCCTAACCCAGGGTTTCCCAAACTCTGTCTTGCCCTAGCAGTACACAGCTGATTCAAATAAACAAAGCTTGATGATGAGTTAGTTATTTGAATCAGCTGTGTAGTGCTAGTGCAAAAAAACTAAACGTGCACCCAGGGAGGGCCCCAAGACACCCAGGGAGGGCCCCCTGCCCTAACCTAAGTTGGTGTGGGATTTCCTTATAGTTTGTCTGTTCTCAGGCAAAAGCAGTAGGCGTCCATGGTGTGGATCTTTTAAGACCTAACTGGAGGTACTTGGTCAGCACTCAGTAGGCCCACCATGGATGCCTTTCGGAACCCATTTTAAAAACCCACCTGTTTCGTTTTGGTTATCAGTAACTTATTGGTTATTTCGTAGCAGTATGTATGTAAGTAAGCATATAGTTAGTTTTAAGTAATTGTGATACTGGACACAGGCCTACTGTATCACATGGATATCTTTTTTTAATACTTTTTTTAACCCTTCCCTGTGACATTTGGTACAGTCAGCAGGATCCGAGTGTGACCGAGCAGGAAAATATGGGAAGACAGGTGTCTTTTTGGCCCTCTAATTCTTCTTTGTATAGTATATCCTACTGGTCCCTTCACAATGATTTGGCTGGACAAGGATGGATTCTACGAGTGCTTATGGCAGAGGCAGTGCTGGTGTAACTATGTCGGTTCTAAGGAAACAATAGTTGCAACCAATACGTCATGCAATGAGATGCTAAAGTAGCACATTCAGATTTTACTTTTGGGTCGCCCAATACTTATGCATTAACATGATAGTTACATACTGTACCATAGTACATGTTGTTCCTGTTTCCAGCATCCACAATAACAGCTCACCATTGAGATTGAACATTGAGTGATCTAATGCCCCGTTCTGGTTCTAACATCATTTGTCCTGATCTTGTCCGCATTCTGATTGTGACCACATTTTCAGACAGGTGTAGACAATTAAGACTCTTTGTGGTCTGATTGTGATCAGGTCTTGACCACCTCCGGAGGAAGTCAGGCACACATTGTGTCTTACAAGTGTAGATGTATCTGGACCGTGAAGCTTTTTAAAATCATCTTCACCCCAGCTCCTTTTTTTGTACTTCAGCTGACAGTGATACTCAAACTAGGCATGCATGAGCAATTGCAAAATCTTCAAAACAGAGTGTGCAGGAGAGTGTGTTGAGATTGCCCACTTCATCCACTATCTATCTACAGTTTTTTAAGCTAAGCTTAATAAACTGAGAAGGCAAGTGATTCAATTGGGGGATAGTTAGGTGGGTGTGCCATACAATCACTATCAACTCCCACTTGTTCACATTAACAGCAGTTCAAATTGTATGTGTGTGGATTTGTGTTGTCCATTGCCCTAGGCATGGCAAAACAAAGGCTGTGAAAGGTAATGAAGCATGTAGAACTTTTCCCCTTCAATTTGTCCAATTGTATTGCTTTTGTTTTATGTTTTGCTATAGAGGAATAGTTATTGTACTTTGAGAACCATTGTAGTTTAGTCAAAAACATTTGACAGGTTTACAAAAACTAAGTTTACCAATTCACACATTTTTATTACATTTTCAAAAAAAAACTAAATTAACTGGTCAGTATCCTCACAGGGATTTAAATGGCGTCGTCGTGTTTGTACCCTTTTAAACAACGGGTAAGTCTAATCCTGAATGCTGATTGGTTAAAACCGCATTCCAGCCAGTGTGTCATGATCTTCCAAATAATCGGACCAAGGCGCAACGTGCGTAGCGTTCCACATATTTTTTATCAATGTGAAACATACAAAAAATGACACCCAGACAAATAAGTATGCTCACAGGCACTAACCAAAAACAATAACCCCCAAAGGCAGGTGGGGAAGGGAACAAACTAAATAGGATTCCCAATTAGAGGCAACGACTAACAGCTTCCTCTAATTGTGAACCAACGCAAAACCCAACATAAAGACAGCTAGAAAACCCTAATCACGCCCTGGCCTAACACACCATAGAGAAACCCAGAAGGCTCTCTATGGCCAGGGCGTGACACAGTGTATATTCCAAAGTTACCATCGGCTAAATCTATGACATTAAAATGCCTATTTACTCTGCTCCATCTGACTGCACAATCCACTGTATTATCAGCCCAGCCAGGAATTTATAAACTTTATAAAATGTATAAACTCTAGACATTATCTCACATTTCTTTTAGACTGACATTTAGCTTTCAACAGCATAGATTTGTATAAACTTTGCTGGCTGTCTCTCTAACATTTGCAACATTGTTTCAATATTCAAATTCGATCTCCAGCTGTGCCATAGCAATGAACGTGTCGGGAGTCGGGACAAGACAGACATGCAGGCAGCGTTTCTCAGCCAGTCGAAATTATAAATCAGCTGGCCTCATTTTATAGACGGCAATGTTTAAAATAGACCTAGCTTGTGAATCACTATGCCTGGCTACCACCAGAGAGGAATAGGCGAAGCAAGAGGATTATCTCCACCCAAAAGGTGATCTTCGTCATCTGTTCCTGTAACTACTATGTTATCGAGGTAGCACTGGGTACCTGGTATCCCCTGAAGCACTTGGCCCATTGCTCTTTGTCAGATGGCTGGAACTGAGGCTATCCTGAAAACAAGATGGTTGTACTAGAATAAGCCTTTGTGTGTTGATTGTCAAAAACTACTTTGACGATTCCTCAATTTCCATTTGTAAGTAAGCTTGCACTAGGTCTTTCTTCGTGAAGCGTCCTGCTCCTGATAGGGAAGCAAATATGTCCTCAATGCGAGACAGTGGATACTGAACAGTGAGGAGTACGGGGTTGACTGTCACTTTAAAGTCCCCACAGATGCGTACGTTTCCAGCTTTCCCTTTCTTCAAAACTGTAACAATGGGCGTAGCCCATTCACTCCAGTCCACCTTGGACAGAATCCCAGAACTCTTTAAGTTCTGCAACTCCGCCTTCACTTTAGGTCAGATTGTATATGACACAGAATGGGCCTTGTGAAATTTTGGAGTAGCCTTTTAATCTATCTCAATCCTGGCCTTCATTCATTTCTGTTTTCTAATTCCCTTTTCGAAAACTTCCTGGGAATTTGTGAGCAGTTGGATAGTTTCTTAGCAGTAGCCCTGCTGCTGCTGCCTAGTTCAGTGCAGTGCTTTGATAGTGTGCCAGTCCAGTAGAATTTTTCATTCACGTCCAAGCTGTGCTGGTCCTCCATTTTGTAGTACATGCTTATTTTGCCCAAATGAGAAACCTTTTCCACAGTGTGTGTTTTGAGCATCACTGGTCTCTTCTGTAATGGTATTTTTGCCATTACTGACTCACTCTCGGTCACTTTGTGTACATTTGTAGGTTTGCGTTGAGGTCACATTGGGCCACAACTTGTGGAGGTCCACATTTTTTTCCCTGAGGTCTCGGCTGATTTCTTTTGATTTTCCCATGATGTCAAGCAAAGAGGCACTGACTTTGAAGGTAGGCCTTGAAATACATCCACAGGTACACCTCCAATTGACCCAAATTATGTAAATTAGCCTATCAGAAGCTTCTAAAGCCATGACTTCATTTTCTGGAATTTTCCAAGCTGTTTAAAAGCACAGTAAACTTAGTGTACGTAAACTTCTGACCCACTGGAATTCTGATACAGTGACTTATCAGTGAAATAATCTGTCTGTAAACAATTGTTGGAAAAATTACTTGTGTCATGCACAAAGTAGATGTCCTAACCGACTTGACAAAACTATAGTTTGTTAACAAGAAATGTGTGGAGTGGTTGAAAAATGAGTTCTAATGACTCCAACCTAAGTGTATGTAAACTTCCGATATCAACTGTACATATCTCCCTGGCATATTACATAATTTATGCAGCAACACAATACATTATTGGACTCACCTTGTTGTGCTGTGCTCACTTGAACAGGAAGGTGGCGCAGTGGTCTTTCCTGGGCAAATATTTTCATCAAAGTCTGGCATTCTCTGGATTTATGGTGCCTTCAAAACAACTGGGATCTCGGAAAAAAAACAAGGTTCAATCATGACGTCATTGATCTTCAGTTCGTAGTTCTAGAAAGAGGCCGGATTTACAATTCCGAGTTGGATAACTGTTCAAAACATATTTTCCCAGTCGGAGCACGTTTATTCCCGACTTCCCAGTTGTCTTGAACTCACTGAAGTCAAGTTTTCAGAGTTCCGAGTTATTATCTGCTGGCTTGCCCCACCACCACAGAAAGCACTGAGCTAGGCTGAAACACCTGCATTTTGGAGCTGCCTTACTCAAGAAAACAAAAAAAGAGACCATGTTTGTATGTGGCTATATTAACTCAAAGATGTATATAATTTTTACATTGTTCTCAAACTGATATGTGACAAGTATTAATGCCAAAATAACATTGTGGGGCTCAAAACAGGGGTGCTTTGCCCCACCTGCCCCGAATGACAGGTAGCCGCTGCATGCCACATACAAGCGTGTCCCTCAATGCATCTGACAGGCCTGCGCCAAATTGGCAATATTCTGATAATTTCCTCAGCTCTGCAATGTATTCTGATATGGTCTCATTTTTTGACTGGCTCCGTTTATGGAATCAGAATCTCTCTGCTACTGTATTACAAAATGTTTTGGGCTTAAATGGTTTTGTAATATGTCAACAATGTCTTTGAATGATTATTTCGGCTGGCTTTTCTGGTGTTAACAAGCTGCGTAGCAGGCTGTATGCCTTTGCAACCATAACGTTAAGCACAACGGAAACTTTCTTCCCATCATCCACATCGTTAACGTCACAATAAACTTCCACTCTTTCAATATAGGTTGCCCAATAGTTCCAATATATCCCAACATTTGTATTAATGTAAGTGTTTTCACATTCCTTAGCTAACTTTCACGCAAAGTCATTCTGTGCCTTTTCAATTTACTCACGCATCCCTCTCGCTAACATAGACGGCGCATTCTGACAGTGCATGCATCCTTTCGCTCCTCTCGACTTTTCTGTCCTCTCCAAGTTTTGCTGTAATCTCAGACTGGGGTGGCACAACGGTAAAACGCAGGTTCAATCTCGTCGCCAATTTGTCGTGTTTGTACCCATATAAACACAACTAAATAAAACAAGACTCAGGGTCGGAGCTGTATTACACTGCTCCAAAAAATAAAGGGAACACTAAAATAACACATCATAGATCTGAATGAATGAAATAATCTTATTAAATACTTTTTTCTTTACATAGTTGAATGTGCTGACAACAAAATCACACAAAAATTATCAATGGAAATCAAATTTATCAACCCATGGAGGTCTGGATTTGGAGTCACACTCAAAATTAAAGTGGAAAACCACACTACAGCCTGATCCAACTTTGATGTAATGTCCTTAAAACTGGGCATGCTCCTGATGAGGTGGCGGATGGTCTCCTGAGGGATCTCCTCCCAGACCTGGACTAAAGCATCCGCCAACTCCTGGACAGTCTGTGGTGCAACGTGGCGTTGGTGGATGGAGCGAGACATGATGTCCCAGATGTGCTCAATTGGATTCAGGTCTGGGGAAAGGGCGGGCCAGTCCTTAGCATCAATGCCTTCCTCTTGCAGGAACTGCTGACACACTCCAGCCACATGAGGTCTAGCAACCCAGGGCCAACCGCACCAGCATATGGTCTCACAAGGGGTCTGAGGATCTCATCTCGGTACCTAATGGCAGTCAGGCTACCTCTGGCGAGCACATGGAGGGCTGTGCGGCCCCCCAAAGAAATGCCACCCCACACCATGACTGACCCACCGCCAAACCGGTCATGCTGGAGGATGTTGCAGGCAGCAGAACGTTCTCCATGGCGTCTCCAGACTCTGTCACGTCTGTCACATGCTCAGTGTGAACCTGCTTTCATCTGTGAAGAGCACAGGGCGCCAGTGGCGAATTTGCCAATCTTGGTGTTCTCTGGCAAATGCCAAACGTCCTGCACGGTGTTGGGCTGTAAGCACAACCCCCACCTGTGGACGTTGGGCCCTCATACCACCCTCATGGAGTCTGTTTCTGACCGTTTGAGCAGACACATGCACATTTGTGGCCTGCTGGAGGTCATTTTGCAGGGCTCTGGCAGTGCTCCTCCTTGCACAAAGGCGGAGGTAGTGGTCCTGCTGCTGGGTTGTTGCCCTCCTACGGCCCCCTCCACGTCTCCTGATGTACTGGCCTGTCTCCTGGTAGCGCCTCCATGCTCTGGACACTACGCTGACAGACACAGCAAACCTTCTTGCCACAGCTCGCATTGATGTGCCATCCTGGATGAGCTGCACTACCTGAGCCACTTGTGTGGGTTGTAGACTCCGTCTCATGCTACCACTAGAGTGAAAGCACCGCCAGCATTCAAAAGTGACCAAAACATCAGCCAGGAAGCATAGGAACTGAGAAGTGGTCTGTGGTCACCACCTTCAAAACCACTCCTTTATTGGGGGTGTCTTGCTAATTGCCTATAATTTCCACCTGTTGTCTATTCCATTTGCACAACAGCATGTGAAATTTATTGTCAATCAGTGTTGCTTCCTAAGTGGACAGTTTGATTTCACAAAAGTGTGATTGACTTGGAGTTACATTGTGTTGTTTAAGTGTTCCCTTTATTTTTTTGAGCAGTGTATGATGCTAGGATTTAATCCTTGCTTCAATGACACACAAATAGATCAATACACGCATTACAATAGGCGCAACCTGAGGGGGTCTACAAACACTATATGTAAAGTATACTGAACAAAAATATTAACACAACATGTAAAGTGTTGGTCCCATGTTTCATGAGCTGAAATAAAAGAGCCCAGACATTTTCCATACACACAAAAAGCTATTTCTCAAATTTGTTTGCATCCCTGTTAGTGAACATTTCTCCTTTGCCAAGATAATCCATCCACCTGACTGGTGTGGCATATAAAGACGATGATTAAACAGCATGATCATTACACAGGTGCACCTTGTGCTGGGAACAATAAAAGGCTCTAAAATGTACAGTTTTGTCACACAACACAATGTCACAGATGTCTCAAACTTTGAGGGAGCATGCAATTGGAATGCCGACTGCAAGACTGTCCACCAGAGCTGTTGCCAGATAAATTAATGTTCATTTCTCTACCATAAGACACCTCCAACTTTGTTTTTGAGAATTTGGCAGTACTTCCAACTGACCTTACAACCGCAAACCACGTGTATGGCATCATGTGGGTGACCGGTTTGCTGATGTCAACATTGTGAACAGAGTGCCCCATGGTGGCGGTGGGGTTAGGGAATGGGCAGGCATACGCTATGGTGAACAAACACAATTGTATTTTATTGATGGCAATTTGAATGCACAAAAGTACCGTGACAAGATCCTGAGGCCCATTATGAGGCCTCAGGATATTTGTGACCAACAGTCATGTGAAATCCATAGATTAGGTCCTAAGGAATGTATTTAAATTGACTGATTTCCTCATATGAACTGTAACTCAGAAAAATCAATGAAATTGTTGACTGTTACGTTTATATTTTTGTTAATTAAATGTTAATTGCTCTACCATAAGCAGTACGTCCAACCGGCCTCATAACCGCATACCACGTGTAACCACGCCAGCCCAGGACCTACACATCCGGCTTCTTTACCTGCGGGATTGTCTGAGACCAGCCACTCGGACAGCTGATGAAACTGAGGAGTATTTATGTCTGTAATAAAGCCCTTTTGTGGGGAAAAACATTCTGATTGCTTGTGTCTGGCTCCCCAGTGGGCCTGGCTCCCAAGTGGGTGAGCCTATGTCCTCCCAGGGCCACCCATGGCTGCACCCCTGCCCAGTCATGTGAAATCCATAGATTAGGGCCTAATGAATTTATTTCAATTGACTGATTTCTTCATCTGAACTGTAACTTAGTAAAATCAATGAAATTGTTGCATGATGCATTTATAATTTTTTCAGTATAGTAAGTATAGTTTTTTCCCCTACTTTTTACCTCCGCACACCTGCATACACAGAAAACCCAACCGTTTATAGCTATGTATGTAACCACACAGACTTGGATTAAATACCTCATCCAAGTCTGTTCGGTTCCTCCTTCTGAAAAGAGGAAAGAAAATGAGTAGGCGGCAAAGAAAAAAAGAAATGTTTAGTCATTTCAGTGGTATACGGTCTGATATACCACAGCTGTCAGACAATCAGCATTCAGGGATCTGAATGCTGATTTGCATACAGCCGTGGTATATCAGACTGTATAGCACTGGTATGATAAAAAAAATATATATATATATTCTGGGCTCGTATCACCCAGTTTATAATTTCAGTTATAAACCAAATCCTATACTTTAATTTAGAAGTATAATTACAACTTTGTCAATATGATAACTTTATTCTCAAACTTGTGACTATTCTCTAAATGAAATTTCTCAAAATATTTTGAAGTTTAATTTTGACTTAATTCTCGAAATGTCCTCTTTGTATTCCTCTATGTATTTCGAGTTTTGAAGTACTATCCATCACCGTTTTGATTTTCTCTTCACTTGGCCATAATACTCTTCTGTAGCTAAATTACTCAAATGTAAATGTATAAAAAGAGTTGGCACTGAAAACATTGGCCCCCTGTCTGCTGGTAATTCTTTTTAACAGTCCCACTTTCACTGGTATTTAAGAATTGTTTCCCACACTACATGAAAATTAAGTCTATTTCACTGTGTGGGTGACAAAGAAAATAGTAGTATTAAATGTTACCAAAAGCATTGAGCTGCATTTCATACTCCTTATAGACCAAGAAACTTAGTTTGTCTAAAAACAAAAGCAATTGACACTTCAGTAAGCAATTTTCCTTTTCCCGCAAAATTATTGCTGTGTGGCACGTCTAACTCATAAGTAGCCTACAATGTAATTGAAGAAACATTTCATAACATGGAACACATTTCCGGTTAATATTTCATTATTGTGGCCCAATGTGATAATCAGTAAAACGGACATGTTTTATTAATCAGTAGCCCACATGCTGTGTGCCTTCTGTGAACCTTCCTCTCCATTCCACTGCAAGCAAGTTACTTCCCAGATCGCAAAACACCGATTTGTCACAAAAAATTGCTTAGGAGACAAAATAACAGTGCTGTTTTTTTTTAAACTGTAGAATGGTAATAGATTGCCTCGTTTTCATTGTAGTCTCAGCAGTTTACACACTTACAATGTTAAGTATGCTCCTGCATTGCAATCTATCACTTACTAGGCTATTACTATGGACAGTATTCAGCGACTGTAAAATAGTCGTTTTTTTTCTCCGGTATTCAAGTCAAATGAGGAGGAACACATGGGAATTGCAGCTGGCCTTCCTTTCTACTGTACATGCATATTTTCGATATTAGTCTGTGTATGTGCACATTATGACTAGCGACAGCAGAAATGTCACTCCAGGAACAAGACAGGCCTTTTTAGAACAGCACAATAAAGGTGCGGGGAGACATCAATAAGCTCCATCAGAGAAGGGGTTGCTATTCATCGTCTCACGAGAAATAAGACTTTATGACAGTGTATTCCACTGCTTATGCAGAGAGGGAATATATTTCAGATCTCTTTGAGACAGATTTTGTCATCCTGTAGCCGAATTCAGCATACATTTGGCAATGCTGAAGAAACATTTCCCTGGGACTTGCACCTGAAAAGCTTGTTCAAACCTTGTTTTGAAAAGTCACAACCTCAACATTTTCTTTTAAATGTTGCATCCCCAATATTTAACCTTGCCAAAGCGTCATGTTTCAGGACAAAAATACCCTGAATGAATTACAGTACACTTGAACAGACTGGATTAACACCAAAAAGACACCAAAACTAAGTTTTTACAGCTTATTCACTAAACTTTTAGGAAATGTATCCAAGCCCAATCTTACACAATCAGAACATACTGTATTGTCCTCCAACTTCTGGACAAATCTTCAATTGCATTCACTAACTGCAATCTTACCCATAGCATGTTGGCTGGAGTACATCAGTGACGTCACCCTCCCTGTGATCCGAAAGCCAGCTGTAGCTCACAGAATGGCAGATATGTCTCTTGCACTGTTGGCTAGGATAGTTGACTTGAAATTTGATTATGTGACATGCAGAAGCCCCCCTTGGGGCAGAACCGAATTGTATTCTGTTACATTACATTCATGTGTAATGAGTGTATTCAGAATTTGTTTCAGACACTTGGCCATTACCTCAGCTCACATTCTTATCATGCTGTACACATCATGCAAAATAACGCATGTCACAAACCCCCTGACAAACCAACACTAAATGCCTGTATCACAGACAGAGAGCATGATCCATCAGGAGAAAGTAAACTAGGCTCTCAGACAGAATCAAAGCATCAGTCCCCCTGTGCTGCACGAATGTCCGTCGTGACTCAAAGAATCAATGTTACAGTGAAAAACAAATAGAAACCTGACTGCATATTAATTACATTCTCATTGTGTGGGAAGAATATTGTTAGTGACTTCCATTCCAGGTCTGTAATTTGGTCATACGTTGATCAAATATGAACAGATATCAAACAATCACCAACAATGTAAGAAAGCATTTGTACTTTCAGTATTTACAGATCTTCAGCATTTACATTATTTGTCATGGCTTGAATTTCTCATCACTATAGGGCATTTCAACCACTTTACACTAATTAAGAGTTATGGTTATAAGTACGTCGTCAAAGGCTTGTCATATCATGTTAAAAGTGAATTAGTAATCATTTGTTTTGGCAGGAGCAAGCTGCTGTTTGCTTTCACCTAGTTATCAACAAACTTGAAAACCTGAAGAAGAAGAAGAAGAAGAAGAAGAAGAAGAAGAAGAAGAAGAAGAAGAAGAAGAAGAAGAAGAAGAAGAAGAAGAAGAAGAAGAAGAAGAAAAAACAATTTCCCACTTTCCTGAGATTAGATACAAAATCTGCATAGCCTGAATATTGGTTAGGCCTAGTTTGTGAGCGGCTCCCACTAAAACCTTCTTTACAAGGCATCTTTGGCTGTTCCTTTTCCACCTCCTTGCAAAATCCCTGATGAAACTATCAACTGAGCACTCACGCGTTCCTTGAACTCTCAATTGCGTTCAGTAATTGCGAGTCACTCTCGGTGGAAGCTTCAGGCAAAAATGAATGTCAAACACTCTACCTCCCCTATAGGCTTGGTGAAAAGAGAGTCCTCTGCTGAACTTGCTTTGGAGACACAGTCCGCTCACTCCGCTGCATACTGATTTCTCATGAGCGGTGTGAGTGACATTCCATTTTTAACAGCAGAAGCTTGTTCTGTCGTTCTTGTTTGGACCAGGTAGGGCCAGCATTCAAATCCACCAACTTGTCTTGACTCTTTTAGTATATTGGCACTTTTAGTATATTGGATATTTTGGGGTTACAATATGACCATTAGGTTTTATCAAGAGCTGATCATTTCTTGTTTATGGACCACAACAGCACATAAAATAAACATACATCCTTACCCTTATCCCCCTGAATCTAAGCAGGACAGAAATGAGTGATATACAAAAATAGAAATGAGTGATATGCAAAATCAAAATAATAAACATGAACCATTTTGTTTTGTCATGTTGGGCCATTTTAGCTGTTGTTGCCATTTACCATGTGTTCCTGTAGAAAGCATAGCATGATTATTTCTGGCCCACCGAATTTTGCACAAGACTTATTGTCACGTCCTGGCCATAGATAGCCCTCTGGGTTATCTATGGGGTTTTGGGCCAGGACGTGACCAGGGGGTTTTTTGTTCTATGTTGTGTTTTCTATGTTGAGTTTTGTGTTGGTTCCCAATTAGAGGCAGCTGTTAGTCATTGCCTCTAATTGGGAATCCTTGTTCCTTTCCCTACCTGCCTTTGTGGGTATTGTTTTTGGTTAGTACCTGTGAGCACACCTATTTGTCCGGTCTTCATTTTGTTGTTTTTGTACGTTTCACATTGATAAAAAATATGTGGAACGCTATGCACGTTGCGCCTTGGTCCATTTCTCCAGACGAGCATGACACTTATGTTGGGTGTCTTGGCCTCGAAAGTGGAAATGCCATTAGCAGTCGTGCTGCTATTGCTTATGAAATTGCACCATTGAAAAGGTCTATGTTGAAGGTCTTGTGACTTTAATGTATGGAAGAATTACAACAAGAAAACATAGCATAGCATCACAAACCATAGATTCTATCACATATCAAGAGCAAAGAGGGTTACTTGCCAGTAGCAATTGGAAAGGCATTATTGTGTGGGGAAGAAAAAGTTGCCCGTCAACTAAGCCGCATGACAATACAGCCTCAGAGGTATTGATAGTGCGCAGCAGAACTGCTAATGTAAAAAAACGTAACCTTGTGTTTGAAACTCCAACTACTGACACTATTTGTGCCCAAATAATGTTTCATCTTAAGAGATAATGAGGAGAATCTCAGTTTTTTCCCCCAAATGACAGATATGTGACGAAAAGTAGACTTGCGTAGAAACATTTTAATTGGTGAACTAGTGAAAAGAGAAGGAAGTGTCATTATTAGTTTAATTGCTTAGCCAGACCCAGGAACACTTCTAATCTTACTCATCTTCTTTTAAGAATTCTGAGAATAAGAAATGAATAATTAACATTGTTCCCCATATGTCTTTATTCAGGAAATCGATGTAAACTAGTCATAGGCCTATGTCAAGTTCATATTTGGTGGGCAACCACTGCCTCAATCAAATCGATCCGTGAGAAGAGACCTTGGAATACATCACATGGAATATAACCAATTATACTGAAAGCTATTGTTTGTTTACATTGCAAACTCATACCTTATCAGGCTTTATTTTAATAGAGGCCTTGGAAATGTATGGAATTTTCAAAACATGCCTTTGGCATCTTCCTAACCTCAGGTCCTGTTTGACATGCAGTGTTATTACCTCCAAAACCATAAAGTTGAGACCTGCCTATAATGAGGCCAAGAAGGAGTAGTAGTAGAGGAAATGCCAGAGGGAAAATATTTGTTTTTCCACCGCTAGCCAAAAGGCTATTCTAGGTTATAATGGCCACCCGAGAAGGGAAATCCATTAAATGGCTTTTGTGGTTCATTTCGGAAGATCACTTTTTGTCAAGAACATGAGGTGTCAATAATAGAAAAGCACAAGTACTTAGTTGGAGGCGAGACTGTGGTTGCCATGTCTTTCCGCATGTTCCCTCAGGCCTCCGAGAGCCTGTGCCCTCCTCGCCTCTTCTATTCAGTGGTGTTTTGTTGTGTGGGCTGTTTGCTGTATGCATGAACAAAAACAATGGTGGAACCAGACTTGAAACCACATGGTTACAGAGTAATACTAACCAAAGGTTAAAAGGCACTGGCACTGCAAACTAATTACCCAATAAAACGTGATCAAGGCGCAAAAGTACGTCACTAAAACAAATCTTATTATGCACACTCACAATTAAAACTGACATTTGTTCCTTAAGGCCTTCCTGGGTGAAGATTTAGTGTTGGGCTCGCCAAGGTGCAACATTTTTTATTTGCTCAATTTACCATTAATATTTAAATACTAGTTACCACAGTCATACCGTTTCTATCTGTGTTCATACAGTAGGTTACACTCCCCTCCATTTATATTTGGACCCTGAAGCAAATTGTTTCAACTTTGCTCTATACTCCAGCATTTTGTAGTTGAGATCAAATGTTTCATTTAAGGCGACAGTACAGAATGTTTCATGGCCTGCTGGCCAAAATAAGGATATACCAAAATAGTAGATGAAATCTGTCTGCCTTCATCACTGTATCCATCCACATTTACTGTACTTAGTGGTTAGCGAACAGTTCAGGGAGTGGGTCCCACGCAAGCCATGATTTTCTGAATAAGATACCATAGAGGGATTTGGCACAGTACTAAAATGGCATAAACAGCGCAGATTATTTAATGGAAAATCTTGCATGGTTCAAATGATTCTGCATCCTGAACTCACCTCAGGCATCCGCTGAACGACACACACACACACACACTCTCTCTCTCTCTCTCTCTCTCTCTCTCTCTCTCTCTCTCTCTCTCTCTCTCTCACATGGTTGCCATGGAAACAGGAACCCACAGTTCTAGCCTCCCCACAAAGTGCTGCAACTATCAGCAGACAAAACCTGTCCTTATAACAAGTTTTCCAGAATGCTGCATTGTCTACACACACCACATGATTCCGACATCAAACATACTTTCCCGGATTACATTTTTAAAGTGATATGTATTTTTGAAACAACAATAGTATATCCAGTATAATGTTTTTTTGTTTCTTTGGGGTTCAATTCAAGAATCTATGAATAATTATCTGAAAGTCTGGTTGCAAGTAAATTTAACCCCTTACCCTAACCTTAACCAATTGGAATAACTTCCCTAAACTTAGAAAATCTACAATCTGATTGACTGAAATGGGGTTCCAAGCCATTGACAATTACATGTTATGGAAGTAGTTTTCAAAATATCAATATTCCAACTCATAGCCCGGACCAAAACAAAAAAACATCTCGGAAAATGTATCTCGTCTTGGATCCATAACCAGTAGTAACCACAAACTTATCACTCACCATAAGATGTTGCAACAAAGATGTCTCTGCATTAACAAAGGAATGCTTGCTAGCTACATTACACCCCTCGTTGGTCCTGCATGTTGAATGTATCCAATTTTGGTTTGTTTGATTGTTGGTTCAGTTTTCTGTCCTATATGTCGACATGTTTAACTGTGGATATAGATACTTTTGTACCTGTTTCCTCCAGCATCTTCACATGGTCCATTGCTGTTGTTCTGGGATTGATTTGCACTTTTGGCACCAAAGTACGTTCATCTCTAGGGGACAGAACGCGTCTCCTTCCTGAGCGGTATGACGGCTGCGTGGCCCCATGGTGTTTATACTTGCGTACTATTGTTTGTACAGATGAAAGTGGTACCTTCAGACGTTTGGAAATTGCTCCCAAGGATAAACCAGACTTGTGGAGGTCTACAATTTTTTTTTTCCCATGATGTCAAGCAAAGACACACTGTTTGAAGGTAGGCCTTGAAATACATCCACAGGTACACCTACAATTGACTCAAATGATGTTAATTAGTCTATCAGAAGTTTCTAAAGCCATAACATACATTTCTGAAATTTTCCAAGCTGTTTAAAGGCACAGTCAACTTAGTGTATGTAAACTTCAGACCCACTGGAATTGTGATACAGTGAACGATAAGTGAAATAATCTGTCTGTAAACAATTGTTGGAAAATTTACTTCATGCACAAAGTAGATGTCCTAACCGACTTGCCAAAACTATAGTTTGTTAACAAGAAATTTGTGGAGTGTTTGAAGTTTTAATGACTCCAACCTAAGTGTATGTAAACTTCCGACTTCAACTGTATATTTACACACCATGGGAAGCAACAACTGCCGACTAGTTCATACAAATACTGTATGTTCAACTCTTAGCAAGTTTACCCACTGAGCGCTGCATTAGAAGGATGCTGGCTCAATGGCCAGGCAGTAGCCAAGTGAGTCAACTAATCGTGATTGCGTAATCAGCCCAAGAAGCAATGGATTATTCAAACTGCAGACAATTTGTCCTGCTACTGTGGCTAGCTTACCACGTAGGTGGAGCAGTCATTGCATTACTTGGCAGACAGTTTGTTTTCATTCCAGCTGTAGAGTCTGACATGACTCTGGTGTAGTAACTTAACAAACTAGCAAGAGAAGTGACAAGAACTTTAACCAGCTTTCATAGCAACCAACACAGAGGACAAGTATAAGCCATGAAATAGCAGAACATTTTTCCTGCTACTATAACTGGCTAGCCAGGTGGGTATGTAGCATTTATGGAATTACTTGCTACTGTCACGACTTCAGCCGAAGTCGGTCCCTCTTCCTGTTCGGGCGGTGTTCGGCGTTCGGCGTCACCGGTTTTCTAACCATCACCGATTCCTTCCTGTGTGTCTTTTGTGTTGGTTTTGATTGTTCACACCTGTTTTGTATTTTCTCCCAATCACGCCCCTGTTATCATTTCCTCCTTTTCCCCGTCTTCCCTTGTGCGTGATTGGTTTGTCTTTTGACTGAGTAGGTTGCTACCAGTTTACCTCGTGCTCTGTGTTAGGGAATTTGTTTTTGTATATTCGGTACTCCGGGTTATGCATTCATACCCGTGTTTATTTGGGGGTTTTGTTTGGAATGAGTATATATCTACTAGTGTGCCTGTATGTTCTCTGGCGACTACATTAAAATTATACTCATATTTTGTATATCTCCTGCGTCTGACTCCTTCCACACAACCCGGACACTTACAGCTACTCTAGAAGTCTAATGCTAATATTATCGTTTTGTCATCATCTGCATAATGGGACAACTTGTTCTGTGGCGTAGTGACACGGTAACACGGTAAGTCAGAGTGGTGGGGGATAAGTAATTGTCAGTAGTTAACCGCACTCTCGCGTCCCAAAAATACTTACTTTGCAAAGAAAATTACTTTTTTTGGGGGCCTTTGGCCTCTTGCCTTCTCTCACCACTGTGATGTGCTGAAATTGCTTACTTAAACAATTACATTCATTTCTGGCCTTGAGGTAGAGCTGCCCTTAGAACAAGATGGAATAAGGAAAACTTTAATCTGCTGCCTACCACTACCTATTGTGTTCAATTATTTGAGGTACAGTGCTTGGTGGAAGTCTATATACCCTTTGCACAGTCTTCATATCTTTAAATTTCATTTTAAAAAGGGGATTAGATTTCCTACAGATTTACACAACATACTCCACACGTTTATTTATTTATTATTATTATTATTATTATTATTGTATTTTTTGACCCCCCCTTTGGCTCCCCAATTTCGATCTTATCTCATCGCTGCAACTCCCCAACGGGATCAGGAGAGGCAAAGGTGGAGTCATGCGTATTCCAAAACATGACCCACCTAATCTTGCTTCTTAACACCTGCCAGCTTAACCCGGAAGCCAGCCACACCAATGTGTTGGAGGAAACACAGTTCAACTGGCGACTGGGGTCAGTCTGCAGGCACCCGGCACAAGGAGTCGCAAGGGCATGATGAGCCAAGTAAAGCCCCCTTGACCAAACCCTCCCCTAACCCGGACGACGCTGGGCCAATTGTGCACCATCCTATGGGACTCCCGGCCACGGCCAGTTGTGGCACAGCCAGGGAATGAACCCGGGTCTGTAGTAACACCTCTAGCACTGTGATCCAGTGCCTAAGATCGCTGTGCCACTCGGGAGGCCTATAGAACATATTCAAAATGAATAAAAAAACGAATATGTTTTGATTGCGTATGTCTTTACACTCCAAGTTCATACTATGTGGAAGCATTTTTGGTATCACTTATATCGATAAATCATTTAGAATAATATTCTACCAACTTAGCACAACTCTTAGGGCAACCTATGCCCATTGTTTATGTAAATTTGTTTGAGAATCATTAATGGACAGCAATTTTCAAACCTTTAACTCAGGACTCAGACTCGACCATTCAGGAACACTCAACAACTCATGGAAAGCCATTCTGGTGTTACTTTGGCATAAAAATTTATGTAATTGTCTCGCTGAAAAATTAAAAACTCAGGGTTAGGTTTTAAAAAGACTAAGGTGAGCTTACCTTTAACTTTTTAACTATTCTTTGCTCCTTTCATATTTATTCTGATCCTGACAAACTCCCTAGTCCCTGCTGATAACAAGCATAACCAATAACATGATGCCGTCACCACAATACTTGAAAATACAGAGGGTTTCACTCTGTGTTGTGTTGTTTTAGATTTGACCCAAACCTGTCGTTTTTTATTTAGCCCAAAAAGTGAATGTCTTTGCCGTGTTGTCTTGCAGTATTACTTAACAGCCTTTTTGAAAACAGACTGGATGATTTGGAGTGGATTTTTTAACACAGGCTTTTCACATACATGCCAGTAATGTCGAGTGAATGAAATGTTGTTGATCCCTTTGTATTTTCAAGTATGGTGGCATCATGTTATGGGTATGCTTCTCGCCAGCAGGGTTTGGGGAGTTCTCTGGTCGTTGTGGGTGAGAGTGGGGGGATTGGGGCGAATGTAAGGAGAGACTCAGGAGCTGGATGGGTGGGAGGGGGACTCTTTCGAGTGTCAGCCCACAGGTACAGGAAAGTATGAAATAAGAAAAGCAAATAACTGAATATATCTGAATGAATATTATGTTGAATGTTATACCTGTACCTGTAACCCCCTTCTGAAAAATGTATAAACTAAATAAAAAGCTAGTTACAAAAATAAAAATCTACAAAGAAATGGTTAATTGACCACAAAATCAGAATTTTGCAATGGCCATCTCAGTCTCCGGACTTGAACCCCATTGAAAACCTGTGGTTTGAATTGAAGAGGCAGCAACGTACATGAAGGATATCAAGGATCTGGAAGGATTCTTTATGGAGGAATGGTCTAAGATCCCTCCCAATTTGTTCTCCAATCTCATAAAACATTTTTGAAAAAGGCTTAGTGTCGTTATCCATACAATGTGAGGTATTGAAAAAAGAGGCGCAAATAATTCTTAATTTATTACAGAATCTCTTTCTCTGAGCAATTGTTCTCTGAGCAATAATATAATTTCCCCCATATTTTTTACATACAGTATAGCTGAGTATTTGTTTGATTTCTTTTATAGTATTCTTTACCCAACTTTATCAAGGATCCCAATAATTTTGGACCTGACTATAGGCAGCATGTACCATAATGTAATCTCTCTGGGAAAAGCCTTTAAGCTGCATTGTCGGCTGTATAGTGACCTACGCTTTAGCACGGCTCGGATTGAATATCAGCCTTAATGTCCAAATACAACAAGAAAGTCCAGAACAACAATTCCAGCAACTAAAAGTGTCTACACTCTTAGAAAAAAGGGTTCCATAAGGGTTCTTCTGCTGTCCCCATAGAAAAATATTTTTGGGCTTTCATGTAGAACCCTCTGTGGAAAATGATTTTACATGGAACCTAAAAGGGTTCTATCTGGAACCAAAAGGGTTCTTCAAAAGGGTTTTTCTATGGGGTCGAAGAACCGTTTTAGGTTCTAGATAGCAGTGTACTGTGGAAACAAATATCATGGTATTTCCTCACTTAATTTAGTAGTTATTTCATATAAAAAGCACAACTGATTTGATTCACTTTGTTATTACTACCTACAGCACTTGAACAAAGGTATTCATAAAAGTACCAGATAAAAGCATATGCACTTCCTCGTCAAATGAGTTAACATATACTCTGCTATTCCCAACATGGCTTTAAGCAAACTGGGACATGTAGCTCAGCTGCTAGCAGGAAGGTGTGAAGAGAGTAGCTAGGAACGTGTACATTTTAACAACCATACCGCAGAGATGTATCTTTCATGATAGAACACAGCGGTCGATTACTCAATGGGAATTTTCAAGGCACTCATTTCTCTCCCCCTAATTGTTGTGAGGTGATGTCACCTTGACAAAAATCAAGCAACATAGAGCTGTGGGGAATCGCACAATCTCCAGGCTGACCTGCGGGGTCACGGGAATTCTCGACAGGACTAGACCGGCATCGCAGGGCCTACCTTTATCTAATTATACAACAGCTTCGGGGAGCTCTCCATCTCCACTCTCCTCTCTTCATGGGGCCTAATATCCAATTCCTTTTCATATTCCTTTTTATTCAAAGCAGCCTTTATAGCTTGAGCCATCATCATCCCAAGCTGTGAGAAGGAGAGGAGGCGTGGTTCTGTTGAGCAAGAAAATAGGTGGCTGCCTTCTCCAATCTCAACATCTATCGGTGAATGTGTCAGTGAGATTGCATAATTTCCTGTGTTTATGTTGTTTCTGAGTTTTCTTGGCGAGAGGAGTGTGTGGATCAGAGCGCCCCCATGACAGAAGTGGTTGCATGCAGGATGTACCATGGCAGTGTGTGTGCGTGCGCTTGCGTGTGCTTGTAGGTAAGAGAGAGAAAAGAAAGGCATGTGATTCCTTTCATATTTATATAAAATAGCCAACAGTGGGATCCATATGATCATTGGCTTCATGCAAGTCATTACGAAACTGAGAAATACTAGACATTAACACAAAGTCTAAGATATTTCAGACCATCTAAAAGGCCTATGATCATGTACATCTCTCATCTATGGAGAAGTCAGGCAGGAGGTCTGTAATGGCATTTACTGTGTTAAAGACTAATAAAGGCCTGAAGGCGCTCCATTTTCAACCAATAGACAGTACATGATCAAGGACGTCAATGTAAAATTTCCTTTTCTTCATGGATAGGTCTCTACCATATTGCTATCAAAAGATCAAACGTCAGGGGATCAAATATCTAAAGGAGAGGAGACAAGGAATGACAGTTACTACAGTTACTGTATCAAAGCGCATTGGAACAAAGCCAATATGCCCATAGATCAAATCAAATACATTTGTATTTGTTACATGCCCCCAATACAACAGGTGTAGACTTTACCATGAAATGCTTATTTACGAGCCCTTTCCCAACAATGCAGAGTAAAAAACCATTAGCAAAAAATAAAAAAGGAAATAGTAACACAATAAAATATCAATAACGAGACTATACACAAGGAGTACCGGTACCGAGTTAATGTGCAGGGCTACGAGGTAGTTAAAGTAAATTAGGTAATACAGTTGAAGTCGGAAGTTTACATACACTTAGGTTGGAATCATTAAAACTCGTTTTTCAACCACTCCACAAATTTCTTGTTAACAAACTATAGTTTTGGCTAGTCGGTTAGGACATCTACTTTGTGCATGACACATGTAATTTTTACAACAATTGTTTACAGACAGATTATTTCACTTATAATTCACTGTATCACAATTCCAGTGGGTCAGAAGTTTACATACACTAAGTTGACTGTGCCTTTAAATAGCTTGGAAAATTCCAGAAAATTATGTCATGGCTTTAGAAGCTTCTAATAGGCTAATTAACATCATTTGAGTCAATTGGAGATGCACCTGTGGATGTATTTCAAGGCCTACCTTCAAACTCAGTGCCTCTTTGCTTGACATCATGGGAAAATCTAAAGAAATCAGCCAAGATCTCAGAAAATTGTAGACCTCCACAAGTCTGGTTCAACCTTGGGAGCAATTTCCGAATGCCTGAAGGTATTATGTTCATCTGTACAAACAATAGTACGCAAGTATAAACACCATGGGACCACGCAGCCATCATACCGCTCAGGAAGGAGACTCGTTCTGTCTCCTAGAGATGAACGTACTTTGGTGCCAAAAGTGCAATTCAATCCCAGAACAACCGCAAAGGACCCTGTGAAGATGCTGGAGGAAACAGGTACAAAAGTATATATAGCCACAGTAAAACAAGTTCTATATCGACATAACCTGAAAGGCCACCCTGCAAGGAAGAAGCCACTGCTCCAAAACCGCCATAAAAAAGCCAGACTACGGTTTGCAACTGACAAAGATCGTACTTTTTGGAGAAATGTCCTCTGTTCTGATGAAACAAAAATAATGACCATCGTTATGTTTAGAGGAAAAAGGGGGAGGCTTGCAAGCCGAAGAACACCATCACATCCGTGAAGCACGGGGGTGGCAGCATCATGTTGTGGGAGTGCTTTGCTGCAGGAGGGACTTGTGCGCTTCACAAAATAGATGGCATCATGAGGAAGGAAAATGATGTGGATATATTGAAGCAACATCTCAAGACATCAGTCAGGAAGTTGGACAATGACTTCCAAAGCATACTTCCAAAGGACAACAAAGTCAAGGTATTGGAGAGGCCATCACAAAGCCCTGACCTCAATCCCATAAAAAAATTGTGGACGGAACTGAAAAAGCGTGTGCGAGCAAGGAGGCCTACAAACCTGACTCAGTTACACCAGCTCTGTCAGGAGGAATAGGCCAAAATTCCCCCAACTCATTGTGGGAAGCTTGTGAAAGGCTACCCGAAACATTTGACCCAAGTTAAACAATTTAAAGCAAATGCTACCAAATACTAATTGAGTGTATGTAAACTTCTGACTCACTGGGAATGTGATGAAAGAACTCTCTACTCTATTATTCTGACATTTCACATTCTTAAAATAAAGTGGTGATCCTAACTGACCTAAGACAGGGAATTTTTATTAGGATTAAATATCAGGAATTGTGAAAACCAGAGTTTAAATGTATTTGGCTAAGGTGTATGTAAACTTCCGACTTCAACTGTGCATGTAGCTAGGGTTAAAAGTGACTAGGAAATCAGGATAGATAATAAACAAAGCAGCAGCAGTGTATGTGAAGAGTGTGAAAGAGTGTGAAAGTGTGTCTATAAGTGAGTGTGTGTTTGTGTGTGTGGCTCAATATGCATGTGTGTGTGAGCGTATGTAGTGTGTGTGTGTTCGAGTGTCAGTGTAGTATGTGTGAGTGTGTGGGTAGAGTCCACTAAGTGCGCATAAAGCCAGTGCAAGAGAGTCAGTACAAATAAAAAGGGGATCAACGCAAATAATCAGGGTAGCCATTTGATTAACTGTTCAGCAGTCTTATGGCTTGGGGGTAGGAGCCTTTTGGTCCCAAATTTGGCGGTCCTGTACCGCTTGCTGTGCGGATGTCAGAGAGCTTGGCCCCAGTGATGTACTGGGCCATACGCACTACCCTTTGTAGCACCTTACGGTCGGATACCAAGCAGTTGCCATACCAAGTGGTGATGCAGCCAGTCAATATGCTCTCAATGATGCAGCTGTAGAACTTTGAGGATCTGAGGGCACATGTCAAATGTTGTCTGCCTCCTGAGGGGGAAGAGTTGTTGTCGTGTGTTGGTGTGTTTGGACCATGATAGGTCCCTAATGATGTTGACTCGCTCCACAACAGCCCTGTCAATGTGAATGGTGGCGTGCTTGGCCCTCCATTTCCTGTAGTCCACGATCAGCTCCTTTGTCTTGCTGACGTTGAGGGAGAGGTTGTTTTCCTGGCACCACACTGCCAGGTCTCTGACCTCCTCACTGTAGGCTGTCTCATCGTCGTCAGTGATCAGGCCTATCACCGTCGTGTCGTTGGCAAACTTAATGATGGTGTTGCAGTCGTGTGCAGTCACACAGTCGTTGGTGAAAAGGGAATACTGTGCGTGGCGGATGTGTTGTTGCCTACCGGTACCGAGTTAATGTGCAGGGCTAGAGAAAGACCATAATGTATTATTCCAGCCTAAGTGCAATTTAGATACTGACCACTAGATGGCAGTAGTGTATGTGCAATGTTTTAGTTTGATCCAATTAACCATTGCATTTCTGTTAAAAATTGTATCAAGACTGCCCAAATGTGTCTAATTTGTTAATTAATAACTTTTCATGTTCAAAACTGTGCACTCTCCTCAAACAATAGCATGGTATTATTTAACTGTAATAGCTACTGTAAATTGGACAGTGCAGTTAGATTAACAAGAATTTAAGCTTTCTGCCAATATCAGATATGTCTATGTCCTGGGAAATGTTCTTGTCACTTACAACCTCATGCTAATCGCGTTAGCCTACGTTAGCTCAAACGTCCCACAGGGGACCCACCAATCCTTAAGAAGTTTTAATGATGAGCTTGGAGGGCACTATGTTGTTGAACGCTGAGCTGTACTCAATGAACCCCATTCTCACGTAGGTGTTCCTTTTGTCCAGGTGGGAAAGGGCAGTGTGGAGTGCAATAGAGATTGCGTCATCTTTGGATCTCTTGGGGGCGGTATGCGAATTGGAGTGGGTAGAAGGTGTCTGGGTTGATGATGTTGATGTGAGCCATGACCAGCCTTTCAAAGCATTTCATTGCTACATACATTACCGTTCAAAAGTTTGGGGTCACTTAGAAATGTCCTTGTTTTTTAAAGAAAAGCTATTTTTTTGTCCATTAAAAAAAAACATAGAATTGATCAGAAATACAGTGTATACATTGTTAATGTTGTAAATGACTAGTGTAGCTGGAAACTGCTGATTTCTTATGGCATATCTACATAGGCATACAGAGGCCCATTATCAGCAACCATCACTCCTGTGTTCTAATGGCACGTTGTGTTAGCTAATCCAAGTTTATCATTTTAAAATGATCAGTTTATCATTTTGCAATTATGTTAGCACAGCTGAAAACTGTTCTCCTGATTAAAGAAGCAATACAACAGTCTTCTTTAGACTAGTTGAGTATCTGGAGAATCAGCATTTGTGGGTTCGATTAATGGCCAGAAACAAATAACTTTCTTCTGACATTCGTCAGTCTATTCTTGTTCTGAGAAATTAAGGCTATTCCATGCGAGAAATGGCCAAGAAACTAAAGATCGCGTACAACGCTGTGTACTACTCCCTTCACAGAACAGCGCAAACTGTCTCTAACCAGAATAGAAAGAGGAGTGGGAGACATTAGTACATTAGAGTGTCTAGTTTGAGAAACAGACGCCTCACAAGTCCTCAACTGGCAGCTTCATTAAATAGTACCCGCAAAACACCAGTCTCAACGTCAACAGTGAAGAGGCGACTCCGGGATGCTGGCCAAGCATTGCGCCTTTTCCTTTTCAATAATGATTACTTTTTTTGGTTGCACCTCTACTCACGTTGGTTGAGTACCATCCACTTCTTTCCGGGAGAGACTAGCCAGTCATTTTAGATGTGCAATATACAACAGTTTAAAATATTTTTCAGACGAGAACACAAACAACAACAAGTTTAAGAGTCCAAGTTTGAAATTGACATCGACCAGCTTTTTCCCCAACGCAACTAACCAAATAACAAGTCAAGACGCGTATCATTCATTCATGAGTGGGGGTGGCAATCAAGAAGCGCCGTAGCCTCGAAGGGGCGTAATTAAACTGAGCTGTTCCCATGCCGTCAACTACGCTCGTAGTGTTGCAGTATAAGATAAGAGATGAGTTGGCTGAGTTTTAAATATTTTTTTATACACCTCAAAACCCACAGGTAAGTGCACTAAACTGGCAGCTTCATTAAATAGTACCCGCATAACACCAGTCTCAACGTCAACAGTGAAGAGGCGACTCCGGGATGCTGGTCTTCTAGGCAGATTTCCTTTGTCCAGTGTCTGTGTTATTTTGCCAATCTTAATCTTTTCTTTTTATTGGCCAGTCTGAGATATGGCTTTTTTTTTGCAATGTTTTTTGCTTTTCTTTCAAAAACAAGGACATTTCTAAGTGACCCCAAACTTTTGAATGGTAGTGTATGTGAATGCTACGTGGAGTCATTTAGGCAGGTTACTTTGTCATTCTTGGGCATAGGGATTATGGTTGTCTGCTTGAAACATGTAAGTATTATAGACTTGGTCAGGGAGAGGTTGAAAATGTCAGTGAAAACACTTGCCAGCTGGTTAACGTATGCACTGAGTATGTGTCTTGGTAATCGGTCTGGCCCTGCGGATTCGTGAACGTTAACCTGCTTAATACTCACATCGGCTACGGAAAGCCTGATCACACAGTCATCCGGAACAGCTGGTGCTCTCATGGTTCAGTATTGCTTGCCTTGAAGTGAGCATAGAAGGGATTTAGCTCATCTGGTAGGCTCGTGTCACTGGACAACTCATGGCTGAGTTTCCCGTAATGACTGTAAATGTTGTTCTGTTTGTCTACATGTATCTACACATTTATTACTTCTGCCTGTGCTAGATGAATCATGTTTTGGGGTTAAATTGGAGACCATGTTTAATTGAATAGGGGCCAAACATTAAATTAACAAATTCTTCCCACCAAACAACAGCTGGGTGCAATTGTCGCTAACTGTGAGGCCCCAGTGAATGCATGCATAATGACTATATTTCAATGTCATGAATATTGGCACCCCTCTGGCTATTGTACCACTGCCCATTTGTTACATTTCCCCACATAGCATAACAGCTTGGATTTACAGCTGTGCATAGGCTGCAGTTGACCAACTTCTACCAAGCCAATATTCTTTACAGGACTCTTGATGAATTGCCAGCACAATTTTTTCACTTGTGGTCCTGGAATGTGTTAGTTGGAAAAAAGGAACCAGTTCATTTTTGGCCTGCTAGTTCTGCAGTGTGAGAAGTCAGTTTGTGGAAGTCACTATTTTTAGTCCAAACTCTCAAGACAGACATGGTGAGACACTGCTTGGCCTATTCGAATGAGGCCATCCAAACATGGGGAGGTCCGTGCCAAAAGCCCTGAATCCCTTTGCTTATTCATGGGTCCAAAATGTAACATCTGGAACATTTCATTTCACTGTCAGATTTATTTCTGCCGACTCTGTATTGCCCCGGGTTGCTCTGCTCCGTCGTCGAAAAGCCAAGTGACGAATTAGAGAATGCCAGACGGCCCGCTTTCTTTCATGGTAATGGATCCTCAGTGTGATAGTGCCACTCTGACGGATGGTTGAACAAATAGATCCCCCCCCCCTGCTCCAGTGTGTGTGTCCCAAACATCCTCCCTGATCTTGTTTGTGACCCAAATATGACCAGTAATCTAGTACCTGGTGGAAAATGGATTCTCCCATGAACGACCTGCTTATTCCAAGTAGCACAGAATCTAACCTACTCGTATCTACTCCAATGGTTCAGCATCAGGTTTAATTTGGGCTTTAGCACAATTACCTTCCAAGTAAGGAGTTGAGCAGGCTGACATTTTCCCCACCAATGTGTAATTACTCTACATTGGCTTGGTGCAACGGAGTTAAGCTCACTCCACAGCTAGCTTGAAATGTTGCCGATGGAGCTATCCAATTGGTCCCTTTTGTATTGCTCAATCGGTTTGCACGTTGTCGATGAAGGCGGTCATGTTCGTTTGTGAACAGAGGATCACTAGTTTGAGCCCTGTATTGGGACAGAAACAGTGGAGGAAGATATACTATGAGCAGCATACTGACCCCCTTTTACATTGGCACACGTTTGATAAAAAATAATCTTTTTTTATTCACCGTACAATTGTAAGGCAATCAGCTGCAATAGGATTGTGTGTTTGCTCAACAAAATAGCATGAAAGTTGATTCAATGTACAATTGTAAGGCAACCAGCTGCAATATGATTGTGAGTTTGCTCAACATTCGCTCATATAGTTGAACCAACATACATTTTCAAGATAAATTGTATGTTCACTCAACTTAACATTTTTGGTGGAGTGAACATACAATTCAACGTGATAATCTATTCTACCTTATTTGCATATTTCCCAGTGTAAAATTTAACTCTTTACGACAATACATGACATATCATAAGGCCTTTCTATAAGGGCCTAGTTAAACCCTAACGCAATGGTCTGAAATTCCTGGTTTACAGGCCACATCAAGCCTGCAAGTCACATTATGCTGGCTTGCAAAGTGATATGTAATTCCCATTGGAATCCAACCAGAGTGAGGATATCCAACAATTTTAACTTTCAATCACACACAACCTGCATTGAGAATGACTGCCAGGGTAGGGAAGATTGATTATTAAGACCGTCTAAATCATGTAAACTGGAACAGTCATCTCAGTAACGGGATGCAAAAAATCCAACTACTACCAGATTGGATTAGTTTAGAAAAATGTTTTGCCTTCCAAAGGCACACATGAATTTGTAATTTTACTCAACAAGCTTTTTCAAATGCAGCTCACTTCAAGCAGAGTTTGGTAGTCCTTTCCTGCAGTCAAATGACCTAGTGGCCTCATGGGTAGAATATTGATAATATTTTTCATAATTTCATAATTAATAAACATTCAAACAAATTAAACTCAGAAAATCTGGTGTTTCTATGTCAAATGGTTTTATTATAGTCTTCTGTGATGTATATAAAGTGTAATATTGGGATACAAACACATTTTTTTATACATTTCAACTCTATATCTGGTACAGGTTCCCATAACCATGTGTGAGAGGTGTATACTTTTGTTTCAAAGTAGATTTGTTTAAGACTACCAAGAAACACTCTGCGTGACCCGGATTCAACCCACTGCAATAAAATTAAGTAAACAAACTAACACATTAGCTAACACATTGTCCACTCAACTCACAGAATAACGCAGATTAAGCAATTGGTTAAATTGACTTTTTACAGTGCATATACTATTGAATTAGATTGTATTTCGGTATGAATCAGATGTAGTCAATCTGTTGTGTTCGGCGTGCCACATTTAGCCAAACTAATGTGTGTACTGCTTTCTGTCAGGCCTTAAAGTGGTTTTATTGTGCTGGATTTGTTGTCGGACAAGGCTATCAACCAGTAAGCGAAAAATGAACTGCTGTCACATTAATTCAAAAACACTGAGCATGCTGATGACATGGAAATAATGCTCCATGCTGCTGTTTTTGAAACAACACACTTTGTTTTAATTATGGGCAGGTGTTAAGAATGACAGTGATTGCTGCTTGTTCAATTGTATCACTTGACAATTTAATTGTCTGGTGTGAGGCTATCGTGAATAAAATATGCAAGGTTTTGTACATGTCTTCTCAAATCACAGATGACATGTTTCCACTGGCCCAAGCAATTATTATAGAAGCAGATGATGAATTAAGCCATGTCTACAAGAACACCATTGATATGAAGGGACTCAAGTACAGTAAGAAGCAGGGAGTAGCACTTTGCTGCTCAGAATAAAGGGGGAATAAATTGCATGGTAAACAACATAGAAATGTGTAGTACATATTGTTGTATTTGTAATTATATTAACTCCACGGTAATAATTGGGCAATTAATTCAAATAACACTCATGTTGCCTAGAAACGTGGAATTTCAAACATATCTCTAAATGCTATATGGCTTATGATCTATATTGTATTTCCACGCACTTTAGAGCTACAATCAATATTAAAACACAACAGCACTGTGACTTCCACTGAATTTCTACACTGAACAAAAACATAAACGCAACATGTAAAGTGTTGGTCCCATGTTTCATGAGCTGAAATAAAAGATCACAAAAAGCTTATTTCTCTCAAATGCTGTGCACAAATTATTTTACATCCCTGTTAGTGAGCATTTCTCCCTTGCCAAAATAATCCATCCACCTGACAGGTGTGGCATATCAAGAAGCTGATTAAACAGCATGATCATTACACAGGTGCACTTGTGCTGGGGACATAAAAGGCCACTATAAAATGTGCAGTTTTGTCACACAACACAATGCCAAGATATCTCAAGTTTTGATGGAGCATGCAATTGGCATGCTCACTGCAGTAATGTCCACCAGAGCTGTTGCCAGATAAATTAATGTTCATTTCTCTACCGTAAGCCACCTCCAACTTTGTTTTTGAGAATTTGGCAGTACTTCCAACTGGCCTTACAACCGCAAACCACGTGTATGGCATCATGTGGGCGACCGGTTTGCTGATGTCAACATTGTGAACAGAGTGCCCTATGGTGGCGGTGGGGTTAGGGAATGGGCAGGCATACGCATGGTGAACAATTGCATTTTATTGATGGCAATTTGAATGCACAAAAGTACCGTGACAAGATCCTGAGGCCCATTGTGAGGCCCATTTTTTAAAAAGGTATTTGTGACCAACAGTCATGTGAAATCCATAGATTAGGTCCTAAGGAATTTATTTAAATTGACTGATTTCCTCATATGAACTGTAACTCAGTAAAATCAATGAAATTGTTGAATGTTACGTTTATATTTTTGTTCAGTATACATAGAAATATACAGACAATTAAATTATTCTCAAATATTAAACATACAAAATAAGACATTGACAAGCTTTGCAGCAAAAAACCCTTGACAAAAACCCATACCTGATTGAAACTTTTGATTACTCAAACAGTACATTATGCGCCAAGTTCTAAACAATTTAATACAGACAAGCTGTTACTTGTGAGCCAGTGAGTGTGTGTGAATTATTCATGAGTATGTGCTGTCCCCTAAAAAGTATCAGTTTAGTAAGCTAGAAACATTAATAATTTTAACTGGGGGTGAAGCAGAACAGAGGTGGTCTGATTTAAAAAATAAACGTAATCAGAATGCATTCCAAATGATAACTTTACACAGACTATAATGGTAACGTCCAAATGATAACTTAAATGTCAGTATTTTCATATTGGTAAAAGCCTAGTGAATCAAAGTTACTCACAAAACTGCATTACATTTTAACAATAAAAAAATGTGTTAAAATGTAATTGTTTAATTGTCCAAAGGGGTTTAAAGTGTTAATATGTGACTGCATGGATAAACAAGACCACCCTTATAAGTCCAATATTTTGTATGAAACTCTAACATCCAGTGAAACTAAACATCAAGCATAACTCAAATACTTTATGGTAGGCTTTACTCTCCCTTATCTTAACTTGCGACGCATACACACATCTCAGACTTTCTCTTAGATCATACAGGGACAAAATCCAAACTTGAGATTCATGCGTCCAACTCTCACTTTCACCGTTTCACATAAATCATGCATAGATGCCAACTGGAGACTTGCATGAAAACTCTAGTTAGTCACACATGCATATCGCAAGTAAGTATTAGGCCTGCATTGATAGAATAAACATTTCACCAGACAGGAAGACCAATTTCTTAAATGTTTTGCTTCCTTGTTAAATATGCATGTAGCACGGGAGAATTGTACTTTCAGATAGATAGTTTCTGGGGATGGGATGAAAATACGTTTTTACAAGTAAGTTTCATAAGATAACGGTGAGTCAGTCATCAACCCATGTCCTGGAAAGTACTGACTTGCCAAAATGTTCTAGCCCAACCGCAGTGAAACACAGCTTACCATAACCCAAGCTTACCATAACCCATGAGCAGCCTGTCATCAGCAATATCAGTGGTCTTACGTACGTTTTAGTTGATTTATAACATAAAAACATATTTTGACTCAGTGTTTTAAATCATCCATAAACACTAGCTCTGACACCACCATTATATGGTCTGTGCAGAGTGCGTTCCATTATGAGTGGCGAAAATACAAATACCACAGATCAATGGTTTTCCCCCTCAGAACAGAGCTGCTTTCTCATTTTCCATCTGAATTCCCCTTAATTCATTTTATAACTAATACTAACTTCCTAATTTCAAAAGCATCGTTTAATTGCAGTGTTTTCAAAGTTGGAATATAAAGCCACACATTTTGTTTGTACAATTACAAGGGTGAATGAAGAGGCTTTTTATAGGGTGATAATTGTCTTCTGCCAGTGTTTGTTCATTGCTGTTGTTTGCCGTGATTTCATACTGTAGAGATCGTTATTCTTCACAGAAGTTATTATAAGCCCCATTTATTTGTAATACCACATGCAACAGCAGAATTTACTGAAAATGCTGAGGAGGTAACAGAATAGGGTAGTACATTATCAATGGCCATGCTTCACTGATGTTCTAACTAGGGCTAGGTATTACCTCCAGCCAATGCATTTTCTTCGGGAGGTTCTCAAAGGTGCCATGTTAACTCAGCCCACAGAACAGAAATGTACAGTATATACTGTATATATAATTTAGGTAATTACATTGTAATGCGAGGAAATCAAATGATGTATGAATGGCTGATAATTGGCTTCAAATGATTTAGTAATATTTTTTATATAATATTAATATACAAAAATATATTATTACTGCTGCAACATTAAAAGGCATTGATGGGACAAATACAATTAAAAACATGAATAAATACCATTGCATATGGAATTGGCAAGATAAAGATACAGGCAAGATAAGGATACAGTAGTCCTGCAACGACTGCCTAGGTAGGAATGTTACAACCACCCCCAAAAGGTTTAACCCTTATTGGAAAGGGGGATACCATTGGGGGATACCAAAGGGGGATACCATTGCATATGGAATTGGCAAGATAAAGATACAGGCAAGATAAGTAGTACTGCAAATACTGCCTAAGTAGGAATGTTACAATCCCCCCCAAAAGGGTTAATGCCTTCAACTGAAATGTTTCTTCTGCATTTAACCCAACCCCTCTGAATCAGAGAGGTGCGGGGAGCTGCCTTAATCAACATCCACAGCACCCAGGGAACACTGCCTTGCTCAGAGGCAGAATGACAGATTTTTACCTTGTCAGCGTGGGGATTCGATCTAGAAACCTTTTGATTACTGGCTCTAACCACTAGGCTACCTGCCGCCCCCGAGCAGTGATTAGCAGGTCTGCCTAGGCAAGGTTCAATACAGTACTGACGAACAATGATCATTCCTCATTATCAATACTAAGATGACTCATTACTCATTTTCAATACTAAGATATGCAACCCATTTTGGGATAGCTCTCCATGTTGTTGTAGTTGTATACTATGCAAGAGTAGAAACAAGGGTAGTAATGTCACGAATTAGTATAGCTCATTCACCTGTTGCACTGACATCATCATTACTGCAAAACTCATCAGCCCACAGCTGGTAATTTATTCCAAAACAAAGCACTATCAAATCAAAACAACGCACTTTTGATTAGTTAAATCGTAACAAAGTTTCAATTGCAACATTACAAATCAAACTCATGATCCAAATCATGATCTTTAGGGGAAACTGTCATGAGCAACTAGATTGAGACATATACTCTCAAGTTTATTTATGTCAGCTTTTTGATTCACAAGGACGATTAATTAAAGCGTAAATTCGATCAAGTTAATATTTTTGGTTTTGTTCGTTACCTTTTAAAATTGTATCTGATATATTTCAACCATGTGTGTCACTCAGAGCCTTCAGTAAAAATCAGTAGACGACCACTAAAGATGATGTTGTTACATCGGTAAAACAACTCCCTTCAGCTCCATTGAGGTTGATGATACCATGCTAGTTGATGTGCAAATTAATTTAATTGGAAAATAAGAGATACATTCCTGGTCCAAATTTTGTATTTTGGTGTTTTCAAGGTTGTTGTCCATAGATCTCGTGAAAAGAAATTAAGCTTTTATTGAACTTATGACAAAGCTGTTGCCAAAGGGAGGGTGGATGACTTTGCAGGGCATACATAAATCAGGGCAAATAGCTGAACAACTCCCATTTTATTGGCTGAGCAGGTTGCTCAATATCGGCAAGTGCAAGTTGCTGAGCTCTGATGGAGATGAAATATTCCCAAGAGCCTAAATAGGCTCACTACACTCTTAGAAAAAAGGGTTCAAAAAGGGTTCTTCGGCTGTCCCCATAGGAGAACCCATTTTGGTCCAGGTAGAACCCTTTTTGATTCCAGGAAGAACTCTTATAGATAGCATCTTTTTTTCTAAGAGTGTAATGACCTGCCTTGCTCAACTGAAACTGTATATGCCAAAAAACAAAGCCTACCATAAGGGCACTATAGATAAGATCTATAGTATATGACAAGGAATCATGGCAGGCAGGAAGTGGTTGCCTAGCACTGATGTGATCTTGTACTCACAGTTTGTCAAAAGAAAGTCTTTACATGCACTTAACCAGACTCAGCTTCACCCTATCTGCTCCACAAGAGCATTACTAGTCTGCCATTTTCAATATCATGCCCTGAGGCAGTGCTGATGCTGTGAAATGTCCTGTGAAAGTACTGGGAGAATCCCCCAACTCTCTTCTATTCAAATTATTTCCCTGAATGTCTAAACTGAGAGGAGTTACTCGTACTGACATTTTTCTGACAACAAGCAATTGGATGGCTTAAAACATATGGTAAGGCTATTAGCGCTGACATTCTCTTTTTTTCTAATTTTAACTTTTACAAGGTGAGAACAGTTTGTCCGCCTTTAGTACCTTAAGAATTTGATCAATTACTGTGTTATCATCCTGTCCTCATAACAGGTGTTTTAACTACAGATGGAGAAAATAATTGAAATTTGAATGGATGGAAAGTGACACACACACACACACACACTAGTATTCTATTCCGCTTAAGAAATTCTCAACCCATAGACAGTTCATTTAGAATGTCAAAGTTTTCCGTGATGCCGGTAAGGCAGAGTCAGGCCAGGACAACGAATATGAGTTTTCAAATGCTTTACTCAATATTTCCAAAATACATGAGTGGGGGAAAAACCAACCACTCGAAAACACGGAAACAACGAAACACAAACAATCACGCACAAAAACATGAGGGCAACAGAGGGTTAATTAACTTCTTAGGGAGCGGCAGCAGAGGTGACAGTTTTGGAGAGTCTGGCGTTCCCAAAGATATGCACATAATTAGTACTATTGGATAGGAAACACTCTGAAGTTTCTAAAACTATTAAAATAATGTCTGTGAGTATAACAGAACGGATATAGCAGGCAAAAACCAGAGGAATTTCTTTTTTGGGTGACATTTCCTCTTTTCTATTGACTTGCTATAGAAAATTATGTATAATAGCTCCTAGGTTGCAGTACCTATGGCTTCCACTAGATGTCACCAGTCTTTATACAGTGTTTGGAGGCTTTAGCACTGAGCAGAACTGATAAGAAGAGGAAATAGTCAAGGGAATACATATGTCAACAACGTTTCCCAGGCGCGCCCCACTTTATGAGCGCGCCCCACTTTATTTTCCTTTTATATCGTTTATGATATCATCCGAGTGCATTATTATCGCTAATATTCATAAAAGGATAGCTAAGGATGCATTATAAATGATGTTTGATTTGTTTGTGCAAAGTGGATAGGTATATGTGAACGCGTTCTCTTCACTGTACAACGGGTGACTCGACGGTGGATTTTCTGAACATAACGCGCCAACCAAACAGAGATTTATGATATAATAAATGACTTTTTCTAACAAAAGAACCATTGGATGTCTTCGTTGGACACTTGGGATGCCCTCAGCAGAAGTTCTTCGAAAGGTAAGTGATTTATTTTAGCTCTTATATGGTGCTATCCTCAAACAATCAAATGTTGTGCTTTCGCCGTAAAGTCTTTTTGAAATCTGACAACGCTGTGATATTGCCAAGAATCTGAGCTTTTGATGACTATGCAACACTTGTATATTGATGAATGTTTAATAATTCAACTTTTGGATTTTGAATTTGACTCCTGGAGTGGACCAGCCACCACCAGCCTGAGGAGAGACACATGGAACGAGGAGTTAATACGGTAATCTGGGGGAAGCTGTAACTTATAACATGCCTCGTTCAATCTCCTCAGGACTTTAAAGGGCCCCACATACCGCGGACCCAGCTTCCGGCAGGGCAGGCGGAGGGGCAGGTTTCGGGGTCGAGAGCCACACCCTGTCCCCTGGTGTGAATACCGGGGCCTCACTGCGGTGGCGGTCGGCGCTTGCTTTCTGCCGCCTCACGGCTCATTGTAGTTGCACATGGGCGGCCTCCCAGGTCTCCTCAGAGCGCCTAAACCATTCATCCACCGCAGGAGCCTCGATCTGGCTCTGATGCCACGGTGCCAGAACCGGCTGGTATCCCATCTCTGCCCAGGGGATGAAAACTGCCCACTCCCCCGGCCGGTTCTGGCAATAGGACCGCAGAAACCTACCCACATCCTGGTTGACTCTTTCCACCTGCCCGTTACTCACGGGTGAAAACCTGAGGTCAGGCTGACAGAGACCCCCAGACGTTCCATAAACGCCCTCCAAACCCTGGAGGTGAACTGGGGACCCCGATCAGAAACTATATCCTCAGGCACCCCGTAATGCCGGAAGACATGGGTGAACAGGGCCTCCGCAGTCTGTAGGGCCGTAGGGAGATCGGGCAAAGGAAGGAGGGGGCAGGACTTAGAAAACCGATCCACAACGACCAGGATCGTGGTGTTAACCTGTGACGGCTGAAGATCCGTCAAAAAGTCCACCGACAGGTGTGACCAAGGCCGCTGTGGAACAATTAGGGGTTGTAACTTCCCTCTGGGCAGATGCCTAGGCGCCTTGCACTGAGCGCACACCGAGCAGGAGGAAACATAAACCCTCACGTCCTTAGCTAAGGTGGACCACCAGTACTTCCCAATAAGACAACGCACCGTCCGACTGATGCCAGGATGACCAGAGGAGGATGACGTGAGGGCCCAATAGATCAGACGGTCGCGGACAGCAGACGGAACGTACAGTGAGGGAAAAAAGCATTTGATCCCCTGCTGATTTTGTACGTTTGCCCACTGACAAAGAAATTATCAGTCTATAATTTTAATGGTAGGTTTATTTGAACAGTGAGAGACAGAATAACAAAAAAATCCAGAAAAACGCATGTGAAAAATGTTATAAATTGATTTGCATTTTAATGAGGGAAATAAGTATTTGACCCCTCTGCAAAACATGACTTAGTACTTGGTGGCAAAACCCTTGTTGGCAATCACAGAGGTCAGACGTTTCTTGTAGTTGGCCACCAGGTTTGCACACATCTCAGGAGGGATTTTGTCCCACTCCTCTTTGCAGATCTTCTCCAAGTCATTAACTACTTAGGGAGTAGCGGCGCGCTAGCGGGCCACTCCCGACACTACCCGGTGAAATGTAAGGCGCCAAATTCAAAATCCAAAAGTTGAATTATTAATGTGCTTCTTCTTGAGCCACTCCTTTGTTGCCTTGGCCGTGTGTTTTGGGTCATTGTCATGCTGGAATACCCATCCACGACCCATTTCAAAGTCAAAAGTCACCATTATTAGTCAGTTGTACAACCGAATGCCTTCAACTGAAATGTGTCTTCCGCATTTAACCCAACCCCTCTGAATCAGAGAGGTGCGGGGGGCTGCCTTAATCGACATCCACTGCGCCCGGGGAACAGTTAACTGGAACAGTTAACTGCCTTATTCAGGGGCAGAACGACAGATTTTTACCTTGTTAGCTCGGGGATTTGAACTTGCAACCCTCCGTTTACAAGTCCAACGCTCTAACCACTAGGCTACCTGCCGGAGGAGGTTCTCACCCAAGATTTGACGGTACATGGCCCCGTCCATTGTCCCTTTGATGCGGTGAAGTTGTCCTGTCCCCTTAGCAGAAAAACACCCCCAAAGCATAATGTTTCCACCTCCATGTTTGATGGTGGAGATGGTGTCTTGGGATCATAGGCAGCATTCCTCCTCCTCCAAACACGGCGAGTTGAGTTGATGCCAAAGAGCTCCATTTTGGTCTCATCATCTCATCTGACCACAACACTTTCCCCCAGTTGTCCTCTGAATCATTCAGATGTTCATTGGAAAACTTCAGACGGGCATGTATATGTGCTTTCTTGAGCAGGGGGACCTTGCGGGCGCTGCAGGATTTCAGTCCTTCACGGCGCAGTGTGTTACCAATTGTTTTCTTGGTGACTATGGTCCCAGCTGCCTTGAGATCATTGGACAAGATCCTCCCGTAGTTCTGGGCTGATTCCTCACCGTTCTCATGATCATTGCAACTCCACGAGGTGAGATCTTGCATGGAGCCCCAGGCCGAGGGAGATTGACAGTTCTTTTGTGTTTCTTCCATTTGCGAATATTCGCACCAACTGTTGTCACCTTCTCACCAAGCTGCTTGGCGATGGTCTTGTAGCCCATTCCAGCCTTGTGTAGGTCTACAATCTTGTCCCTGACATCCTTGGAGAGCTCTTTGGTCTTGGCCCTGGTAGAGAGTTTGGAATCTGATTGATTGATTGCTTCTGTGGACAGGTGTCTTTTATACAGGTAACAAACTGAGATTAGGAGCACTCACTTTAAGAGTGTGCTCCTAATCTCAGCTTGTTACCTGTATAAAAGACACCTGGGAGCCAGAAATCTTTTTGATTGAGAGGGGGTCAAATACTTATTTCCCTCATTAAAATGCAAATCAATTTATAAAATTTTTCACATGCGTTTTTCTGGATTCTTTTGTCTCTCACTGTTCAAATAAACCTACCATTAAAATTATAGACTGATCATTTCTTTGTCAGTGGGCAAACATACAAAATCAGCAGGAGTTTAAATACTTGTTTCCCTCACTGTAAGAGCTTAAAAATATCACTTACCTTTCGAAGAACTTCTGCTGAGGGCTTCCCAAGTGTCCAACGAAGACATCCAATGGTTCTTTTGTTAGAAAAAGTAATTTATTACATCCATAAATCTCAGTTTGGTTGGCGCGTTATGATCATAAAATCCACCGTTGAGTCGCCCATTGAACCATGAAGAGAAGACGTTCAAATTATACCTATAAACTTCCTACAAACAAATCAAACATCATTGTTAATGTATCCTTAGGTATCCTTTTATGTATATTTACTGTAATATTTAAAGTGAACGATAACGTGAACAATAGGAAAGGAAAATAAACTGGGGCGTGTTCACAATCTCGCGCGCGTCAAACATTGTAAACAAAAGTGCTCTCAAATACTTATTTCCCTCATTAAAATGCAAATCAATTTATAACATTTTTCACATGTGTTTTTCTGGATTTTTTTGTTGTTGTTCTGTCTCTCACTGGTCAAATAAACCTACCATTAAAATGATAGACTGATCATTTCTTTGTCAGTGGGCAAAAATACAAAATCAGCAGGGGATCAAATACTTTTTTCCCTTACTGTACATACGCCCAGCTGGACACTGAGGTGGAGTGGGCTCTGTACGTAACGCCCGCTCTATGTCCACTCCAACTCCCTCACCACCGGTGCCACCAGGCAAGAGGCCGGAAGTATGGGAGTGGGATCTATGGACCGCTCCTCTGTGTCAAACATCAGGGACAGTGTGTCTGTCTTAGTGTTCTGGGAACCTGGTCTGTAAGATAGGGTGAAAACCAAACGGGTGAAAAACATGTCCCACCTTGCCTGGCGAGGGTTCAGTCTCCTCGCCGCCCGGATGTACTCCAGATTGCGGTGGTCAGTCCAGATGAGAAAAAGGGAAATGTCTCCACACCTTCAGAGCCCTGACAACAGGCCAACAACTCCCGGTCCCCCACATCGTAGTTGCGCTCCGCCGAGCTGAGCTTCTTCGAAAAGAAGGCACAGGGGCGGAGTTTAGGTGGTGTACCCGAGCGCTGAGACAGCACAGCTCCTATCCCAGCCTCGGACGCGTCCACCTCCACGATAAATGCCAAAGAGGGATCCGGATGAGCCAGCACAGGAGCCGAGGTAAACAGAGCCTTCAGGTGACCAAAAGCCCTGTCCGCCTCAGCTGACCACTGTAGTCGCACCGGTCCCCCCTTCAGCAGTGAGGTAATGTGAGCCCCTACCTGACCAAAGCCCCGGATAAACCTCCGGTAGTAGTTGGCAAACCCTAAGAACCACTGCACTTCCTTTACCTTGGTGGGAGTTGGCCAATTACGCACAGCTGAAATTTGGTCACTCTCCATCTCCACCCCTGACGTGGAAATGCGGTACCCTAGGAAGGAGACGGACTGTTGGAAGAACAGACATTTCTCAGCCTTGACGTACAGGTCATGCTCCAACAGTCGGCCATGCTCGGCGCGTGTAGCGGAGTAAATCAGAATGTCATCGATATACACCACTACACCCTGCCCGAGCAAGTCCTGGAAAATCTTGTCTACAAATGCCTGGAAAACTGATGGAGCATTCATTATCCCGTACGGCATGACAAGGTACTCATAGTGCCCTGAGGTGGTACTAAATGCCGTCTTCCACTCGTCCCCCTCCCGGATACGCACCAGATGGCATGCGCTCCTGAGATCCAATTTTGTGAAGAAGCGCGCCCCGTGCATTGACTCAATCGCACTGGCTATGAGAGGCAGCGGGTAGCTGTACCTCACAGTGATCTGATTGATACCTCAATAGTCAATACAAGGGCGCAGACCTCCATCCTTCTTCTTCACAAAAAAGAAACTCGAGGAGGCAGGTGAAGTGGAGGGACGAATGTATCCCTGCCCCAAAGATTCGGAGACATATGTTTCCATAGCCTCCGTCTCCTCCTGTGACAGAGGATACACGTGACTCCTGGGAAGAGCTGCATCTACCAGGTGATCTATCGCACAACCCCGTCAATGTTGTGGTAATTGAGTCGCCTTCTTTTTACAGAAGGCGAGAGCCAAATCGGCATATTCAGAGGGGATGTGCACGGTGGAGACCTGATCTGGACTCTCCACCGTAGTCACACCGATGGAAACACCTACACACCTCCCCGAGCACGCTTGTGAGCATCCCTTAAGAGCCCTCTGTTGCAACGAAATAATGGGATTATAATGGGCGCTGAAAATCCTCCTCTCTCCCATCGCTCCATGCTCTGCAGCACGCTATCCATGGCTGTGCTGAGACTGCAACATTGTTGCATGCTGCTGAAGGCGCTCCTCGACTTGTAGAGGAGGGCTGGGTGATCCTGCTGACTCCATGGGTGTTGCGTGATTCTGTCAAAGTTCTCTGTGATGCCAGTAAGGCAGAGTCAGGCGCAGGACAACAAATATGAGTTTTCAAATGCTTTACTCAATATTTCCAAAATACATGAGTGGGGGAAAAACCAACCACTCGAAAACATGGAAACAGCGAAACACAAACAATCACGCACAAAAACATGAGGGGAACAGACGGTTAAATAAGGAACATGTAATTATGGGATAGACACCAGGTGTGTATAATGAAGACAAAAAAACATAGAAAATTAAAAGTAGATTGGCGGTAGCTAGAAGACCGATGACTTCGACCGACGAAAGCCACCCGAGCAAGGAGAGGGACCAACTTCGGCTGAAGTTAGAGAGAATTTAGAACCCTTGACGTTTTCCACATTTTGGTACATTACAGCCTTATTCTAAAATGTATTAAAAAAATCCCTTATCAATCTACACACAATACCCAATAATGACAAAGCAAAAACAGGTTTTTAGAATATTCTGTAAAGGTATAAAAAAACGGAAATATCACATTTACATACACTACCTTTCAAATGTTTGGGGTCACTTAGAAATGTCCTTGTTTTTTAAAGAAATTCTTCATTTTTGTCCATTAAAATTACATCAAATTGATCAGAAATACAGTGTAGACATTGTAATGTTGTAAATGACTTGTAGCTGGAAACGGCAGATTTTTTATGGAATATCTACATAGGCGTACAGAGGCCTATTATCAGCAACCATCACTCCTGTATTCCAATGGCACGTTGTGTTAGCTAATCCAAGTTTATCATTTTAAAAGTCTAATTGATCATTAGAAAACCCTTTTGCAATTATGTTAGCACAGCTGAAAACTGTTGTTCTGATTAAAGAAGCAATAAAACTGGCCTTCTTTAGACTAGTTGAGTATCTGGAGCATCAGCATTTGTGGGTTCGATTACAGGCTCAAAATGGCCAGAAACAAACAACTTTCTTCTGAAACTCGTCAGTCTATTCTTGTTCTGAGAAATGAAGGCTATTCCATGCGAGAAATGGCCAAGAAACTAAAGATCTCGACCAACGCTGTGTACTACTCCCTTCACAGAACAGCGCAAACTGTCTCTAACCAGAATAGAAAGAGGAGTGGGAGACCCCGGTGCACAACTGAGCAAGAGGACAAGTACATTAGTGTCTAGTTTGAGAAACAGATGCCTCACAAGTCCTCAACTGGCAGCTTCATTAAATAGTACCCGCAAAACACCAGTCTCAACGTCAACAGTGAAGAGGCAACTCCGGGATGCTGGCCAAGCATTGCGCCTTTTCCTTTTCAATAATGATTACTTTTTTTGGTTGCACCTCTACTCACGTTGGTTGAGTACCATCCACTTCTTTCCGGGAGAGACTAGCCAGTCATTTTAGACGTGCCAATATACAACAGTTGAAAATATTTTTCAGCCGAGAACACAAACAACAACAACAAGTTTAAGAGTCCAAGTTTGAAATTGACATCGACCAGCTTTTCCCCCGACGCAACTAACCAAATAACGAGTCAAGACGTGTATCATTCATTCATTCATGAGTGGGGGTGGCAATCAAGAAGTGCCATAGCCTCGATATTTTTTATACACCTCAAAATCCACAGGTAGGTGCACTTGATCCATGCCGAGCTTCAAAGAGTACACAAGGCGGGTCAAACAGCTTACATGATATGTATGTAGGGGTTTCTATTGAAATTATGCATTATTTTTCGACTCTGACTGGCTTGACTCTGTCTTATGTAGCAAAACAATTTAATTGTATGTTTAAGTGGATAAAAGTAGAGACTCAGAAATAGAAAATGGTATATAATACAGTACAGTTGAGGAACAATGGGAAAGTAATTCTGCTTTGAAAGTAGATAAACTTGTAACCTCACTTTTGAGAAAAGTGAGGTTTTGGTACACTTACTGGAGAGCTCTCCTTTGTCTACACCCATTTAGCATCGTTCACACCCTCTTAAGATTTAGCCCCACCCGTCTCTTTAAGGATTCACATGTGAGGCCATGTACTAAACAACCAAATATTTCAAGAACTAAAGGCAGGTTTATACTACGAGTGTGTTCATAAATTTTATCTGGAGTGCCAGAGTGTGCTCTGGGCGTTAGTAAACTCAGGCCGCTGTCAGATTGTCCGTTTGCAGTTCATAGCACACACTGCACACTCTGTCCAAGAAGTAGGTGTTAATCTGAGCGTTCTTACCTAACAACAGCAGTGACGCACCCAAGCTAACTGGCTAACGTTGGCTAGCTTGGTAGCTACTTCCAGACACAAATGAGAGAACAGCTCACTCTGACCATTTTACTCGCCCAGCAGAGCTGTTAGTCTGTTTTCATGTTATCCAGAGTGTTGGTGACTGCAACTGTGCTGCTGGCAACAATTTAATTATGCTATTTTGCCGATGTTTACTGACAACGGCTATATTCAACGGCCGTTGAGCATTTGTAAATTCGTCAGTTATTTTGTGCTCTGAAATCAGAGTAGATAGCCAGATCGAATTTACCAGCTATGTCTATCGAAAGTTGTCGCAGTGACATCATGAACATTCGATTGAAATGATAGTGGAGTCTTTTGTTTAGACATGTAGCTAGCTAGCTAAACAATGAGCTATAATACCATAATGTCATAATGTCACTACCGTGCACGAATCTGCAGGTAGTTAACCAGCCAGGTTCAATGTTAGCTATCTAACATTAGGCTATAACTAGCAATGCAAATGGCTCTGAAATACTAAAAATATTACTGCACAGATCATACACATAACGTTAGCTAGCAAGCCAGCCAGCTAATGTTAGCTAGCTAGCTAAACAGTACACTTTAACTTGAAATAAAAATGACTTTCTGACTAAATTAGAAATGTGCAATATCTGAAAATGTAGCTACCTCCACTATCTTACCTGTATACATGGATGGACGCTTCTATTTCTCTGTCATGGATGCCATGGTTGCCCTTAGTTTGAAGATGTAATCCGGAGACAGGTGTTTTATACAACAGCCTTCTCTATGTTCTCTTTTCGACTCTGTCTGCATATTTGCAATCAAACAACAGAATTTTGTCCTTAGCTATCATACTCTAATTCCATTGATTTTAAAACTCGGTCCTCCAGAAAGTGGCGAGCAACACTTATCACATAATATAATTGCATATCTTTTTTTTTTAAATGTGTTCGAAATAATTATCTATACATACTGACCAGCTCATGTTATAGACAGAAGCATGCAACATTGCAGACCAATCCAAACTCATCTCTCGGCATGTCCAGCCCACTCATTATCTCAGCCAATCATGGCTAGAGGGAAGGTTGCTGGCTTTTTCCATGGCTAAACCTACTAGGCTCATAATTTAACAATTGTACTCGTATTTACAGATGGCATACAAGTTTGTTATTAAGGCACGTGAAAGTTCACATGTTCCAGAAGCTATTTCTGACAACAACAAAAAACGAATTTTGATGCCAATTGTTTTTTTACGTTCAAATGGCTCTCCTGTGAAGTACTGACGCATGACATATGCCTAGTTTCCTAACTAGTCATTAATAGTCAACCTCTTATGTCTGATCAAAAATAGTCTAAATCCGACTCATGATCAATGTCTAGCGGCCAAATTATTTGACCTGTTTAGTCGCCAAAAATCATTGTGCTTCTTTACATGAAGGTGACATATCTGAGCATATATTTGCACCATATTCAGTAGTAGGCTACAAGGCACGAAAAGACAAACATCGTCATATTTAATCACATGTCAAGAGTGTGCAAAGCTGTCATCAAGGCAAAGGGTGGCTACTTTGAAGAATCTCAAATATAAAATATATTTAGATTTGTTTAACACTTTTTTGGTTATTACACAATTCCATATGTGTTATTTCATAGTTTTGATGTTTTCACTATTTATTCTACAATGTAGAAAATAGTAAAATAAAGAAAAATCCTTGAAGGAGTAGGTGTGTCCAAACTTTTGACTGGTAGTGTATATATCACATTGGCAAGGCAAATTAACTAACAGGTTGTAGAGGAAACAACGCAATTATCACAACACACAGGTTGTAGTATGGCTTTTTTTCCTGGCTTGGCTTCCCCAGGGATTTTACCCACGCACCACTACGGTTATTAGAGTTGCACACCCTCAATACCCCTGCCTGCCCTGTTTGTTACGGACAAGGGTTGCGATGGGTGCAGATTGGGTCATCAGCGGCGGTTCCTCGCAGTACAGACCCAATGTGGTGGTAGTGTTGGCCTGTGATCCACTCCAAACTGTCAATGCATAAATCATTAATAAAAATATTGTAATTTCACATAACCATACCACAAGGTAGCTAATTACTCTTCCTGTTTCATGTATGACGAGAAAGCTTGTTCCAGTTAGTTAACTAGCTAGCCAAGTTGCTAGTTAGCAAGCTAGCTAAGTTAGTCACTGTAGCTAGCTAGCTTTATTAACCAGTAATACAAAATATGCCTAATAGTTTTAAAATGTTAACTGTCACCTTGTGGCTTGATAGAGGCAAAAAAAAACGTTATTTGTTAGCTAGCTAGGCTACCTGTTAGCGTTTACTAGGGGTGTGCCGAGTAGTCAGACAAAACAAGTATCGTAACGGATACGGTCAATCTTCTGTATACGATTATGATCCTAGTATTATTTGTAAATATCTGTGATCAGAACAAAAGTTATTTTGGGGTGCCAGCAACCATCTTTCTCATGTCAATCAGTCACAGAGTTTCTAAACCATACTGTACTGTCTTTGAGTTAGTCATATGCTAGGTTCTACATGGTCTAAATAACTCAACTGGCTAGTTTACTTGTCTGTAAAAAGAAGGGTGGGCTGTACGTTGATCCTGCTGCTCTGATTGGATATAGTGAAGCTTTATTTCTCCATCCACTCGCTTCATAATTTCCCCCAATCACTTTTCCTTGCATGTTTCTGTTCTGATCATTTAGATTGCTGCTGCCTGCTACTATGATAAATCACATGGCGAAGATGTTTACCATCAATCTATCAATGGGCAGAATATCTAACAAGTGGGGCAAGTAGGATAAAAATATGAAACGCTGACGCACATTCTGACTGAGTGACAGTAAACTTGGCTGCCCACTGCAAATTGAGGACACAGACACACACACACAAACACACCCACCCTGTCACGATTCTCTTCCTTCGGGACAGACCAAGACGCAGCGATGTAGCCAGAATACATGATTTATTGACGAGACGGAACAAAACAATAAACGAAGAAACAAGACGTGAGCCCTAACGCTAAATTCTAAACTATACACAAAGATCTAAACCTAACCACGACTGGCGAAACCTAACTAAACACGAACGGAGAAACCTAACTAGACATGACTGGAGAAACCTAACTAGACACGAAAGACAAGAACCCGACTGAACATGATGAACGTAACATAAACAATAACCCACCAAACTAAAGTGCAACTCCCAAATATATATATGGTTCCCAATTAGAGACAACGAGACTCAGCTGCCTCTAATTGGGAACCATTATCCCAACATAGAAATAGACACCCTAGAACATACAAACCCTACACCAAAACGAAACCAACACGCTCCAGCCTGTCATCTCAGGCCTGGGCGTTACACACCCCTCCACGTACCGCTACTTATCTGCAGCTTTTTTGCAGTGAGAACATGCAGGGAGGTATCTTGCCAACATCTATTTAGGCATATTAAAACACTGCAGTTTTTTCCCGATTACGAGTATCATCCGATCCGATTCGACTACCAACTGTCAATTTACGGATACAATTACAAATACGAGTATGGCCATGTCGGCACACCCCTAGCGTTTACCCCCTATCAAGCCTCGCTAGCTAACTAGCCCTACTGGCTGCTAGCCATATTAGGTAACGTTCTTGATTCTAGTTACTAAGATAAATAAAACATCTAAAATTATCTAGCTACTCACTTTAGCGTTAACTTCTTTCAGGTATTTTTTTAACAGCTTCTCACTTCTTTGTGCCTCCAGTTGTCAGTTCAAGCACACACCGTTTACACACTCATTTGTGGCTCCCAAATTAAAAACTGAAAGTTGGAACTCCACAGCAGAATATAGTGATTCTTGCTAGGCTACCAGTTACAGTGCTTTAAGCTTGCGATTTGCGAGTGCATTTTTACAGAGGGAATACAAAAAGTATAGCTAATGTCTGAAATAATTATATGGATTTAATACTTGTCAAATTATTGAAAATGTCCACAAAACTCAAATAAGTATCAGAAATGTTACTGATTTAGCATATCTAAAAGCATATCAAGATCCTGATATGAACCTCAGTCAAGAGCATATGCATGGTATGTGCTGAGAAAATATACTATGTAGGCCTACTAAACTCAGCAAAAAAAGAAACGTCCTCTCACTGTCAACTGCGTTTATTTTCAGCAAACTTAACATGTGTAAATATTTGTATGAACATAACAAGATTCAACAACGGAGACATACTGAACAAGTTCCACAGACATGTGACAGAAATTGAATAATGTGTCCCTGAACAAAGGGGGTCAAAATTAACAGTCAGTATCTGGTGTGGCCACCAGCTGCATTAAGTACTGCAGTGCATCTCCCCTTCATGGACTGCACCAGATTTGCCAGTTCTTGCTGTGAGATGTTACCCCACTCTTCCACCAAGGAACCTGCAAGTTCCCAGACATTTCTGGGGGGAATGGCCCTAGCCCTCACCCTCCGATCCAACAGGTCCCAGACGTTCTCAATGGAATTGAGATCCGGGCTCTTCGCTGGCCATGGCAGAACACTGACATTCCTGTCTTTCAGGGAATCACGCACAGAACAAGCAGTATGGCTGGTGGCATTGTCATGCTGGAGGGTCATGTCAGGATGAGCCTGCAGGAAGGGTACCACATGAGGGAGGAGGATGTCTTCCCTGTAACGCACAGCGTTGAGATTGCCTGCAATGACAACAAGCTCAGTCCAATAATGCTGTGACACACCGCCCCAGACCATGACAGATCCACCACCTCCAAATCGATCCCGCTCCAGAGTACAGGCCTCGGTGTAACGCTGATTCATTCAACGATAAACGTGAATCCGACTATCACGCCTGGTGATACAAAACTGTGACTTGTCAGTGAAAAGCACTTTTTGCCAGTCCTGTCTGGTCCAGCGACGGTGGGTTTGTGCCCATAGGCAACGTTGTTGCCGGTGATGTCTGGTGAGGACCTGCCTTTCAACAGGCCTACAAGCCCTCAGTCCAGCCTCTCTCAGCCGACAGTCTGAGCACTGATGGAGGGATTGTGCGTTCCTGGTGTAACTTGGACAGTTGTTGTTGCCGTCCTGTACCTGTCCCGCAGGTGTGATGTTCGGAAGTACCGATCCTGTGCAGGTGTTGTTACACGTGGTCTGCCACTGCGAGGACGATCAGCTGTCCGTCCTGTCTCCCTGTCTTAGGCGTCTCACAGTACGGACATTGCAATTTATTGCCCTGGCCACATCTGCAGTCCTCATGCCTCCTTGCAGCATGGCTAAGGCATGTTCACGCAGATGAGCAGGGACCCTGGGCATCTTTCTTTTTGTGTTTTTCAGAGCCAGTAGAAAGGCCTCTTTAGTGTCCTAAGTTTTCATAACAGTGACCATAATTGCCTACCGTCTGTAAGCTGTTAGTGTCTTAACGACCGTTCCACAGGTGCATGTTCATTAATTGTTTATGGTTCATTGAACAAGCATGGGAAACAGTGAAACCTTTTACAATGAAGATCTGTGAAGTTATTTGGATTTTTACGAACTATCTTTGAAAGACAGTCCTGAAAAAGGGACGTTTCTTTTTTTGCTGAGTTTATCAGTATTTGTTATCATATATAGAAAATAAGATGTCCACACTAAACTCAATAAACTGGGCCTGGTATACCTGTCAATTTCTGACCAATGGACATAATTAAAAACAGGATCCATTTTTCTTCCCACGCATTATCTACTGTGTTTTATTTTGAACCATATCTTGAAACACTGTGCAGAAGCACAGCTATTGAAGTTGGTGAAAAGTTTGCTGCACATTGACAAATTGGATCTGCCACAATGTATTATCATCCTCTGATGTATTTTGAAACAATGGGCAGAGAGACACTTTGTCATTCTTGAGACAAACTACCCACACCAGAAAACACTTCTGTACAAAACGATTCTGGCCCAGCATGTTTTGAAAACATTTGGCTGCATTGAAGCCAGACTACTGTTCAAGGTAAGGCCAGACAATGTAAATGGCTGGGCAGTAATTAAATAGTTTTCGCGTGAATACCTTTAGTATGACGCGCACTCACTGACTCCCAGTCCGACTAAATCCGCTGTGGAGGGAGAGAGATGGCTGTGAGAGAATGGGAAGAAGGCCGATTAAGTGGCATTAACAGGCTTTTAATTTAAGGCCTGGCTTATTAAATGTCAAACTCAAAGGGCTGAATGGATTTCAAAGACGAGCTGAGTCAACGTGCCATCAGACATGACCATGAAACCTGCCTCATTGCTATTCCTAACTGTTGAGGTGCCGTAGATTATGCTGAGACATATCGAAAAACCTGCCCTCTGATCAAAAATACAAAGGTCAGGGAAGAAGTCAGAGAAGTTGTTGATCCCAGAACAAGATTAAGTAGGCCTACTACTGTACCCAAGCCCTTTAGGAAAGCAGATACATGCATTGGTTTCTTTTGGAATTTTTAGTGAGGGGAGGGAACGGGCAGTTCTTGGTTATTCACATCGACAGGACCCTTTCAACCCCTCATTCCCTGTCGTAGGGCTTTCGGGCCACATACGTTATTTGAACCTCTAATGCAGATGAACATGTATATTTGAAAGGCGTTGCACAAGACAATGTCATGCCTGCTTGACAGTGAACATGGAGAAGAAAATATGGCTGAGAAAGAGTATGTTTAATGACAGCCACAGATCCTTTTGCATCTGAGTGTAATGGTGCTAATGTTATAGTAATGCCATTCATTTTGGCCCATTAGTTGTCAATTAATGATAACACCCAGGAGTGAAAGTAAGGCGGTAATGTCTGGTACAGCGTCCTGGCAAAATAAATAGTGTGGCTCCTCCATACCTGTAAAACGTGAGATTATCACAATTAATACAGAATATGCGCAGGTAGCCTACAGGAGCGCCTTTGTTAAGTGATTGTTTGACAATCAGATGAAAACATCATGACTGGTTGGGTTTATGCCACATTGAAAGGCTTAGACGGCATGTGCATAAGGCTAGGGGAAGCTTTCCCTAAAGTAAATTTAATTAAATTGCCAAAATTATGTAGCCTAATTATCTTACTCCTGTCTTTACAAAAATAAATAAAATCATTCAAAATAGTCTACTACACCAAAAACATTTTAGACAAGCTTGAGTGTGAAATTTTCGGCCTGTCCAACACACAGGCATATCGCAATATTAAAAAATACAGTACAATTACGGAAAAACTGTTTGGAAAGCAAATGGCTATTGCTGTAAAGAGATGACAATGAAAAGACTCCAATCTGTCTTTTAGCTAGCCTATCAAAATTCTTAACTTTATTGAGCGAACAGAAGCCTGTCATATTGGCACCAGCGGAGAACATCTGACATATCCCCAGTGAGTGTGCATATTCACTGTCTTTATCATTGGGTCAGTGCCACGTTTGTTTGTTTTTGGACAATCATTTCCTCCTTCAGGTTAGATGGACGTCATATTGTATTTGCGTCTCCCCTTTTTGTAGGCCGATTATATGTCTCAGACAACATTGTTTTTATTGATCTGTTTGTCAGTGTCAGCAGAGTAGGCTAGCCTGTAATTTTTGTAGTATTTAAAAAAATGTGTGCGCGCACTTGGGTGTCCCGTACCGGTTATAAATTAAATCTACTTTCACCCCTGATAATACCACTATACCATGGTCAGCCAGTGCATGACAAAGTATTGGTCGGTGAAAATGTAAGGAAACGTCCACTGCGCTGTGTTTCTAAAGAAGCAAAATGTACAGTGGATGATAGGGATGCATGCTTCAACGATAGTCCATGTATTTGCTTAGAATTTACTAAGTAAAATGGTAATTTCACAATAATAATGTATTATTTACTTGTCTTCCGTCAGAAATTTGCCTTTGTGATATTTTACCAAAAAGTAGGTCAATATAGGTCAATATATGACTGACTACAAAAGACATGAGATCAGGTAGAACTTAATGCATTTCAATACCTTAGAAGTGCTACAATTAAAGACATGCAGCAGTGTAATGTCAATTATGTTCTCACCTCACAAATAGTCCATAGGGTGGAAGACATCACAACGTCTCCTTATTTTAGTCATTTTCTTTCCCCTCTGTGGTTCAGTAGCAAAAAGCATATGTCTAGATACTTGCTCAACCCTGGAGCCAGCATAACATAATCTAGGGTTGTTGATAGTGCTTTGATAGTGGTGTACCTTTACAGACGCATCAATCATAAATTGATCTAACATTGAAAAGGGAGTGTGTAAAAAAAACTAGCCTTTATTGATCACTTGCAAAACCTGCTGAATAGATCTTCCATATTCCCTAGAGCAGCGTATAAACTGATTCTGGAAAAGATTTGGATGATATAATTAGCCTGCATCCAAGTCATAATTCATTGCCCAGCCAACACAAAGGGAGTGTATCAGCAGTAGCAGAATTCTAGCCTCAGCACTTCCATATTTTTACTGCAAGCCTGCATCCTACAACACAGACGGGCATTCAGGTGTGGTTAAGCATTTGTGCCCAACCCTAAAGCTCCTGTACCCTGAAATTCAGAGCACATAGATAAAGCACTTTCAGTGGAGATTCTCCATTGTGTATGCTGCCTATTCAGGAGCAGGCTCAATCTGGGTTTGGGAAACCGAACACTAGGCGTTTTTCCATTAAACTATTCCTTAACTTAATAATATCACAGCTGAGTATGTAGTCAGTAGTGGAGTTTTCAGAGTGAGTGGCAAGTAGGGGAGGATTAATTAGGGATCAAGAGGTTTTGATCAGGGGTGCAGGGAGCCATCATTCATTCAATAGATGTACCATACTCAAGGGAGAAGTCTGGGAGCTGCAGGGATTACATGCATTCAGATGAAAACCACCACAGGAGTCAACCAAAAGCCTTTCCAAAAGCCTCTCCATGGTGCATAGTAATGAATGTCTTACCTCCTTCCATGTTGTGGTGGCTATGGACACAGAGAACCTCTCGCTCAAAATTGTGCAACGACTCTGCTTGAAAATATGTTCAGTATATAGTTAAAGTTTGACAAGGCACTGGGATGAGAAGGTGTGTGTTGTGGGGGACTTAAGCATGGTTGTGATGCGGTCAAAGGCACAGGGTGAAGCTAAAATAATACTGTTGACCAGCACAGCCATGATAAATCCCTATAATGTATATAACTATGTAATGTTACTGTTATCCAATGCAATATGGTTCTACACTGAAAGAAGGTATTCTGATTATAAATGAATTGTTTAAATAAGATTCCTTAGATAGATCGCACACCAAGATTTAAACAAACGCAGATAAAGAACCTGTGCACTGCAATTGCTTTAAAGGTGCTGCTTGAGCCGGCAACCGCAAGCTTACATTGAGTGTAATCTCTGCGAAAATGTGGGAAATTGCCTTCTACTGCGCATTAATCTGTGTTGGATTGAATCACAGCCTGTATTTGCTTCTGCCCTTCACAAATAAAAACTGTTTTTTTTAATTGGGCACAGGTAGGGTAGTGAGTTTTTCCCCTGGTTTACATTAGCTCTTTTGCAGGTTTTACTAGGCTATAACATTTCTTCCATCCTAACCAAATTTCCTCATGTGCTTGCATGCGCCTCCCCAAATCAAGGTGTTTTGGTATTTCCCTGATTCACAAGGCTTTTCCATGTACTAACTTTTACTATATCACACGTCAGTATAGTCTACCAGTCTAACAGTTTATCCTGCCCTCTATCCACCATTCAGAGTGACAATAGTGGATTGTTTGTCCAGATCTGCAATACTCAAGTAATCATACCACACATAAAAACATTCAAAGCTGCATTAATTTGGATAGGAATTGACAAGAACAAATAGGAATAGCTGATAGGCAGCGGAGAGGCCAGGTGCATCATTGCACATGAAAGAACAGTGAAGACATGAGACACACAGCTAATGTCCCTTAATGATCTTGTTTAGGGACAATACAATTATCCTACCTAGACTACCTACAACACCACAATGCAATGAACAATTCTACAACATTCTACTCTAGGCTGCAGTGGAAATGTCATTTGAATAACAATGCAAAACATTTGAATGTTTCATTTGATTTGGATCAGTTGTGGGTCTACTCTGTACAGTTTATAATGCCTAGAAAGGCACAGGCCAGTCTGGATGTATTTTTACTTCTGATCCTGAATGTGCTGTCTGTTGCAGATCATCATTCTCCCAAATCGTCCTATAATAATGTGGCCACATATGCTCCCGGCAGGCCCAGTTATTCAGAAAAGTTTAAGAGGTGCTCTGCCTCTTCTCCAATCTGAGTGTCTATTCCTCTCGCACCTAGAACCTATCGCTTCAATATAGAGTAAATGTTTATAATTTAACTTTTGAAATGTATTACCTTTTTTATGAGGCATAACCACAACTAGTCACAATGTTTTAATCGGATGAGGCTACTTCAAAAGTCTCCTGTAGGCATGCACATGTTCATCCAAAAGTATAATTCCAGCATCCTCAAAATGGCTTGACATTAACCAAGTTTCCATCCAACCTTTTTATGCAATTAAAGTAGCCTACATGTCTGATAAAAAACGGCACCACTACATGGGAAAGCATGCAGTTTATTAGACTACAGATTAAATAAATTACGATGAATTTCACAGGGTGATGAAAGTGCACAGTGATAAGGTTGATGCTCCTTTCAATAAATATTGGGGGTCATATTCTGGTGACATTATGATTCCCACTTGGCTGCCATTTGACAAATAAAAATAATCGGTTGATGAGTGAACAGCGTTTTCCAGCAGCAGGTTCGGCAGCAGGCCGGCAACGCCGAATACCTAAGCTGGACAGGAGGGGGAGCCAAAGCGGGACAGGAGGGGGAGCCAAAGCAAAGGCTGGTGTGACAGTACCCCCCGAGGTGCTGCTCCAGCAGCGGGGCGCCGCCGACCCTAGGGACGATCCAGGAGACGTGGTGCGGGTCGGTCGGTCGGTACGACATCTGTGGAAGTCCCGAATGAGAGAACGGTCCAGTACGTTCCATGCCGGAACCCAGCACCGCTCTTTGGGACCGTGCCCCTCCCAGTCGACCAGGTACTGGAGAGACCCCCCATGACGCCATGAGTCCAACAGGCTGCGGACAGAGTACTCCGAGGCCCCCTCGACGTCTGAGGGAGGGGAGGTGCGTCGTGGGGTCCAGCACTAGCCAAGGGACCAGATACTACCAGCCTGAGAAGAGATACATGAAATGAGGGTGAGATATACAGTAATTGACAGGGAGCTGTAATCTGTACGTCATCTCATTGACTCTCCTCAGGACTTTGAACGGCCCCACAAACCGCGGGCTCAGCTTCCGGCATGGCAGGCGGAGGGGCAGGTCCTTTGTAAAAAGCCAGACCCTATCACCGGGGTGAAATACCGGGGTCACACTGCAGTTCTGCCGGAGGACGAGGCGCGCGCTGTAGTCCATACCTCCTTGGCGCACCGGAACCCATTGTCCACCGCAGGAGCCTCGATCTGACACCGGTGCCATGGTGCAGGGCCGGCTGATAGCCTAGAACACACTGAAAGGGTGTTAGTGGATGAGTGACAGAGGGAGATTTGTGCGTATTCTGCCCAAGGCAGAAATGCAGCCCACTCCCCTGGCCAGTCCTGACATTAACTACGAAGGTACCTACCCAGTTCCTGATTTACTGTTTCCACCTGCCCATTAGATTGAGGACGGTACCCGGAGGTGAGGCTGGCCGTGACCCCAGGCGTTCCATGAAGGCCTTCCAGACACGGAAGGTGAACTGAGGACCACGGCCTTAGGGAGACCAGGCAGAGGAATCAAACGGCAGGCTTAGGAAAACGACCAGGATGGTCAGGTGCCCCTGCGAGGGGGGAAGGTCTGTGACAAAGTACAAGGAGAGATGGGACCAGGGTCATTGTGGAACTGACAGCGGGTGGCGTTTGCCATAGGGTAGGTGTCTCTGTGTCTTGCTCTGTGCGCAGGTGGAGCAGGAAGAGACTTAAACCCGGACATCCTGGGGAATAGGGGAATAATGGGTGGACAGGGGAATAATGGGTGTAACTTTCTCCCTCCAATGCTCTGTGTCATGCACCCGGGACAACGCATCGGCCTTGACGTTCTTAGATCCCGGCCGGTAGGAGAGGGTAAAGTCAAACCTGGCAAAGAATAGGGCCCACCTGGCCTGACGCGGGTTCAGACACTTTGCTGCTCGAATATACTCTAGGTTCTGGTTGTCCGTCCAAACCAGGAATGGGTGTTGAGCACCCTCCAGCCAGTGCCGCCATGTTTTCAGCGCCTTCTTGACGGCCAGCAACTCAAGATCCCCCACGTCGTAATTCCGCTCCACAGGAGACAGCATCCGTGAGTAGAAGGCGCTTGGATGGAGTTTAGGCGGTGATCCAGTGCGTTGGGAGAGAACAGCCCCTACTCCAACCTCGGAGGCATCCACCTCCACAATGAAGGGCAGAGACGGGTCAGGATGAGCCAGAACAGGTGTGTTCCTTGAGCGCACGGAAGGCTTCGTTGGCCTCCTCAGTCCAGCACAGCTGTCGAGGGACCTCCCTTCAGGAGGTGAGAGGGGCCACCACTGTGCTGAATCCCCTAATGAAGCGCCTGAAATAGTTGGCAAACCGTAGGAAGCGCTGCACCGCATTTATGTTGAATGGAACAGGCCATGACTGTACTGCACTGACCCTCTGCTCTTCCATCTCCACTTCCGCGGTGGATATCCGATAGCCCAGGAAGGAGACCCCCTGCTGGAAGAAAAGGCACTTCTCCGCCTTGGCGTACAGGTGATGCCCTATCAGCCTCTCCAAAACGGACCAATTTGGTAAAGTACTGAGCACCGTGCATGTGTTCGATAACAGTGGGTATGAGAGGCAGGGGATAACTGAATTTAACAATTGCCTTATTCAGTGTCTGGTAATCGATACAGAGGCAGAGACCTCCGTCCTTCTTCACGAAAAAAAGAAGCTGGAGCAGGCCAGAGAGGTGGACGGACGGAGGAATGCTTGGGCCAGCGCCTCCTGAACGTAGACCTCCATGGCTTCGGTCTCTGCATGCGAGAGAGGGAAGATGTGCCCCCGCGGGAGGGTAGAACCAGGGAGTAGGTCGATAGCGACTCTCTGCAGTAGGAGCAAAGACCATGTTGACGGCGACGTTGGCGTTCCTTTGGGGGAAGGTGCGTCGTGCCCACCTCCATGGGCTCAGTCTCGCTGGAGGTTCTTGGGAGAGTTGGGTGAAGTGCTCATAGGACTGCACTTCTGGACCGTCTCTCTCCCAGACGGCGTGTACCCACTCCAGAGCCCCGCCTGTCAGCACCGAGATCACCAAGGCCACCTTGTCCCTCTCGGAGGCCGTCCCGGCATGATGGGCAAAGTGGATGTCACACTGCGGGAGAAACCCCCTACAGTGAGCTGGGGTGCTGTCAAACCGCACCGAGGAGGGGCAGGTGGACGTTGCTGATTGGACCGGTGATGTAGATGGTGGTGGGGTGACTGGAACGACCGCTGGGAAGGTGATGGTGTAGCCAGCAGCTGGCGTACGTTCCCGGAGCACCTCGTCCATGGCAGTCCCGAGGTGCTCCAGACACTAGGGCTTCCCTTAGATGCTAATTGCCGGCATTTGGCCGATAAAAAAATTAAAAGCAGATATTTAAAATTGTAGTGGGACAAACTGTCCAGGAGAGGCTGTCTATTATAGCCTACAACCCGAATCCACGCTTCAGCACCATTCTCTCATGCCTTGAGTGCAAGTGTGCCTTCTGCTTAAGGAGCGAGCGAGTGAGATAGGAGCCTTGGCCTAGGCTATTGTTGATGGGGGGGATGGAAGCCTTTTTCATTGAAGTAAAACAAAAGTTAGAGGGAAAAAAGTATGCCTATAGTGAAAAGCTTACAAGGGGAATTTAATCTAACTTTTCATGTTGTAGTGGACTAAGATGAGAAGAATGCAAGGCTACTGTGCAACTCCCTATTCAAGTAGGATGCAATTTGGTATGGAACTTAAATGTATTTATAATCATTTGCTTTATCATTATTATTATAGTATATCATTGTTATTATTGGAAGGCTATTTATTAATTGAAGCCCCTTCTTTAAATATGCAAAACCTGCTTGGTTCAATTCTGTTGATACACTTTCATTGGCAAAATGAAATTCAATCTATCTTTTTATTGTGTGCTCCATAATTAGTTTATAAGTCAGTCTGTTGTAAAATAAATAACATTAGCCTATTTATGTAATTTGTTGGGTATTGTAGACACTTGCCTTTGCTGGCAATTGCTGCAATATAGCCTGTTCAAAACTTTAAACAAGTTCCCAAGTGATTTGTTTCATTCTGTTGAGCCATTTTCTTTGGCCAAATGAAGTTTCAACTGTAATGCTGTGTTTGCTGCAATATAATAGCCTCCTTCTGTACATCTATATCTGAATAGCAGATGCAGTATATTGCCTATATAAAGGAAGATAAGCTTAGGCCTAGCTCCAGAGAGATGGAGAGAGAGATAGGGATATGCCGGTGGCATGCTACAACACTGACATGCATTTCTTTATATATTTGTATATTCACATTTTGTTACATTATAGCCTTATTCTAAAATGTATTAAATAGTTTTTTTCCCTCATCATCTACACACAATAGCCCATATTGACAAAGCAAAAACAGGTTTTTAGAAATGCTTGCTAATTTATATTTTAAAAAAAAACTGAAATAGTACATTTACATAAGTATTCAGACCCTTTACACAGTACATTGTTGAAGCACCTTTGGCAGCGATTACAGCCTTGAGTCTTCTTGGGTACAGCGCTACAAGCTTGGCACAACTGAATTTGGGGAGTTTCTCCCAGTCTTCTCTGCAGATCCTCTCAAGCTCTGTCAGGTTGGATGGGGGGCGTTGCTGCACAGCTATTTTCAGGTCTCTCCAGAGATGTTCGATCAAGTTCAAGTTCAGGCTCAAGCTGGGCCATTCAAGGACATTCAGAGAATTGTCCCGAAGCCACTTCTATGTTAACTTGGCTGTGTGCTTAGGGCCGTTGTCCTGTTGGAAGATGAACCTTCGCCCCAGTCTGAGGTCCTGAGCACTCTGGAGCAGGTTTTAATCAAGGATCTCACTATACTTTGCTCTGTTCATCTTTACCTTGATCCTGACTAGTCTCCCATTCCCTGCCGCTGGAAAACATCCCCACAGCATGATGCTGCCACCACCATGCTTCACCGTAGGGATGGTGCCAGGTTTCCTCCAGACGTGATGCTTGGCATTCAGGCCAAAGAGTTCAATCTTGGTTTCATCAGACCAGAGAATCTTGTTTCTCATGGTCTGAGAGTCTTTAGGTGCATTTTGACAAACTCCAAGCAGGCTGTCATGTGCCTTTTACTGAGGAGTGGCATCCATCTGACCACTCTACCATCAAGGCCTGATTGGTGGAGTGCTGCAGAGATGGTTGTCCTTCACTCAACAGAGGAACTCTAGAGCTCTGTCAGAGTGACCATCGGGTTCTTGGTCACCTCCCTGACCAAGGCCCTTCTCTTCTGATTGCCAGCGATAGGAAGAGTCTTGGTGGTTCCAAACTTCTTCCATTTAAGTATGATGGAGGCCACTGTGTTCTTAGGGACCTTCAATGCTGCAGAAATGTTTTGGTACCCTTCCCCAGATCTGTGCCTCGACACAATCCAGTCACGCAGCTCTACGGACAATTCCTTTGACCTCATGGCTTGGATTTTGCTCTGACATGCACTGTCAACTGTGGGTCCTTATATAGACAGATGTGTGCCTTTCCAAATCATCTCCAATCAATTGAATTTACCACAGGTGGACTCCAATCAAGTTGTAGAAACATCTCAAAGATGATCAATGGAAACAGGATGCACCTGAGCTCAATTTAGAGTGTCTTATTTACTTGCGTAAATAAGGTATTTCTGTTTTTATTTTTACTAAATGTGCAACAATTTCTAAAAACCTGTTTCCGCTTTGTCATTAGGGGGTATTGTGTGTAAATTGCTGAGGATTTTAAAAAAATCAATTTTAGAATAAGGCTGTAACATAACAAAATGTGGAAAAAGTCAAGGGGTCTGAATACTTTCCGAAGGCAATCTTTTTTTCCCAGGACAAATACAATGAATCAATCCAAGCTGCAGCAGCAATTTGATGAATGGAAAGAGGCATCTGTTACAAATACCAAAACATTTAATGACATTCAGAGAATGTCAAGCCAAGCCTTCAATACTGGGTAAGCCTACAAGGTAGGGAGGGATGTGTTTTCTGTTTGTTGAGATTGACACAGTATATTCATTGTGGTGTTGATGTTTTTTTATGACACCTTGAGTTGGACCAGCCCAGACCCCGGCTTCCCAGTGTGTATCATAGCTGATCATTGGAAATGTATTAGGGGCAAGGCCCATATCCAGAACAAAATGTATCATATCCATGGAGTGTTCCTTCTCTCGACCCACTCACACAATAATTTGTTCCTAAACAGCCCTCAGTCCCCAAAAACATTATGTTTATGTGGTATCACCATGGTTGCAGGTACTCACATATTCTGAGACTGTTCTAGTGGTTGTTGGGCCTACAGAGCCTTTTTCCCAGTCCTTAAGCCATCTAATCCTCTTTTAGAAATATTCTTGCGTCATGTTTTTCATTGGCTTTGAGTTCCATCCCATAAGCAGTAACTCATACTGCATGAAGTTTAAACAAGCATAGTAAACCTGGATGAATTAAAGCCAGCAAAATACCATAGTGATGAAAATAGTAAGTCAGCCAGTCAGTTAGTTAGTTGCTAGTTAGTTAGTTATTTCATTTGTTAGCTAGTTAGTTAATTAATTTGTATGTTAACAGTTTGTTAGTTCGCTAGTTATTTAGGGTAGCTTCCAACTCCCTGCCCTTTTCCAAAGTGCAGCTTGGAGAGATGCCCTTTATTTAAATGAGGGCATTCTTTCTGTCCATTTTTGTGGGGCAACAGATGCTCTACCATGCCGGAACAAAAATTATAGAAATGAAAACCCTGATGCCTTCAAAGTTAATATATAAAGAAGATACATATATTTTCAAGTGATCTTAACCCATAATGATGAGGAATGTTACATTTGCCAGTAAGAATGGGACTCAGGAGGCTCTAGCCAGGTCTCTGGTGAGGAAAAAATAATATGACAATTAACTATGCATTTTTAGATTTTTTCATCTGCAGTGGAGCAGAGTAAATTTATAAAATATTGAAGGAATGGAGCAGACTGGCAGATAAGCAAACAGGCAACCCAGCGAGATGGAAAAATGCAAATGTTGGTGCTTAACTAAGCTCCCAATTGATATGTACATTAGATGATCACTCAGATAAAAATATATAAATGTAATACTTTAATCGTTCTGAATACTTAAATGGGTCTTTGATCATGATGTAGGATAAAGCTCTAATGGGGTTTTACAATGAAATAATTATTATACTAATAATACTAATATACATTTAGGTATGTATATTTTTGAGGTGATGCAACTTGTTTGTATGCTATAGATATGTTCCTCCAAAAGTTATCACACTATCCATACACTTTTTGGTTCACTTGTGTTTTACTTAAAAACAAGTAATTATTTTGGTTAACTAATTGCTTGTCATTACAACAAAAAGAATCACCTAATTTCACTGAGCAGCAACAAAACATTGAACAAAAACAGTTTAACAATCAGCTCATGCTGAAGACAACTATGCTTCCCATCATCAGATTGAACAAAAATATGTCATTACGTTTATTGTACCTGGGCAACCAATGCCAACCAATGGCAACCTGATATAAACCGTGTTTTACATCAAACATCCACTTTACCAGTTATATAATGTTACTGTAATAGGTACTCTGTATTGATGGGCTCTATGGTTTTTATTTAGCCTTGTTCCCAGTTGTAGGGTAATATTAGTTAAAATATTTTGACAGGTTAACTGAATTGTAAGTACATTCAATAAAGTCTATGGATACAATGTGAAGAGATACAAAAATATTTCCTCAAGACAGGTGACAATGAGACTAATGAATAAAAACTAACCCTTGGGCCTCCCATGTGGCACAGCAGTCTAAGGCACTGCATCGCAGTGTTGTGGTGTCACTACAGCCTGGGGTTCGATCACAGGCTGTGTCATTACCAGCCTTGACCAGGAGTCCCATAGCGCTCACACAATTGGCCCAGCGTCGTCCGGGTAAGGTTTGGTCGGGGAGGCTTTGCTTGGCTCACTATCGCACTTTAGCGACTCATTGTGGCAGGCAGGCTGACTTCGGACGTCAGTTGAACAGTGTTTCCTCCGACACATTGGTGCACCTGGCTTCCGGGTTTAACTTCTTAGGGAGCGGCAGCCAAGGTGTCGGTTTTGGAGAGTCTGCCGTGCCCAAAGTAAAATACCTGCCACTCAGGCCCAGAAACTAGGATATGCACATAATTAGTACTATTGGATAGGAAATACTCTGAAGTTTCTGAAACCATTAGGATAATGTCTGTGAGTATAACAGAACTTATATAGCAGGCAAAAACCAGAGGAAAATCCACCGGATTTGCAGTTTCTTTTGTAGATGACCTTTTTCTCCAAGCTGCTTATTGGATTCAATGTTATGTAGGACTGAGACTCCAGTACCTATGGCTTCCACTAGATGTCAACAGTCTTTAGACAGTGTTTGGAGGCTTTAGCACTAAGCAGAACTGATAGGAAGAGGAAATAGTCAAAGGACCTCAGATGGCAACAATGTTTCACGGGCACGAGATTGTGAGCCCGCCCCACTTTATTTTCCTTTTATATCGTTTATGATATCATCCGAGTGCATTATTATTGCTAATATTCATAAAAGGATACCTAAGGATATATAAAAAATTATGTTTGATTTGTTTGGAGAAAGTTTATAGGTATATTTGAACGCGTTCTCTTCACGGTTCAATGGGCGACTCAACGGTGGATTTTCTGAACATAACGCGCCAACCAAACGGAGATTTATGGATATAATAAATGACTTTTTCTAACAAAAGAACCATTGGATGTCTTCGTTGGACACTTGGGAAGCCCTCAGCAGAAGTTCTTCAAAAGGTAAGTGATTTATTTTAGCTCTTATATGGGTTTTTTGTGATCCGCACTGGATATGAATTTATGCTAATGCATAAATATTGGAGGTGCTATCCTCAAACAATCAAATGTTGTGCTTTCGCCGTAAAGCCTTTTGAAATCTGACAACACTGTGATATTGCCAAGAATCAGAGCTTTTGATGACTATGCAACACTTGTATATTGATGAATGTTAATTCATCAATAATTCAACTTTTGGATTTTGAATTTGGCGCCTTACATTTCATCGGGTAGTGACAGTTCTCCCTAATTAAGCTAGCGGGTGTTAAGAAGCAGATTTTTTTTCGGAGGATGCGTGACTTGACCTTTGTTTCTCCCGAGCCCGTTGGGGAGTTGCAGTGATGACACAAGATCGTAATCACAAAATTGGGGAGGAAAAAGAGGGTAAAAATAATAATAATAATTTTAAAGAACTAACCTAAAGAACTTGGTCTTGCAGCCGTAGAGCATTACATGGTAATGTTTTTGTTCTAAATTATGAATAACAGACATATTTTACTTTCCAGGAGAGGGCTGTCAGAACAGAACGGTCAGTTATCTTGTATTCTCTTTTGCATGAAACAAAGAAAATGAAAGATTGCTGTTGTGAAGAGTCACTCTTTATTGTTTTATTCCCTTAAAGTCGAGGAACCAAGATGTTGTGACACATTGTGAAGTGTAGGTCACGAAGGTATCGGAGTAATGTTGTGAGAGATGAAGTGTCCTGCTTTGTGGAAGCCCTATTTCACATTGAGTCACATTAGTATTCTGCTGGCTGTTTGCATCGTAGCCTGCTAGCTTGTGTAGTGTGGAAGACAGGCCCATCCAAGGGGCCTCTTGCGGGAGGGGGCAGCGTGGTTGACTCTCCGGGTTAATTGTTGCGTTGTGTTTCCTCACGAGAACGGCTCGCAATTACTGGGGAGAAGTTAACCCATTTCATATTCAGAGGATAAACTCTCAGTGTAAGTTTGGAGCCATGCAGCAGCCCCCACAATTAATCTGACCAGGAATCTGGGTTAAAGATGCTGTGTGTTTCTTTGGAGGGTTGTAGATTGGATGTGCATCCCTTCCACTATGCAGTTATAGTTCTTAATTCCAGCGCTTTTGTCAGGGAGTCTGACAAAACCATTAATAATGACAAATCAGTCTTTAGCAATGTGGAAAGCAGTCTACTGTACTGGCAATGAGAGAGAGAGGAGAGGACACAGGAGGAACTCAGCGGGTGGTGGCAAGGTAGTGACTGGACAAGTAGGTGTTATTCTGGCTCGGCTGTCTATACACAGTGTTGGTGGAGACAATTTATGATTTTCTCATATACCATGGCCTTCAGCCAATCAGAATTCAGGGCTCGAACAGCTCAGGACTGTTGGTTTGGAGGTAGCCATGTTACAGTAACTAGTGTATCTACTGTCTTGATATCTTCGTTCACACTCATGGATTTTAATTAACAGCTTGACAACCAAATAGTTTTTTCTTATGCGTTTATCTCCATAGCAACCAAAACAGAATTTAGCGATTTGGTGCTAATACACATTATTGTGGGGGAAATACCATCATATCTAAGCCAATATGATACCAATCTCTATGAAAAATAAACTTGATTGGAGGTACACAGCACCCTCCCCGCCCCGCGCCGTACGTCCGTCACCGAGAACCATTACCGGATTTTTAACCGTTTTTTTTTTCCCCAGCTCAATATTTAGGCATCGGGTAAGAACGAGACCTTTAGACTTGTGTGACCTTTAGACTTGCCACCTTTCAAACTGAATACGTTTGTATAATTTATTGCTCTCACATTCTTGTTTCTGTTCATTAAGAATCAACGATGTGGTACCTTTTTGTAGCATTTGTGACAATGTTAACGTCTTTTTTAGCCAAAGCTCTGAGTTATAACACGGGGCCAGTTGCTCTGCAACAACACAGACGCTTGCACCAGGCTGCCAGTCAAAAGAAGTGTATGGGAACAAACCTAGGCTGTTGTAGATAGCTAGCTAAATGGTTGGTATTCAAGCTGAGGTTGTTCAATGAATGCAAACAGATATTTTTATTAGCTAGGTAGTTAGCTAATGTCAGCTAACACCAGTCAGCTGAAATCTAGCTAGCTAACAAACAGGCAAAGAAAGGTAGATAGCCAATTAATGTGGTTTTGTTTTGATTAGCTATGTAGCTAGCTTGCTAACATAATGTTATACCAGTCAGATGAGAACTCACGTTGGCTAGGTAGCTAACAAACAAGCAAGGAAAGCTAGCTATATAGCTAGCTATATTTTGCCAAGTAAGGTTTTTCATATAAGGCCAAAGACATGATGTGTAAACTGCTGACCTAGACACTTGCATGTAATCAGAGCACAAACAAATATGCACAAAGTGCGCACCACAAACAAACCAGCTGCAGAAAATTAGGGATTGAAGACAGCGGTGCAGAATGCCGCAAGTTAAAACGTAATATTCAATATCAGCAAATTTGACTAAATATTAGCACTTCACTCCACATACTTGTGGGCAATAACCTTCAACCTGGATAACAACACAAAACAAATTACAAGGCTAGAGAAATGTATCGATCAATATCACCAATACCATCAACACCAGAGAGTAAGCATGGATAACCAATCCCCAAAAGAAAACAAGATTCCTCGACGGACACAGACGATTTATGCTTTTTACCACCGGGAATGGTAAGTGTAGAAACCGACTTGCTTAAGTCGATAAATTATCAATTTGGCATACTTGAACTAGTCAGGAAAGATGTAAAGGAGTTGAAAGTGAGCCTCGAGATGAGAGACGAAAAAGATGTGACAATGGAGAAAGCAACAAACAAGCTAAAAGGTTCAGTCAATACTATTAAAGCAGATGTTAAAGAACTCAAAAAGAAGAACATGTTTCTGAGAGAAGCCTTACTTGATATACAGACTAGATCTATGCAAAAAAATCTGGTACTTACCGGTATTAAAAAAAATTGGGTGAAGATCCTGAGAGTGTGGTGAAATCATTTATTCTTAAAGCGATACAGATCTCAGGCGATACGGTTGACAAAATCAAACTCAAACATGTACACCGTTTTGGACAGAGAGGACAGCGACACGAGCGCCCAATCATTGCCAAATGCAAATATGCTAAAATAATGGTTAAAAGCCTGGGCAAAAGACTCGCTTGCATGAAAATTGGCATGAATGAAATTCAGATATTATACTTTGCTAATTTTGTCCGAAAGTTGTTTTCATTGCAAGTTAAAGCTTAATGTTAGCTAACTAGCTGACTTTAGATGGCTGGCTCGCTAGCTAACATTATGTTTATGATTTGTGTGTAGTAATGTTATCTCAGAATGCCATTTCGCATTGCTAGTTATAGCCTAATGTTAGCTAGCTAACTAGCTAACATTTAATATATTTGGTTAACTTTAGCTAGCTATGACAATCGGTCTGTATTGTTAGTACTCTATGGATTGGGATTATGGTTCATTGTTTAGCTAGCTAGCTAGCTACATGTCTAATCAAAATATCCCAAGTTAAAGCTTACTGTAAACTAGCTAGCTGACGTTAGATGGCTGGGTAGCTAGCTAACATTACGTTTATGATCTGTGTAGTAATGTTATCTAAGAATGCCATTTTGCATTGCTAGTTATAGCCTAATGTTAGCTAGCTAACTTGCTAACGTTGAACCTGTTTGGTTATGGATTAGGATTATGGTTAATTGTTTAGTTTATGTGTCCTAACAAAAGACTCCACTTTGCCAGATGATTACATGACCCATCAAGTTAGCCAGGTGTCTGAGGCTATCTATTGTATAATAATGCCAAAATGTTGGTAACCGGAATTTGTCTTTCAGCATCTGTAGAACAGGCTTGACTCTCCTCCACCTGTCATACAAGGATGATGGTCTAATGCCTCCCATCAAAAAGAGAGCTGGCCCAAACAAGAAGAGGTTACACCTGAAGCATGAGGACTTGCGGCGAGTTGTGAACTTCATCAACAACTATGCAGAGGATAATGCAATAGTATTACCAGGACGCCACCCAGGACACAAACACTTTGTGGAAAGCTGCTTTCATCCAATGTGACAAAAGTAGCGGTGTGGCATCTCTACAAGGAATAAATGAAAACAGTTGGTATGTAAAGCATAAACAACATATTTGATTATTTAATTTACCTCCAACATGATTGGCACTACTTTTATTGATGTCACATCATTTTTTTTTTATTTCCTGTTTTACAGCTTTGATGCTCTGGAGCCTGGTGTTGTCGCCAAGGAGTGTTCGGACTCAGTCAAGACCAGGTTTCAGCTGCTGTGCAACATTGACATCCTTCCTCCCATAGATGGTCATCACTGGGGGCAAGTTCCCAGACATCAGCACTATATGCAGTGCCTCTATTCAAATGACTCTCTCCTAACACACACGCCATACGTTGCTGCTACAAATTTATTTTTTATCCTGCTGCTCAGTCACTTTACCCCTGATTGTATGCATATAACTACCTCATCTATCACTGATATCGTTATTGTTCTTGTACATACTGTATATTATATTCTTTATATTGACACTATCTGTTTCTGATATTGCTGCTATGCAAGTAACCATTTCGCTGTACCGTTTACACCTTCTGTAGAGACCCATCCACTTAGCAAGATGTGGTTGGGGGTTATAGCATTTCTTTCACATGACCATCTAATATTTAGAAAATATTTTTATCTGGACACTTTCTGTTTACTTGGAATTTTTCCTTATTGTACAATAGTTCCTCACTTAAAAGTTTTGAGATTATGCCGCGGGATTTAGAGGTAATTTGTGGTTTAGTACGTTACCCTGCGTCACTGCTTCATTGCTCCAGAACACAGCAAGGGGGAGTTAGAGCACTGATTATGTTTTTCGGTTCCAAGGCCTAATGTGTCTCTACCTGACAATGAATGTGAGATATAAACCAAATAGAAACTGATAATTGTGCACGACTTCAACATTTAATTTCTTTGAACTGAATGATGAGAATGAAGGTGATTGAATTTAGAAACTAAAACGTTCAATTATATTCCATGATATTCTTAAGATATATGTGTTGACTGAATATAAGCAAGTGATGTCTGCTAAATAATCAAGTTGATGGCGCAGTCATATGGCCTCGGCACCTACATAAAGCTGAGTGACTCACTCATTCATGGCTTTGGATCAAAATAAATAAGTACCAACATTCTTTCTGATAGTCTTTAATAAAGAAATACTTTGGTTATCCTGGCCTGGATGCCAACTATTATTGTCTCTAAAAGGAAAAATATTACCACCATCTCTTGCGCATGTCATTTTCCAGATTTGCCCTAACGAAAAATGCCCATTAGATATTCATTTTGAATCCTCCAATCCTATAAATGTAATTGTTGGTGGAGAGCCATATAGACTGCAAAATAGTTGGGAAGAGATTTTCGATGGCACATGGTTTATGAATTGACACTAAATTTTCCGTTCCTCCTGAAAGCTAATAGTCAAATGCGTTCCGTCGCCCACACGCACTTTAAACATTTGGATAATAAAGCATTTAAAGGCTGACATTGGTTGATTTTATGCATTCATGAGTTAAGTCACTTTAGCTGGCATGTTGCGGTTCATCTGATGGAGGTGCACATGGGCCTATTTATATAGTGAATATGAATTCGGAGGGCAGAAATTATAACATTTTAAAGCATTAGACCTCTCACTAAAGGCGTCAGTCATACAAAGTTATACTTAAATCCGAAATGATTTTGCAGCACGCAGATTTCGGATTGCCTCATCATCTTCAACCATCAGTGAGTCGATGGCTTGAATAGTCTCACTGGAAGTGGAATACAACGGTAGATGCTGTGTTTTTGGTTGATTGCCAGGCGGAATTGGCGGAGAGTCAGGCAGAGAGCAACCTGTTTAAATTATATGAGCAAAAAACATTCCATTTTATTTGGAATGGCAAGCCAGACAAAATTAAAAGGGCCTATTGTCTCACCCCATCTTCAAGAATGGCCTTTTCCCCTTTATTCAGATTACACCCACTCACTTTGAAAATTTGAAAATTTGATTGTGAACTCTGCAAACAACATTTACAGTTTTCAGTTGATGCCAAACAAGTTTGATCGGATTTAAATCAGGAGACCTGCATGTAGAGATGAAAAAAATATTTTTAGATATACTGTAGGCGCTGTAGGTCTTTAATTTATTTATTTTTATGTAACATTTATTTTACTACATAAAGGTCTACTGGCGTTTTGACCCAGTTTATGCCCTCATTTGCAATGCAAACCCAGGCGGCAGTGTGTTTTGGTCCAAGCAGACCCTTTTCCGGCATACAGACAAGTTTTCATCAAGCCAGATTATTTCTATTGTGCTACCAGTTCCAGGGCTAGTACTGTAATCACCAGAGAACTTGAAAATGAGCCAGAGCTGAGAGTGTCACAGGCTGGGCTCAAACTCAGGTCTCAGATGTGGAGAGTTGGGGGTTCTACCCCTTAGCCACAGAGGAGGTATAGTTGGACCCAAACGAAACACTCAAGGCAATACTCCAGGCAAAGTAGATTTAATTTAAAGAAAGGTTCTTTGCAAGTCAAAAATATTCCAACAAAAGTTCTTCTCAGAAAGAGGTATACTAACGGAGATAAAGTAAACAAAACAGGAGGAAAAACAAAATAACTCCACGAGGGGAGAAAAACAAAATAAAAAATAACTTAGAAAAGCTTACTTGGGATAGCTTAGACTACTTGGAAAGACTCTGTGGGACACAGAAGGAGACACATAGCCAAGACTCAAAAACCAAGTGAGGAACAAGGGAAAAAAACACAGCTAAAATACTCTAGGGGAAACAAGACACATGTGACCTGGATAACGCTAATAAGCACACACGAGGAAGAGCTAAGGCAGAGGGGAACACAGGTGACCTCTAGAGGCCCGGAGACAAACAGGAGGCAGGAAGCTGACAGGACCCCCTCCTCTAGGGACGACTCCTGACGTTCCTTCCAGAACACCCTGGCCTCAGGGTGCGAAACTCTCGGATCAGACCTGGGTCCAGGATGTCCTTGGCTGGAACCCAGGAGCGCTCTTCTGGCCCGTAGCCCTCCCAGTCCACCAGATACTGCAAAGAGTTCTGGACCCTCCGGGAGTCCAGTATCCGGCGCACTGTGTAGGCTGGCTGGCCGTCAATGATCCTGGGAGGTGGAGGGGGTCTGCGTGTGGGGGCAAAGGGAGAAGACAAGACAGGTTTTAGTAATGAAACATGGAAAGTGGGGTTAATTCTAAGGGAGCGAGGGAGAACCAAACGATAAACAGGGTTAACTTTCCTTGCTATGCGAAAAGGGCCGATGTATTTCTGGGAAAGCTTCTTGGATTCGACCCGGAGGGGCAGGTTCTTAGTGGCCAACAAAACTCTCTGACCAGCTCGGAAACTAGGGGCCGTCCGGCGGCGGCGATTAGCCTGACTTTGGTATCTCTGGGAGGTCCGAAGGAGGGTACGCCTGGCCTTCTTCCAGGTCCACCTGGACAAAGCGCTGGGCCGAGGGAAGCGCTGGGCCGAGGGAACACCAACTTGCGCCTCTTCCTCTGGAAATAATGGAGGGGTGTATCCGAACTGGCATTCGAAGGGGGACAATCCGGTGGCTGAGGACTGGAGGGTGTTGTGGGCATATTCAGCCCAAATGATATAGGTGGCCCAAGACGTGGGATTACTGGCCGCCATACACCGCAAGGTGGTCTCCAGATCCTGATTAATCCGTTCCGTTTGGCCATTAGACTCTGGATGGAACCCAGACGATAGGCTGGCTGTGGCCCCAATAAGCCTGCAGAAGGCCCCCCAAAACCGGGACGAGAATTGGGGACCTCGGTCGGAGACAACGTCCAGGGGAATTCCAAATATCCGGAAGACATGGTTCATGAGGAGCTCAGCAGTCTCCTTGGCGAAGGCAGCTTGGGCAGGGAATAAACCGGGCAGCCTTAGAGAACCGGTCTACAACCACTAGGATGACTGTGTTGCCCTGGGATGGAGGGAGTCCCGTAACAAAGTCCAGAGAAAGGTGTGACCATGGCCTGCGAGGAACAGGTAAGGGATGGAGAAGTCCCTGGGGTCGCTGACGTGTCGACTTTCCCTGGTTGCACACAGGGCAGGCCTCAACATAGACCTGCACGTCCTTCTTGATGGACGGCCACCAAAACCGCCGCTGGAGGAATTCCAGTGTGCGAGCACTACCTGGATGGCATGTCAAGGGCGACTCATGACCCCACTGCAAGACGCGGGCCCGAACAGAGAGAGGAACGTACAGGCGTCCGGCGGGACCACTGCCTGGATCGGGCTCATGGACAAGGGCCTCTCGTACCCCTCTTTCTAGTTCCCACTGAAGAGGTGCGACAATCCTAGACCTCAGAATAATCGATGCCAAGGGCTTCTCTTGTATTTCGGGAGAATAGGCTCGAGACAGGGCATCCGGCTTGACGTTCTTGGTGCCAGGTCTGTAAGACAGGAGAAAAAAAGGGACCATCGTGCTTGCCGAGGGTTCATCCGCTTTGCCTGTTGGAGATATTCCAGGTTCTTGTGGTCTGTGAGAACCTGGAAAGGATGCTGAGCCCCCTCAAGCCAATGGCGCCACTCTTCCAAGGCCAGTTTTACCGCAAGCAACTCTCGATCCCCCACGTGGTAGTTGCGCTCGGCCTCGGACAGGCGGCGAGACATGAAGGCACAAGGGTGTAATCTTCCATCCTCACCCCTCTGTGACAGGACGGCTCCCACCCCCACCTCTGAGGCGTCCACCTCCACCACGAAAGGTCTTTCTAGGTCAGGGATCACCAGAATCGGAGCAGAAGCGCTTGAGATCCTCGAAGGCCCCTGCTGCTTCCGGACCCCAGTGAATCTTGGTCCCTCCTCCCTTGGTAAGTGTCGTCAAGGGGGCTACCACGGAGCTGAAATTCTTAATGAACTTCCGATAGAAGTTAGAAAAGCCAATGAACCGTTGAACCTCCTTGACCGTGGCAGGTGTGGGCCAGTTGTGGACCGCTTTGACCTTCTTGGGGTCCATCTCTAGGTGGCCGGAAGTGACAATAAACCCGAGAAACTGAGTCTGGGAAACATGAAATTCACACTTCTCAGGTTTAACGTAGAGGTGATTGTCAAGGAGCCTCTGGAGAACCCTGCTAACATGCCCCTCATGCTCCTTCAGTGACCTCGAGAAGATGAGGATATCGTCCAGGTACACGATGACGAACAGATTAAGCATATCCCGGAGAACATCATTAATCAGGGCTTGGAATACTGCGGGGGCATTGGTGAGCCCGAACGGCATCACCCGATATTCATAGTGCCCCGTGGGCGTGTTGAAGGCAGTCTTCCATTCGTCTCCTTGCCGGATCCGCACGAGATGGTAAGCATTGCGGAGATCCAGTTTAGTAAAAATGGAAGCCCCTTGAAGCAGCTCAAAAGCAGTGGCCATGAGAGGAAGGGGGTATCGATTCCGAACCGTGATCTTGTTGAGTCCCCGGTAATCAATACAAGGCCTAAGATCCCGTCTTTCTTTTCAACAAAAAAGAAGCCCGCCCCAGCCGGGGAAGTAGAGGCACAGATGATGCCGGCTGCCAAGGACTCCTTAATGTAGGTGTCCATAGCTGAGTGCTCGGGGGAGGATAATGAAAAGATCCGACCTCTAGGAGGGCAGGAACCAGGGAGTAGATCAATGGCACAGTCATACGTGCGGTGAGGCGGTAAGGAAGTAGCCCGGGACTTGCTGAACACTGCCTTGAACCGATGGTAAACACTGGGGACTCAACAGACTCTTGAAACTGGGTACTAGGGGCTGAGGGACTCTGAAGCATGCAGGTGAGTTGGCAAGTGGGACCCCAGCTTAGAATGGTGCCAGTAGGCCAGTCGATCTGGGGATTATGTCTGCACAGCCAAGGGTGACCCAGGATAATAGGATACTCGGGGGAGTCAGTGAGATAGAAGGTCTCCTCCTGCTGGTGTTGAAAGATGGTAAGTCGCAGGGACTGAGTCGCCTCTGTAACTTTTCCTGGTTCCAGAGGTCTGCCATCTAAGGCTGTAACTGCCTGGGGTTGAGGAAGTAGTTGGGTAGGGATCTTAAGTTCCTTAGCCAAGGTTAAATCCAGGAAATCACCTGCGGCGCCGGAATCGATCATAGCCTGGACCCGATGCTGGTGGTCCTCCCAGGACAGAGTGGCTGGAATAGCTAGGACAGCGTTAGTAGGAGGAGCTCTAATTTTCCCCATCACAGCCCTCCTGTAGCTAGGCGGGGACAGGCGTTTCCCGAAAGCTCGGGGCAAGTGGAGCGGAAGTGGCCGGCAACCCCGCAGTAGAGGCACCGACGCTCCCTCATGCGACGTTCCCTTTCGTTGGGAGAAAGCCTGGAACGGCCTAACTGCATGTCCTCCGGGGAATCCTGGAGCTGTTCAGGAGCAGGGGAAGCTCTGAATGACGGAGCCCAAACTGGAGAAACAGAGCTGCTCAGAGGAACTAGGGACTGAGACACCTGGCGGCGAGCCGTTCTCCGCTCTCTCAGACGATTGTCCAGGCGGATGGCCAATGCTATGAGGGACTCGAGATCCCCAGCTGGTTCTCGAGTGGCTAACTCATCTTGAAGGGCTCAGATAACCCTCCTGAAAACAGACCTCAGCGCTTCATCATTCCATCCGCTCCTTGCTGCTATGGTCCGAAATTCAATGGCAAAATCTGCCGTGCTTTGGGAACCTTGACGGAGAGACAGTAGGCGCTTGGACGCTTCCCGACCACTGACAGGATGATCGAACACCCGCTTGAACTCTTCTACAAATGCCGCGTAGGAGTCACAACAGGCCTCCTGGGATTGCCACACCGCAGAGGCCCAGGAGAGCGCCTTGTCTGAAAGAAGGGTAATGATGTAAGCAATCTTGTAACGGTCTGTGGGAAAACTTGAGGGTTGGAGCTCGAAGGTGAGGAAACCCTGGCAAGAACTTGGATCTCCAGAAAAGGGCTTGGGAGGTGGTAGTCGGGGCTCCGCAACTGGAGAAGGCCTGTTGCCACTGGGGGGTGACCCGGAGGAAGGGGAAGGAAAAGGGAGGCGTTCAAAGAGTTGGCAGATGGAACTCATCGGCCAGGAGTCGAGAATGACTGGCCATCAGCTCTTCTTGTCGGCTGAGAACGGCTTCATGGCACTGGAAAGATGCCTCATGTTGAGCGATCACTGCCAACAAGTCCTTGGAACTGAGTGTTTCTGAGTCCATGATTGACTTGGTTTTAAAATACTCTAGGGGAAACAAGACACAGGTGACCTGGATAATGCTAATAAGGACACACGAGGAAGAGCTAAGGCAGAGGGGAACACAGGTGACCTCTAGAGGCCCGGAGACAAACAGGAGGCAGGAAGCTGACAGAGAGGATCACCAAAAGGTATTTTGGTTTCAGAGTATTTTCTTATTTTTTTTATTATATAGTCTATCAGTATGTATACATACTGTGTAATAAAATCGATAATTGTGTACTAAAAACAAGAATGTGTTTTTGCAGTGTTTTATACAACCATTCCGACAACCATCCGTGGAGATCAGTGGACAAAGGGCCGGACAACGGGCCGCACCGAAAAAACGCATGGTTCCCAAGAAAGCGGTTAGTTTTGCTAGATTCTTAAAATGTGTTTCTGTACACAGCATTTGTGTGTTGGAGTAAATTTTTATTCTTAATTGATCTACCGTTTCTATCATAGGCCTCTGTAATCGATGGAGGCTCAGGGTGGTACCATTATGCTCATCTGATGAAGGTGCACATGGATCAGATTCAAACTTTGAAGACCGAGATCGAGACATTGAAGGCAGACCAGCAGAAAGAAAATATTCTCTGAGAGCAGAGCCAGGCTGTATTGGCGGAGAGTCACTTGTCATTGGTGGAGAGTCAGGCACACCTGTGAGCTCTGGAACTCCACTTCCGACAGGCAGAATCAACATACATGGTGGGTTCGTCAGGTCGTAGGTTCACCCTGACATTTCCATTCCTCTTCTGACAACAGAACTTGACGAACTGCTCACCAGTCACAGCAATGGCTGTCTGGACCGTTATGCTGTTCTGCTATTCCAAGGATGTGTACCAACTGGGATGGATCAAATGTGGCTTACCAGTGAACCTCCGGGTGTTCATTAATACTGTGTCTCAGAAGTTTCTGTCCATGACTGATGCAATGGCACACAATTGGCCCAGTGTCGTCCGGGTTTGGTCGGTGTAGGCTATCATTGTAAATAAGAATTTGTTCTTAACTGACTTGCCTAGTTAAATAAAGGTTAAATTATGGTTTTGTCTACACCTGTTTAAATTATATGAGCAAAAAATATTCAATTTTATTTGGAATGGCAAGCCAGACAAAATTATTATTGGATTATTCACTCATTAATGGCTTGGATCAAAATAAACAAACTTTAACAGTCTTTAATAAATGTTTTGGCTGTTTTGACCAAGTTAATCTGCTCATGTGGTGTGTGTTCAATTATTTGTGACATTGTGGCATATAAAGCATATTGAAGATAAAAGCCACGACCACGGATAAAACCTGAGATGTTTTCAAACACTTGTTTTTCACAAGGGCTATTAGCAGGACAATAGACATGTTTTGGTCCCAAAAACATTGAATGTCTCACCAGCTTTGATCCTTGCCTGAGCCTGCAGCACGCAAAGTTATTTGTTTGTCAGACTAATCATTGGGTCGAAACTACAGAACAGTACAAAACAAGAGAACACACATGGTTAATGTTCTGGTAAAAATTACAAATACAAATTATATATATAAAAATGTCTTACAGAGCCTTTCCATAAGTCCATTCAAGTTTCTTCAAATGTCTTCTGACTGTGATTAGAGCGATGTTGATTGCCTTTGACGACCGCTCATCATCTTCAACCATCAACCATCATCATCTTACGAGTCAACCAAATGCATTGTTTGACTTTTTATTTTTATTGAATTCAAGAATATATTTTTCTTATTCTAAAGTGTACCCCAAAGGCCAAAATGGGCAAACTTGCAAAGTATTCAATGCTTAAGTACTCTAAAACCAGATTTGCCCCAACAACAAAAAATGCTTCAACCCCTACAAAATATATTAATTTATTATTAACCCTGCATTATAATTGTATAAAAGCCACTTAGATATTAATTTAGAATGCTCTAAATTTAATTAGATCTACTGCTGTACAAGGACACTTTATTGATCTGCCAGTATTTTCATTTAGAGATTCCGGTAAACTCTGATGTTTCCTAAGACTTTGGATCACTATCACAATATAAAAAAAAATCTAATGCATTCATTAAATCGCTTTAGTGCGGTTCATCTGATGAAGGTGCACATGGGCCTATTTCTATAGTGAATATGAAATCGGAGGGCATAAATTATTAAATTGTAATGATGGGGGCAGAAGTAGGTGAAACATTTCAATAAAACAAAAAACCAAGAGCACGACACTAACATAAGGCAGAACACCGATACACAAGAACAATGCCAACTGGTGAGTGAACATGGGAGAGTGACATATAAAGGGGAGGAAATTATGAAGGTAATGGAGTCCAGGTATGAATCATAATGATTAACAGGTGAACGTAATGATGAGTGCCAGGTGTGCGTAATGATGAATCCCAGGATCAATGGTCAGTACTCTGGCGACCTTGTACGCTGGAGGGGAGGAGCAGGAGCAGACGTGACATAAATATTAAAGCATTAGACCTCTCACTAAAGGCATCAGTCGTACAAAAGTTATACTTAAATCCAAAACTGGTTGGAGATTATAAGAGTACAAGGTCAAATTAATTAAGATACATTTCTTAAAATCAATCCATATACTATGTTCTTACAAAAAAAAAAATTGTACAGCCAATATTACAAAAAGTCAAATGCTTCTCAAAGATGCCCTGTGGTGGTCAAACTAGAACTAACTAGCATTAATGGCAACAATGGCTGACACTTAAATAATTTGCCATAGAATTCTGCGGCAGCCAGCAAGGCGTACTGATTTTTGACACATCTTTTACAGGAAGAACCACAATACTCACTGTTTAAAGAGATGGGCGGGGCTGGCTTAATAGGTTGTGAACAATGCTGAATGGGTGTAGACAAAGGAGATGTTAAGGCTCTACAGCAGGTCTCCATGGAAACAGTCGCAGGAAGCCAGTTGTCAAACTCCTTATTTATTTAAGGGACAAAATAATATACGTAGACAATCACCTGCTCACACAATGAGCCAAAAACATGAAACAATCACGGACAACACTGATGGGGGGAACAGAGGAATAAATAACACATGTAATTTGGGTAATGATGACCAGGTGTGAATAATGAAGAGACAAACAGAAAGTGAGAAATAGATCGGTGGTGGCTAGAACTCCCGTGACGTCGACCACCGGTAGACGCTCGAACCAGGGGAGGGACCAACCTCAGCTGAAGTCGTGACAGGAGAGCTCTCCAGAATGTACCAAAACATTCAAAGGCCATTTTCCAAAAGTGAGGTTACAAGTTGATCAACTTTCAAACCATAATTACTTTCCCATTGTTCCTCAAATGCAGTGTATGATATACCATTTTGTAGCTCTGTGTCTCTGCTTTTATCCAATGTAAAAAAACACAATTTCAATGGGTAAGCATAATGTACAAGACATTTCTCAAAGCTGCTAATGAGAACCTTGACGACCTTGTACCTAGCCGGTGGGAATTCTGGTGGGGTGCCCCCACTCAGGTAGTGGCAGTACTGGCAACACTAGCTGTAGTAACCCATGGGGAGGTGGTCACACTCGGACAACCCGAGAGGGGGCAAATTATTGTGGCCCTGCCCTGGTGGCACAAAATAATCAAAAGGTCCAAATGCACAGAGATGCTTGGGAAAAGTGTCACAGTGGGGGACCAGCGTGTTTCAGGGGAAAGGGTGTATCTGAGTTCTATCAGCTAGGACTTGACATTGGTTAATCAAATCTCCCCATTATTTTGTTAATTGTGTAAATATAAAATAACTATAAAATAGAATCGAGGTGAGGGCATTGGAAATGCTTTTGGTAGTTTATCTGCTTCTGTTCTGTGGGTGGCACTGTGTGCTCCTTTTAAAGGATGGGTCCCAATCTCACAAAGGCCCTAGGATCCAGGTGGACAGGGGTGGTATGCCAGTCACTGGGACGACAACCCAACTTGGGATGGGGGAAGGTTTTAGCGGGTGGAATAGTGGAGAACAATTGGAGGTTTACTCAGTAGCAGTGCAAGTATCATCATACAGCTATGTGGACACTGAATCGTTATGGTACTTATTATTGGTAAGTTTACAAACATATATTATTATAAACATAATTGAAACTTGTATCTCATTATGGTAAATGGTGAAATAGGTATAGCCAGTTATAATTGTAATGGTTTAGCAGATAATAAAAAAAGACAATCAGTATTCACCTGGCTAAAAGAGGAATATAATATCTAATGTTTACAGGAAACTCGTTCAACAACTTTAGATGAAGTGTGGAAAAACGACTGGGGGGGTGAAATATAATTCTCCCATGGGAAAAGAAACTCAAAAGTGGTGAAGAAATTAATCTTTACGGGCTAGGGTCACGTTTTCTGAATTTCCGCCTGTCTGACGTGCCCAAAGTAAACTGCCTGTTACTCAGGCCCAGAAGCTAGGATATGCATATAATAGTGGCATTGGATAGAAAACACTCTGAAGTTTCTATAATGATGAGTCATGCTTTGAAAATATATATAATAATTTGTCAAGCCTACAAGCAATACAATACTCTATTATTATGGTGGAGATTATAATACGTTTATAAATACCTCAGTAGACCGTAAAGGAAATCACACTACAAACTATCACCCTAATAGAACTTAAGGACATCACAAATATCATGGATATATTGGAACCAGTGGATATATGAAGGGTTAAGTATCCTGACCTAGTCAGATATACAGCTCTGGAAAAAAACTTAAAAGACCACTGTTCGGGTAAAATGAAAATGTTTGTGTTATTCTATAAACTACTGACAACATTTCTCTCAAATTCAAAATAAAAATATTGTCATTTAGAGCATTTATTTGCAGAAAATGACAACTGGTCAAAATAACAAAAATTATGCAGTGTTGTCAGACCTCGAATAATGCAAAGAAAATAAGTTCATATTCATTTTTAAACAACACTGTACTAATGTTTTAACTTAGGAAGAGTTCAGAAATCAATATTTGGTGGAATAACTCTGATATTCAATTACAGCTTTAATGCGTCTTGGCATGCCCTCCACCAGTCTTTCACATTGATTCTTTAGGTGACTTTATGCCACTCCTGGCGCAAAATTTCAAGCAGCTAGACTTTGTTTGATGGCTTGTGACCATCCATCTAACTCTTGACCACATTCCAGAGATTTTAGATGGGGTTCAGGTCTGGAGATTGGGCTGGCCATGACAGGTTCTTGATCTGGTGGTCCTCCATCCACACCTTGATTGACCTGACTGTGTGGCATTGTACTCAGAGGACAGTTATTAGCATGTTGTATTCACTCCTATAGAAATTGTATATTATCAGATACTCAAGAAGAAGGTCTGATTTAATTATTACTGAAACAGGACCAAAGTGGTAAATATAAAGATCCAGTCCATTCAATAAATTGGAGGCCCCTTACACTTTTGTGATGCAAAAATTCTAGCAAAGTGCATAGTGCATAGAATTAAAAAGGCATTGTCGGATATTCATCCTAATCAGACAGGTTTTTTACATTGACGATACATTGGAGATAATATAAGACAAATACTGTAAACAATAGAACATATAAAAAAATCAGGGAAACCAGGCATGATCTTCATAGCTGACTTTGAAAAGGCTTTTGATAAAATATGACTGGAAAGTATGTAACTAATTGCAGCATTACCACAAAAATGGAAGAGGTAAGGAACTTGTCTGTTGGTCCTGCATTATTAAAGACCACATTTGTTAAAGAAAATTGTGATATATAAAAAAGTAAACCAGTTTAATTTAAGGACCAACAAATGAACAGCTGTGCCATATAGATTGCAAAATAGCTGGGAAAAGATCGTCGATGTACTGATTCCATGGCACATGGTTTATGAACTGATACACAGAACGACGCCGGATTCAAAACTTGAAATTATTGTAAATTATTGTAAACATTAGAATGTTATATATATGGGGGATACAACCATCCCAACTCTGCAGATTTTGCTGTGAAGAGACAGAATCATTAGATAAATTGTTTTGGTACTGTCCATATGTAGCTTGTTTTTGGTCGCAGGCTCAAGAATGGCTGAAGAACTGATGAATGTTGTACATTTTATTTTTAGTAATAACTCACTTTTGTTTACAGGTAATGTAGTACTAGGCCTTCAGTAAATGTTAAGGTACATTTTCATGTAAATAGTTAATGGGTACATGTTGATTATTTGTGTATTTTCAAGGCTCTTGCTCTGTTGTCTTAAGAGAAATATGTGGATTTTTTTTTCTTCAGTTTACTCCGTATTGGTTTAAATGGGTTTCTGTTTTTTTGCTTCCCTCTGGAAAATCAACTGTTAATATTAAATAAATAACTACATTATTTATGTTGCCATTTGTTATTATTGTTTACTTTTACTTAACTTTTATTGCTGTGTTATGCTGTATTATAATGTTGTATATTAATGTTGCATAATCACTTTCTGGTGTAAAAACCATGGCAATTAAAAACAAAAAAATATGTTTTAAGCGAGAACTAGGTATTGGTCTGAAGCAGAAAAAGAAAGGAAATTCACATGAGCACTACAATGCCTATTCCATCCATGCTCTACCAAGGTTTTCCAGCACACAGCTTTGACCTACTATAGTCACTATGTTGGTATTGTACCTCAAACTATGTGTAGGCAGGTTGCTTTGGATTCAAACCTTCTCAAAGCCTAATTCATACACTTCAGAAGAATAATGGACTTTACAGTGTCCTAAAAAATTATGTATACCGGTGTATATACAGTTAAAGTCGGAAGTTTACATACACCTTAGCCAAATACATTTAAACTCCGTTTTTAACAATTCCTGACATTTAATTCTAGTAAGAATCCCCTGTCGTAGGTAAGTTAGGATCACCACTTTATTTTAAGAATGTGAAATGTCAGAATAATAGTAGAGAGAATGTTGTATTTCAGCTTTTATTTCTTTCATCACATTCCCAGTGGGTCAAAAGTTTACATACACTAAATTAGTATTTGGTAGCATTGCCTTTAAATTGATTACCTTGGGTCAAATGTTTCAGGTAGCCTTCCACAAGCTTCCCACAATAAGTTGGGTGAATTTTGGCCCATTCCTCCTGACAGAGTCAGGTTTGTAGGCCTCCTTTCTCGCACACGCTTTTTCAGGCCTGCCCACAAATTTTGTATGGGATTGAGGTCAGGGCTTTGTGATGGCCACTCCAATACCTTGACTTTGTTTTCCTTAATTCATTTTGCCACAACTTTGGAAGTATGCTTTTCGCACCATTTAGAAGACCCATTTGGGACCAAACTTTAACGTCCTGACTGATGTATTGAGATGTTGCTTCAATATATCCACATAATTTTCCTCCCTCATGATGCCATCTATTTTGTGAAGTGCATCCTGCAGCAAGGCACCTCCACAACATGATGCTGCCACCCCCGTGCTTCACGGTTGGGATGGTGTTCTTTGACTTGCAAGCCTCCCCCTTTTTCCTTCAAACATAACGATGGTCATTATAGCCAAACAGTTCTATTTTTGTTTCATCAGACCAGAGGACATTTCTCCAAAAAGTACGATCAATGTCCCCATGTGCAGTTGCAAACCGTAGTCTGGCTTTTTTTTGGTGGTTTTGGAGCAGTGGCTTCTTCCCTGCTGAGCGGCCTTTCAGGTTATGCCGATATAGGACTCGTTTTACTGTGGATATAGATACTTTTGTACCTGTTTCCACCAGCATCTTCACAAGGTCCTTTGCTGTTGTTCTGGGATTGATTTGCACTTTTCGCACCAAAGTACGTTCATCTCTAGGAGACTGAACACGTCTCCTTCCTGAGCGATATGACTGCTGCGTGGTCCCATGGTGTTTATACTTGCGTACTATCGTTTGTACAGATGAATGTGGTACCTTCAGGCATTTGAAAATTGCTCCCAAAGATGAACCAGACTTGTGGAGGTCTACAATTTTTTTTCTGAGGTCTTGGCTGATTTGATTTTCCCATGATGTCAAGCAAAAAGGCACTGAATTTGAAGGTAAACCTAGAAATACATCCACAGGTACACCTCCAATTGACTCAGATGATGTAAATTAGCCTATCAGAAGACTTCAACTGTATATATAATTTGGCTGTATATATTTTTAGATATAGTAAATGTGTATTATTATACTGTAAATTATTATATTGTAATTGTGTATTATTGTTGCGTCTTCAACTTTATTGCAAAAATAAATAAAGTACAAACAACTTTAAGCTACATATTATTTTGACAGAGTTAATAAGCTTGATCAGCACAGCAATTGATAAAACAGGACCATGTTCGAAACACAAGTGGTTCTGATGTTATGTCAATAATACATAGGTAAGCTAACAGTTACAGAAATCAGGAATGCAGACAGGCTCTATCTAGCTGAGCTATTGTGTTCAACACAACACCACCTGTTGTTATGTTGGGCTACTACTGATCAAAAAAATTATGTTATTATAATTTTTAAAAATATATGTCATATATTGCTGAAATAAAGGTTTAAGGAAATATAGGCATGCACCGCATTACTACTACAAGACAAAACAACTCAATCAAGCCTGATGGTCTTGTGAGTATAAAAGCAAGGTAGAGTAATGGGATAGTGTCTTACTGTGGTGCGTGAAGAATCCAATACTTTACCTTGTATCTGGTACAAATCACATTATTGTGTAAGCACCTCCTCTAAGAGTATGAGTTAGCCTGTTTGAGAAGGTTTGAATCCTAAGCAACCTACCTACACATACAGTAGTTTGAAGTACAATAACAGCATAGCTACTGTAGTAGGTCAAAGCTGTGTGCTGGAAAACCTTGGTAGAGCATGGGTGAAATAGGCATTGTGGTGCTCATGAATTCTTTTGCTTCAGACCAATGCCTACTTCTCACTTAAAACATTGTTTTTTTGATTTTAATATATAATTATAGGTACATATAAAACAAAATGCTGCTGTTTTTAAAACTATAGCCTTAGATTCAGGGAAATGCCAATCTACACAAGGATTGTACGATTTGAAGTGAAACTTGTCTTGCAGGTGATTTACACATTTTGACAAAATGACAAAGGATGCAATTTATTAACGTGGCAATTCATTTAAGGTACTCAAATAAGGTCATGGGATGCTGAATTATGAAGTTTCCATCTTCATGACATGGAAAACACATATTTTCAAAAGATCTCTGCACATACTACGCTGCATCAGCAAAAAAACAGGGTAATTTTCCTCATATCTAGAAATCCCTACACTGATTTACTCCTTGCTGTTCATTCTGCTCCTGAGGAAGCAGGGGAAGGTTTTTCCATTGGAGACATCATAATTTAGATGGATTCTCATTAGAGAAAGGATAGATTTAATACTGCCGTGTCCCCCAGTGCTTATTAAATCAGGCCAGTTTGAGATAATGGATCTTTAAAATTCCACAAGCAGCTCCAGTGATCTCCTCCCCCTGGACTGTGTTTCTTCTCGCCATATTTATTATGGGATGATTCAGGTTTGGAGATAGACAGAGGGAGAGAGATTTCCAATAGATTACGTGTTTATAATTTTAACAAAGAGTCGTATATCCCGGGAAAGAGCTGCAGGTGTCAGAACTGCTGATGATTTGAAAAAGGAACAGAGGGGGGATTAGAAGAGAATTGAAAAGCCAGTTTACACTAGTAGTCACAGTCAATAGTGTCTTAGTGGGGGGCTCCACACTGGAACAAACTAAGTGAGGTACTGAAGTGAACTTTCTCTTTAAGGAGGGGAGAAGTTGATAAATCTATAGCTGTCACATTTGATGTTGCTATTGATTTACGAAGCTGGCAGTCTCTAACAACTGTCAGCTTCAAGGGATCTAGTTGTTTATCTATGTAAAGCTTGCTTTTAATCCCACTGTAGGTTTTAGGCGGTTCTTGCTTTGCGTTCCAATCCAGCACAGCAGAGCATGTGTGCAATGATTGAAAATATCGAGCCCGGCACATGACTCGAAACGACAAAAATGGTCCCTCTCAAAAAACTTCAAGGGCTGCGGTTATCCCTCAAGGAAAATAATGAAATACTATTGGCTGAATTGGAGAAAAGGCCCAATTTTATTGCCCAAATTGGTTCCTATTGAAAGAAAATGTGCAGCCAAATGGAAAATAAATAAAGCTTTGTCAATTGACCTGGAGGGTGTAATGTTTACCAGCATGCCAAAGTGAGACTATGACAAATAATTAGGTAGGCCCCAATTCAATCAAATGCAGATAAAAGGAATCACACTGTGGGTTCATTCAGCATGTTGTAACTGTATTTTTAAGGATAAGTGTGGTTAAGCATAAAACATAATTTTTAGCATATTTCAAATGTATAAAGTAGGACTATGAATTTGTTTGATTTATTTAACCTTTATTTAATCAGACAAGTCTATTAATTCTTATTTACAATGACTGCCTAGCAAGATGCAAAAGGCCTCCTGTGGGGACATTGTCTTGGATAAAAAAGAAAAAAAGACACTACATCACTACATGAAGAGAGACCTATGACAACAACACAACATGGTAGCAACACAACATGTCAACAACACAGCATAATGAAGGTTATGTATGTAAACACGGTTATGTGAGCTATATGGATCACTCCAATATATTGGTATCACTCCGCAGCGGAGGGATACATCCGAGGTGAGGATTTACAGATTTACTCCCGTGTACACCTGTGTCACGGCTGGGGTCCGCCCCTATATATAGACCCCATGGCCTCGTCACGCTCTCTATGTCATTTTTGAGGTATTTGCTGATTTCTTTTGATTTTCCCATGATGTCTGGGCAAAGAGGCACTGAGTTTGAAGGTAGGCCTAGAAATACATCTACAGGTACACCTCCAATTGACTCAGATTATGTCAATTAGCCTATCAGAAGCTTCTAAAGCCATGACATCATTTTCTGGAATTTTCCAAGCTGTTTAAAGGCACAGTCAACTTAATGTAAACTTCTGACCCACTGGAATTGTGATACAGTAGACCTGCACCGTAGAGGATTGGAGTGATCCATATAGCTTACATACGTAACCTTCGTTTTGTTTCACTATATTGGATCACTCCAATATATTGGTATACACGGACCATATTAGTCGGTGCTAGAGGGACCTGGCCAGCCAGTTGCGAAGTCCCAGCGCGGGACTGAGACGCAGGGGCCGTCAATGTGGAAAGGGGGTCCCGGCACAGTCCCCGGAAGGGGAAGTGACGCCAAGCACCGCTGAACCAACCGCAGAGGGAGGTGCCACATTTACCCGATAGTACCTAGCAAAGGTGCAAGAGGAAGCCCAGCTGGCCGCAGCACAGATATCAGCGAGGGGCACTCCTCTCAGTAGAGCCCAGGACGCAGCCACACCACGTGTTGAATGTGCCAGCACAGATCCCACCACTGGCATGCCAGCCAAGCGGTATGCTGTCGTAATCGTGTCCACGATCCAGTGAGAGAGCCTCTGCTTTGATAGCCCAGCCCCCAGGAATCTCTCACCATAGCAGACAAAGAGCTGGTCTGTTGTTCTCACTTCGGGTGGAATGAACGGTTCGGGCGGTGAGATATACTCCTCCCCCCTTGGTCCATCCGGTAGCAATTAGAACATTTCCCGAAAGAGCATGGAGCTCACCCACCCTCTTCAAGAAAGCCACCTTCATAGAGAGGTGTTTCAGGGAGGCATACTCCAACGGTTCGAAAGGCGGCTTTGCCAAAGCTGCCAAGAACACATCCAGATCCCAGCTCTCCATTGAGCAGGTCCTAGCTGGACGCAGGAGACGAACCCCCTTCATAAACCTGGAGACCAATGGATGGCGCCCCACTGGCCTGTCCATCCACCCCACATGGCAGGCAGATATAGTGGCCAAATATCTGCTCAGTGTAGAGGCTACCAAGCCCTCATCCAAGCGAGACTGCGCCAAGAGCACCAAGAGCAGAACAACCGCCAGCATCACTGGTATGCCGCGGTTGTAGCTGGCACCCTTGCGCTCTGCATGGTGTTCATTACACCCTCCTGTAGTCCTAACATGGATCATTGGTGCTGTTCAGTGGCCAAGCCCACAGACTGAGGCGGTGCGGCCTGGGATGCCACAGAGTTCCCCCAGGCCTGAGACAGCAAGTCCAGTCTCAGGGGAAGTTGCCAAGATGTCCCAGACAACAGGAGATGGCTGAACCAGGGTTGTCTGGGCAAGTATGGGTCCACCAGAAGCAGACGATGCTCTGCCATCCTGGTCCTGTCCAGCACAGCCTGTATCAGGGGAAAAGGGGGGAATGCATAAAGCTCCATCCCTGGCCAATCGTGAGCCAGAGCATCCAAGCCCAGAGGCCCTGGTGGCTCCGACATGGAGTACCACAGGGGACAGTGTGCATTGTCCAGGGAGGAAATCAGGTCCACCTGCGCCCTCCCGAACTTGTCCCACAGGTGCTGCACCACCTGGGAATGTAGGCTCCAGTACCAACATTGAGAGCATATCCACTGCCACACTCAGGATGTTAGGTACGTGCGCTGTGCGTAGAGACGCTAGACAGCCCTGAGCCCAGAGAAGGAGCTCCCGTGCTATAAGATTGAGGTGGTGGGACCTCAGTCCACCCTGATGGTTGATGTAAGAAACCACTGTGGTGTTGTCCATTCTCACCAGGACATGTCTTCCTTTCAGATGTGGAAGGGGCCAGCAGTACAGCTCAGAGCTCTAGTGTATTGACTGCCACTCCAACGGGGTAGCCAACAGCCGCTGGCCGACCTGCCCTTGGTCACCCCCAGCTGATCTGGGAGGCGTCTTTGCTGACCAGCTCCTGGCGGCAGATCCTCAGCATCTCCACCCCACCTGAGAGAAAGGAGCGCGGTTACCCGCAGCTGGCAGTGACGGTGGCGCATCGGGTGCAGCCCGGGGGGCAGTTTGTGGCAGCAAGAGCCACCAATATATTAATGCACACGGAGTCGTAGTGTAACGCTAACGAAACACAAGCACGACAAACCACAGGCAGAAGATACAGATCAACCGCACACAGCGAGAGGAGCATTCAAGAGGAGGGGCTGGCCATGTGGTCAGCTGCTCCAGGCTGCAAACAGCCAGTGAGTATACTTCCATGCAAGATATTACACTTACCTGTGACTTACCAAGCGAACTTCAGAAGGTTTGTACCTCAAACCATACGGACATCCGCCGAGAAAATGAAAGAGAATGTGTCGTGGCCATGGGGTCTATATATAGGGGCGGACCCCAGCCGTGACACAGGTGTACACGGGAATAAATCTGTAAATCCTCACCTCGGATGTATCCCTCCACGGCGGAGTGATACCAATATATTGGAGTGAAACATAATAACAACACAGCATGGTAGCAACACAAACATGGCACAAACAGTGTTAAACACTGACATCACTACAAAGGACAAAATGTTAGAGACAAAGCAGCTACAAGTGTCAATAAGAGTGTCCATGATTGAGTCTTTGAATGTAGTCTTTGAGTCTTTGATGGAGCTAAAACTGTCCAGTTTTAAGTGTTTTTTTCAGCTCGTTCCAGTTGCTAGCTGCAGCAAACTGAAAAGAGGAGTGACCCAGGTGTGTGCTTTAGGGATGTTTAACAGAATGGGAATGTCATAACGGGTGCTGTATGTAGAGGATGATGGTTGCAGTAGGTACAGTATCTCAGATAGGGAGAAGTGAAGCCTAGGAGGGTTTTAAGCATCAACCAGTGGATCTTGCGTCAGGTATACAGAGAGGGATAGTTTACAGAGGAGTACAGAGTGTGTCCTAAGGAACATTGGTGGCAAATCTGATGGCCGAATGTTAAAGAACATCTTCCCGCTCGAAAGCAGCTGTACCTGCCGATCTATAAATTATGTCTCCATAACCTAGCATGGGAAGGATTGTTATAGGTAGGATGGTAGTGTCTCCCCTAACCATTACCTGGCAAACACATAGCCTTGTAATAGCCAATGTTTTTCTGATTTGCTTCAAATATACCTCTCCCTTATCACCATATTAAGATCAGGACCCCTGCCATCGCAAACCTTCCACATTGAAGTGAAAAGCTCAATCGTCTGTGAAAAAGTGCCCCACAGGGCAGCATTGTGTAGTATGTCACCAACACCCACAACTAGCCAGCTAAAGAATAACTTTTTTACAATAGAACAATAAATATTCTTCATTACAAAACATCCCCAGCTGTGACCTAAACATGTTATATAATTCAATCATTGTTTGTTATCCAGTTTTTGTGGTAGACACACTGGGCGAGTTTTAGTGACCTTCCTCAAAGAAGAAGTGATGTTGAGCTCTTGAAATACAGGTTGCGTACCAAATGGCAACCTAATCCCTAGAGAAGGGATCATCAACTAGATTCAGCCGCAGGCCGATTTACTTATTGAGCGGATGGTGAACGGATGGTCAATGAAAACTGCAAATTGACCGAAGAAAGCACAAACTGATATAATATTTAACTAAAACAAAGTAATTTAAAACCTTGGTTACAATTGTATACGATCACATACTGTATACCTCTCTATTATGTATGAGAATACTTTGGAACAGATTTCCAAAATTAAAATAGCCTGGAGCTGATTTCCTTGTGTTTTACAGTCTTTTATGTCCAACAATAAAATTATAATAATTCTATATATATATATCAATACAGGTCAAAAGTTTGGACACTACTACTCATTCAAGGGTTTTTCTTTAATTTTACTATTTTCTACATTGTAGAATCATGAAGACATCAAAACTATGAAATAACACATATGGAATCATGTGGTAACCCAAAATATTTTTTTGATTTTAGATTCTTCAAAGTAGCCACCCTTTGCCTTGATGACAGCTTTGCAAGTCTTGGCATTCTCTCAACCAGCTTCATGAGGAATGCTTTTCCAACAGTCTTGAAGGAGTTCCCACATATACTGAGCACTGGTTTGCTGCTTTTCCTTCACTCTGTGGTCTAACTCATCTTAAACCATTTCAATTGGGTTGAGGTCGGGTGATTGTGTAGGCCAGGTCATCTGATGCAGCACATCACTCTCCTTCTTGGTCAAATAGCCCTTACACAGCCTGGAGGTGTGCTTTGGGTCATCCTGTTGAAAACAAATTATAGTCCTACTAAGCGCAAACCAGATGGGATGGTGTATCACTGCAGAATGCTGTGATATCCATGCTGGTTAAGTGTGCCTTGAATTCTAAATAAATCACAGACAGTGTCACCAGCAAAGCACCCCCACACCATCACACTTCCATGCTTCACGGTGGGAACCACACATGCGGAGATCATCCGTTCACCTACTCTGCATCTCACAAAGACACTGCTGTTGGAAACAAAAATATCAAATTTGGACTCATCAGAGCAAAGGACATATTTCCCCTGGTCTAATGTCCAGTGCTTGTGTTTCTTGGCCCAAGCAAGCCTCTTCTTCTTATTGGTGTCCTTTAGTAGTGGTTTCTTTGCAGCAATTAGACAATGAGGCCTGATTCACACTGTCTCCTCTGAACAGTTGATGTTGAGATGTGTCTGTTACTTGAACTCTGTGAAGCATTAATTTGGGCTGCAGTCTGAGTTGCAGTTAACTCTAATGAACTTATCCTATGCAACAGAGGTAACTCTGGGTCTTTCTTTCCTGTGGCGGTCCTCATCAGAGCCAGTTTCATCCTAGCGCTTGAGGGTTTTTTGCGACTGCACATGAAGAAACGTTCATGAAATTTTCCGAATTGACTGACCTTCATGTCTTAAAGTAATGATGGACTGTCGCTTCTATTTGCTTATTTGAGCTATTCTTTCCATAATATGGACTTGGTCTTTTACCAAACAGGGCCATCTTCTGTATACCACCCCTACCTTGTCACAGCACAAATGATTGGCTCAAACGCATTAAAAAGGAAAGAAATTCCACAAATGAACTTTTAACAAGGCACATCTGTTAATTGAAATGCATTCCAGGTGACTACCTCATGAAGCTGGTTGAGAGAATGCCAAGAGTGTGCAAAGCTGTCATCAAGGCAAAGGGTGGCTACTTTGAAGAATCTCAAATGTAAAATATATTTTGATTTGTTTAACACTTTTTTTGGCTACTACATGATTCCACATGGGTTATTTCATAGTTTTATGTCTTCACTATTATTTTACAATGTAGAAAATAGTAAAAATAAAGAAAAACCCCTGAATGAGTAGGTGTGTCCAAAACCTTTTACTGGTACTGCACGTTTGATTGTAAATGGTATATTTTGTATTATAAACTGGGTTGTTTGAGCCATGTATGCCGATTTGCTGACAGCCGCGGTATATCAGACCAGTGAATGGAAATCCCGGATTGAACCCGCAATCCCGGATTGCCCTGTTAGGGTGAAGGAGACAGAGGTGGCAAGAGTGGGAAGCGAAGTCTCCTCCCTCGCAAACAGAAACTCAGTCAAACCACTCCCTTCCACTAAATGTTTGTTTTCATAAATTTGTATGATATAGTCAATTTTGTCTTTGTGGTTGTGGAATCTAGTAGAAACCGTTTATCATCCGCACATGGGCTTGAAAATCACTGTGCCAGTTTAAGCACCGCCTTCGCCCAATCTTGATTTGTCCAAATCATCAATGACGAAAACCCAAAACCAGGAACTGCTGATGCTTGTAATCATATAGTTATACGTGAGCCTTGATAGGCAGTGAGAAGAGATAAAGGAGTGAGTAGCGTTGAAGATACAATGGTAGTAGAGCCTGCACCAGTGAATGTTTCTCGGCTACCGAGGGATCCCGATATAATGCATATTAAAAAGGTGGATTTTGAATAGTTTATTGGTCATAAACTGCACACTATAAACGGAGAAGAAATCAGAGAAAATTGGCATCATTGTGAGAGCATCTGAACGTTTTTTGGGACTCAGAGATTTTACAGCCGAGGCCTTGCAAGGAATCCTGTAGAAAAATGTTCCGCCCTCACATGCCCCTGAGCCTGTAGGGATTTGATTTGAATTGGACTGTGACTGAAGGAGTGGGATGTTTTTTTTGTGTATATTTTAACATTTTGTATGAGGTTGTTTATTCTCCCCCTTTCCTGCAATGTTTACTACCCCGTACAATAGGTGACAACAATACACCTTATTGGTTGTAGTCTGCCAATAAACCTCAAAGAATTTGACGATTCTCTGGGAGAATTTCAACCAAAGTACTTCCGACATGCTCCCAACATGCTCAGAATTTCATTCACTTAAACGACAGTACTTAACTCTTCAGAGTAGCCCAGGTTTAAATTCAACTTACTTTACAAGTCAGCCTCTCTCAACCTGGCCCATACAGAATCTAGGTTGGCTTCACCAGCTTGCCATCTCGTTTGAAGAACCTCTCGGGAATGGCTGTCACAGCTGCTCCTGTGTCCAGCTTGAAACTAATTACTTCCTCATGACTGCACAGGTACATGTAGGCTACTAGCTACTGTCATATAATTATACAGTGCCTTCAGAAAGTATTCACACCCCTTGACTTTTTGTTGTGTTACAAAGTGGGATTAAAATTGATTTAATAGTATTTTTTTGTCAACAATCTACACAAAATACTATGTAATGTCAAAATGTATTAAAAATAAACAAATATCTCTTGATTAGTTATGTTTTCAACCCCCTGATTCAATACATTTTAGAATCACATTTGGCAGTGATTACAGAGATAAGTCTTTCTGGGTAAGTCTATAAGAGCTTTCCTCACCCACCTGAATTGCGCAACATTTGCCCATTATTCTTTTCGAAATTCTTCAAGCTCTGTCAAAATGGTTGTTGGTCATTGCTTGGCAACCATTTTCAGTTATTGCCATAGATGTTCAAGCAGGTTTAAGTCAACACTGTAACTTGGCCACTCAGGAACAATCACTGTCTTCTTGGTAAGCAACTCCAGTGTACAGTATATTTGGCCTTGTGTTTTAGGTTTTTGCCCTGCTAATGTACTCAGGAAGAAAAGGGTGCAGGAACCGTGGTCGCAGGCAATGGTCAAACACAGGTAGGCAGTCAAAAACAAACAATACCTCACAACCATAGAAACAGAAAAAACTGAACTAAATAGGGAGCTGATGAGACCAGCTGAGAAACTAACACAGGTGAAATCAATGAACAAAAATGAAAGACAGGGCTATGTTCAAAAAAGCAGAACCTTACAGTGCCCCCTGATGACCCAACGGCACCGGAGGGTGTAGCGGGCGGGGAGCAGAGGCGAACACCTACATCGGGGGCAAGGTCCAGCAGGCTTGGTTCGACGAGGTCGTGGACTGACCCGATGTTCTGCGTCGAGGCTGATGTCCAGTGGGTCTGTTCAAGGGTCGACCCCGAGGTCGGGGAGCGAGACAATCCGGATGGTTATGGTGAAATGCCTGAATCATCTCTGGGTCGAGAATGTCTTGGTCGGGGTCCCAGGACCGGTCTTCAGACCCATAACCTTCTCAGTCCACTAGGTGGTGGATGTGACCTCTCAGGCGTTTAGAATCGAGGATGGCCCGTATGGCGTAGGCAGGTTCCCCTCCGACGTCCAACGATGGGGGCGCACTGCGGGTAGAGACTGGAGGATGAAGAGGACTGTAAGTGACCGGTTTTAACAGAGACACATGGAAGGATGAGGAGATTTTATACTGACGGGGTAACTGGAGGCGCTACGTGACAGGGTTGATGCGATGGGTTATCTTGAATGGATCAATGAAGCGAGGACAGACCTTTTTGCAGGGGAGGCGGAGCTGGCTGTCGGCAAAGTGTTTCTGGGTATTAGAGGCTTCCTGCAAATGCCGGTGAGCGGTCACCCATACCCACTCACTTTGCCGAAACCAGTCGTTAACAGCTGGGACAGTACCAGGCTCTGCCTCCCAGGGAAACATGGGGGGGTTGGTAACCAAGGACACACTGAAACGGAGTAAGGCGGAGGGATGAGTGCATGAGTGAGTTCTAAGCGTATTTGGCCCAGGCCACATATCGACTCCAGTCGTGTGGAGAGGCAGAACATTGTCGGCGGAGGTACTTCCCTATTTCTTGATTCAGGCGTTCCATCTGCCTGTTAGTCTGGGGGTGGTACCTGGAGGAGAGGCTGAGGGCGACCCCCAGTCGGTCACAGAAGGCTCGTAAAACCCAGGAGAGAAACTGGGGCCCGCAGTCAGAGACGATGTCCTCCAGAATCCCATACAGACGGAACACCTGCTGGAACATATACTCTGTCAATTCCATGGCGTTAGGTAGATGAGGAAAAGGAACCAGACAACACATTTTTTTTAAATGGTCTACTATGACAAGGATGGTGGTGTTTCCAGAGGATTCGGGAAGGTCTGTGATGAAGTCAACAGCCTTGTGGGACCAGGGTCTATGAGGGATTGGCAAAGGTTGAAGCTTCCCGGAAGGGAGATAACGAGGGCTTTTGGTTTGAGCGCAGACTGGACAGGAGAGTACGTAATCCCTTATGTCGGATGCCAGTGAGGACCACCAGAACTTCCAGGCTAGAAGTTCGGTGGTTCGTGTAATGCCCGCATGTCCAGACCCCAAGGACGTGTGACACCATTGCATCAGTTGGGGTCTAACAGCTGCTGGTACATAACTCTTCCCATCTGGTGTCTCAGGAGGAGCCGGGTCTGAGGTTAGGGCTTCTTGTATGGCAGAGTGAACCTCCCACTGCACCGGTCCCATAATGCAAGAGGAAGGAAGAATAGGTGTAGGGTCTGAGTTACTGGTCGGAAGGTTAAACTGGCGGGAGAGAGCATCAGCTTTTATGTCTTTCTTTCCAGGGGTGTAAGTAACATGAAAATGGAAGCATGTAAAGAAGAGAGCCCAGCGGGCTTGTCTGGAGTTTAACCCCTTGGCCCCTCTGATATATTCCAGATTATGATGATCTGTTAGGACGAGAAATTGATGTTGTGTGCCCTCCAACCAGTGGCGCCACTCCTCAAGGGCCAGCTTGATGGCAAGTACATCCCTGTTCCCCATATCGTAATTCCTCTCAGCGGGGGATAACTTCCTGGAGAAGAAGGCACAGGGATGTGATTTGGGAAGTGTTCCCACCCGCTGAGAGAGTATGGCTCCTACTCCTACTTCGGAGGCATCCACCTCCAGGGTGAAATGAAGGGTCGGATCAGGTTGGCGAAGGACAGGAGCTGAGGTGAAGATGCGTTTCAAGTTGTTGAAAGCAGTCAGTGCGGTAGCAGTCCATTGAAGGGTCCGGGTCTTTTGGCTGGTAAGGGCAGTGAGGGGAGCGGCCGTAGAACGGACGTTCCGAATTAACCGGCGATTTGGAGAACCCAATAAAACGTCAAAGTCACCATTATTTGTCAGTTGTACAACCGAATGCCTTCAACCGAAATGTGTCTTCCGCATTTAACCCAACCCCTCTGAATCAGAGAGGTGCGGGGGGCTGCCTTTAATCGACATCCACGTCTTCGGTGCCCAGGGAACAGTGGGTTAACTGCCTTGTTCAGGGGCAAAACGACAGATTTTTTCCTTGTCAGCTCGGGGATTCGAACTTGTAACCCTCCAGTTACAAGTCCAACGCTCTAACCACTAGGCTACCTGCCACCCATTCTGTACTGGCTTCCTTCCTTAACGGTGGTGTGTTTGGGCCAGTTACTGACGGAGGTGACTTTGTTCTCATCCATGCTGACCCCTCCAGGTGTCAGTACAAAGCCGAGGAAGTTTACCGAGGTTACATGGAAGGCACTCTTTTCAGTCTTCACATAAAGGTTATGGTCAAGGAGCCATTGAAGAACCTTTTGCACATCCTGTATGTGTTCCTTCAGGGAGTAGGAGTAAATCAGGGTGTCATCAATGTAGACGACGAGAAAGCGGTTGATCATATCCTGGAAAACCTCATTCATGAAGGATTGGAAGACAGCGGGGGCATTTGTAAGGCCGTAGGGCATGACCAGGTATTCGCAGTGCCCTCGAGATGGTGATAAAGGCCATCTTCCATCCGTCGCCTCACGTATACGGACAAGGTACTTAGCAGGTTGAGTTTAGTATAGATGTTGGCACGGCCCACTTGTTCAAGGGTCGCTGGGATCAGAGGAAGAGGGAAACGGTTCTTGACCGTGACGTCATTCAGGGAATGATAGTCAATACATGGACGGAGACCACTGTCTTTATTTCCAACGAAGAAGAAGCTGGACGCAGCCGGGGAAGAAGAAGAACGAATGAAACCGTTTGAGTGATTCATCAATGTAGTTCTCCATTGCCTCTTTTTCCGGGATAGATAAGGGGTAAACACGGCCCTTCTGGACGATGTGGTGGTAGAGTGGAGGCCTTGATTTGATTTTGCTGAAGACATTGCTGTACTGGGCGTATTCAGATGGTATGGTGGGTGGCACTGCTGAGGCAGAGTCCTCAATGGTGGTGTCTCTGCAGGGTAGGCTGAGACAACTGGAGAAGCAGGTAGAAGACCAGGACTGTAGTTCACCTTGTTGCCATAAGATGGCAGGGTCGTGACGACAAAGCCAGGTGTGTGCGAGGATGAGTGGCAGTTTGGGGGATGAGAGTTCCATGAGTTGAATGGTTTCGGTGTGGAAGACTCCAATCTGGAGGGTGACGCTCTGTGTCAGGTGCGTGATGAAGCCTGTGTCCAATGGCTGCCCGTCCAGGGTGTTAATCCTTAAGTGAGGGGTGACAGGTGTTACATCAATGTCAAGCTCTTGTACTAGCTGGTGATCGATAAAATGACCTGCTGCTCCGGAATCTATCAAGCCTTCTACGTACTTGGTAACCCCCTTCACGGTTATCAATACTGGGACGGAGAATTGCTTCTGGGAGATATTTAGAAATAAGGACACGCCTACCTGCAGTTCAGCGCGGGGATCCTTCTCATCTCTCCGTGGGGGGCGAACAGGGCAATGGCTGAGTAGATGATCTTTCTCTCCACAGTATAGGAAGAGCCCTTCTTGGATACGTTTTTGATGTTCAATACACGGGAGAGGTGCATGACCCAACTGCCTGGGCTCTGGAAAACGCGGACGGGATGACGGAATCATGGAAAGAGAAGGTTTCGGGTTCCTGGGTGGCAGAGTTCTTCGGCGATCGGCGAAGGGGTTGGTCGATGGAGTTGGACATACGAATGTATTGATATAAATCCTGAAGTTCCCTGTTGAGCCCTCTTCGGTAGATGGTAAGTAAAGTAGCCAGTGCATGTTTTGGAATATTTTTATTCTGTACTGGCTTCCTTCTTTTCAATCTGTCAATTAGGTTAGTATTGTGGAGTAGCTACAATGTTGTTGATCCATCCTCAGTTTTGTATCACAGACTTTAAACTCTGTAACTGTTTAAAGTCACCATTTGCCTAATGGTGAAATCCCTGAGCAGTTCCCTTCCTCTCTGGCAACTGAGTTAGGAAGGACGCCTGTATCTGTGTAGTGACTGGGTGTATTGATACACCATCCAAAGTGTAATTCATAACTTCCCAAGCTCAAAGGGATATTCAATGTCTGCTTTTTTTATTTTTACTCATCTACCAATAGGTGCCCTTCTTTGCGAGGCATTAGAAAACCTCCCTGGTCTATGTGTTTGAAATCCACTGCTCGACTAAGGGACCTTACAAATGTGTGGGGTACAGAGATGAGGTAGTCACTCAAAAATCATGTTAAACACTATTATTGCACACATAATGAGTCCATACTTATTGTAATGAAGCACCATGAGAGTGAGGATCCATTTGCAGTTTTATTACAATCTTGGTCGTACGAACAGGGTCAATCGCCAGCAAACACAACAGCAGGGATAAGGCAAATCGTAATCCAGGTACAGGCATTAGGTCAGGGCAGGCAGCAAGCTTACAAAAATCAGTCCAGTAAAGAATATAGTCCAGGGCAGGCAGCAAGAATCAAAAAGGGAAAAACAGTCCAGAGTATAACCACGATAAGACAGACACGGGAGAAAACGCTCAGAAATGATCACCAGGGATAACAAGACTTCGCGCACAGAGAGAAAGGGAGAGAGAGCCTAAATAGTCTATTAATGGGAGACAGGTGCAACGGTGATTAGAACCAGGTATGTGGGAGTTGTAGTTCAGGGCTTAATATTCAGGAGAGGGTTCCCTCTGGTGGTGAGCAGGAGGAACCGCGGGAGTCTCGTTTGTTACAGAGCCCCCTGTGAGCGGCTCCTGACGCCAAGAGGCGAACGACGCCGGGTCTTCCTCGAGGTCGGGGCCGGTTTCTCCGGTGCGCCCTATGGAACTCAGTCATGAGTGCGAGGTCGAGTATGTCCTCTGCATTAACCCAGGATCGCTCCTCCGGTCCGTACCCCTCCCAATCTACCAGATATTGGAGGAGCCTGCCCGGCGTCTGGAATCGAGTAGATCTCGGCCGATATACCTCCTCGCCGTCCACCAAGATGGGTGGGGGCCCTGCTCACTGGTCTGCTCCTCCTCCTCCGCTCTCGGACCACCAGTGGGTTTGAGAAGAGATACATGGAAAGTAGGAGAGATACGGTAATTAGCGGGTAATGCCAAACGGAAGGAAACTGGTGTGATTTGTTTGACTATTTGGAAGGGACCCACATACCTGGGACTGAGTTTCTTGCAGGGAGTTTGAGGCGTAGGTCTCGAGTGGATAGCCAGACCCATTGACCTGGAGTATATTCGGGGTTGGGGCGGCGGTGGCGATTGGCCTGCAACCTCTGTCTCCTGACTGCATGTAGTAAGTGGGTATGGGCCTGACTCCAGATGTCCTCGCTTCTCTGGAGCCAGTCATTGACAGAGGGTACCTCGGTGGGTTCCCCTGACCATGGAAACAGGGAGGTTGGAAGCCCATTACACACTGGAATGGGGTTAAACCGGTGGAGGGTTTCTGGAGTGAGTTCTGTGCATACTCCGCCCACATGAGGAATCGACTCCAGTCTGCTTGGTTCTGATGACAGTAGGATCTGAGAAACCGGGTGATCTCTTGATTGAGGCGTTCTGTTTGACCGTTAGATTGTGGGTGATACCCTGAAGTGAGGCTAATGTTGATGTTGAGTTGTTGGAAGAATGCTGACCATACTCTGGATGTGAATTGGGGCCCTCGGTCCGACCACGATGTCCTCTGGCAGGCCATAGAAGCGGAACACCAGGTTGCACATGAGTTCGGCAGTTTCCAATGCTGTAGGCAGTTTGGGAGTGGAATCAACCGGCAAGCCTTGGAGAAGCGATCTATGACAGTGAGTATTGTGGTATTCCCATTGGACTTGGGGAGATCGGTAATGAAGTCTATGGCGAGATGGGACCATGGTCGGTGGGGAACTGGTAGTGGTTGCAGTAGGCCCGATGGTAGTTGTCTGAGATGTTTATTTGTGTTACAGGTGGTGCAGTCGTTAATGAACTTTATTGTGTCTGCCCGCAAGGTTGGCCACCAGAAGCTGTTCTGAAGCAGGTGAACCGTGGCCGCGATTCCCGGATGACCGGAGCTGAGTACGGAGTGAACTTGCTTTAGCACTTTCTGACAGAGGTCCTGAGGTACAAACGTTTTGTTAGGGGCATTCGGGCGGAGGGGTCCTTTGTGAGTTGGCTTGGGTGAGCTCTGTCATGATGTCCCACTGAATCGGGCCACGATTAACGATTCAGGAAGCAGGGTTTCCTTGGGTTCAGTGGGCGCTACACCGTCGTGTTGGCGTGATAATGCGTCTGCCTTGGTGTTCTTAGAACCGGGACGATAGGTAACAGTGAAGTCAAATCGTGTGAAGAAGAGTGCCCACCTCGCTTGTCTGGGGTTCAGTCTCTTGGCAGACCTCAAGTATTCCAGGTTCTTGTGGTCCGTTAGAATCACGAAGGGATGTTTAGCTCCCTCCAGCCAATGACGCCACTCCTCCATAGCTGCTTTCATGGCCAACAGTTCCCGGTTTCCGGCGTCGTAGTTCTGCTCGGCTGGACTAAGTTTGCGGGAATAATAGGCGCACGGATAGAGCTTGAGTGGGGATCCGTGCCGCTGTGAAAGAATAGCTCCAATGCCCGTATTAGATGCGTCCACCTCAACTGTAAACGGAGTTCAGGATTAGGGTGGTGGAGGATGAGGCCGATGTGAAACGTGCCTTGAGTTCTGCGAAAGCCTCCTGTGCTGTAGTTGACCAGGTGAGGTGTGATGAGTTTCTTTTAGTCATAGAGGTTAAGGGGCGGCTGCCGAGCTGAAATTCCTGATGAAGCGCCGGTAGAAGTTAGCAAATCCCAAGAAGCGTTGTAACTCCTTTAAGGTTACTGGCAGGGGCCAGTCTAGAACGGCCTTGACCTTCTTCTCGTCCATGGCGACTCCTCCTGGCTGATGATGTAGCCCAAAAAAGACGTGGAAGTCTGGTGAAATTCGCACTTCTCTGCTTTGGCGTATAGCTGGTGATCTATGAATCGTTGCAATACTGTTCTCACATGTTGCACATGTTCTTCATAGGTGTTGGAATAGATGAGAATGTCATCAATGTACACAATTACCCAGCGATTCAGCATGTCCCGAAAGACGTCATTGATAAATGATTGAAACACGGAGGGACTATTAGACAGCCCGAAAGGCATAACCAGATACTCATAGTGCCCAGTGCTGGTAGAAAGGCTGTCATCCATTCATCACCGTCCCGGATGCGAATGAGGTTGTAGGCGCTGCGGAGGTCCAGTTTGGAGAAGTACTTGGCTTGGCGGAGTTGTTCTAGGGCAGCTGGAACCAGCGGTAAAGGATATCGAAACTTGACAGTGATGTCGTTGAGACCCGGTAGTCAATACAGGGGCGTAAACCACCGTCTTTCTTTTTAACAAAGAAGAAGCCGCGGCTGCAGGTGATGTCGATGCTCTAATGAACCCCTTCGATAGTTCTTCCTCGATGTAGTTTTTCATGGCTTCTGATTCGGGTTGAGATAGGGAAAGATTCGGCCCTTGGGTGGCTTTGTACCTGGTAGTAGCTCGATGGCACAGTCGCTGATCGGTGAGGGGTAGTTCCATCGCCTTGGTCTTGCTGAAAGCTTCGATGAGGTCAGAGTATTCAATGGGTAGAGTGGGGAAAAGAGCTGGCTCGTCCTTTACCGTCGGCCTGAATGGAGAGTGAAGGGCTGCCAGTTAAGCAGTTGGAGTGGCATGACGGGTCCCATTTGATGATACGACCCTCCCTCCATGAGATGAGCGGGTTATGTTGCCGTAGCCAGGGAAGCCCAAGGATTACCGGGTTATGGGGTGATGTGATGACGTAGAAGCGAATTACCTCCGTGTGGCGGGTACCGGTCTGTAGTCGAAGGTCCACGGTGGTGTGCAGGACCCTCCCCCTACGCCGCGAGGTCGTCCATCTAGCGCCTCCACTGCCAATTGAGAGTCACAGGTGATTAATGGAAATTGTTGTTGTTGGGCAAACTCATGAGACATAAAGTTGCCGGCTGCTCCGGAGTCTAATAGTGCTGATGTGGTTATATGATTGTCCTCTAGAGATAATACTATCGGCACTTTGATGCAAGAACTGGAGTGGTGTGCTTGAACACAAGGACTCACCGAAGAGGGATTACGAGGAGGTGGTCTTGTGGGGCAAAACGCCCTTAGATGGCCCGTTTGACCACAATAGAGGCAGAGATGTTGGCGTATGCGGCGTTCACGTTCCTCCGAGTCAGGTGAGTATATCCGAGCTGCATGGGTTCGGTTGGAGGCAGAGTCACGGGGCATTGTGTGCTGGTGGGTCCCGTTCTGAGTGGGCGCCGTGATCGAATCAGATTGTCAATCTGTATGGTGAGTTCGATGAATTGATTCAGCGATCTCCCTTCATCTCGGCAGGCCAGTTCAGACTGTAATTCCAAGCTGAGTCCCTTGCGAAAGAGCAGTTTAAGCGTGCTCTCAACCCAGTCGGTTTGAGCTGCCAGAGTGCGAAATGTCAAGGCATATTCTGCTGCAGTATTCCTGCCCTGGTTCAACGCGAGTAGTCGGTCACCAGCTCTCATGCCTCCCTCCGGGTGTTCAAATACTTCCCGGAGCGTTGAAGAAAGGCACCGAGCGATGGAAAAGCCGTGCCATCCTCTCTCCAAACCGCCGTTACCCACTCTAACGCTCTGCCAGTGAGGAGAGAACATACCAGGAAATCTTGCTGGCGTCAGTGACATACATCGCTGGTTGTTGATCAATGAATAATGAACATTGCAGTAGAAATCCCTTACTCTTAGTGGGGTTACCGTCGAACTTATCAGGGAGAGCCAGACGTGGGTTAACTGTGGGTGCCGGTGGTGGAGAGGTGCCCATACTTGCGTTCGGCTGAGGAGGGCTGAGTTCGGGCGACATCTGCAACCTCTGTAGCGTCCGGACGAGTTCCTCCGTTACCGTAGTTAGATGGGTTAGCTGCTGTTGATGAACGGCGAGCTGGTTTGCTTGAGTGGAGATCTCCGTGGACATTTGGACCAGAGCTGCTGGATCGCGAAGTGGCGAAGTCTTCTGTAATGAAGCACCATGAGAGTGAGGATCCATTTGCAGTTTTATTACAATCTTGGTCGTACGAACAGGGTCAATCGCCAGCAAACACAACAGCAGGGATAAGGCAAATCGTAATCCAGGTACAGGCATTAGGTCAGGGCAGGCAGCAAGCTTACAAAAATCAGTCCAGTAAAGAATATAGTCCAGGGCAGGCAGCAAGAATCAAAAAGGGAAAAACAGTCCAGAGTATAACCACGATAAGACAGACACGGGAGAAAACGCTCAGAAATGATCACCAGGGATAACAAGACTTCGCACAGAGAGAAAGGGAGAGAGAGCCTAAATAGTCTATTAATGGGAGACAGGTGCAACGGTGATTAGAACCAGGTATGTGGGAGTTGTAGTTCAGGGCTTAATATTCAGGAGAGGGTTCCCTCTGGTGGTGAGCAGGAGGAACCGCGGGAGTCTCGTTTGTTACACTTATTATGTGACTTGTTAAGTACATTTTGACTCCTGAACTTATTTAGGTTTGCATAACAAAGGGGTTGAATTATTATTGACTCAAGACCTTTCAGCTTTTAATTTTTAATAAATGTTTAAACATTTAGAAAAACATAATTCTACTTTGACATTATTGGGTATTGTGTGTAGGCCAGTGACAAAAAAAATCTAAATTTAATACATTTTCAATTCAGGCTGTAACACAACAAAATGTGGAAAAAGTCAAGGAGTGTGAATACTTTCTGAAGGCACTGTAAATGGTCAGTGGATTGGGTTGGTGTTGAGTTTTACAAGATTTGGGTCTGGTTGGGAGAGCAAAGTCCTCCAGCCACACATGTATTACTTACATGATGGAATTGTGGCTGCAAACTTACACCAATTATGATAATACTACAGCTACTACTACTACAACTATAAGCAATTTAGCAGACGCTTTTATCCAAAGGGACGTATAATTATTTAACTTATTGGTGTTCCTGTGAATCAAACCCACTATCCTGGTGTTGCAAATGCCATGCTCTATCAACTGAGCTACATACTACTGCTGCTGCAACTAAAGAAAAAACAGGTCCTTTGATTTGTGTTCTAAAAGCTTAGTGTGTTATGTACTGTGTGGCCTTGCTCTGAGACACAGATTCAGGTCCTTCAACATTGCTTTGAAGTCAGTGAAGAGTCTGTCTTTCTTCCACCTTTGTGGGGGATGTGAATGAGTAAAATGGCATGAAGGAAGATACAATTGGTTTGATGACAGTATGCCATCTGAAAGAGTATCATCCTCTGCATTGCAGGGCTCCGAATAGCTTTCAGTGTCCTCTGTGCACTCAGATGTAGCCGATTTTAATCAGCTTCCTGCCTTCGCCGCAGCATGATACACACTATGGGAGATTGGGGACCTGGAAACACACAGGAACCAGTGGCTGACACTGAGGGGAACTTATGCAAAAGGAAGGGGCTAATAATGCAGGACATAAATTACTGACAGCAGAATATGCCACTTAGTTGGTGCCCAGCCGTGGTGCAGGACACTATAATTCACTATGGCACAAAAACAAACGTTTTTACATTTAGACTTTGTTTATTTCTGAGCCTATACAAAAATAATTTTGAGCATGCGTAACAGTAATCAATAAGTGGGAACAGACAACTGTAGCGTGATAAGTCTGGGCCTCATAGAGAGGCCAAGCTAAAACAAATAGCCAATTCAAAATGGCTACCACTGGGAAAACCCTAACCCCTAACCTTAACCCCTAGCCTAGCTAATGTTAGCATTAGCCACCTAGCTAACATTAGCCACAACAAATTGGAATTTGTAACATATCATACGTATTGCAAATTTGCAACGAATTGAAATTCATAACATATCACATGAATTGTGATTTGTAACGTACTATACATCCTACAATTTGTATTATATTGTACAACCGCTATTATATTGGTAGGCCAATGTAATGTAACCTAACGTAAAGTCACATTCTGTATTATACTAAATGGAGTTGCACAGACTTTAGTAAAATATAATATGTTTTGCTCTGAGACCAGGTTACCCAGTGTAGCCCTCCAGTGAGTCACCTAATCAGCTGAAATAAAGGTGGCAACTGAGAAGCGCTAGTAGTTAGCGGCCTTTTACAGATGCATTTACAGCTACTAATTTAACTATTTATGCATGCTGTGGTAAAAGTGTGAGGCTATCCTTCCTTAATTTCAAAAGTGCTTTTATTTTGTTAAACGTCTATCGTGGAACACTCACTTTGCCTTGCTAAGGCTGACAAGATTTCTGAACCTATTATTAACAATGTTCAGAAGAACATTGACAGTACAGGATGACTCAATCTCATGTGTGATGTTATGAAGTAGTAGGTGTGTGTTATTGTCCATGGAGTAGAGTATAGTGATAGGCTACATATAAGACTGTATGCATCTGCATCTTTATTATCTCGGCAACAGACATCTCCTCTCCCAGGGTCCTTAATTCTCATAACCATGAACACATGAAGTGATCGTTTGCTCTTAAGCCACCATTACTGTACTGTAGTTTCTTCTTGCAGATTTACTAGAGCACTAGCTTTCATGAGCACAATGGTATCCGGAAACAGGAAAGTCCATTTCACATATGGAGCACAAAATCGTTCAATACTACACGTTATTTTGCTATGTGAATTCTGTCACTGCTTATCGATTATTGCATCGATCATTTGGACTTTTATAGATTGGATTTTGTTTCTAAATCGCCGTCTCACGTACAGTAAAAACCTAGAGGTCCTCGCGGGTGGATAATAGTTGTAATAATGAGCAGTGCGCCGAGAGAGCTGCAGCATGCACGGTGCATCACAAAGCGTGGCATATGGTGTGAGATCTTGCTTTGTTTCCTAACTTTTGCTGACCTTGGTATTAGCCTCCTTCCCATATATAATTAGGCGGGTGTTAATTCACTCACTCCTCCTCAGTCATAACTCAAACCAAGTGAAATGTGGCAGGCTTAACTAGCAACGTTCTGCTTCAGCGGATGGCGTTGAGTTGTGTGGCTAGCTGGTGGCCGTCCTGCTGGCTCACTTAGCTGATCGATAGCTAATTCCCTTACATAATCAAGGGGCCACAGCAAAGGGAATGCAGTGAAAGATGTGATAATTGATTACGTTTGCTCTACATTTTCCCCAGTGGTTCCGCTGGTGCGTTACCCCCTCATTTTTCCCTGAGCTGTTGGGCGGAGGTGCTGAGGTGGGCTCCTTGCACACATCACATTTGGTTAAAAGCGATATGAGGATATTATGCACATCTAATCAAATCAAATCAATTTTATTTGTCACATACACATGGTTAGCAGATGTTAATGCGAGTGTAGCGAAATGCTTGTGCTTCTAGTTCCGACCATGCAGTAATATCTAACAAGTTATCTAACAATTTAACAACAACTACCTTATACACACAAGTGTAAAGGAATGAATATGAATATGTACATAAAAATATATGGATGGGTGATGGCCGAACAGCATAGACAAGATGCAGTAGATGGTGTACAGTACAGTATATACATATTAGATGAGTAATGTAGGGTATGTAACCATTATATAAAGTGGCATTGTTTAAAGTGACTAGTAATACATTTATTACATCCAGTTTTTAATTATTAAAGTGGCTCGAGATTTGAGTCAGTATGCTGGCAGCCGGCACTCAATGTTAGTGATGGCTGTTTAACTACTTAGGGAGCAGTGGGACACTACCCGGTGAAATGTGAGGCGCCAAATTCAAAATCCAAAAGTTGAATAATTAAACATTCATCAATATACAAGTGTTGCATAGTCATCAAAAGCTCAGATTCTTGGCAATATCACAGCATTGTCAGATTTCAAAAAGACTTTACGGCGAAAGCACAACATTTGATTGTTTGAGGATAGCCCCTCTCATATTTTATGCATTAGCATAAATCCATAACCAACGCGGGTCTCAAAAAATGCATAAAATCGCTAACATAAAATCCCTTACCTTTCGAAGAACTTCTGCTGAGGGCTTCCCAAGTGTCCAACGAAGACATCCAATGGTTATTTTGTTAGAAAGAGTAATTTATTATATCCATAAATCTCCGTTTGGTTGGCGCGTTATGATCATAAAATCCACCGTTGAGTCGCCCATTGAACCGTGAAGAGAACACGTTCAAATTATACCTATACACTTTCTACAAACAAATCAAACATCATTTTTAATGTATCCTTAGGTATCCTTTTGGGTATATTTACTGTAATATTTCAACCAGACGATAACGTGAACGATAGGAAAGAAAAATAAAGTAGTGTGCGTTCACAATCTCGCGCGCGTCAAACCTTTTTTACAAAAGTGGTCCCCTGACTTCTTCCTCTTCCTATCCATTCTGGTTACTCCTAGAATTCCCAGTCTTTGTATAAAGACTGTTGACATCTAGTGGAAGCCATAGGTACTGCAGTCTCACCTACATAACATTGTATGCAATAGGCACAATGGAGAAGATGGTCATTTACAAAAGAACTGCAAATCCGAATGGATTTTCCTCAGGTTTTTGCCTGCTATATCAGTTCTGTTATACTCACATACATTATTTTAACACTCTTAGAAACTTCAGAGTGTTTCCAATAGTACTAATTATGTGCATATCCTATTTTCTGGGCCTGAGTGGCAGGCATTTTACTTTGGGCACGCCAGACTCTCCAAAACCGTCACCTATGCAGCCGCTCCCTAAGAAGTTAACAGTCTGATGGCCTTGAGATAGAAGCTGTTTTTCAGTCTCTCTGTCCCAGCTTTGATGCACCTGTACTGACCTTACCTTCTGGATGATAGCAGGGTGAACAGGCAGTGGCTCTGGTGGTTGTTGTCCTTCCTGTGACATCGGGTGGTGTAGGTGTCCTGGAGGGCAGGTAGTTTGCCCCTGGTGATGCGTTGTGCAGACCTCACTACCCTCTGGAGAGCCTTACGGTTGTGGGCGGAGCAGTTGCCGTACCAGGCGGTGATACAGCCCGACAGGATGCTCTCGATTGTGCATCTGTAAAAGTTTGTGAGTGTTTTTGGTGACAAGACAAATTTCTTCAGCCTCCTGAGGTTGTAGAGGCGCTGTTGCGCCTTCTTCACCACGCTGTCTGTCCCTGCTGTTTCCTGAAGTCCACGATCATCTCCTTTGTTTTGTTAACATTGAGTGTGAGGTTATTTTCCTGAAACCACACTCCGAGGGCCCTCACCTCCTCCCTGTAGGCCATGTCGTCGTTGTTGGTAATCAAGCCTACCACTGTAGTGTCGTCTGCAAACTTGATGATTGAGTTGGAGGCGTGCATGGCCCCACAGTCGTGGGTGAACAGGGAGTACAGGAGAGGGCTGAGAACGCACCCTTGTGGGGCCCCAGTGTTGAAGATCAGCGGGGTGGAGATGTTGTTTCCTACCCTCACCACCTGGGGGAGGCCCGTCAGGAAGTCCAGGACCCAGTTGCACAGGGCGGGGTTGATGCCGTCTGGGCCGGCAGCCTTGAGAGGGTTAAGACGTTTAAATGTTTTACTCACGTGGAGAGCCCTTGCCCTGATTAAAAGCAGTGGTTTGCGCTTTCAGTTTTGCGCAAATGCTGCCATCAATCCACGGTTTCTGGTTGGGGAAGGTTTTAATAGTTGCTGTGGGTACAACATCACCAATGCACTAGCTAATAAACTCGCTCACCGAATCAGCGTATTCATCAATGTTATTGTCCGACGCTATGCGGAACATATCCCAGTCCATGTGATCGAAGCAATCTTGAAGTGTGGAATCAGATTGGTTGGACCAGCGTTGAACAGACCTGACCACGGGCAAGTCCTGTTTTAGTTTCTGTCTATAGGCTGGGAGCAACAAAATTGAGTCGTGGTCAGATTTTCCGAAATGGTGGCGGGGGAGGGCTTTGTATGCGTCGCGGAAGTTAGAGTAACAATGATCCATGGTTTTGATAGCCCGGGTCGCGCATTTGATATGCTGATAAAATTTAGGGAGCCTTGATTTCAGATTAGCCTTGTTAAAATCCCCAGCTACAATAAATGCAGCCTCAGGATATGTGGTTTCTAGTTTACATAGAGTCCAATGAAGTTCTTTCAGGGCCTTGATGTGTCTGCTTGGGGGTATACACGACTGTGATTATAATCGAAGAGAATTCTCTTGGTAGATAATGCGATAATGCGGTCGGCATTTGATTGTAAGGAATTCTAGGTCAGGTGAACAAAAGGACTTGAGTTCCTGTATGTTGTTATGATCACACCACGTCTCGTTAATGATAAGGCATACGCCCCCGCCCTTCTTCTTACCAGAGAGGTGTTTGTTTCTGTCGGCGCGATGCGTGAAGAAACCATGTGGCTGTACCGACTCTGATAACGTATCCTGAGTGAGCCATGTTTCCGTGAAACAGAGAATGTTACAGTCTCTGATATCTCTCTGGAAGGCAACCCATGCTCGGATTTCATCTACCTTGTTGTCAAGAGACTGGACATTGGCGAGTAGTATACTCGGGAGCGGTGTGCGATGTGCCCGTCTACGGAGCCTGACCAGAAGACCGCCCTGTCTGCGGCGCCGTTGTTTTGGGTCTCTTGCTGGGATCCGATCCGTTGTCCTGGGTGGTGGACCAAACAGAGGATCCGCTTCGGGAAAGTCGTATTTCCTGGTCGTAATGTTGGTAAGTTGACGTTGCTCTTATATCCAATAGTTCCTCCCGGCTGTATGTAATAAAACTTCAGATTTCCTGGGGTAACAATGTAAGAAATAATACATAAAAAAAACAAAATGCTGCATAGTTTCCTAAGAACTCGAAGCGAGGTGGCCATCTCTGTCGGCACCGGAACTAACATTAGGAGAAGTCTGTGTTGATTTTGTTGTGGGGGTTGTCTTACACAGTAGGCCTACTATTGGGCCAAAATCTTAATTTATTAATTTAGTCTTACTTACTTTCAGATATACCTACTGTGTGTATGTGTCGGTCCCACTGGCTTAAAATGCAGCACACATTTATTTCGATGTGAAATATTGGTATTCATGGGGTCATCAAACTATTTTGCTGTCGCCAGCTTTTGCCCGAACCAACTGTCAGTCTAGAGTTAAGAAGGCCTTTCTTTTCCTGAAGTAGTTATAAAATAAAAGCTGTCTGTCGACAAGGCCTAAGGTGTCGTCTCCAGGAGAACTGTCTGAGGCACTGTCAATAGTCTAAGTGCATCCAGCTGTGGTGCTGAGGAGAGGGCAATGTGAGATGTGAGAAACCGTGGCAGAATTTTGCCTGCCTTGCACATCTAAAGGCGACAGAGCTTAGAGGAGAAATGAGTACTCCCACAATGGAAGCAGCATGAAGCCGAATGAACTCCAACCCAACAGAGAAGCCATGAACAGCCCTGGGCTGTCTCAAAATATTACTAGCCGTCGAATATTTGCTTCCACCGTCCTTGTTTACCTTCATTTCCTCAACTCCTTTTCAAGCGCATTGGAAGAGAAGGTCGAAGGTCCCGTCCCCAAGACCTCCTTTTCCTCCACTGCGCTTTGAAAGAGGGGTGAGAAATTGATGAAATAATAATGAAACGGCTAGTAATTTGACAGCTAGTAATGATTTCAGACACAGCACTAAACTACCTTGTTTGTTTGGGAATCCAATTTTATGAACAGTGAAATTCTCTCCAAAAACCAGGCTGGTTTTCATTGGTTTCTGATTATGCTGCCAGACAGTGAATAGGGCCTAATTTTCTCCAGATTGTGTATTGTGTGTGTGGATGCATGTGATTCAATATTATTAGCTATTAGCCGCCCTGCTTCTTTCAGATCATGTTGTATTTCATAATAGCAGTTTTGTTCATTGTCTTCTTACTTTTGAAGGGCACTAATTGTTCAGTTCAATACTTCTTTTGGCAATGAAATATAAATAAATCATTAAACACTCTTTACAAATGAGTCTTTGTTCCTCTGGTATTGAAATCCATTTTTGACCAAGTGTACACACAAATAAATTAATTAATTGTGTGGATGCCTTTGTACTCAGAGGGAAATCTGCTCAAGGAACTATACGTAAACCATTCCCAACTGGTCGACATGAGTTAGGAGGCATAGGGAAAAACAACACACATTTTTATTTCATAACTACAGTACATCAAAAACGACCTCTAAAGAGGAAACCTATAATTTTCCTCTGGAACATGATTGTTAATTTTACTCCTGTCTCAATGGATGTGCTTTGGGCTTTGATGCTGCTTTTGTGAAATATGTCTCCAGCAGGGCGAATAAGGCATGCAAGCCTTTCGTTGACGGCTGCTTGGTTCCCTTACAAGCAAAGGGAATAGAGCTGACCTCATCAATGCTGACGAGTGTTTTGTTTTCCTCCGTCCTGTGCTGTCTGGCCTGCAACTAGTAGCTACCCAGGCATGTCTAACACCTAGGGCTCTATTCAATCCACATTGCGGAAGTTCAGCTTTACAGCGGAGACTGCATTTACGGAAAAATTCTGCATATATCAGCTCAATTGGAAATTACCTTAACATTTCTATCACAGAATCTGTAACGCTAGAGCCCATACTGAACTGCAAGAAGCAGGTAGGCAGCTGCCAAACCAAATCTCTTATGCACTAGCAGGATTGTAGCATTACCTATGCTATGGCGCCCCCTTTTGAAAAGGAGCTGCAATACACTGCCAGGAAGCAGTTATTGTTTTTAAGAAAACCGTTTTCTCTTTATCAAAATCAACTGAGCAAGTTGGTGGGGGTGTTAGGGGGTGAAGTGAGAAAAGCAGCTTTCTGAAAACCCTCTGCGATAGCAGCTGCACCTCGCACACCATATGCCCCCCCATTTTGCCACCGATCCTCTCTAATCTCTCAGCTCTATCAGGACTGATCCAAATTGCAGTTATTGCAATTAGAGAGTAATCATGCTTGCCATTCCTCTCAGTGTTTCATCGAGATCCACGAGCTGGATCACTGTGGATCTGGAGTAAACATTCAAACCTATTACAACTGTCCTTTGCTGCTCATTCAGTCAATTATGTTAAAGAAGCTATACAGAACTTTTTAAAGGTATACAAATTCAGGCACTGTTGTAAAATTCAGGAAAATAAGTTAGACAGACAAAACAACCTAGACAAAGACAAACAGAACACAAACTGTCTTAATGTAATGATTACTGTAACTGATTATGAGCTGACACATATTTCAGGTATAGTAGCCAATCTGAAACTCTATTACCAAAGACATCTGAATGTGTCTTTTGTAAGTCGATACACTGAGTGTAAATGTAATTGGTTCCAATCCAAGTGCAAAGGCCGTTTATCAAACTCCAGGCGGTAATATGGTTTGGTGCAGATTACGTAAAAATAGAGCTCTTTGGCCACACACACCAGTGATAGGTTTGGCATTGAAAAACAGAAGCATATGTCGAAAAGTTATTCATGCTTACGGTAAAATATGGTGGTGGATCTTTGATGTTATGGGGCTATTTTGCTTCCACTGGTCCTGTGGTTCTTGTTAAAGTCAACAACATCATTAACCTTTCCAAGTACCAGGACATTTTTGCCAAAAACCTGGTGGCTCTTCCAGCAAGAAAATATCCCGAAGCACTAATCAAAATCCACAAAGAAATTGTTAATTAACCACAAAATCATCATTTTGCAATGGCCATCTCAGTCTCCAGACTTGAACTCCATTGAAAAGCTGTGGTTTGTATTGAAGTGGCTCTTCCAGCAAGAAAATATCCCGAAGCACTAATCAAAATCCACAAAGAAATTGTTAATTAACCACAAAATCAACATTTTGCAATGGCCATCTCAGTCTCCAGACTTGAACTCCATTGACAAGCTGGGGTTTGTATTAAAGAGGGCAGTCCATAAGTGCAGGCAAAGGATATTGAGGAACTGGAAAGATTCTGTATGGCGGAATGGTCTAAGATCCCTCCAGGCCCGGTCCTGGCCGTTCTACCACCCTAAGCGAGACAAAACTAGAATAGTTCCAGTAAGCAAAATATGTCTAAAATACGTGTTTTCCACACACTGAAGTCAGGTTCAATTTAGGTTCTGAATGAAAGGTGAAAATACGTACTTTACGGACGTTTAAAATACTTATTTTCCGGGACGTTTAAAAGACAATTTATAAACGTCTATGTTTGAGCCAAATCCAGGCTGGACCAGACCGGACAAAATCTGAGCCAAACATAAATGTCTATGATTGTTTCAGATTTAGGCTGAATCGGACCAAAAATCTATGTCCGTGGACATTAAAATCAAGGCAGGTCCGGACTGCACCAAATCTGAACCAAACAAAGACGTCTATGTTTGGGTCAAATCAAGGCTGGTCGAGATCGGACAAAGTCTGAGCCAAACATAGATGTCTATGATTGGTTCAGATTTGTTCCGGACCCGACCAAAAACCAACGTCTGTGGATGTGGAAATCAAGACCGGTCAAGACTGCACCAAAGAAAAATACATTTAGGTTAGGCTACTTGATCGGCGAAACCTGCATGATGTAAAAAGTGTTTGTCTCATTACATTGTCATACATTTTATATCCAGCCTGTAGGCTACAGAAAAAGCCACATCCTCTTTCTACCATAGGCTATATCTGTTACATGATTTATGTTAGATTATATTTTTGGGACGGAACGTTGGTGGAGCGCCGCAGCAATGCGTCTCTCCAACAGCACCCTGGAGAGGCGCGCGCTGGGAATGGACAATAAATATTTTGTGCCCCTGCCTTTGACAAAGTGGGCACTGCTTATCACAGGTTGGCATCAGCGCTCACCTAAAAAGCCCATATGCTACTGGTCAGTGGAGGCGGAAGGGGAGCACCATCCTCAGTGAATTAATTTTTTAAAATTATTATTGTGAAACATAAAAAAAAAAATATTTTTAGATAAAACTATACTAAATATATTCACGTCACCAAATAATTGATTAAAACACACTGTTTTGCAATGAAGGTCTACAGTATCTTCAGCAACACTATAGGTTAGCACCATGGTGTAGCCGGAGGACAGCTAGCTTCTGTCCTCCTTCTGGGTACATTTACATCAAAGCAAAACCTAGGAGGCTCATGGTTCTCACCCACTTTTATAGACTTACACAATAATTATGACAACATTATGACAACATCCTCCAACCTATCAGAGCTCTTGCAGCATGACTGACATGTTGTTCACCCAATGAAAATATCATGGAATTAATCTAGTACTGAAAGCATAAGCTGCAGCTAGCTAGCACTGCAGTGCATAAAATAACATGAGTAATTGACTCAAAGAGAGAGAAAGACAATAGTTGAACAGATTTTAACAAATTAATTTCTTCCAAAATTAAGGAGAAGCAAGAGAGAGAGAGAGAGATTTGGTTGTATTTTTTTTTACTTTCACAAATGCTCATTGTTTTTGGGAAGAATTTTACAACAAACATAAACGCAACATATAAAGTGTTGGTCCCATGTTTCATGAGCTGAAATAAAATATCCCAGAAATTTCCATATGCACAAAAAGCCTTTCCCTCAAATTGTGTGCACAAATTTGTTTACATCTCTGTAGTGAGCATTTCTCCTTTGCCAAAGTAATCCGTCCACCTGACAGATGTGGCATATCAAGAAGCTGATTACACAGCATAATCACACAACACAATGCCACAGACGTCTCAAGTTTTGAGGGAGTGTGCAATTGGCATGCTGACTACAGGAATGTCCACCAGAGCTGTTGCCAGATAACGTCATTTTAGTGAATTTGGCAGTATGTCTAACTGGCCTCACAACCGCAGACCAAGTGTTACCACGCCAGCCCAGGACCTCCACATCTGACTTCTTCACCTGCGTGATCATCTGAGGCCAGCCACCTGGACAATTGATTAAACTGATGAGTATTTCTGTCTGTAATAAAGATCTTTTGTGGGGAAAAACATATTCTGATTGGCTGGGGGCCTGGCTCCCAAGTCGGTGGGCCTATGCCCTCCCAGCCCCACCCATGGATGCGCCCCTGCCAAGTCATTTGAAATCCATAGATTAGGGCCAAATGAATTTATTTCAATTGACTGATTTCTTTATATGAACTGTAACACAGTAAAATTGTTGTTGCATGTTGAGTTTATATTTTTGTTCAGTATATATGAGGTTTTATGTGTTGTTGGAGGGGCGTCTTGGTCAGTTTATCTCAGAAAATGCCGCCCTCATTAATCTTTCACCATAGGTGGCCTCCTAATCCTGCCTAATGAGAGGGCAGGCCCTGGATCCATCCCAATGTGTTCTCCAATTTCATTAAACATTTTAGAAAAAGCAGTGGTGGAAAAAGTACCCAATTGTCGTACTTCAGTAAAAGTAAAGATACCTTCACAGAAAATTACTCAAGTATTAGTGAGTCACCCAGTAAAAGTCTAAAAGTATTTGGTTTTAAATATACTTAAGTAACAAAACGAAATGTAATTGCTAAAAAGTAAAAGTATAAATCATTTCAAATTCCTTACATTAAGCAAACCTTAGGGCAATATTACATTTTGTCTTTTATTTACGGATAGCCAGAGGGGCACACTCCAACAATCCAAAATAATTTACAAACCAAGAATTTGTGCTTAGTGAGTACATCAGATCACAGACAGTATGGCCAGGGATGTTCTCTTGATAAGTGCATGTATTGGACCATTTTCCTGTACTGCTAAGCATTCAAAATGTAACGAGTACTTTTGGGTGTCAGGGAAAATATATGGAGTAAAAAGTAAATTATTTTCTTTAGGAATATAGTGAAGTAAAAGTAAAAGTAGTCAAAAATATAAATAGTAAAGTACAGATACCCCCAAAAATTACTTACAGTTGAAGTCGGAAGTTTACATACACCTTAGCCAAATACATTTAAACTCAGTTTTTCACAATTCCTGACATTTAATCCTAATACAAATTCCCTGTCTTAGGTCAGTTAGGATCACCACTTTATTTTAAGAATGTGAAATGTCAGAGTAATAGTAGAGAGAATTGTTTATTTCAGCTTTTATTTATTTCATCACATTCCCAGTGGGTCAGAAGTTTACATACACTCAATTAGTATTTGGTAACGCACAATTGGTCGCCCTATCGTCGTTCGGGTTAGGGAAGGGTTTGGCCGGAGTAGGCCGTCATTGTAAATAAGAATTGGTTCTTAACTGACTTGCCTAGTTAAATAAAGGTTAAATAAAAAAAAAAAATTAAACATTTATGTTTATGTTGAGTTGACCTGTGGCTAAATTGTAATTTAGAATAATGTACAAAAATAACCTTACTTGTAGGTCTTCATGTCTAAGAAATGTTTAGTTACCTTTGTCAAACCATCTTGGAAATATAGCAGACAATTAAGACTTCCTTTTTGACTTTTACTACTTCTATAATAGACTGTGCTGAAGTGTCTAGAATCCTAAATTGAGATCCATGCATGACGTTTTCTCCTATTGAGATCAATGTGATAATTATGTGGAAGTCTAAGTTACGTAAAGGTAGTATTTGTCCTAGGCGTAACAAAGAATGGGAATATTTCCGGCAAATTTAAAAAACCTTCTTTCCAAACCAATGTAATTTTACAAATAAAAACACAACAAAACCTTAAATCAGGTGTGTAAACATATAGTTCAAATGTTCCAAAATAATAATACATTCCTTACACATTTCCAAATTCCCAAAGTTTCCTGGAATTTGGAAAAGTTTACAAAAACATTACACCCCTAATTTGGCTCTAAGCCCATGTAGCGTGGTTCGTTCTGCGTTGTGTAATTTAATGAGGACACTGCCACAATTGGAGGTCTGCTTGTTGGATTTTTATTTGCCCTGCACACAAAGAGACAGCACACAATATGTTATCCCTTGGCGCAGTCACAGCTCTCAGGCACCTGCGCGAGCACATGGAAACTCACTCAAACACTGTCCCAAGTACCCAGAAGTTACAATAGGTACCCTAGTTAGCGAGCTCTGTAAAATGTGTCAACAAATATTTATATTGTTCACCTTGCAACAAAACTTATGGTTGCATAACAGCACATTGTGTAACATTACCACGGTTTTACATAGAAAAATTGCAGAGCCAAGGACAACATACTTTGCTAGCTGAAGGTCAGGCAAGAGAGAACAATAGGAGGGTACAGGAATACGATGGACCAAACCAAAATATACAAAACTTTTACAATCAAGTGTATTTACAATATAGATGTGAAAAAGTGTTTGTACACAAAAAAATAACATTAGATATGCAGCTGTAAAGAAATAATATGCACACTGAATTATAATTATTATTATCAAATTATTAACATCCCCTCTTGACCTGGCCAATTTGAACTGATCCTTGTGTGCAACTTGGTGCATAATCTAGGGGAACAACATCACACTGCTACACCCACATAACCAATGCATTAGGGTGCAGTAAATCCATGATTTGACATTCTGCTATAGAGACTTATGCACGTTAATGCGTATGTCTCAATAAGTATTTTGTATATGAAAGTCTTCTTTAAAGTGTTTAAGGTTAGTCTTGGAGTCCTTTTCAATTTTGATGTCCTTGTGGAAAGTGGTCCATTTGGATATTGTCCATTTCGAGTCCACGATTGTAGTAGGCTGAACCATCATATTTCAAGTCCATAGGCTCACTGTTGTTCAGTCGTAGAACTAGGAGTGAGAAACAGAGATGTGAAATTTTGCATGGCCGATAGGATAACAGGTGCTTTCCTATTATTGATCCAGTCCTATCAGATAGAAAATATGCCAGGAAATCCTAAAAGGGAAATATCTCCAAGGGAATTTCCTACCTGGGTCTGAGGGGATTTCCTCAACAAGCTTCCTGTGTGTGAAATCCCGTCGGCCTCTCCTTCTCAGGATGACATAGACCACCATCACCACGAAGCACACTGCCACTCCTGTGCCCAGGATGGCACCCCATGCCCCACTCCTCTTCTTGTTCTGCACTGCATCTGAGGCCAAGACTTTAAAAATACATTTATCAAAAAAATACATGAAAAAGAGAGAAATACATTGCAAATACAACATTCTAATATTGGTGCAATTCTGCATTTGAGGCCAAGCCCTTAAAAATACATTTATCAAAAAGAATACATGAAAAATAGGGAAATACATCATTCTAATATTGGTGCAATTCTAATATATGGTGCAATAAATGTCTGGGATGATATATTTCTGTATTTCAAAATATTCTTCCAGTTACACTTTATTTGGATAGTTCCATATAGATTATATACAGATGGTCATACTATCAGCAAAGTGTCTGTTGATAAGCAAATACTTCCTAAGGTTGCGTTTAGGGTTAGGGATAGGTTTATAATAAGGGTTAGGGTAAGAGTTAAGGTTAGGGTTAGTGGATAGTAAGTTGAAATGTTGTTGACAGTTATTGAACATCGACAAACCATATACAGTACAAACCATCTACTTGTGACTATCCAAATAAAGTACCATTCTTCCTATAATTGAGTGTAAAATGTGTGTTTAAAAATAAATGTACAAAAGGATATAGAGCACCCTTTTACATGAGTAGTCTCAACTCAATAGATAGTACTATTTCCCAGCCATGTAAGTATGCCACCACAATCTGTGCAAAAACCAATGTGTGAAAATAAGTTTATTGCAATTCAGTAAAGGTTTTCCATCTATTTAATCATGTTGAACCAATTAGTGAAACCAATAATTAACCAATGTCAGTCAAATGAAGTGTAGTGTATCAGTATTTCATTGTCGTATAATGTCATTTGTGAAATTACCACGCAAGTGATACAGTGCTTTCAGAAAGTATTCACACCCCTTGACTTTTTCCACATTTTGTTCTGTTACAATTTAAATTGGATTAAATTGAGATTTTGATTCACTGATCTACACACAATACCCATAATGTCAAAGTGGAATTTAGTTTTTAGAATATTTGTACAAATTTAATAACAAATTTAAAGCTGAAATGTCTTGAGTCAATATTCAACCTCTGTTATGGCAAGCCTAATTAAGAAATTGCTGCATTTTTCATTTATATTTTTGTTCAGTGTAGTTATTCCACAATACTAACCTAAATGACAAAGCAAAAAGAAGGAAGCCTGAACAGAATAAAAAATATTCCAAAACATGCATCCTGTTTCCAATAAGGCGCGAAAGTAATACTGCTAAAAATGTGTTAAAGAAATTCACCTTTGTCCTGAACACATCACTGGATACCACTCTTCATATTGTCAAGCATGGTGGTGGCTGCATCATTTTATGGGTATGCTTGTCATCGGCAAGGACTAGGGAGTTATTTAGGATAAAAATAAATGGAATAGAGCTAAACACAGACAAAAACCTAGAGGAAACCTTTTTCAGTCTGCTTTCCACCAGACACTGGGAGACAAATTCACCTTTCAGCAGGACAATAACCTAAAACACAAGGCCAAAACACTGGAGTTCCTTACCAAGACGACATGTAATTTTTTCTGAGTGGCCTGGTTACAGTTTTGACTTAAATTGGCTTGAAAATCTATGGCAAGACTTGAAAACGTCAGTCTCACAATGATCAACAATCAACTTGACAGAGCTTGAAGAATTTTACAATCCAGGTGTGCAAAGCTCTTAGAGACTTACCCAGAAAGAATCACAGCTGTCATTGCTGCCAAAGGTGATTCTAATACGTATTGAATCAGGGGGTTAAACTAGTGTTTCATTTTGCATATATATATATTTTTTTATCCGATTTTTCTTCCACCTTGAGTAGTGTGTGGATCGTTGTCACGATCGCTGAAATGAGTAGACCAAGGTGCAGCGTGCAGGGTTGAGTTAAACATGTTTTAATCACTGAAACTCACCAAAAACAATATAAAGTCACAATGACCGTAAAGCACTGTGTAGTGCAACACAGCAACTACACACACAATAAATAATATTCCACAACACAGGTGGGGGACTGAACACACTAAATAGGATTCCCAATTAGAGACAACGACTAACAGTTGCCTCTAATTAGAAACCAAAACCAAATCAACATAGAACCCTAAACCCCCCTGGCCCCTTCTTGACCAAAAACAGGACTCCGACCAAAAGTAAATGGGGGGGGGGTTCTATTCTTTGGCGGCGACTCCGGTGCGGGCCGTGTCGGCCCGAAAATACGCACTGCCGAAACAGGACGTGCCGGGCTCTGGATGCGCACAGGGGACCTGATGCGTGGAGCGGGGACAAGCCGTGCCGGGCTCTGGATGCGCACAGGGGACCTGATGCGTGGAGCAGGGACAGGGCGTGCCGGGCTCTGGATGCGCACAGGGGACCTGATGCGTGGAGCAGGGACAGTCCGTGCTAGGCTCTGAATGCGCACAGGGGACCTGATGCGTGGAGCAGGGACAGGACGTGCCGGACTCTAGATGCGCGGAGCAGGAACAGGACATGCTGGGCTCTGAAGGCGCACAGGGGACCTGATGCGTGGAGCAGGGACAGGCCATGCCGGGCTCTGGATGCGCACAGGGGACCTGATGCGTGGAACAGGGACAGGACGTGCCGGGCTCTGAAGGCGCACAGGGGACCTGGTGCGTGGAGCAGGAACAGTGTGTGTAGCGCACTGTGTAGCGCACTGTGTAGCGCACTGTGTAGCGCACTGTGTAGCGCACTGTGTAGCGCACTGTGTAGCGCACTGTGTAGCGCACTGTGTAGCGCACTGTGTAGCGCACAATAAATAATATCCCACAACACAGGTGGGGGACTGAACACACTAAATAGGATTCCCAATTAGAGACAACGACTAACAGCTGCCTCTAATTGGGAACCCAAACCAAACCAACCCAACATAGAAATTAACACATAGAACCCTAAACCCCCCTGGTCACGTCCTGACCAAAAACACCATAGAGAAGCCAAAAAGGGCTATCTATGGCCAGGGTATCTACAATCGTTGACTAAATTGACAATTACATACATTTTTATCCCACTTTGCAATGGCAGGTAGCCTAGTGGTTAGAGTGTTTGACTTGTAATCAGAGGGTTGCAAGTTTGAATCCCCGAGCTGACAAGGTAAAAATCTGTTGTTCTACCCCTGAACAAGGCAGTTGACCCACTGTTCCCCGGGTGCCGAAGATGTCGATTAAGGCAGCCCCCCGCACCTCTCTGATTTAGAGGGGTTGGGTTAAATGCGGAAGACACATTTCAGTTGAAGGCATTCGGTTGTACAACTGACTAATAATGGTGATAACAAAATATGTTTTAAAAAAAAGTAAAGGTTCGAATACTTTCTGACGGCACTGTATGTAAAACATTTGACCAACTTGATTTATTAAATTATGCTCTCCCTGAATCCCTGATTGAATTATGTTAACCAACCCGGTAAGAAATGCAGTTACAGGCTGTGTTAGTTGTATTAATGTATTATTTAAATTCAGTTCCTTATGCCTTGGTTCCAGCATCCAGGTTGTATTCATTAATTTTGTTACTTTTATTGATAAAAATGCCACGAAAAGATAAAGGAAAGAGGACTATGGATTGTTTGTGTTACCCATGGAAACCTGATTACCATAAAACCACTGTCTCCTTGGGCATAATGTGGTTTGTGTTATGCGAAGATGATGAGATCTAACTATTCCAAGGGCAGTTTTGATACAACTTTATACAACTAAATGAAAAGTACCAGACTAGTCAATATGTTATTAAGATTAACAACATGTTTACTATGAACAACAATTTCTCCTCTTCGAATAAGCTTTCATAATCTCAGTCATCACATTTGGAAATTCAAATGTTTACTTCCCTGACATCTCCTTATCTGAAGACCAAGCTTGTTAACCTCACTTGCATTTCTATTTTCTCACAACACCTTTAATTTTGTAAAAAGGAGCACACCCTGCATTTACATTAGAATAAAGTGGGGTATTTATATTCATGTGTTACACGTTTCATCACAATATTGTTTTGGACGTTTAAGCCTGACTCCCGACTCAATGCATTGTCGATTGGCACTGATGAAGAAGTGCATTATAGTTGCTTGGAAAAACACTGTCATTTCTAAAGGAGGCAAATAATTAGTAGGAAAACCTTTTGTCATCATTGTGATGTCGTCAGATTGACATTAGGTGTAGTATTACGTTAGCTAGCTAGCTAAGATTGAGGGGAGAGCATCTGATTTTATCTAGCTAACTCTAGAATTGCTAGGTATTTTTTATGAACTGCTAGCTATTTGGATTCACGTTAGCTGTTGCTGAAATAGCAGCTCCTCTTACTGGTGTTCACACAAAACATGACATAATACAGAACATCAATAGAAAAGAACAGCTCAAGAACTGAACTACACAATTTTGAAATAAGAACAATAAGAACACATTGTGTTGAAGAACCGCTTTTGGTTCCAGGTAGAACCCTCTGTGGAAAGGGTTTTACATGGAACCCAAAAGAGTTATACCTGGAACCAAAAGGGGTTCTTCAAAGCGTTATCCTATGGGGACAGCCGAAGAATCCTTTTAGGTTCTAGATAGCCCTTTTTTTCTAAGAATGTAGTGTAAATTTAGACTAAACAGTCACCATTTGGAATGACTGGGCACCACTTGACGTTTGGGGGCCACTATGGCTGAGGTCTCTTTAGAATGTAGACTCAAAAAATTAGGGGTTCATCAAGGGTTCTTCTAAGATCCTCAAAGTTCATCGAAGAACCTTATGGTTCTTGGCACTGAATGCCCACATAGGAGGAACCTCTTTAGTTCTTGGGGGTTCTTGCAGGAACCTAACTACCCAACTGAAACATTTGGAATTGAATTTGAGATGACAGCAGGTGCAGGCATTTAACTGAAAAATGTAAAGATCTCGTCAATTTAAGGTAAGGTTTCTCCCTAGTATGATCTAAATTGATATTGTTTTATGATTATACCGTCTATCTTTCATATTTGTGCAAATGGCTGTTTGACACTTTGTCCCTTTTTTACAATTCTTTCTAAGACAGAAAATGGACACAATTCAATGGATATCAATCAACAAAGAGGTAAGAATATGTTAAAGGATATAGCGGCATTGGGCAAAGATGACTGAACTGCGTAGCTATTTGTATTTGTCTTTGTATGTACAATTAGTACTGGTTTGCCTCATTGTGTTATGCAGATCACATGTATCATCTACAGTTCATTTTAATTAATGGTTCCTCTAAAACCTTATAGGACTGTCACAGCAGCCATCATCCTCATCCTTTACCTTTTCAATAAAGATCCCAGAGCCCTCTACATTGTGGACAAGGTATGAAAACATTGTCAAAGGTGAACAATTTTTTTTCATTCACATTTACCACAAAAACCAAGGTATGTGCACGTTTTGTTAATCATGTGTAGAATTATATATTTTTTGGTATTCACAAACTTCACCCTCCCTACACATCTGATGAATATAACAGGAAACCTGTTTGATCACCATGCACTGCAAAATCATTCTGGCTATGGATAACCTACAGAGGACACCAACATCAACATGCCAGAGTCGTTTTAAAGGGTTCTTCAAATAACTTAGGGGTTAATTAACAATGGCGTGTAACAATGGCGTGATGCTACCAAGTGACGGACGGTCAACCAATGAATAGAGAAAATATGATCTAGGTCCAGATATTGTCTACTTTTGTGTGACATGGTTGTGTGAAACACCTTTTCACTCCATGTTCCCTAAAGGAAAGGTAATTAACCAGTATGGGATGTCAATAGATTAATAAACATTGCATAAAAAGACTGCGATGCATAACTAGTATGCTGTACTAACCATGGAAAATCTGTAAAGCAACATGCAAATGAGGTAAACAAGCAGGTCAAACCAGCCACAGTCTAAACAAATCACTGGCTGAAATGTATGATGAGGTCTTCTCAAAGGTAACACTGTTTTTCGGTACACATTTCCAAGTATTTATAGTCAAGTTTGATAGATGTAGTTACTACATATTCAAATCCATGACTGTACCTGGCAAATCATGTGTAAGTGTTTGAAAAGGATGTAATTGAGTTTGAATTACAAGAGGAACTACTCGTACATAATTTATAACCTGTCAAAATTGGGGATATCCTCCTTTAATGAATGTCACCAATCACCCACTCAAATAAACCCTTGTTTAGTATGTTAGAAACTGTAGAGCAGTACTCTCACGCCCTGTACGGCAGCAACGAACCGCAGCTACTGACCCCCTCCTTCCTGGATCCAGGCTAACATAGGGGTCTTTTGTCCGCTGAAGAAGGTGTTTGTAATGGAAGCCTCCTCTCACTGTGGGCATGCAAATATTATCTGAAACTCAACCCTATCCAGACGGTTAAAGAAGGGGAGTTTGTGCTTTGACTTTTTTTTTTACAAGTAACAAAAAAGAAAAGAGATCCATCAAATGTGGGTCAGGGAGAGACTGGAAAGAAAGCGTTGTGTAAAAAAGACGATGATGATATAACATAAGTGCCCTTTGAGTGTTGTTGGGTATTGTGTTACTTTCTAACTAAGTCCCTCCTATGTTCAAATCTGATACTCAGTGGTTATTTGTAACTTTTTGACTGCTCTGTCTGGTTGATGACTCATTCATTAATGCCTCTCCCAAAACATTTAAAACAATTTCACAATGGTTATGTGAAGTGAACACACCCACATTTAAATTGTTGTGTTCTCTTGGTATCTCCCTAAAAGTTGTTACAGGTCACTTGAACAAGCAAGTAAGTAGGTTATAGGCGCACACAGCAGTTCCCTCGAGACAAAGAATATACCAGATACTTAGACACTGGAACACTGTCTCCTCACCTCTCTCAGAGTTGCTCCCTGAAGCGGCACCAGTTTCCATCATGGCTGTTATTGTGCTTGAACCTGTGATTGCTGTAGTTTCTGGGATGATTTTGGCAGTTGTAGTCCCAGGGGAGTCCAAGGGAAGCTTTGTGGAGGGGGGAGCTGTGGATGGTTCACTGGATGGCTCTGGTACTGCAGTTGTTACATTATGGAAGTCCTCTGTACTGTTGGTTACCCCGTTCTCAGCATCAGGATCTGGACCAGTCTGCTCTGTGCTATTGGTGTCTGTAGCTGTGGTTGTCTTGTTTAATTCAGTGTCATTGGACATGGAACTAGAGCCATTTGAGTTTTCTGTGATTGCAGTAGTGGTGGTAGTTTGGAATCCACTGTCCTCTCCGGTTGCATTGGAAACTTGGCTTGAGTTTAAGGCAACACTCACTGGGGGTTCTGGTGCAACAGTGGTTTCTGGAGGTTCCTCTGATGTAGCATCTGGCAACCCTGGTTGCATTGTGGTGCCAATTGTCACACCATCTGAAGTCTCATTTGTGTCCTGGGTGTTGTCCTGTTCCCCACTAATTGGCATGGAGCCATTTGCGATACCCCCAGCAGAGTCATCTGTTGACTCAGTACCCTCCAGGAGCAAGGCCACATGAAAACCTTGCAATTGCAGAAGCAAAACAGCACTGATGATTGCGTAAAGGTACATATCCCGTCCCTCTCGTTCCTGTTCTGAACAACAATCAACACATGAACAAAATATTTTTGTTAGATACATTGAGTCAAGGTAGGTTCTCCACAAATGTCAAATCAGTTTTTTAAATTATCCCATTTTGGCTCGAATGTCCCATGGTCTGCAGGCCACTGTTGATTCTAAATAGACAATTTACAGTAATGTACATCATTTTTCTTAGGCAACCAGTCACCAACAATTAAAGAAATGTATGAATAGTTAAACTGATTAAGGCCAGATAAGGACTTTATGAATTCCCCAGGTTCCCATATGGTATTTCATATTCCCCATGTTCTGAAACAATTGCTCACCATACTACAAAAAAAGCAAGCTCTCTATGGGTGGTAAATTGATTTGACTTTATCGTTATCTTTTAATAGAATTATAATCTATTTATACCAATCCAGGAGATAAAGTGTTGATGCTATCAGTTTAGCTTTGATTTCAATTTTGATAAGGCTGACTCAGGGTCAGGAGGACAATTATTTCCCCTGAATAGAAGCAAATGTTTTTCTAATGAAATCTCACAGAACTTGTATTTTAGAGAGTCTGCCAACTCAGTTTTGGGGACAATAGACTAAATGAATGCCAATGCAATAATTATTCAGGGTGTAACTATGGGGAGACTCCCATGTACTTTAGTTGAGTCAATCTGTGATGAACAGCAATATTGCCTGTTGGCATACTAAATACGCATTCAGCAGTGTTGTCAAAGCACACATGAATGTCTACCTAGCATTTCCTCTTCAGAAATATCCTTAAAGCCAAGGGTTGATTAGGTTTTGATAGCATGATAGAAATAAAATAACATATCTGAAATAATGTATTCTGTCTGTTTGGACTACTTATCTTACTTTATTTAATTTAAATTTAAGCATAGAGAAAGTGTCATGATTATCCTCCTTCAATCACTTTGTGTTAGGTTTGTGTGCTCTTCCAACTTTACATATTTGGTTTGGTAAAAATAAAGTTGGGTTAACACCATTTGAGTCCCCTCAGCAAATTATGCAAAAACCCAACATACACTTGACAATTACCTTAATCTGCATTGATAAAACAATAGTCTGGATGAAATGACACATGTATATTGGTTTGCCTGACTGGTGGACAACTACTAAGTACAACTTTAACCCACCAACATCTCAATATGATCATTCTGTTTCATTTGAAAGTGGTATGGCATTTGCAATCGGACGGATTTTCCTCATTCGTTTTGGTGGCGTTATCATTTTACAAATCAAACTTCTGGCAAGTCTGTAACCTTACAAAAATACCAAACACATATAAGTGTCACACAATTCAACGTCTACCATACATCTCCCATACAGAAGAAATTGTGAAATAGAGCTACATTACTAAAATCACAATCACCACGTACCTTTTTCTGGTGCTTGGTCAGGTGGTTACAGCAAACAAGTATGTGGAAGGCAGTGAGATCTCTCAGTGAAACAGCCAGCGAATGAGAGAGAGGGAACAATAGGCCAGGGAAGTGGGAGGGCAGTGCAGTGTATTCAGATCAGAACAACCAGGAACCTGTTCTACCTGATTTTACACCTGACACAAACACACCCTGACATCCAGACAATCTCTAAATGGTAATAGGTCACTGGCTATAGGTTAACTAAGGTTATTTAGACATGTTATGGTTTTACGGGTTATCTTCTGTGTTCCTGAGTTGTACACTACACATCAGTTTATTTCATTTCAGTTTGGTTTCCAGGTGTGCAGCACCTGAATTCCCCCTTTGGGCGGAGCATCTGCCCCCAGGTCCTCGGGAACATTCCTCCCTTGTGATTGTGGAATGGCTTCTGTCGTCATGGCAACAAAAGGGCAGTACAGATTTCATCAAATCAAATGTTATTAGTCACATGCGCCGAATACAACAGGTTACAGTAAAATGCTTACTTACGAGCCCCTGCATATTGTCTGGGTAGGCATTTTATTAGATCAGGAGTCTTATGGCTTGGGGGTAGAAGCTGTTTAGAAGCCTATTGAACCTAGACTTGGGGCTCCGGTATCACTTGTCGTGCGGTAGCAGAGAGAACAGTCTGTGACTAGGGTGGCTGGAGTCTTTGACAATTTTTAGGGCCTTCCTCTGACACCGCCTGGTGCAGAGGTCCTGGATGGCAGGAAGCTTGGCCCATGTGATGTACTGTGCCGTACACACTACCCTCTGTAGTGCTTTGCGGTCCGAGGCCAAGTCTTTTCAGTCTCCTGAGGGGGAATAGGTTTTGTCGTGCCCTCTTCACGACTGTCTTGGTGTGCTTGGACCATGTTAGTTTGTTGATGATGTGGACACCAAGGAACTTGAAGCTCTCAACCTGCTCCAATACAGGCCCGTCGATGAGAATGGGGCTAGGTCCTCTTTTTCCTGTAGTCCACAATCTTCCAATCATCCTTTTTGTCTTGATCACATTGAGTGAGAGGTTGTTGTCCTGGCACCACACGGCCAGTTCTCTGACCTCCTCCCTATAGGCTGTCTCGTTGTTGTCTGTGATCAGGCCTACCACTGTGATCAGGCAAACCATCGGCTAACTTAATGATGGTGTTGGAGTCGTGCCTGGTTGTGCAGTCATGAGGGAACAGGGAGTACAGGAGGGGACTGAGCATGCACCCCTTGGGGGCCCCCTTGTTGAGGATCAGCGTGGCGGATGTGTTGTTACCTACCCTTACCACCTGGGGGCGGCCCGTCAGGAAGTCCAGGATCCAGTTTCAGAGGGAGGTGTTTAGTCCCAGGGTCCTTAGCTTATTGATGAGCTTTGAGGGCACTATGGTGTTGAACGCTGAGCTTTAGTCAATGAATAGCATTCTCACATAGGTGTTCCTTATGTCCAAGTGGGAAAGGGCAGTGTGGAGTGCAATAGAGATTGCATCATCTGTGGATCTGCTAGGGTGGTATGCAAATTGGAGTGGGTCTAGGGTTTCTGGGATAATGGTGTTGATGTGAGCCATGACCAGAATTTCAAAGCACTTCATGGCTACAGACGTGAGTGCTACAGGTCAGTAGTCATTTAGGCAGGTTACCTTAGTGTTCTTGGCCACAGGGGCTATGGTGGTCTGCTTAAAACATGTTGGTATTACAAACTCGGACAGGGAGAGGTTGAAAATGTCAGTGAAGACACCTGCCAGTTGGTCAGCGCATGCTCGCAGTACACGTCCTGGAAATCGGTCTGGCCCTGCCGGCTTGTAAATGTTAACCTGTTTAAAGGTCTTACTCACATCGGCTGCGGAGAGCGTGATCACACAGTCTTCCGGAACAGGCAGTACATTGCGTTCTATTTTTAAGTACTGCCTGTGAAAAATATTCTGGTAACACTTATCCTTAATTTGCCATTATTATACCCATATAAATACACAGTAACAACTGTAGTAACAACATTGGTGTCAGTTATAATCGCTTTATTGTTGCATGGTAATAGAGTTTAACTTATGGTAATAGAGTACAGCTTATTACATAAGTGTAACAAAGACAGTGTAATTACAAATCAATATGCTTTTGTTGAATAGAATAAAATGAAGAATATTATGTAAGTAGTAAGATTATTCAGCCTTACCAATGGAAACCGGATTACCATTTAGGACCGTGGGATATATTAGACTTTTTCATTTCACAATAGTAGCCTTATCCAAGGGTTGTCAAATGTGTTTATAAGGGTTTTGAACATCTGGCATATAGTCAGTGAAAGTGAATAAGTTCAAATTGAGCTGTAAATTGCTCTTGGAAGGCACATGACGTTTATAGTCCAACTATGAAGCAGAAATATCTCATAACCCTGCCATGGGATGTTGTTACGTGTACTTTTTTTTTTTTTTTTACAGTAGTTACATAGCAAGAATAAAGTAATTTGATATACATTACATCTAGATAGATAGTACTTATACATAATAAATTGTGTTTTAAGTCATAACTGTTACAGAACATGAGCTTTTAAACCCACACCTCAGCTACTTTCAGTCCATCACAAAAGTCAATGAGTCAATGGATGGGACACTGACTCTGTGGTCAGTTCTTCATGATTGTAGACGTTTCCACATGAATTCAAGATGATTGCCTACTGTGCAGGTTCCAGTTATTCCCATCTCTCCTTATCCTGCATCTAACCTCTCTATCGTGATGCTTAGCAATGTCACTTTGGTGATGCTCATTTTGATGGAAATCGCTATTTTGTAAGATAGAGCCTTTAATTATAAGGTGTCCTGAAATACTGGCTTACTCTATTACACAGTTTTTAAGCGTTAACTGCTTTCCACATAGTCACTTTGAATAATAATCATAATCATTTTCCATGTCCTCTGCAGTATGAATTCCTACTTTTCCTAAGTCTCACCAGTATGAAATTCTATACTGCCACCAGATGTCAGCACTAACCACTGTACTAATAGGCAAGGGAAATATCAGTAAACTGGACGTCAGTATACACTTTTCAGAACCCGTTTATGCGTTTCATTTTCTATTCACAGTTCAAAGGAAAACGAATCACTTTTCGGTTCGATTCATGTCTTTGAGAGAGATAAATAATTTATCACCCAATATGTTTTAGTAGAGCTGTTCGCTCGTGGTCCACGCTTGGTCATGGCTCTCTAGAAGTAAAATGCTTGCACTATTACTAAGTCAATCATGCACAAATGTTTTATTCAGTTGAATGACACCCTTTGGATTGATATGCATAGTAGAAGCACGCTGTGAATTCCTTTTAAAACATATTTTAGTCTAAAATAGACTGATGTTATATCTAACATTTAAGTCTTCTTATTAAACAATGGTGTTATTGTTGCTTTAAGATTTGTTATCCTCATATTACATAATTCAACTTCTGTGGGTAATTATATCGAAACATCATAGGCTAAGTATTAAGTTCTACAAGTCCCCAATATGCTATTAATTATAGCATAAGGAACATGTTGCGTTATGATCATTATAAACATCTAAATATAATTGTAAAATAAACAAAATTGTTAAGGTCCACAAGCCTTGCAATAACTGATATGTAATTGATTTAGTCAGATCATCTTAAATATAATATCCTGTTTATTGTGTTTTGGAGTGTCTCCAGGGATGTCTTCATTTGACAGATAATGGCTGGTGTTGATCTTAAAACAGCTGAAACTGGGTCGTATTTATAAGGACATGCAATGGAAAACGTTTTGCAACGGAAAACAACATTTGTGTTTCTTATTGGATAGGTCTAGGCAGTCCCTCCCTGTTTCAGTCCATGTTCTTCCATATGGTGCCTTATGAATATGACCCAGGATTCTACAGGAGTTTAGCAGACACAGAGCAGGCCTGTCAACATGTTGAGAACAGACCACTGTGCAGCAACAACATGTGGAGTGGAGCAGCAAGGTCTGGAGAGAGAGGCCTGGAGAGAGAGAGGACTAGAGAAGGAGAGGAATTCCTCTGTGATGACATCACTGCCTAGCCATTATCGGAGATCAGACCGTTTGAGAGGAGAGAGAGAGACAGGGAGAGAGAGAGAGAGATGGGAAAGATGACAAAATATCCAACAAAGGATTTCAGTGATCTAATTTCCTCATTTTTTGTGAAGATATTTATTGGAACAATATTCAGTTAATCTTGTTGTGGAAGTGGGTCACTGGGACTAGTTCCCTATTCAACTCCTCACCACATGTTCAAAGGATATTTTCTCAATGACATTCAAATCAGCATTGAAAAAAGGTGCACATTTAAGTTTGATCCACCTGAGCGAGTCTGACCACAAGTCAGAGACCACTATGATGACACACTAAATTTGTTTGACAGATCACGAGAAAGAGCAGGAATAGGCTTTAGTAGGCTACAATCCAAGCTTTGTCTTCCAATGGTGCGACTGCTGTCGGCATCCAAAGATTATCCAGACAGTAGTGATGTAGTCTACGGCGATACGGATATCACTTATTATTGATATCTACAAAGCGCGTTGATGTGAATCACACTGCTGCTCTCTCATTTAGCTATTTGCGCCTTACGGATTGTGGTTGTTGTGGATGGCTGTTCACGCATCTAAATGTGTATTTAAACCCAATAACGGTTGAATTCAAGAAGTTTAAGCTGCCAATAATCATTGTTTTTGAGACCAGTGGACAGCTAGTGAAAAATGTGCTCTTGCAACAGCTGTATAGTGCGGATTCAACACCATGGAATAAAAGTGGGGCTTTTATTGATCAATCTAATTCATGATAATAAATAAAAAATCCATAGGCCTAATGGACACTTGTTCAAACTTGCACACTTTTGATGGACTTAAAGGGGCAATCTGTAGTTACTACATCTATTTTTGGACTTATAAACTATATATACAGTACCAGTCAAAAGTTTGGACACAACTACTCATTCAAGGGTTTTTCATTATTTTTACTATTTTCTACATTGTAAAAAAATAGTGAAGACATCAAAACTATGAAATAACACATAAGGAATGTAGTAACCAAAAAAGTGTTAAACAAATCAAAATATATTTTATATTTTAGATTCTTCAATGTAGCCACCCTTTGCCTTGATGACAGCTTTGCACACTCTTGGCAAAGCCTGCCATTCCATGAGCCATAATACATTTTTCAACTCAAATCAATGAGCCAAATCAGTCCTCCATGAACAACATAGACTGGTTTTTAATGTAAATATATAATTTAATAGTATTATTATATGTAGTATAAAGCAATGGGCTAGAAGAAGCCTACATAACCAACCAATAGAGTAACATTTAACATCCATATATGGCCAGTTATGTAAACGTTAACATAAATTTATCCTGCAATAGATGTAATTAAATTGGTAACATACATTTTTGTCTTCTTCTAAAGCCTCTTAAAGGGAAAGTAATCTAAAAGTAACGGAATGTAATCAGATTATGTTACTAAATTTGGGTAATCCCAAAGTTACTTTACTGATTACAATTTTGGACAGGTACTTGTAACTGTAACGGATTACATTTAGAATGTAACCTACCCAACCATGGTTATTTTGGAATTAATACGTGTCACATATCAGTTTGCAAACAATGTATAAAAAAAATATGTAATTGAGTATATAAAGCCGCATACAAACATTGTCTCTTTTTTGCTTTCTTGAGTAAGGCAGCTCCAAAATGAAGGTGTTTCAGCCTAGCTCAGTGCATTCTGTGGTGGTGGGGCTGGCCAGCAGAAAATACAGAGCGTTGTGCCTGATTGGCTCAGTTTTCTGTCACAATTGGTTCAGTTTTCTGTAACTCATGGGACAGTACGTCACCCCATTGTCTAAGGTTAGAGCTCGAAAATGTTAGTCCCTTGGGTTTTGCCATAGAGTTATATTAGAAGTGCCCATCCAAGAAGGCTCAAGGTCATTGGCCACAGATAGAATCAAATCACGTTATATCTACAGTAGCTTTGATTGGACTGATCATGTCAACATCATATTTTCTAAAACTTAGCTAGCAAGCTAGCAAGTCGACAATCTACTGGCAAATAATTTTTTATCCTTGTCATATGAAGAGAAATTAAAGATAAAACGTCTTGGTGCTCATCGGCCATTGGACATAAATGTTACACAACAAGTTGGAAATTGTAAATTCAAAAATGAGTGGTTTGGGAAGGAACCAGAGAGATATGTATACTGTAGCTAAGAAAGTAATACTAAGTGTATGTTGTGTAATAAGCCGTTAGTATCCCATGTGCCTCACCCTAATAATTTGGTCTATTTTCACCAACGCGATATTGTAAACACGTCGTTCATGGCAGGTGTATGCTTGTTTGCAAACTTTTTTTGTACAGCTTTGACAGTGCTGCTGATAGTAGTACACAGTAAGAACGGCCCATGTTCTGAATTCTGTCAGTGTACATTTCAAAAGTGCTGAACAAATATTTATATTGACTACATCCGTCGTTGCTCGCTCATTTATTTTTAAGTTCTTGGCTGCAAATAGAGTTTTAGCCACCACCCCGCCCCCTCCCACCCCCCTCCAGAAATCTCTTTCTCAAAGCTAAGGATCTGGATCACGTTCTGAACATATGTTCTTTTATACTCTGAAATAAAATGTATCAAATCCAGAGAGGGTATTATTTACATGAAAGGATCTCCAATTGGTCTCTCCAATCAGGAAACTACCCACTGTATTTCAGAAAGCACCTATTCTCTTCCATAACATTTGCCCAGGAGAGCTTTCTGTGCTCATGAAGATGCCAGGACCAGCATCAGGGCACAATAGAGGCATTAATGGTGCTGGCAGTCGGCAGATGTTGAGGACACGAGTCCGTTCCTGTGGTGGGCACTTTGGCAGACGGCACCGAGTTTAGCACCACTGCCACAATTCACCAACAGCACAGTCCAACGATTACCGCACCGGCTCAGCTGTGCTGCCAACTACCACATAAAATGCTTACTGCATATGGAAAGCATTTGTGCTCCCTGCTCACCGAGCTAAAATAAGCAGGCCACATGGCTGCGTTTCAAAAGACACTCAACAACTCCATTGTGTGTCTGAATTGCACTTTGGTCTGCAATTACAACCTATTACAACCTATTTGCAGGTGTTGGGATTCAATGATCATGGAGGGATGGCTACCACAGGACTAGTATCCTAACTTGCAAACGTATTGAAGAATAAAACAGTAACAGAATGTGAAATGGCTCTTCTTTAATGTGAGTTGAAATTATTAACATGTGAATTCAGTTGTCATTGAAGTCTTTAACATTAGTCCATTTGTGGAAAGACATGACTGCCTTCATCCGATTACATGCCACATGATTGGCATTGCAATTTCCTGAGGATTGTCATGAAATTGGGAACAGCACAGTAAAATTAGAGAACAATGTGTGTCATGTGTTACATTCTGTAGATGCAATAACTGTTTCAATGATTGTTTGTATTTAGGTGCTATTATCAATAAATGCCATTATCACTGTATGCCATCTCCCATCCTTAAACTGAGACTCTACAATATGATGATGCCACGAGCAGCAGGATATTGCAGATGAGAGCGATGCAAGACGTGGCACTTGAAAAAAAAAATGTGCACAGGTGCACTTCACACTGCTGCAATGTGATAGCTATGGGACCAAAACAGCAGAGAAGTTTAGTCACACGATTCATACTCTTAGTTATTGTGGAAATTGGCCCAATGGAGGAACTGCATTGTATTCTCCATTTGATGCTTGTTTGTAGTGTGATGCTTTCTATGCCTTAGATTCAACAGTGCTAACAATTAAATGATGGACACCCACTGACCAGAAATTCCTTAGATTTTTGAAAGGAGTTAACACAGTATCAACTGTTCTTTTTTTTATAGCAAATCCCTATAGTATCATTTTTCTTTTTATATATATGTTTATTTATTTAACTAGGCAAGTCAGTTAAGAGCAAATACTTATTTAAATGACAGTCTACACTGACGACACTGAGCCAATTGTGCACCGCTCTATGGGACTCCCAATCACGGCCAGTTGTGATATACTGTAGCCTGGATTTGAAACAGGGTGTCTGTAGTGACACCTCTAGCACTGAAATACAGTGCCTTAGACCGCTGCATCCACACCTGATGTTTACAATGAATCTCCCTCAGCCACCTGGACATACGTTCTGATCTAGAATCATCTACTTCAAACCTAATACCAAGAGGAGGTAAATTGCAAAACTGACCTTAGGTCAGTTCACAAGGGCAACAGTCCTCCACACACGGTGTCCTACATCAAGCTGTAACAGTATGATTTGAAAAATAGCACCGCCTGTTTTTTTGGAACAGACATGCACCATCTGCGACCGTTTCCCAAGGCGGAGTGTTCTCATGTAATTACACATTGTGGACCTCTCTGCCACAGCAATAAAAGCATAAGCTTCATTAAAAGCAGTCATGGGTCTTTCAAGGACTTTCAACGCTGACTTCATTTCTTGTTTTCCTTCCTACACGCTAGTTTTGCCCAGTCTCCCTTGACCGAATCCAAAGTGGCACACACTTTACACCCATTTAATCCCCACTATAACAAATGCTATGTAACATGAGTTAGCCCACTGAGTTCACAAATCTGCCAGGTCCAATAAAAATACAAAAAATATTATTTAACCTTTATTTAACTAGGCAAGTCAATTAAGAACACATTCTTATTTACAACCCGGACAATGCTGGGCCTTATGGGACTCCCAATCACGGCTCGGTTGTGATACAGCCTGGAATTTCGAACCAGGGTCTGTAGTGACTCCTCTAGCACTGAGCTGCAGTGCCCCTGGACCGCTGCGCCACTCGGGAGCCCCGACATGCCTTGGAAAGTGGAGATGTCAAAAATGTAAAAAAAGTAGACATTGCTGGAGACACGTGATTAGTTTGAGGCAGAGTTACATTTGCTAGAATGCCTTTGATTCATCCATTAGCTTGACCGTCTGAGCTTGTCCCATGAATGAATTCATCACTCTACTTGTCTGTCTGCTTCTGTGGGTTACCTTGATCTATCCCTCGCCTTGTCAGACTGTTTCTTGAGGGCGAATGTTCGAATTGCTCCGCAGGTTTGTCCGATTGTCAACAGTATCTGATTCAGCCCTTTATCTGTGATCCTGGCAGTCATCTGGGTCTAACCTGACTGTTCGGCTTACTTGGTTCCTGGTGAAGAGGAATCAGACTGACTCATGCTGTTACCCCAATCTTTTTAAATCTGGAATACTTAATTGTGAATCAGCCACGTCCGTTTGCGATATTACAACTATAAAAAAGTTACTGCAAACAATGAACACAGTTTTTTCCCTCTTGAACATCATTGCATGCGCGGTAGAAGAGCTTTTTTTTAACCATGATACGCGATGCCCCTCAGCTCAGCAGCAAAAACAATGGCCAGTGGAGCTGTTTCCCCCTACTGCGAATTTCATCTATACATTAAGCTTGTGATCATCCTCAATGTGTGTTACTTTACTAATGTATGTAGCTTTTCAGAGCAATAAGACGTCAACCGAGATTACATTCTACCCATGTTTTACTAGATGAATACCATTATGCTGTTATGTTCCGTTAGTCAATTGGAAACATCTCTAATCTCTGTCCTCCATTAGTTATCCTTTTGTGCCAGCAGGCAACTGGTTTTACTTACAAATTTCAATATGAAAGCAAAGCAGAACATCCCAAGTTCTCCTTACAACATGCCCGTGGATTAGTAACCTACTCATTTTGTTCCATTGACTTGGGGCAAGCAGTGCTCGTTTCACGCTGGTTTGATGAAGTCTTTTGCATTGTGACTTTCTTAACTTGGTTTCGAAACAGCTGCTTCTGCCAATGGCAGCAATGCTCAGCAGAAGGGCCAGATGTGCAGAAGGATTTCTGTGTACCTCTATTTTGTACAATATGGATAATTTAAAAATTGTTGAAGCAAACATGATGGGATCCTTTTGGGACATTTCTTAATATGCAGTGGGGTTTGAAATGATTGACACTCTTGATAAAGATAAGCAAAAATGACAGTATAAAAGAGTTCTATTCTCATGTCATTTAACAGATTACATGAAGATAGAGCTCTTTGGCCATGCACACCATTGGTGGGTTTGGCGTCAAATTTAGAATGCATAAACAGAAAAGAACCCCATACCTACTGTAAAATATGGTGGTGGATCTTTAATGGTATGGGGATACTTTGCTTCCACTGGTCTTGGGGCCCTTGTTAAAGTCAACGGTATCATGAACTTTACCCAGTACCAGGACATTTAAGCCAAAAACCTTGTTGCCTCTGCCAGGAGGCTGAAACTTGGCCGCAAGTGGATCTTCCAGCAAGACAATAACCCCAAGCACACATCAAAATCCACAAATGAATGGTTAGTTGGCCCCAAAATCAACATTCTGCAATGCCCATCTTGGTCTCCGGACTTGAAAGTATGAGGTTTGAATTGAAGAGCGGAGTCCATTAGCACAGACAAACTATATCAAGTATCTGGAAGGTTTCTGTATGGAGGAATGGTCTAAGATCCCTTACAATGTATTCTCCAAAGGTGAGGTATTGTCACGACTTCAGCTGAAGTTGGTCCCTCTCCTTTGTCGGGCGTCTACCGGCGGTCGACGTCACCGGAGTTCTAGCCACCACCGATCCATTTCTCAGTTTCTGTTTGTCTTGTCACCATTCACACCCGGTCATCATTACCCTAATTACATGTGTTATTTATCCTCTGTTCCCCCCATCAGTGTTGTCCGTGATTGTTTCATGTTTGTGGCTCGGTGTGCGAGTAGCCGTTTTGTAGGTTCAGTAATAATTGTGTGCCTTAAATAAATTTAGGAGCGTGTAACTGTTCTCCTGCGTTTGCTTCCGACCAAGAGCTGCTGTAGAGCCACTACAGAATCACGGACCTAATTATGGAAGCAGCAGGAGAAAACAGCCCTCCGGTTCGGATGGAGGAGCGTGTCAGTGAGCATGCAAGGATGATCCAAAGTCTCGGCTCAGCAATGGATCGCGTGTTGCATAGCCTGGAGCGTTTGGAGAGAGGAGGAAGGTAGGACTGCAAGCACCCCTACCTTCACCACCATCCCTCTTCCATCTGGTCCCAGTGGGATTCGTCTCTCTCCCCCGAGGGAGTATGATGGTACGGCTGCCGGGTGCCAAGGGTTCTTGCTCCAGCTGGAGATCTACCTGGCAACCGTTCATCCAGCTCCTTCGGGACGAGAGAGTGTTTCCGCCCTCGTCTCCTGTTTGTCCGGGAGAGCTCTGGAGTGAGCCAACGCCGTATGTGGAGAGGAGGACGCGGCGTTGAATCACTATAAGGAGTTCACTCGCCGTTTCCGGGCGGTTTTCGACCATCCACCGGAGCGGAGAGCGGCGGGTGAACGCCTTTTCCACCTAAGACAGGGGACGAGGAGCGCACAGGTTTTTCCCTGGAATTCCGTACCTTGGCCGCAGGCGCAGGATGGAATGAGCGGGCCCTGATCGACCATTTCCGGTGCAGTCTGCGGGAGGACGTCCGTCGGGAGCTGGCCTGCAGGGATAATACACTCAATCTGGACCAACTGGTGGACATCCAGATCGGGGCCCGCGGACGTCCAGATCGGGGCCTGCCGATTCCATCCTCTAGCGTTTCCGCTCCGATTCCGATGGAGCTAGGAGGTACTGCGCTAAGGGGACCGGAGGAGGGGCCACTCCCTGCACCAGCTGTGGCCGCAGAGGACACACTGCTGGTCGGGTGTTGGGGGTTTTTCCAGGAGTCGAGGAGGCAGGCAGAGCACTGTTGTGTCACCCCAGGTGAGTAAGCACCAAACTCACCCAGAGCTCCCTGTTGCTCACATGTTTGTGTTGATAGAGTTTAATGAGTGTTCCCCGCATTCCCAGCATAAGGCGCTAGTAGATTCAGGCGCAGCTGGGAATTTTATAGACCGTACCTTTGCACTTAGTTTAGGGATTCCCATTGTGTCTCTTGATGTTCATTTCCCTGTGCATGCCTTAGACAGTCGTCCATTGGGGTCAGGGCTGATTAGGGAGGCCACAGCTCCAATAAGTATGGTGACGCAGGGGAATCATAAGGAACGTATCAGTTTTTTCCTTATTGATTCTCCTGGTTTCCCTGTGGTGCTGGGCATACCCTGGTTGGCCTATCATGACCCCAATATTTCGTGGCAACAGAGGGCTCTCAAGGGGTGGTCACGAGGGTGCTCGGGCAGGTGTGTAGGTGTTTCCATCGGTGCGACTACGGTGGAAAGTCCAGACCAGGTCTCCACCGTGCACATCCCCTCAGAATATGCCGATTTGGCTCTCGCCTTCAGTAAGAAGAGGGCGACGCTATTACCACCTCATCGACGAGGGGATTGTGCGATAAATCTCCTGGTAGACGCTGCAATTCCCTAGAGTCATGTGACAGGGGTACATTTGGCCCTCCATTTCACCTGCCTCCTCGAGTTTCTTTTTCGTGAAGAAGAAGGATGGTGGTTTGCGCCCGTGTATTGACTATAGAGGTATCAATCAGATCACTGTGAGGTACAGATACCCGCTGCCTCTCATAGCCAGTGCTATCGAGTCAATACACGGGGCGTGCTTTTTCACGAAACTGGATCTCAGGAGTGCTTACAATCTGGTGCGTATCCGGGATGGGGACGAGTGGAAGACAGCATTTAGTACCACTTCAGGACACTATGAGTATCTTGTCATGCCGTACGGGTTGAAGAATGCTCCATCAGTCTTCCAATCCTTTGTAGACGAGATTCTCAGGGACCTGCACGGGCAGGGTGTAGTGGCGTATATCGATGACATATTAATATACTCCGCTACACGCGCCGAGCATGTGTCTCTGGTGCGCAGGGTGCTTGGGCGACTGTTGGAGCATGACCTGTACGTCAAGGCTGAGAAGTGTCTGTTCTTCCAATCGTCCGTCTCATTCCTAAGATAATCGCATTTCCACGTCCGGGGTGGAGATGGAGAGTGACTGCATTTCAGCCGTGCGTAATTGGCCGACTCCAACCACGGTAAAGGAGGTGCAGCGGTTTTTAGGGTTTGCCAACTACTACCGGAGGTTTATCCGGGGGCTTCGGGCAGGTAGCGGCTCCCATTACCTCACTGCTGAAGGGGGGCCCGGTGAGACTGCGTTGGTCAGCTGAGGCGGACAGGGTCTCTGGTCGCCTGAAGGATCTGTTTACCTCGGCCCCCGTGCTGGCTCATCCGGATCCCTCTCTGGCATTCATAGTTGAGGTGGACGCGTCCGAGGCTGGGATAGGAGCTGTGCTGTCGCAGCGCTCGGGTACGCCACCAAAACTCCGTCCCTGTGCTTTTTTTTCTAAGAAGCTCAGCCCGGCGGAGCGAAACTATGACGTGGGGGACAGGGAGTTGTTGGCGGTCGTGAGGGCTCTGAAGGCGTGGAGGCATTGGCTTGAGGGGGGCTAAACACCCTTTTCTCATCTGGACGGACCACCGCAATCTGGAGTACATCCGGGCAGCGAGGAGACAGAACCCTCGTCAGGCAAGGTGGGACATGTTTTTCACGCGTTTTGATTTTACGCTCTCTTATCGACCAGGTTCCCAAAACATAAAGGCAGACGCACTGTCCCGGTTGTATGACACGGAGGAGCGGTCCATCGATCCCACTCCCATACTTCCTGCCTCTTGCCTGGTGGCACCGGTGGTATGGGAGCTGGGCGCGAGATTGAGCGGGCGGGCGTACAGAACCCACTCCCTCAGTGTCCCGCGGGCGTGTATGCGTTCCGTTCGATGTCCGTGACCGATTGATCGTTTGGGCACACACATCACTCTCCTCTGGTCATCCGGGCATCGTCCGGACAGTGCGCTGTCTTAGTGAAAGATACTGGTGGCCTACGTTAGCTAAGGACGTGAGGGTTTACGTTTCCTCCTGCTCGGTGTGCGCACAGTACAAGGCGCCGAGGCACCTGCCCAGAGGTAAATTACTACCTCTACCCGTTCCACAGCGGCCATGGTCCCACCTGTCGGTGGATTTTGTGACGGATCTTCCACCGTCACAAGGGAAGACGACGATCCTGGTTGTTGTGGATCGGTTTTCAAAGTCCTGTCGCCTCCTTCCTTTGCCCGGTCTCCCTATGGCTCTACAGACCGCGGAGGTTCTGTTCACCCACGTGTTTCGGCACTACGGGGTGCCTGAGGACATAGTGTCTGATCGGGGTCCCCAATTCACGTCTAGGATGTGGAAAGCTTTCATGGAGCATCTGGGGGTCTCGGTCAGCCTAACCTCAGGTTTTCACCCCGAGAGCAACGGGCAGGTGGAACGAGTGAACCAAGATGTGGGTAGGTTTCTGAGGTCCTATTGCCAGAACCGGCCGGGGGAGTGGGCGACGTTCATTCCCTGGGCAGAGATGGCCCAGAACTCACTCCGTCACTCCTCTACTAACCTGTCCCCTTTCCAATGTGTGTTAGGTTACCAGCCGGTTCTGGCACCATGGCATCAGAGCCAGACCGAGGCTCCTGCGGTGGACGAATGGTTTAGGTGCTCTAAAAGGATCTGGGAAGCCGCCCACGTGCACCTGCAACGAGCCGTGAGGCGGCAGAAGGAGAGCGCCGACCGCCACCGCAGTGAGGCTCCGGTGTTCGCACCAGGGGACCGGGTCTGGCTCTCGACCTGAAACCTGCCCCTCCGCCTGCCCTGTCGAAAGCTGGGGCCGCGGTTTGTGGGGCCGTTCAAAGTCCTGAGGAGACTGAACGAGGTTTGTTATAGGTTACAGCTTCCCCCAGACTACCGTATTAACCCCTCGTTCCATATGTCTCTCCTCAGGCCGGTGGTGGCTGGTCCACTCCAAGGACCTGAGATTCTGGAGGTCCCTCCGCCCCCGCAAGACATCGAGGGGGCCCCGGCGTATGCAGTCCGAGCAATAATGGACTTAAGGCGTCGGGCAGGGGGCCTTCAGTACCTCGTGGAGTGGGAGGGGTACGGTCCGGAGGAGAGAAGCTGGGAGCGGGTGGAGGACATCCTGGATCCTTCACTGCTGCGGGAATTTCACCGCCTCCACCCGGGCGTCCTGCGCCTCGTCCTCCGGGTCGTCCCGAGATCGGTGTCGGCGCGCTGCTGGAGCCAGCCTTGGCGGCGTAAAGGGAGGTACTGTCACGACTTCAGGCGCTACCGATCCATTTCTCAGTTTCTGTTTGTCTTGTCATCATTCACACCCGGTCATCATTCCCCTAATTACATGTGTTATTTATCCTCTGTTCCCCCAATCAGTGTTGTCCGTGATTGTTTCATGTTTGTGGCTCGGTGTGCGAGTAGCCATTTTGTACGTTCAGTAATAATTGTGTGCCTTAAATAAATTTAGGAGCGTGTAACTGTTCTCCTGCGTTTGCTTCCGACCAAGAGCTGCTGTAGAGCCACTACAGGTATTGAAAGGTATTGAAAACAGGGGTGTCAATAACTTTGACTCCTACCTTTTTTGAGAAAAAAAGCATTACTTGTGAAACCAAATGTCTTTCTCTGAGCAATTGTAATAGTATAAAATAGAATTTCCCAATTGTTTTGCTTACAATATATCTCAGTATTTGAATTATTTATTTTATACAGTCATTTTTTGTTCATCTTTATCAAGGGTGTCAATAATTTCGGACCCCACTATATTTATCATCACATGCACTCATGTAGTTCTCATTTATAAATTGGGACTATTAAGGAAAGGGTATTGATGTTGCTGTAGAATAAGTGTTTAAACTTATGCTATAAATTAAACATATGTCAAATTCTATGTCCCTAGGCAACTTAAGTAGAAATATGTCCCTCTTGATCATGGGAGAGCCAAAGTTATTAATAGCTTTTTTATAGTGTTTTTGATGTCTGCTTTCATTTAAATGAAAGATCAGGAGAAGTGAGATAAGGTGCACCATTGAGCCAAGTTCCACAAGTCAGAACAAATTGTTCTCGCGATTAATCTGTCCCCTCGGTTAACTAGTGATGAATGGGTAAGAAAGATTCCTCTCAGCCTCAGTCGGGATGTAAAGTGTGCTTCTTCTAAGGACATCATATTCTGCTTCTCTAGCTACTCCTACAATTCAGTTCATAAAAAAAAATTGATACCTTGTTTTTCTGGTTGCTCTTTCCATTCTGAAATGTGCTGGCTCCATGTCTGCTGTGTCCAGCGTCGGCGTCTGATAATTCACTCTCTCCCTCTCTAGCCACATCGTGTGGTTGGTGGTGCTCGGCCAAAGCAAACGCTCCTTGTTAAAGGGTCTGACAATCTCTTCTGAAGTCAGTTTTTCCTCTCTTTACCTCTCAAAGAGGGAGATATGGCTTCTCCCTAATTGTTGAACGGCATGTTGGAGGCTGGAACTGGATGTTGGGCTCGGGTTCTCGCCATGGCAGCCCCAGAGGTTCATAAAACACCAACAGGCCGTTAAAAGGAACTCTTAAAAGCATTTGGATAGTTGTTGGAGGACGTTCAATAAAAAAACGTGAACTGGTATGACCCATTCATTCACTGCTATTATATAATATTACGTTGTGTAGGGGGAACAACTGTCAAATGTCCTAGTAGTAACAGTAGTTGATATGGGCTAATAACAGAGTGGACTTTGTGCACAGCTTTGAACACATCAGTGACCAGTCAACCTTTTCTGTGAATTACTCAAATGCACTAATACTTCAGTTTGGCACAACAACAACACCTGGCTGCACGATTAATGCCTCTAATCTCAAGAGAGCTATGTAAAAATAGACTATAGACTATAAAAGATCATAAAAAATACCATCAAATGTTCTCATTTTCTCCTGCTGTGAATGAATGAAGTCATTGTGTCTTTATTAGCTTTTTTACTCCTATGCCACAGCGCTTGTTCGCTTGTCATCGTCATCGAATGATTGTGAAAAGGTCACATCGCCGAGCGATGCCATCCTTTAAAGACAGCCATATGCAAACCATTATATTTTTATGATTATGGCTCCCCTAAAGAAACAGCATGGTTACTAGTCTCACTAATGAGGTAATCTTTTGGGGGCAAGCATGGTTACTAGTCTCACTAATGAGGTAATCTTTTGGGGGCAAGCATGGTTACTAGTCTCACTAATGAGGTAATCCTTTGGGGGCAAAGTGGTAAAACTAAGGTTCTCCATTTCTCTCTGTCTCTCTCTTCCTCTTAGCAATGTGAAACTTGTTTTCCAAGAGTAAGAGAGCTAATCATACTCCCTCCACGTCCTTTTAGGATAATGATATTCTAATTGTGTTGTGTCCTTTCTGTTCCTGCAGTGTAATGGTAGTGTAATTGCTTCAGTGTTGCTTTGCTTTGAAAGTGGGCCTACATGAGAAACATTCTGTTCAGCTTGAAATGTAAAACTTTCTTCCATAATGACAGAAACTTGTTTCCATAATGACAGTGAGTCATATATCCCGAAGCAGAATTCTTAAACCTGTGCAACCAATGATATACGCAAGTCATGGGTATGTCACTGGAAATGTGTGTGTGTGTTAGGAAGGAGTTCAAGTAGATAAGGCAAAGATGAAGGTGGATCCTTGTATTTACTAAAGTTATTGCTAAGCAAGAAAAAGGAGCAAGTTTCAACCCAATCTTTCTTTTGTTCTATTGTAGCTACATAAGAACAAGAGGATGTGCAACATGAGCACAAACGACACATCCCACAGCAACCTCACTTAAAGGCCCAGTGCAGTCAAAAAATGTAATTTCTCTGCGTTATAATATACATTTCCACACTATGGGGCGGTTTCTCGGACAGAGTTTAATTTAAATCAGGACTAGGCTAATTCTACTTAAATTAATCCAGATTTAATAAATGAGTTTCTGAGACGTTGCTTAACTTCAGATTAATTAGTTCTAGACTAGGTAGTCCCAGACTAAAGTAAGTAAGGACTAACCAGTTAATCTTTGTGAAAGCTAAGTAAATTAACGATGTGCACTTGATGCTGACCTGAGGATGCTTCAAAAACCAGGGATGGGACACTAATACATAAGTATTGTGTGGAATTGGAGCAAGTCACCTAAACAAAACAATGGACGGAGGTAAAAGAAAATGTTCAAAGAACGTGACCCTCTTGAAGCGAATTGTGTCAAACCAAACAATTATCGAGAACAAACAGCATGATTCATCAACAGAAAACAAGAAAAATAATTCCTGGACTACCATTTGTAATGAATTCAACTCAACAACTTGCAGGCAGAAAGGGTCAAAACCTGGAAAATCAGGAACTAGGGAAAATCAGGAACTAGGGAAAATCACTGGTAGGCTTGACGAGACAAGACAAACTGGCAACCAACAAACAGAGTACACAGGTATAAATACCCTGGAGATAATGGGGAAGTTGGGCGACACCTGGAGGGGGGGGTGGAGACAAGCACAAAGACAGGTGAAACAGATCAGGGTGTGACAAACTCTCCCATTCCATTCTTCACTAAACTGATCAATGCACACACCATATAGCCCAGGGGCCTTAGAATGCCTTCTTAAGAACTCTAAAGATGTATTTTCTAAAGCTGCCACCCCAAACCTTGTCTTTGTAGTATTGTTTTTTTTTTTTATTGCATAAATATATTAGTGTTGTATTATATTAAAAGTGTTTTGGTAGTTTAGGTTTTTACTATTTGATCATTATTTATGATTGATGTTATGATTGTAAATTGGTGTACAATTGCAAGAATTGTAATTGAAATTGGTGTATGACTGCGAGAAACCAATAAAACCTACTTAATTAAACCTACTTAATCTACATAATATCTTGTAAAGGCAAAGTAAATAAAGCCCAAAGAGGTCCTGCTGTGTTTCATTGGCCTTTTATTTCCAGTGACAGCCTCTCTGGCATATAAGGATTTCATTGCTGTCTAATGCCATGATGCTTAAAAAGGGAGCTGCAAATAATTACAACTTTTATTTCAGGGAAAATGCTGCGAGCCCAAAACAGCAATGCTTTATCGGGTTCCACAATAATAACGATGAAACAACAACCGCACAATAAATGTAGTCCGGATCAGTTCAACAGGCATAGGTACAAGTTCATGTGAGGTTTGTGGGTTTATGAATTGTTGCCTACTTCCCCTGAGATGCTATGTTGTAACTTGTGTGAGATTGGTTCAACCTCTGATGCACTAAACTTAATTAGTCGTATGGTCTTTGATATTTTATAGAGGTGGTGGCAAATAAGGATGTGGTGAGGTGAGCTTGAGACTACAGTATATTAAAGCCAAAATAGAGTTTCATGGCCATCCGCAAGGGAAGGAGATCAAAGTCGATACCCTTCACATTGGTTTTGCATAAGGCTGGATTTACAGCCTCACCACACACCTCACAGAGGGCTCTGCACAGAGATGTCGGTGCATGCCAGAATTTTGTAAATCATCATTCAGTGACATTTTGCTGAGAAGAACGCTTGGTGAAGTAGAAACATTGGAAGTGTCCCTTCATCCAGTTCTGTAACTATAGTCAAGACTATAAATCCTGAATTTAGATATGTTGACAGTTCTCAAAATGTATTTACCCAAGAAAGGTAAGCTATGTACAGGCAGTAGGGCCTACAGGCAATTACAAACTACAGTAATGTTATATTTATGTTATATTTTTGTAAGTATTCCTTACCTGCATGAACACTCTAACTTGTTCCCGGGTTAATTATACAGGTTATTTAACTGGTATGGTGGTTACTCTGGTCTAGGGCCTATATAATGTAAAGTGTGGCCAGGACCACCTCTTTAAACAGATACAAGGACTTCTCAGGAGGGGCCCGGACCTAAAGGGATGTAAAGAGGCCAAGGGGTATCTTGTGTTTACCTATGTCATAAAAGTTCAAAGAGTCTCTGGAGGAGGCCACTCTGGCTGACTGCAGAATTCATCACGGACAACACATATACACCCCAAACCTCTTTTCCAGTCTCTGCAGTATAATGACAGTGAGGTCATGAGCCACTTTGTAGGATTTATATGAGACTGGTAATCTTACACAAGTACTGTAGGTGGAGGAGTCAATCCTGAATGCGTCATGTACAATATGTTGTGTGTCACAACCCGGTTCTAACGAAATTAAGCAGACACACCCTTGTGACTCACTTTTCTAATTTTCCTGTCGGGATTTCATTTTGACAGACACCGGACTGGAATTCCTTTGTCAGACTAAGCCTTTTGGGTGGAAGTTGTTGTTTTTCTCCAGACTTATAAGGGGTTTTGCTATTACCGTACAGTGGCACACAGCAGGGTTTGTATAAATAAAAAGGCAGCAGGACACACCCTTGCATCTTATTATACAGTACATGTATTACACCATAATGGGAGTAAGTAAATTGGCGTGTGTGACCTGATTCTGAAAATGATGTAATGCATCCCATTGCATTGTCTCTAAATTATGATTAAGTATATAAGGGCAATTTTTCAATTACAGGCTTTTTTTGTGTCTCAAGGGGTAAGAAAAACACACTACATTTAGATGTTTAATTTTACATATATATTGGCAACATTGCACTTTTCTTAAATAATTCCATATTCTTCTAAAACAAGTTGGGTCCCCACAAATTGATATTGGATTGTCAACATTACAGAACCAAATTTGTTTTTGTAAACTTAAGTTTACAATTTTACACTGAACAAAAATACAAAATGCAACATGTGAAGTCACATGTTTCATGAGCTGAAATAAAAGATCCCATAAATACATATACACACAAAAAGCTTATTTATCAAAAATGTTTGGCACAAATTTGTTTACAATTTGTTTACATCCCTGTCAATGAGCAGTTTTTCTTTGCCAAGATAATCCATCCACCTGACAGGTGTGGCATATCAAGAAGCTGATTAAACAGCATGATAATTACACAGGTGCACTTTGTGCTGGAGACAATAAAAGGCCACTCAAAAATGTGCAGTTTTGTCATACAACACAATGCCACATATGTTTCAAGTTGAGGGAGCATGCGATTGGCATGCTGACTGCAGGATTGTCCACCAGACCTGTTGCCAGCAAATTTAATGTTACTTTCTCTACCATAAGCCGCCTCCATCATCGTTTTAGAGATTTTGGCAGTATGTCCAACTGGCCTCACAACCGCAGACCACATGTAACCACGCCAGCCCAGGATCTCCACATCCAGCTTCTTCAGCTGCAGGATCATCTGAGACCAGCCACCCGTGTCTAGGGTTTGACTGCAGTTCGGCATCGTAACCGACTTCAGTGGGAACATGCTCACCTTCGATGTCCACTGGCTTGCTAGAGAAGTGTGCTCTTCACGGATGAAATCCGCTTTCAACTGTACCGGTTAGATGGCAGACAGTTTATATGGCGGTTTGCTTACAAAGTGCCCTATGGTGGTGGTGGAGTTATGGTATGGGCAGGCAAAAGCTACAGAAAACAAACACAATTATATTTTATCAATGGCAATTTGAACGCACAGAGATCCTGAGATCCTGAGGCCTATTGTCGTGCCATTCATCTGCCGCCATCACCTCATGTTTCATGATGATGCACGGCCCGTGTCGCAAGGATCTGTACACAATTCATAGAAGCTGAAAATAAATATCCAGCATACTCACCAGACATGTCACCCATTGAGCATGTGTGGGATGCTCTGGATCAACATAATCAACAGCGTGTTCCAGTTCCCGCCAATATCCAGTAACTTGCATTGCCATTGAAGAGTAGTGGGACAACATTCCACAGGTCACAATCAACAGCCAGTCTATGGGAAGGAGATGTGTCGTGCTGCATGAGGCAAATGGTGGTCCCACCAGATACGGACTAGTTTTCTGCCTTTTTTTTAAGGTACAGTTGAAGTCGGTCAGTTTGTGGCAGCAAGACCCACCAACATACAGTTGAAGTCGGAAGTTTACATCCACCTTTGCCAAATAAATTGAAACTCAGTTTTTCACAATTCCTGACATTTAATCCTCGTAAAAATTCCGTCATAGGTCAGTTAGGATCACCACTTTATTTTAAGAATGTGAAATGTCAGAATAATAGTAGAGAGAATGATTTATTTCAGCTTTTATTTCTTTCATCACATTCCCAGTGGGTCAAACGTTCACATACACTCAATTAGTATTTGGTAGCATCGCCTTTGAATTTTGGCCCATTCCTCCTGACAGAGCTGGTGTAACTGAGTCAGGTTTGTAGGTCTCCTTGCTCGCACACACTTTTTCAATTCTGCCTACACATTTTCTATAGGATTGAGGTCAGGGCTTTCTGATGGCCACTCCAATACCTTGACTTTGCTGTCCTTAAGCCATTTTGCCACAACTTTGGAAGTATGCTTGGGGTCATTGTCCATTTGGAAGACCCATTTGCGACCAAGCTTTAACTTCCTGACTGATGTCTTGAGATGTTGCTTCAATATATCCACATAACTTCCCTCCCTCATGATGCCATCTATTTTGTCAAGTGCACCAGTCCCTCTTGCAGCAAAGCACTCCCACAACATGATGCTGCCACCAGAAATTGCTCCCATGGAGGCACCCGACTTGTGGAGGTCTACAATATTTTTCTGAAGTCTTGGCTGATTTCTTTTGATTTTCCCATGATGTCAAGCAAAGAGACACTGAGTTTGAAGGTAAGGCCTTGAAATACATCCACAGGTACACCTCCATTTGACTCAAATAGTGTCAATTAGCCTATCAGAAGCTTCTAAAGCCATGACATCATTTTCTGTAATTTTCCAAGCTGTTTAAAGGCACAGTCAACTTAGTGTATGTAAACTTCTGACCCACTGGAATTGTGATACAGTGAATTTTCAGTGAAATAATCTGTCTGTAACAATTGTTGGAAAAATTACTTGTCATGCACAAAGTAGATGTCCTAACCGACTTGCCAAAACTATAGTTTGTTAACAAGTGATTTGTGGAGCGGTTGAAAAATGTGTTTTAATGACTCCAAACTAAGTGTATGTAAACTTCCGACTTCAACTGTAAATCACCAATCGACAAATGTAAATCGCTATCCACAAATGCAATTCACTATCTACAAACAAACACCTTTTGATTTGTATTTGTAAATCGAGGGTCTTAAGTAAAATGACTGCCATAAAGACTTGCATATAGGAGAGATATGCGCAAACATGACAGATATGGCAAACCCTGCAACTCCTTGAAGCGCTTAAGGTCACCTGACTTTTGGCAGGGATTTGACAACAAGAAAAAGACAAGTTCTTACGAGTAGACAAGAAGTTCTCACACATAGAACAAAAATATCACGGTAGACAGCGATTTGTAGTCGTAGAAAAAAAGTTATCACGCATATAAAAAAGGGAGCACTTGTGTCTGATCATTCGAAGAAAACAACGGCAGGGTGACGTAGGCTAAATTTAACTTGTACCAGGCTTCTTAGAAGCTCCCATAAAGAGGGTTTTGTCTGGCTTCGTTTGCAGTAATGCCTGCGTTCGGTGCTATGGATCAATTTATATAAGAGATCTGGCGCCGTAAAAAACACACATCTTATTAAATTTACAGCTTGGCATGCTGTCTGACAGCTTTGGTAGCCAAATGTTAGCAGAGTAATCACCTGGCTTCCATTTTCCGTTAAACTCCCCGAACGAAAAGGTTTTTATATTGTCCTGTAATAAATGTGCTCCCGTTTTTGGCATGATCATACTGTCTCTTATAGGATCAATATCATGCCAAATGTATTCGCAAATGTAAATCACCAATCCACAAATATAAATCACTTTCCACAAATGTAAGTCACTTTCCACAAATGTAAATCACCAATCCACAGATGTAAATCACTTTCCACAAATGTAAATCACCAATCCACAAATGTAAATCACTTTCCACAAATGTAACTTACTTTCCACAAATGTAAATCACTTTCCATAAATGTAAATCACCAAACTACAAATGTAAATCACCAATCCACAAATGTAAATCGCTATCCACAAATGCAATTCACTGTCCACAAACAAACACCTTTTGACTTGTATTTGTAAATCGGGTGTCTTAAGTAAAATTACTGCCATAAAGACTTGCATATAGGAGAGATATGCGTAAACATGACAGATATGGCAAACCCTGCAACTCCAGATTTGGAAGCGCTTAGGTCAAATCGCTTTTTACAGTGCTAACTTTTTTCTGTGTGTGAGAACTTCTTGTCTACTCGTAACTTGAACTTGTCTTTTTCTCGTCATCAAATCCCTGCCAAAAGTCAGGTGACCTAAGCAATTCCAAATATGGAGTTGATTGGTGATTTACATTTGTGGAAAGTGATTTACATTTGTGGATTGGTGATTTACATTTGTGGAAAGTGATTTATATTTGTGGATTGGTGATTTACATTTGCAAATACATTTGGCATGATATGATATTGATCCTATCTCTGTGCACACCTGTCCCCATGGAAATTTTACACATTGTTCTACTGACACAGTTTCACTGTGAACCAATGTTCGCTTGCTGAAATGTGGAATTGAGTGCATGAAAAAAAATGTATCCTGACATTTTAAGCATACACAATTTCAATACATTTTGCAGACATCAACATTGGTGCTATGCATTCTTTGCTTCCGCAAGGGATACACATGCATCCTCTGCAAAAGGGGACAGGTACAGTAGGGATGGATCATGCTTCTTCTCTTTGTACATCAACACATTTGTACTCATAATGGCTGCCAGTCAGGTAACCAACGGCATGTTGGATAGGCAAGCAAACAGTGGTGCAAACTACTATAACTTGTTTTGTACAAGCTCACTGTCTGACTTAACCGTTTTAATGGTCTCCACTTTCTAATTGTTCAGACATAGCAATCATGTTTCTACCATGTGATTTGTAAAAATGGTTTGCATTTATCCATGTGTGCATGCATGTCTTCTTGTACGGCTGTTGAATGTGTGCATGTCGTGTAGCCTATGTAGTTGTATGTGTGTGTGTGTGAGAATGTGTGTTTGTGTATAAGCGTGTGTTTAATGTGTAAATGTGTGTCTAGCCTACTGTCATCAAAAATATCCTATCAATGGGGGTGAGGCCTGAAATAGTCCATGGATTTGTGACTTTATCTCTGACAGGAGACAACGGGTGGGTGCGCAATCGTGGTAGCCTATCTAAATGAGAGTCCCTCACATGTGGGGTGGCTCAGGGGACCCTCCTTGGACCTGTCCTTTTTCTTTCCCCCATCAATGATGCTGCACACCAGCTGCCAACCCTGTGTGATGACATGAATCTTATTGAAACCAGGAAACTGCAGCAACCATCATCAATGCAGAAGCATGGACGAGCTCGGCACCTGGACTGCTACCAATGACATGCTCTTCAATGAAAATAAATGTTTAGTGATGCATATCACCATCTCTAAAAACCTGCATCAACCCTCTTCATCAATGGTGTCCCCCTGTCAGAGACATCAAAGGTCATGGTGCTGGGTCTCACTGTTCAGCAGGACCTGTGCCGGAGAAGCCAGGTTGACACCATGACCACAAGTACCAGCAGGAAGCTGTTCCTCCTCAAGTGCATTAAGTGCTTCTCTGTAACCACAGCAGACCTACTGTCCATCTACACTGAGTATAACAAACATTAGGAACACCTACCTAATATTGAGTTGCACCCCCACACTTTGCCCTCAGAACAGCCTCAATTCGTCGGAGCACGGACTCTACAAGGTGTCAAAAGGGATGCTGGCCCATGTTGATTCCAATGCTTCCCACAGTTATGTCAAGTTGGCTGGATGTCCTTTGGATGGTGGACGATTCTTGATAAACAGGGGAAACTGTTGAGCATGGGAAAACCCAGCAGCGTTGCAGTTCTTGACACATACCGGTACGCCTGGCACCTAATACCATATCCTGTTCAAAGGCACTTATATTTGTCTTGTCCATTCATCCTCTGAATGGCACACATACACAGTCCATGTCTTAATTGTCTCAAGTCTTAAAAATTATTCTTTAACCTGTCTCCTCCCCTTCATCTATACTGATTGAAGTGGATTTAACAAGTGACATCAATAAGGGATCATAGCTTTCACCTGGATTCACATGGTCAGTCCTTGTCATGGAAATATGTTTTGTATACTCAGTGTACATTGGCTAAGTAAGACGAGTTCTGGAGTATGCTGTCCCTGCCTGACACCATGGCTTCACTCAAACCCTGACTGCTCATCTGGAGGTGTGCAGAAAAGAGCCTGAAGAATAATTCTGGGCGGGTTGTACACTAGCTCCTGGGAAGCCCTCGAAACCCTCAGAATCATGTCCTGCCTGACATTTGCTAAATCCCTGCAGAACTCCCAGTTTGCAGGCTGGCTCCCCCCAACCAGACAGCACATTCCTGGACGGGCAACCCACAACAGCCACAAACTGAACACTCCCCATGACACACACAGGCCGCTATCAGAACTCTGTCACGACTCAGGAGAAACCCCAGATGCACACAGTTTCAAAGTAACAGCAGTGTATTACAAAAACAGGGGAGCAGGCAAATGACAGTTCAAGGGCAGGCAGAGGTCAGTAATCTAGAACAGTCCAAAAGGTACAGAACAGCAGGCAGGCTCAGGGGAGACAGAAATGGTCAAAACCTGAGAAAATCAGGAACTAGAGGAAAAACAGGCGTATGGGAATATCACTGGTAGGCTTGACGAGACAAGACAAACTGGCAAATGACAAAAAGAGTACACAGGTATAAATACCCTGGAGATAATGGGGAAGTTGGGCCACACCTGGAGGGGGGTGGAGACAAGCACAAAGACAGGTGAAACAGATCAGGGTGTGACAAACTCTCCCATTGCATTCTTCACTAAACTGATCAATACACACACCATATAGCCCAGGGGCCTTAGAATGCCTTCTTAAGAACTCTAAAGATGTATTTTCTAAAGCTGCCACCCCAAATCTTGTCTTTGTAGTATTGTTTTTTTTATTATTGCATAAATATATTAGTGTTGTATTATATTAAAAGTGTTTTGGTAGTTTAGGTTTTTACTATTTGATCATTATTTATGATTGATGTTATGATTGTAAATTGGTGTACAATTGCAAGAATTGTAATTGAAATTGGTGTATGACTGCAAGAAACCAATAAAACCTACTTAATTAAACCTACTTAATCTACATAATATCTTGTAAAGGCAAAGTAAATAAAGCCCAAAGAGGTCCTGCTGTGTTTCATTGGCCTTTTATTTCCAGTGACAGCCTCTCTGGCATATAAGGATTTCATTGCTGTCTAATGCCATGATGCTTAAAAAGGGAGCTGCAAATAATTACAACTTTTATTTCAAGGAAAATGCTGCGAGTCCAAAACAGCAATGCTTTATCGGGTTCCACAATAATAACGAGGAAACAACAACCACACAATAAATGTAGTCCAGATTAGTTCAACAGGCATAGGTACAAGTTCATGTGAGGTTCGTGGGTTTATGAATTGTTGCCTACTTCTCCTGAGATGCTATGTTGTAACTTGTGTGAGATCGGTTCAACCTCTGATGCACTAAACTTAATTAGTCGTATGGTCTTTGATATTTTATAGAGGTGGTGGCAAATAAGGATGTGGTGAGGTGAGCTTGAGACTACAGTATATTAAAGCCAAAATAGAGTTTCATGGCCATCCGCAAGGGAAGGAGATCAAAGTCGATACCCTTCACATTGGTTTTGCATAAGGCTGGATTTACAGCCTCACCACACACCTCACAGAGGGCTCTGCACAGAGATGTCGGTGCATGCCAGAATTTTGTAAATCATCATTCAGTGACATTTTGCTGAGAAGAACGCTTGGTGAAGTAGAAACATTGGAAGTGTCCCTTCATCCAGTTCTGTAACTATAGTCAAGACTATAAATCCTGAATTTAGATATGTTGACAGTTCTCAAAATGTATTTACCCAAGAAAGGTAAGCTATGTACAGGCAGTAGGGCCTACAGGCAATTACAAACTACAGTAATGTTATATTTATGTTATATTTTTGTAAGTATTCCTTACCTGCATGAACACTCTAACTTGTTCCCGGGTTAATTATACAGGTTATTTAACTGGTATGGTGGTTACTCTGGTCTAGGGCCTATATAATGTAAAGTGTGCCCAGGATCACCTCTTTAAACAGATACAAGGACTTCTCAGGAGGGGCCTAAAGGGATGTAAAGAGGCCAAGGGGTATCTTGTGTTTACCTATGTCATAAAAGTTCAAAGAGTCTCTGGAGGAGGCCACTCTGGCTGACTGCAGAATTCATCACGGACAACACATATACACCCCAAACCTCTTTTCCAGTCTCTGCAGTATAATGACAGTGAGGTCATGAGCCACTTTGTAGGATTTTTATGAGACTGGTAATCTTACACAAGTACTGTAGGTGGAGGAGTCAATCCTGAATGCGTCATGTACAATATGTTGTGTGTCACAACAGGATTCTAACAAAATTAAGCAGACACACCCTTGTGGCTCACTTTTCAAATTTTCCTGTCGGGATTTCATCTTGACAGACACCGGACTGGAATTCCTTTGTCAGACTAAGCCTTTTGGGTGGAAGTTGTTGTTCTTCTCCAGACTTATAAGGGGTTTTGCTATTACCGTACAGTGGCGCACAGCGGGGTTTGTATAAATAAAAAGGCAGCAGGACACACCCTTGCATCTTATTATACAGTACATGTATTACACCATAATGGGAGTAAGTAAATTGGCGTGTGTGACCTGATTCTGAAAATGATGTAATGCATCCCATTGCATTGTCTCTAAATTATGATTATGTATATAAGGGCATTTTTTCAATTACAGACTTTTCTGTGTCTCAAGGGGTAAGAAAAACACACAACATTTAGATGTTTTAATTTTACATATATATTGGCACCCTTGCACTTTTCTTAAATAATTGACATTCATCTGCCGCCATCACCTCATGTTTCATGATGATGCACAGCCCCGTGTCGCAAGGATCTGTACACAATTCCTAGAAGCTGAAAATATCCAGTTCTTCCATGACCTGCATACTCAGACAGTCACCCATTGAGCACGTTTGGGATGTTCTGGATCAACATAATCAACAGCGTGTTCCAGTTCCCACCAATATCCAGCAACTTCGCACTGCAATTGAAGAGTAGTGGGACAACATTCCACAGGCCACAATCAACAGCCTGATCAAGTCTATGCGAAGGAAATGTGTCATGCTGCATGAGTCAAATGGGGGTCACACCAGATACGGACTAGTTTCTGCCTTTTTTTAAGGTACAGTTGAAGTCAGGCAGTTTGTGGCAGAAAGAGCTTAATTCTTGAAGAATATAACTTATAAATGCCTCATGAGCTTAGTTCAACTGTCACACTCCATGAGAACCCAAAATATAAGCTTGTTTTTCTCCAATGTTTGTAAACACTGTAAATGTAAATGTAACACTGTATAGCCTCATAACATGGTTAAGACAATAATTTTCATATCATGGATGGTCAGTCCTTGCATCCATTTCTCTGTCTATTAATCTGAGAATGGTTACATTTCTCCAGGCCCATCCTTCAGCTTTTTACCAAAAAAGAGTCGGGGCGCCGTTTTGTTATTGTTTCCTCTGTGGATTTGCCCTTTAAACAGCTGAATAGAAGCCTACATAACCAACCCATAGAGTAAGATTTGACATCCATATATGGTCAGCTATGTAAACTTTAACATTGATTTATCCTGCAATAGATGTCGTTCAATTGGTAACATACATTGTCTTCTTCTAAAAGTAATCAGATTACGTTACTGAGTTTGAGTAATCCAAAAGTTACGCTATTGAATACAATTTTAGGCAGGTAACTAGTAACTGTAACGAATTACATTTAGAAAGTAACCTACCTAACCCTGGGGGCAGCCACGGAGAGGGAAAGGAGAGACTGCACAATCGAGAGGGATAGAGAGCACCTGCTTAGGCTGGTATCAAGCTGAATATACATTATTAGTGATTGATAGTTGGTATTCAGCAGTCATAAAAGTAGGCATTATTTACTTTGAAGAACTACTAAAATAGTGATTTTGTCAGACAGCAAAGGCAGCAGCTCTATAGAGATGAGATGATGACTTGGAATTAAAAAATAAAGTCATCAAATAAAGCATGTAATATATACAACAACTGAAATATTTAATTAATGTAAATAAATGGTTAATAATAAGTAGTAATGGGTAGTCACTACCATCACGTGACTTGTATTAATTGTTTTATTCTCTGTTGTTACAGCATTCAACCCACATAATACATATTGCATCTAATGTTGTAAACCAAATCCGAAATCAAAAACCGTGATTATCCGAAACTGAACCGTCAAAAAGCACTAATCGATCAGCACTCAAGCTTACATTTGTGTAAAAGTTTTCATGTAAGCCTATTTATTATTTAACTTTGTGTGTTATAACACTATTATCTTATTGTGGCCATTTCAGTCAATCCGTCATAAAAATGACACCCAAGCCTACTTGTTTTCGATTTAGACTGGCCCAATCAATGTTCCACTTCAAGGTGCACATATTGTGAATTAGTTCCTTACAAAATCATGTAGGCTAAAATAGGTTATTCTTAGAAATGTACCAATTGCAGTTTAAAATTGCAAAATTGCTGAAATATGTAGCTAAATTACCTTTTTGATCCAAGCTACATTGCAAGTTATTGATGTTTAATAATCTTACCCTGTGTCCAATTTTGGACGGTGCATATTACATTTGGTGTTAGGTTTTCAAGGGAACTTGACTTCTCCCGCTATGACAAGATGACAGGTCCTGCCAGACAGTCAATTAGGGCCAAGCTGCCAATTAGGCAGGATTGAGGGTATTCTCATCCATATCGGCTGAACCGTTTAGACATTTCTGCACTTTTTGCACATAGTCCACCAATTTTAGGGTACCAAAAGTATTAGGACAAATTAATGTGTATTAAAGTAGTCAAAAGTTTAGTATTTGGTCCCATATTCCTAGCACGCAATGATTCAGATTATTATTATGCCCAATAGAAATGAATGATAAATAATGTATTGTGCCATTCTGGAGTCACTTTTATTGCAAAATAAGAATATAATATATTTCCAAACACTTCTATATTGATGTGGATGCTACCATGTTTAGGGATAGTCCTGAATGAATTGTGAATAATGATGTGTGAGAAAGTTACAGAACCATAAATATCATACCCCTCCCCAAAATGCTAACCTCCCCTGTTATTGTAACGGTGGCACAAAATAATCTGAAACACAACCAAAACAAACAGCAAATGCATCCAAACAGGTTTGTAGAGTCACAAGCTTGATGTAATCATTGTGTCCTAGGAATATGGGACCAAATACTCAACTTTTGACTACTTAATACACATAAGTGAATTTGTCCCAATACTTTTGGTCCCTTAAAATGGAGGGACAATGTACAAGAAGTGCAGTCATTTCTAAACGGTTCACTCAATATGGATAAAAATATCCTCAGATTTTAAGCTGACAGTCTGCACTTTAACCTCAAGAATTGTGTCACTGTCCCAATACTTTGAGCTCACTATATATTATGGGGAATTTATTTTTTAAAAATAACAAAGGGCAAACAATTCACACAATAAAACAATTAATGTACAATAATTGGCGGGGAGACAGCTGAACAGCTGAAGAGCTGAGTGCATTCTGGACACATATACATGCCTCATTGGTATCCGCAAAACACCAGTCTCAATGTCAACAGTGAAGAGGCAACTCTAGGATGCTGGCCTTCTAGGCAGAGTTGCAAAGAAAAATCCATATCTCAGACTGGCCAATAAAAAGAAAAGATTAAGATGGGCAAAAGAACACAGACACAGGACAGAGGAGTGGCCAGCACATTCATCGGATCTCAAGCCTATTGAGCTGTTGTGGGAGCAGCCTGACCGTATGGTACGTAAGAAGTACTCATCAAGTCAATCCAACTTGTGGGAGGTGCTTCAGGTAGCATGGGGTGAAATCTCTTCAGATTACCTCAACAAATTGACAACTAGAATGCCAAAGGTCTGCAAGGCTGCAAATTGAGGATTCTTTGACGAAACCAAAAGTTTGAAGGACACAATTATTATTTCAATTAAAAATCATTATCTATAACCTTGTCCACGTCTTGACTTTATTTCCTATTCATTTTGCAACTAATTTCATGTATGTTTTCATGGAAAACAAGGACATTTCTAAGTGACCCCAAACTTTTGAACGGTAGTGTATATGTATACACACACTACATGACCAAAAGTATGTGGACACCTGCTCATCAAACATCTCATTTCAAAATCAAGGGCATTATTATGGAGTTGGTCCCCCTTTTGCTGCTATAACAGTCTCCACTCTTCTGGGAATGCTGTCCACTAGGTGTTGGAACATTGCTGCAGGGACTTGCTTCCATTCAGCCACAAGAGGCATTATTGAGGTCGGGCACTGATGTTGAGTGATTAGGCCTGGCTTGCAGTCGGCGTTCCAATTCATCCCAAAGGTGTTCGATGAGGTTGAGGTCAGGGCTCTGTGCAGGCCAGTCAAGTTCATCCACACTCATCTCGAAGCGAGGTCCAAACCATTTCTGTATGGACCTCGCTTTGTGCACGGGGGCATTGTCATGCTGAAAGAGGAAAGGGCCTTCCCTAAACTGTTGCCATAAAGTTGGAAGCACAGAATCATCTAGAATGCTATTGTATGCTGTAGCGTTAAGATTTCCCTTCACTGGAACTAAGGGGCCTAGTTGAAAGTCACTGAGCTTATCAGTAAGGCCATTCTACTGTCAATGTTTGTCTATGGAGATTGCATGGCTGTGTGCTCGATTTTATACACCTGTCAGCAACAAGTGTGGCTGAAATAGCCGAATCTTCTAATTTGAAGGGGTGTCCACATTCCTTTGTTTGTATATATATATATATACACAGTACCAGTCAAAGTTTGGACACAACTACTCATTCAAGGGTTTTTCTTAATTTTTCTACATTGTAGAATAATTCTGAAGACATCAAAACTATGAAATAACATTATGGAATCATGTAGTAACCAAAAAAGTGTTAAACAAATCAAAATATATATTTGAGATTCTTCAAAGTAGCCACCCTTTGCCTTGATGACAGCTTTGCACACTCTTGGCATTCACTCAACTAGCTTCATGAGGTAGTCACCTGGAATGCATTTCAATTAACAGGTGTGCATTGTTAGAAGTTAATTTGTGGAATTTCTTTCCTTCTTAATGTGTTGGAGCCAAACAGTTGTGCTGTGACAAGGTAGGGGTGGTATACAGAAGATAGCCATATATGGTAAAAGACTCAAGTCCAAATTATGGCAAGAACAGCTCAAATAAGCAAAGAGAAACGACAGTCCATCATTACTTTAAGACATGAAGGTCAGTCAATACGGAAAATGTCAAGACATTTGAACGTTTCTTCAAGTGCAGTCGCAAAAACCATCAAGCGCTATGATGAAACTGGCTCTCATGAGGACCGCCACAGGAAAGGAAGACCCAGAGTTTCCTCTCCTGCAAAAGATAAATTCAGTAGAGTTACCAGCCTCAGAAATTGCAGCCCAAATAAAAGCTTCACAGAGTTCAAGTAACAGACACATCAACATCAACTTTCTACGTGATTCTGTGAGGACAGACGCTGGGAGACGAGAAGCAAGTACAGGAAGTGAATATATTTAACTTCTTAGGGAGCGGCTCCCGAGGTGACGGTTTTGGAGAGTATGGCGTGCCCCAAGTAAAATGCCTCCCACTCAGGCCCAGAAACTAGGATATGCACATAATTAGTACTATTGGATAGGAAACACTGAAGTTTCTAAGAGTGTTAAAATATTGTCTGTAAGTATAACAGAACTGATATAACAGGCGAAAACCCGAGGAATTTCTGTCCTGGAAAAAGTGTTTGACACATTGCCTCATTTTTAACCCCTCCCTATTGAAAACAGACATATATGGGAGTAAGATTGCAGTACCTATTGCTTCCACTGGATGTCAACAGTCTCTAGACAGTGTTTGATGATGTTTAGTTTCTCTGAATGGTAATAGAAAAAGAATTTCGAACTGGTCATCGGATGTAAACAGAAGAGGAGCGCGTTCACGGGCACGCGCGCGCTGTGGTTTTTTCCTTTCCTATCGTCCAGTTTATAATCCGGTTGAAATATTATAGTAAATATACATGAAAAGGTTCCTAAGGATACACTATCAATGATGTTTGATTGTTCTTGGACAAGTGTATAGGTATAGGTTGAACGCATTCTCTTCACGGTTCAATGGGCGAGTGGACGCTATATTTTATGAACATAATGCGCCAACCAAACAGAGATTTATGATACAATAAATGACTTTTTCTAACAAAAGAACCATTGGATGTCTTCGTTGGACACTTGGGAAGCCCTCAGCAGAAGTTCTTCAAAAGGTAAGGGATTTGTTTTCGCTGTGAAATGTGCTTTGTGTGAACCGCGATAGTTTATGAATTTATGCAAATGGAAAATATTGGAGGTGCTACCCTCAAACAATCAAATGTTGTGCTTTCGCCGTAAAGCCTTTTTGAAATCTGACAACGCTGTGATATTGCCAAGAAGCAGAGCTTTTGATGACTATGCAACACTTGTATACTAGCGCCCCACCACTCCCTAAGTAGTTTAATAAATCAGAGACATGAAACAAGACACGGACAGCATCTGGGCAAGGGAAACATAATGACATTAATGCTGACACGTGGATCAAACCAAGGAATAAACAGATAGAGGAGTCCAGGTGAGTCCAATGAAGCGCTGATGAGCGTAACGATGGTGACAGGTGTGCGTAATGATGGGCAGCCTTGCGCCCTCGAGTGCCAGAGGGAGAGCGGGAGCAGGCGTGACAGATTCATACCTTCATGGTTGAATTGCTGCAAAGAAACCACTACTAAAAGGACACCAATAATAAGAAGAGACTTGCTTGGGCCAAGAAACACGAACAATGGACATCTGTCCAAATTTGAGATTTTTGGTTCCAACCACCGTGTCTTTGTGAGACGCAGAGCAGGTGAACGGATGATCTCCGCATGTGTGGTTCCCATCGTGAATCATGGAGGAGGAGGTGTGATGGTGTAGGCGTGCTTTGCTGGTGACACTGTTGGTGATTTATTTAGAATTCAAGGCACACTTAACCAGCATGGCTACCACAGCATTCTGCAGCGATACGCCATCCCATCTGGTTTGTGCTTAGTGGGACTATCATTGATTTTTCAACTGGACAACGACCCAACACACCTCCAGGCTGTGTAAGGGCTATTTGACCAAGAAGGAGAGTGATGGAGTGCTGCATCAGATGACCTGGCCTCCACAATCACCCAACCTCAACCCATATGAGATGGTTTGGGATAAGTTGGACCGCAGAGTGAAGGAAAAGCAGCCAACAAGTGCTCAGAATATGTGGGAACTCCTTCAAGACTGTTGGAAAATAATTTCTCATGAAGCTGGTTGAAAGAATGACAAGATTGTGCAAAGCTGTCATCAAGGCAAAGGGTGGATATTTGGAAGAATCTAAAATCTAAAATATATTTTGATTTGTTTAACACTATTTTGGTTACTACATGATTCCATATGTGTTATTTCATAGTTTATGTCTTCACTATTATTCTACAATGTAGAAAATACTAAAAATAGACAGCCGGCCTGTCAGGTCCAGAAAGATATTTTGTTTTGACATCTCCTTTTGTCTAAGTATTCAGCCCAACTAAGCTTCAATTGCTGGAGAAAACGGAATCCAGTAAATATCTACATGAGTATTAACCATCCATCAATTCTTGAGTAAGAAGTATCCTCACTATATAATGATGAATAGTCTTGTTGATACATTTCAATGTTAAACAAATTACTTTAAACATTAACACTACAATTAAAATGGCTGCTGTAGTTGTGGCTATTTCCAGCTGTCACGTCCTGGCCATAGAGAGCCCTCTGGGTTCTCTATGGTGATTTAGGTCAGGACGTGACTAGGGGGGTTTTGTTCTAGTTGTTCTTTTTCTAGGTTGGTTTTGTGTATGGTTCCCAATTAGATGCAGCTGATTGTTGTTACCTCTAATTGGGGATCATACTTAGTGTAGTCCTTTTCCCACCTGTGTTTGTGGGTTATTGTTTAGTTTTTATTTTTTTATTTTTTATTTTTTATTTATTTTTTATTTTTTATATAATATAGTGCCTGTGTGCGCTATGCATATGTTTTGATCAGTTGTTTCTTTATTGTTTTGTTTTATGTTCCACTGTGAATTAAAAGATGTGGAACGTCATGCACGCTGCACCTTGTTCCATTCTTATAAACAATCGTGACACCAGCGATGCAAAAACATGGAGACCTGGAACAAGATTGTGAGACGAAATGCCCGAAAGGACACTGGTTTACCAATTTTTATCATGGATTTAGTAAATCTGACAAAGGAGGAGGCCATAGCCAACTCCATTGAGGAGGAGCTCTTCCACAGTCTCATACATGAAATTCATCCAAACCACTTGAGATCAGTACAAAGTACGTACACTCTGGCGTATATATCTTCTTAGTAAGGAAGCAAGGGCAAAGCCTCTGATCAGAGGAAAGTGGCTACTGAGACCAGTGACAATCATAACCTAATAGAAAACTCTGAGGATAGTAAGGGACCCCAAAGGCGGTGCAACTCTCTGCGGAACACAAAACAAGGCAGCCAAACATAAATGCTGGCCTTCATTCAAACAATCCGCATTCACCCAAGCAGCCCAGGGTACCAAGCTCCCCATCAGAGTATGTAGTTAGGTCACCTGCAGAATAAAAGGCTGATATGGGGGATGTAATTCTGGGAGAAGTGGAGAAAAGTCCCCCTAACTAGCCATCCAAACCGAAATCATTGATGAATGGTGGAAATTATTATTTTTGTTTGTTATTCATTATTTGTATGTTTTTTTTATTTTAATATATATTTTAACTAGGCAAGTCGGTTAAGAACAAATTCTTATTTACAATGACTGCCTACCAAAAGGCCTCCTGTGGGGACGGGGGCTTGGATTAAAAAAAACAAAATAATATTATATATTTAGGACAAAACACACATCGACAAGAGACACCACAACACTACTTAAAGAAAGACCTAAGACAACAACATAGCTTGGCAGAAACATATGAAAACACAGCATGGTAGCAACACATGACAACAACATGGTAGCAGCACAACATGGTAGCATCACAAAACATGGTACAAACATTATTGGGCACAGGCAACAGCAAGAAGGTAGAGACAACAATACATCACGCAAATCAGCCACAACTGTCAGTAAGAGTGTCCATGATTGAGTCTTTGAATGAAGAGATGGTCGCTAGCTGCAGCGAACTGAAAAGAGGAGACCCAGGGATGGGTGTGCTTTGGGGACCTTTAACAGAACGTGACTGGCAGAATGGGTGCTGTATGTGGAGGATGAGGGCTGCAGTAGGTATCTCGGGGGTCTTGTGACGGGTATACAGAGATGACCAGTTTACAGAGTAATTTAGAGTGCAGTGTCCTATAAGGAGCATTGGTGGCAAATCTGATGGCCGATTGGAAAATAACATCTAGCCGCTCGAGAGCACCCTTACCTGCCGATCTATAAATTACATCTCCGTAATCTAGCATGGGTAGGATGGTCATCTGAATCAGGGTTAGTTTGGCAGCTGGGGTGAAAGAGGAGCGATGGAAACCAAGTCTAGATTTAACCTTAGCCTGCAGCTTTGATACGTGCTGAGAGAAGGACAGTGTACCATCTAGCCATACTCCCAAGTACTTGTAGGAGGTGACAACCTCAAGCTCTAAACCCTCAGAGGTAGTAATCACACCGGTGGGGAGAGGGGCATTTTGTTTTGGAGGTGTTCAGAACAAGGTTAAAGGGCAGAGAAAGCTTGTTGGATGCTAAGAAAGCTTTGTTGTAGAGCGTTGAACACAAAATCTGAAAATCAAAAAATTCTATATCAATGAAACGACCTGTCCTGGCAGCCATTACGAAAACAGGCTGTAAAACAGTGATCACTGAGGTCATTACAGAAAACACCAGACTGATACCTAACAGGATTATTTGTAAGAAAAACATGAAGGACAGTAGCCTTTTCTGTGTGTTTGGAGTCATATTTTGTGGGATTTGTAATAATCTGAGAAATTCCCATTGCTTTAGGATTTGGTCAGGTGGTTTAAGCATGTCCCAGTTTGTCACCTAGCAGGACAAATTCAGACTTAGTGTAAGGGGCCAGGAGAGAGCTTTTAGGGTACAGGCCAGTGCTGATGGTGGCCGATAACACCCAACAACAGTCAACAAAGAGTTATTTGAAAGTTTAATGTGCAAAACCAGCATTAATAATCTATATTTGAGTAGCCTATATTATCTGGTTATCTGGTTCAGAGAAAGATTTCTGTGTATGTGAGCATAGCCTCTGTCACTAACATGGCTTTCAAGAAAATGAGCAATTATCTTGGTGGTTAGAAAGTTCACTAAAAAGAGATTTAAGAACCATATTAATGTGCAACAGTGCGATTAAAAAATAAAAAAAATCCAGAAAAGTGAGCAGAGTGACTACAATGCAGCTATAAGTCAAATTGACTGGTCTGATCTGTTAATTAAACCTCTACAAGATCGGTGTCCCTCCCGCGGGACGGTTGAGTGAATGTAGGCTAATGTGATTAGCATGAGGCTGTAAGTAACAAGAACATTTCCCAGGACATAGACATATCTGATATGGGCAGAAAGCTTAAATTCTTGTTAATCTAACTGTTTACAGTAAAATAATTACAGTGAAAGAATACCATGCTATTGTTTGAGGAGAGTGCACAGTTATGAACTTGAAAATGTATCATTAAACCAATTAGGTACACTTGGGCAGTCTTGATACAACATTTTGAACAGAAATGCAATGGTTCATTGGATCAGTCTATAACGTTGCACATACTCTGCCATCTTGTGGCCATAATCAATATTGCGCCTAACCTGGAATAATACATTGTGACCTTTCTCTTGCATTTCAAAGATGGAGAAAAAAAAACGTTTTTTTCTTTATTTTTTACCAGATCTAATGTGTTATTCTCCTACATTAATTTCACATTTCCACAAATTTCAAAGTGTTTCCTTTCAAATGGTATCAAGAATATGCATATCCTTGCTTCAGGTCCTGAGCTACAGGCAGTTAGATTTGACCTCTGGCTTTTTTCAAGGAAAGATCCCGTTCTCTCATCTACCTCCAGAGGTCCTCGTTGAGCCATGGTAGAGAGGTTTTCCGTCTTGGCTTACATAGACATGTCCTGGTAAAAGAGGTATCCACTTTGTCAATAGCTGATAGAAATGTTCTGTATCCAGACTCTGGGTCTTCATTGCTTAAATCTAAACTGGACATAGGTGAAGTCAGCGCAGTCTTTTTGGATCTTAAAAAGGCCTTTGATACTGTGAATCATGAGGTTCTCCTATCCAAACTATCCTCCCTTAATGTGTCCACTGAAGCAATTAGTTGGACGTATTCCTATTTGACAAACAGAAGTCAAAAGGGTTCGTCTGGGGCACACTCAGTCGGATTCTCATAACTATAACATTGGGGTCCCACAAGTGTCAATATTAGCCCCCCTTCTGTTTACCATCTACATAAATTATCTCCCACTTGTTTGCCCACAAATTAACATACAGATGTATGCAGACGATACAGTCCTGTATGTACAGTCAAGAAAAATAGACAAGTTGTTAACTGAAGCTATGGTATGTTTCTAAATGGATGACCGATTCTTGTCTGCATTTAAATATCAACAAGACTGTTTGTATGTACTTCTCTAAGAAGTAGCCCAACCAACTACCTCATCCCCTACCGTAATTATTTATTTATCTTGCTCTTTTGCACCCCAGTATTTCTACTTTGCACATTCATCTATTGCACATCTACCATTTCAGTGTTTAATTGCTATATTGTAATTACTTCGCCACCATGGCCTATTTATTGCCTTACCTTCCTTATCTTACCTCATTTGCACACATTGTATATAGATTTGTTTTTCTACTGTATTATTGACTGTACGTTTGTTTACTCCATGTGCAACTCTGTGTTGTATGTGTCGAACTGCTTTGCTTTATCTTGGTCAGGTTGCAGTTGTAAATGAGAACTTGTTCTCAACTTGCCCACCTGGTTAAATAAAGGTGAAATTAAAAAATAAAATAAGAAATTAATGAGTTTTCCCAACAAGCTGTTCTTGTTAATGGGGAGAATCTGAAAGTTGTGTCTAACTTCAGGTATCTCGGCATCATTTTGGACTCCAATTTGACATTTAAGAAACATGTGAAGGTTAGCACAGTCAAGTTTGGATTATCCAACTTTAGGTTTATAAGACCTTACCTTCCTCTGGAGGCCACCAAACTATATATGCATGCTATGATCTTCACATCTGCGATATTGCCTCGCATACTGGTCACAATCAGGAGCTACTATTCTGAAAACAATTGAATCTACAAACAAACACTAAGATTTCTGATAACAAACCAAACAGTTACCATCATTGTCACATCATTCAAAAACATTTGTAGCTTTAAGCAGATGCAAGCCTTGTCTTTAAGTTCCTGCATGGTCTTACCCCCTTTAATTTAAAATTAAAATCTAAAACATGGCTCAAATCTATCTAAACCTGTACACATGAGTTATCTATGGTTCCTCGTACACATCAAAGGTTTTAGAACACCTAGTCATTCAAGGGTTTCTTTATTTTTACTATTTTCTACATTGTAGAATTATAGTGAAGACATCAAAACTATGAAATAACACATTGAATCATGTAGTAACCAAAAAAGTGTTAAACAAATCCAAATATATTTTATATTTGAGATTCTTCAAATAGCCACCATTTGCCTTGATGACAACTTTGCACAATTTTGGCATTCTCATAAACCAGCTTCACCTTGAATGAGTTCCCACATACGCTGAGCACATGTTGGCTGCTTTTCCTTCACTCTGCAGTCCGACTCATCCCATCTCAATTTGGTTGAGGTCAGGGGATTGTGGAGGCCAGGTCATCTGATGCAGCACTATCACTCTCCTTCTTGGTAAAATAGCCCTTACACAGCCTGGAGGTGTGTTGGGTCATTGTCCTGCTGAACAATAAATGATAGTCCCACTAAGCCCAAACCAGATGGGATGGTGTATCGCTGCAGAATTCTGTGGTAGACATGATGGTTAAGTGTGCATTGAATTCTAAATAAATCACAGACAGTGTCCCACCGTGAACATTTGGCAGTACATCCAACAGGCCTAACAACCGCGGACTACGTGTAACCACGCCAGCCCATGATCTCCACATCCGGCTTCTTCACCTGCGGGATCAGAATCATTTTGAGGAATCAGAATGAAATTGCCAGCCATGGTAGCGCCTCTGCCCAGTCATGTGAAAGGGCCTAATGAATATATTTCAAATGACTGATTTCCTTCTATAAAATCTTTGAAATTGTTGCATGTTACATTTCATTTTTGTTCAGTATAATTAGTCTTGAGTCTGTCAGATATCAGGACTATAAAGCCAATGCACCTGCCTGTTTTATAAAAGTAGGCTACCCCATGGATAGGCATTCATTAAACTTTAAAGTGTATTGTGGGCCGATACTGTATTCTACTTCCTTGGGATAAGAGGGTAGCATTTTTTTTGTCTCGTATAGGCCAGGACCGGGCCTGCAGTCAATTGAAACTGTGCTTCCTTTTAAGTGACGGGGCAGGGATGTAATTTGAGAGTTGAGAGGGGGTAGGCTATCATCAGTCAAAACCAAGCGGGGTGCTTGAGAAATCCAGATGTTGAACTTGAAATTAAGGCACAAAGCTACGTCGGGCACTCTCACATTTATTTCAGTTGGATGCGTTTGGTATATTACTCCTGCGTTACATCTTTGGGGTTTCTATGTGTAAAGCTTAGGGAAAGTATTCCAAACTTTCACGTGACTGTCTGTGGCTGAACCAACAGCTACTTTTCTTGAAAAATAGTTGGCAACACTTGCTGCATAGGCTACACGAGAAGCGACCTGAAAGAAGACTTACAAATATCACAAAGCCTGACTGGACACCTAGCAACTTTCGGTCTTTTAGCTCTTGGATACGACATGCACTGCACGTTTGGAAATGTTTGTGATTGGTGAGGGAATTACATTTTAAAAAATTGCGCTCTAAAGGAAAGTATCTTCTATTGCTCACGTATTGCCAATAAGTGGATAGGATGGCTTTTCTCCACTTACTCGCTATTGTGATGTTTTCATTGCCGCCCTGCGGTGCGTTTTTTAATGGACCTCTGTATCCCGAGATGTCTAACGGCACGTTCCATCACTACTTTGTGCCAGACGGCGACTATGAGAATAACGATGATCCGGAAAAATGTCAAATGCTTTTTAAAATGACAGACGACCGAAAATGCGGTCTTGACGAGGACCAAGATTCGGTCATCCGAGATGATTTCACGATCATCAAGAGACACATCGAAGACGCGGCCAGAGTGCTGGAGGGGATCGGGAAAAGTATTTATTTTGATTTGGACGGAGAGGACAGCTATGGAAAATATTTGAGAAGGGAGACGACTCAGATTGGCGAGGCTTTTACAAACTCTGAAAAGGCTCTGCTAGAACTGGAGGTGAAATTCAAACAGAGTCAGCAGAACGAACTGAAGGAGGAGCACCGCATAAACGACGACTTTCTGAACATGGTTGTCCACACAAGGGACGTGCTAAAGGAAACACTGGACATATCTGTGGGGTTGAAGGATAAACACGAGCTTCTCTCTCTCATAATTCGAAGTCACGGGACCAGATTAGGCCGACTGAAAAATGAATACATGAAGGTTAAACTTGGATAAATAGGTGAAACCTAGTTGTAAAAGTAGACCATGAGGAAAATAATATTGGCGAAGTCATGTCGTATTTCATTGCATATTTATATTAACGGAGAGATAAAACATGCAGAGACAAATTATACCAGTGTTTTATTTATTAAAAAAAATACAATAGGCCTAATGAAATGTAATTAATTGACAATGTTGTCGGTTCATTTTGGGTAGGTAGGTTTACTTATGGCAACATTATTTGGGCATTTGCAATATGGCGTTGCATTAAAATGCCTTTGCAATTGATAATTGTTGATGCCTTGCGCTGACGGAGATTTTAAAGATGACTATTCATTCATTGCGATGACGTTGTCTAACAGTTGCAACAGGTGTTATTTATACAGTATGTGACATAGGCCAACAGAATCTACTTGGCAGCATATTTATCTAATAAATCTTACCTTCAGTTGAGTGAATTTGGCTGGAAGTTATTGAAATGTTTACAATGCATCACAATTTGCATTGTGATGCATCCAATTAACAAGAGCTTTAAATTCTTGACTTTGTTAAACGTATAAGGTTGTGACTTATGATTTGTATATCCCTTTGCCATTTTGTGAATGCAATATAATTTGGGGAAATGTTCAGAGCATGTTATTGGAATAAATGTTGTGCTTGTTAATATCTATGTGACAGAAGAGCTTAATTGTATTCGTTATTTTTGGCTAATATGTTTCAATATATATTGTTTTTCCTTTTCAAAATTATATATATGGCAACAAGTATGATACATACTTAAGACTGCAGGTAGCACTCATGAACTTCAAACACTGATGTCTGTGGCAACATTCCTAAAAGGTTTTGTGTTCCGTTTTTAATGAAAGATTTTGTGTTTGAAGTTCTACTCAGGTGTTGGGACACCTCATTATTATAGTCAAAACTGAACTACAGCTGGCGAAACCAATGATTTGCACAGCTTTCTAGGTCAAATGGTAGTTAGCCTCTTTACAGGTTTATCTCTTGTATGATCAAAATTGACATTGTTTTATGATGATACCATCTATCTTTTCATATTTGTGCAAATCTTTCTAAAACAGAAAATGGACATCAATCAACAAAGAGGTAAGAATATGTACTGAATGCTATGAGAATATGTTGAAGGCTAGCTGTATTGGGTGCAGATGACTGAACTGCTCACTTTTGTGTGTGTCTGCAGGTATCTGAACAAAATCCAAGGTATGAATACTGTCATGTGCTATTTTTTGGATTCACAGACTTCACCCCCGTACACCTCTGATGAATATAACAGGAAACCTGTTTGATCACCATGCACTGCAAAATCATTCTGGCTATGGATACGAAGAACATCAACACGTCAGAGGATATATCCATTGGACTTGGGGCTCTGCTGGGAGTTTAACTCATATTTGGATTTTTTTAATTCTGGTATGCCATTTAAATCATAATAAATACTGACAACTAAAATATTGTGTTATTGTTATGCATATTAATAATAGGGTTGGGGGGGGTAGATATTTGAGTATCAATTAAAAGGGTTCTTCAAAGAACTTATAGGGGTTCCCCCACAATTTCAATTTGAAAAACCCCTAATGGATACTCTAGGAACCTTTTTATTTTTAGAGTGCAAGGGCTTACTTCAAAGTGCCCCTACATGTCCACCGATAAGTGTTTAATTACAAGGCTTTGAGTACTGCTGTGAGTAAAATGCACATACACAAATGTATGCACAGACACACACACCACTGTGTTTTCCCATGAGGAAGTAGTCTGTGTGCATTTGCAAGGAGGAGAGCCAGGCAAGAGGGAGGAATAGCCTAGAATTGCTGGAAATGATACCTCATAATTGTGACCTGAAGACTGCCTAAGCTTTTGCTTAGGCAGTCTTCAGGTCTAAAGTTTTTGCCTAAGCTTTTGCTCAGTGGACTAAAGCAGTCTTGTTCTCACAGACAGGCATGTTCCTTGGATTGCATAGTTTGTCTGCTGTTGCATTGAGGAGTGTGTTGTTAGAGGGGAGATGAGTTAACATGTTCTCTCGCAAAACTTACACTCAATATATCATCTAGCACTTTCATAAAACAATTCAACACAAATGGAAACTACCTGGCAACAGACAGTATCGGAAAATAATTAGTATTCTATTACAATGTCGTTACTATTGTTTAAAGTATTTTCTAAGGCAATACCAGGTAAGTAGCAGACAGTCACTCAGCTACTTTTAGCTAAGTGGGTGATAATGACACTAGTACTACTACAGTCATACTCAAGACCAGAAGGTCCCAAACTCTTTCACCCGGCCCCCCTTCTAGCATTGGGAACCCCCGTGCATTCTACTATTACAAATTATTACAAATTTATTACAAATTTCAAGAGTAAGTTTAAAGTCGGACTGAGTTCCTTAAAAAACATTTTATTTGTGTATAATTTTTTTGTGGAACCACTGCTCTAGACCTATGGTGACACAATAAATAGTAGATATGTAACGCTCAATGTGTTACATAAAGTAGGCTACAAGTAGACATCTAAATGTCACATCTTGATTGACAAGATTTGAAAAACCCTGATTCGTGGCTTGATGTGTAATAATGCAGTTGATTTCCAACTCAATACATTTGTTTTTTCATTTCCTGAAGTTACTGAGTTAAAATGGAACTGATCCCAACCCTGGTGGTAGCCTGACAGAAGTCACTGGCTGTGCGTGCAAAAGCGATATTAGGCCAGTATTATATTATATATTAGGCCAGTATATTAGGCCAGTGAGAACAATGTTCAAAGATTTACTCTTGGCATTGCTCTAGTTGATTTAATAGAAACCATATGTACTTTATTGTTTATTATGCTGGTATTTATGACCCCTCTGTATTTATGATCATGGAAACAAAATACAAATCTCTTGCCTAATGCTGTTTCTACACCTAGGAAGATTCCAATTCATGGACTTCAGATGCAGGCCAGTATCCTTTAATAAGAAGGATACATGTTTTAACAAAATACAGACAACTTGTTTGTCATATGATTTAAAGTCTCTGATAAAGTTAATTGTTGAACATCCTGGGCTAACTTACCATCATCAATGGAACTGCACAATTTAAAAAAAATATTGTGGAGTTCATCTAGGCTACTATTTATGCAGGCTCCACTAAATTGTTTGTACCTTTTATCACATTGTTCACGTTCAACACTATGATGCCCACAAAGCTCTTCACTAAGCTAAGGACCCTGGGACTAAACACCTCCCTCTGCATCTGGATCCTGGACTTCCTGACTGGCCGCCCATAGATGGTAAGGGTAGGCAACAACACATCTGCCACGCTGATCCTCAACACGGGGGCTCCTCAGGGGTGAGTGCTTAGTCCCCTCCTGTACTCCCAAGCACGACTCCAACACCATCAAGTTTGATGACGACACAACAGATCACAGACAACGATGAAACAGCCTATAGGGAGGAGGTCAGACACATGGCAGTGTGGTGCCAGGACAACAACCTCTCCCTCAACGTGAGCAAGACAAAGGAGCTGATTGTGGACTACAGGAAAAGGAGGGCCAAACACTCTCCCATTCACATCGACGGGGAAGTAGTGGAGTGGGTCGACAGTTTCAAGTTCCTTGGTGTCCACATCACGACAAACTATCATGGTCCAAACACACCAAGACAGTCGTTAAGGGGGCACGACAACACCTCAGGAGACTGAAAAGATTTAGCATGTGTCCCAAAGTTCTACAGCTGCACCATCGAGAGCATCCTGACCGGTTGCATCCCCTCCTGGTACGGCAACTGCTCAGCATCCAACCGTAAGAAACTACAGAGGGTAGTGCGTACGGCCCAGTACATCATTTGGGCCAAGCTTCCTGCCATCCAGGACCTACAGTGCCTTCAGAAAGTAGTCAGACTCCTTGACTTTGTCCACATTTTGTTACATTACAGCCTTATTCTAAAATTGAAAATAAAAATCCTCAGCAATCTGCACACAATACCCCATAATGACAAAGCAAAAACAGTTTATTTTATATACACTGCTCAAAAAAATAAAGGGAACACTTAAACAACACAATGTAACTCCAAGTCAATCACACTTCTGTGAAATCAAACTGTCCACTTAGGAAGCAACACTGATTGACAATAAATTTCACATGCTGTTGTGCAAATGGAATAGACAACAGGTGGAAATTATAGGCAATTAGCAAGACACCCCCAATAAAGGAGTGGTTCTGAAGGTGGTGACCACAGACCACTTCTCAGTTCCTATGCTTCCTGGCTGATGTTTTGGTCAGTTTTGAATTCTGGCGGTGCTTTCACTCTAGTGGTAGCATGAGACGGAGTCTACAACCCACACAAGTGGCTCAGGTATAGTGCAGCTCATCCAGGATGGCACATCAATGCGAGCTGTGGCAGGAAGGTTTGCTGTGTCTGTCAGCGTAGTGTCCAGAGCATGGAGGCGCTACCAGGAGACAGGCCAGTACATCAGGAGACGTGGAGGAGGCCGTAGGAGGGCAACAACCCAGCAGCAGGACCACTACCTCCGCCTTTGTGCAAGGAGGAGCACTGCCAGAGCCCTGCAAAATGACCTCCAGCAGGCCACAAATGTGCATGTGTCTGCTCAAACGGTCAGAAACAGACTCCATGAGGGTGGTATGAGGGCCCAACGTCCACAGGTGGGGGTTGTGCTTACAGCCCAACACCGTGCAGGACATTTGGCATTTGCCAGAGAACACCAAGATTGGCAAATTCGCCACTGGCGCCCTGTGCTCTTCACAGATGAAAGCAGGTTCACACTGAGCACGTGACAGACGTGACAGGGTCTGGAGACATCGTGGAGAACGTTCTGCTGCCTGCGACATCCTCCAGCATGACCGGTTTGGCGGTGGGTCAGTCATGGTGTGGGGTGGCATTTCTTTGGGGGGCCGCACAGCCCTCCATGTGCTCGCCAGAGGTAGCCTGACTGCCATTAGGTACCGAGATGAGATCCTCAGACCCCTTGTGAGACCATATGCTGGTGCGGTTGGCCCTGGGTTCCTCCTAATGCAAGACAATGCTAGACCTCATGTGGCTGGAGTGTGTCAGCAGTTCCTGCAAGAGGAAGGCATTGATGCTAAGGACTGGCCCGCCTGTTCCCCAAACCTGAATCCAATTGAGCACATCTGGGACATCATGTCTCGATCCATCCACCAACGCCACGTTGCACCACAGACTGTCCAGGAGTTGGCGGATGCTTTAGTCCAGGTCTGGGAGGAGATCCCTCAGGAGACCATCCGCCACCTCATCAGGAGCATGCCCAGGCGTTGTAGGGAGGTCATTCAGGCACGTGGAGGCCACACACACTACTGAGCCTCATTTTGACTTGTTTTAAGGACATTACATCAAAGTTGGATCAGGCTGTAGTGTGGTTTTCCACTTTAATTTTGAATGTGACTCCAAATCCAGACCTCCATGGGTTGATAAATTTGATTTCCTTTGATAATTTTTGTGTGATTTTGTTGTCAGCACATTCAACTATGTAAAGGAAAAATTATTTAGTAAGATTATTTCATTCATTCAGATCTATGATGTGTTACTTTAGTGTTCCCTTTATTTTTTTGAGCAGTGTACTTAAGTATTTGGACTCTTTGCTATGAGACTCGAAATTGAGCTCAGGTGCATCCTCTTTCCATTGATCATCCTTGATGTTTCTACAACTTCATTGGAGTCCACTTGTGGTAAATTCAATTGATTGAACATGATTTGGATAGGCACACACCTGTCTATATAATGTCCCACAGTTCACAGTGCATGTCAGAGCAAAAACCAAGCCATGAGGTCGAAGGAATTGTCCGTAGAGCTCCGAGACAGGATTGTGTCGAGGCACAGATCTAGGGAAGGGTACTAAAAAATATCTGCAGCATTGAATGTCCCAAAGAATACAGTGGCCTCCGTCAATCTTAAATGGAAGAAGTTTGGAACCTCCAAGACTCTTCCTAGAGCTGGCTACCGTCCAAACTGAACAATCGGGGGAGAAGGGCCTTGGTACGAGAGGTGACCAAGAACCCGATGGTCTCTCTGACAGAGCTCCAGAGTTCCTCTGTGGCGATGGTTTTCCTTCTGGAAGATTCTCCCATCTCTGAAGCACTCCACCAATCAGGCCTTTATGGTAGAGTGGCCAGACGGAAGCCACTCCTCAGTAAAAGGCACATGACAGCCCACTTGGAGTTTGCCAAATAGCCCTTAAAGACTCTCAGACCATGAGAAACAAGATGTTCTGGTCTGATGAAAAAGATTGAACTATTTGGCCTGAATACCAAGCATCACGTCTGGAGGAAACCTGGCACCATCCCTACGGTGAAGCATGGTGGATGCTGCCACCACCATGCTTCACCGTAGGGATGGTGCCAGGTCTTCCAGAGGCAGGGACTGGGAGACTAGTCAGGATCGAGGGAAAGATGAACAGAGCAAAGTACAGAGAGATCCTTGATGAAAAGCGCTCTGGAGCGCTTAGGACCTCATACTGAGGAGTGTTAATTCAACTGTTTCCATACATGTTTCATTTTAAAACATTTATCTTACAAAGGAGTTGTTTTAATTTAACTGCTTAACTATTTATCTGTACATAGAATTGTATTTGAGTTTTTTTACTCATTTTGTTTTCTAATCTTTACAGGAAAATGCCACGGGCACCATCTGATGTGTGGAGACATTTCACTGCAGCTAATGTCGAAGGAAAAGCTGTGTACATTTGCAAATACAGTGCCAAATCATATGTGAAGAATGCAATAAAGAATAATCTGGCCAAGTGCATAAAGTTCCCTCAGTGCGCACAACAACCAACCTCTGACAAACGTCCCTCTACTTCTATTCGAGGTGAAAATGATGAACCTGACACCTTATCGAAAGCAACAGCTCATGGTCCTCCTGGAATCAAAGTTTTTTTTCCTCAATGGATGAACGTAGTCAGAGAAAGGCTGATGAATGTCTTGCTTGAGCTGCAACTGGTTCATCTCTGATGCTCACAGGCAATGTGTATTGGAAGAGATTTCTGAATGTTCTTCGCCCTGAATACACCCCCTCCTACCAGACATGCTTTATCTACTAATTTGCTGAATGCAGAGTTCAACAGAGATCAAGTGAAGGTCAAGCAAATCATAGAGAAAGCAGACTGTATTGCAATCATCTCTGATGGGTGGTCGAATGTTTGTGGGAAATAATAATTAACTACATCTCCACTCTTCAACCAGTATTCTACAAGAGCAGACACAAGGGACAACAGACACACCGGTCTCTACATTGCAGAATAGCTGAAGGCAGTCATCAATGACCTTGGACCACAGAAGGTATTTGCACTGGTGACAGACAATGCTGCGAACATGAATGCTGCTTGGTCTAAAGTGGAGGAGTCCTACCCTCACACCATACCCATTGGCTGTGTTGCTGATGCATTGAATTTGCTCTTCAAGGACATCATGGCACTGAAAACTATTGATACACTCTACAAGAGAGCCAAGGAAATGTTTAGGTATGTGAAGGGTCATCAGGTTATAGCAGCAATCTACCTCACCAAGCAAAGTGAGAAGAATAAGAGCACCACATTGAAGCTGCCCAGAAACACCCGTTGGGGTGGTGTTGTCATGTTTGACAGTCTCCTGATGGAGGGGAAGGAGACTCTCCACGAAATGGCCATATCACAGTCTGCCGATATGGACAGCCCCATCAAGAGGATCCTCCTGGATGATGTATTTCGGGAGAGAGTGGTAAGCAGCCTGAAACCTATAGCAGTAACCATTGCACGGATTGAGGAAGACAATGCCATCCGGTCTGATGTTCAGACTCTGCTTGCAGTTGTAAGAGAATAAATCTGTACTGCCCTGCCCACTTCACTGTTGCTCCAAGCAGAGGAAACTGCTGTTCTGAAATACATCAAAAAGCGTGAATACTTCTGCCTGAAGCCCACACACGCCGCAGCGTACATGTTGGACCCCAAGTATGCTGGCAAGAGCATCCTGTCTGGTGCAGAGATCAACAAGGCCTATGGTGTCATCACTACCGTGTCTCAAGGTTCTTGGCAGTCTGGCAAAGTACACTTCCAAGCAAGGGCTTTGGGATGGAGATGCAATATGGCAGTCGTGCCAACATATCTCATCAGCCACCTGGTGGAAGGGACTTTGTGAATCTGAGGCTCTTTCCCGTTGCCTCCATCATCCTCCAAATCCCACCAACATCAGCCGCCTCAGAGCACAACTGGTCCTTGTTTGGGAACACACACACCAAAGCACGCAACAGGCTGACAAATACAAGTGATGAAAAATTTGTGGCAATCCGAGAACATTTTTGGCTTTTTGAGCCTGACAACGAGCAATCCTCAACAAGGTTGGAAAGTGACAGTGAAGATGAGGCCTCAGTCTGATGTTCAAGAGGTTGACATTGAGGAGGTCCAGGGGAGAAGACATGGTTGTCTTCCTCTCAGGCTTCCAAAGCTTTAGTTTCTAGACTATCATTTTACAGATGTATGTTGAAAACGTTTTTTGGAGATGCGATGGATCATTGGGGATCATTCAATATTCCCTTTCTTTTGTTGTGAAATCATCCAATGTGAAGAGTCAACTCATTTAATTAAAGTTAAATTCTTAAATATTTGTTTTAAATTGTATTTCTATTGGAAGGATTGAATCATTTGCAAGTATGTCTACTTATGATAAGGTAAAAGGTGTGTTTCTGTCTCCATATGATCTGGTAAATATATCCAATGCAAAAAAATATCTACATTTAAATGGTATTAATATTAATTTGTATATATTTCCGATAATTCCCACAAAGTTTCCACCTCTGAATATTCCCCAAAATGTGCAACCATAATTGCTGCCAAAGGTGCTTCAAAGTACTGAGTAAAGGGTCTGAATACTTATTAGGTAAATGTGATTTCATTATTACATTTTTTATAAAGTAGCAAAAATAAAAAAATTTTTTGCTTTGTCATTATATGGTATTGTGCGTAGATTGATGAGGGGAAAAAAACGATTAAATACATTTTAGAATAAGGCTTTAACATAACGTAAAGGGGTCTGAATACTTTCTGAAGGCACTGTATATACTAGGCGGTGTCATAGGAAGGCCCAAAAGATTGTCAGACTCCAGTCACCCAAGTCATAGACTGTTATTTCTGCTACCACAGGGCAAGCGGTACCGCAGCGCCAAGGCTCCTTAACAGCTTCTACCCCCAAGCCATAAGACTGCTGAACAATTAATCAAATGGCCACCCGGACTATCTATATTGACCCCCCCCTTTGTTTTTACACTGCTGCTACTCGCTGTTTATTATAGTGGGGGGTACAGTGCGGGGGTACAGGTTAGTCGGTCAGAAGTTTTAGAACACCTACTCATTCAAGGGTTTTTCTTTATTTTTACTATTTTCCACATTGTAGAATAATAGTGAAGACATCAAAACTATGAAATAACACATTGAATCATGTAGTAACCAAAAAAGTGTTAAACAAATCCAAATATATTTTATATTTGAGATTCTTCAAATAGCCACCCTTTGCCTTGATGACACCTTCGCACACTTGGCATTCTCTCAACCAGCTTCACCTGGAATGCTTTTCCAACAGTCTTGAAGGAGTTCCCACGTATGCGGAGCACTTTTTGGATGCTTTTCTGTCACTCTGCGGTCCGACTCATCCCAAACCATCTCAATTTGGTTGAGGTCGGGGGGGATTGTGGAGGCGTGTTGGGTCATTGTCTTATTGATAAACAAATGATAGTCCCACTAAGCCCAAACCAGATGGGATGGCGTATCGCTGCAGAATGCTGTGGTAGCCATGCTGGTTAAGTGTGCCTTGAATTCTAAATAAATCTCAGACAGTGTCACCACCCCCACACCATAACACCTCCTCCATGCTTTACGGTGGGAAATACACATGCGGAGATCATCTGTTCACCCACATGCGTCTCACGAAGACACGGTGGTTGGAACCAAAAATCTCCAATTTGGACTCCAGACCAAAAGACAAATTTCCACCGGTCTAATGTCCATTGCTCGTGTTTCTGGGTCCAAGCAAGTCTCTTCTTCTTATTGGTGTCCTTTAATAGTGGTTTCTTTGCTGCAATTCGACCATGAAGGTCTGATTCACACAGTCTCCTCTAAACAGTTGATGTTGAGATGTGTCTGTTACTTGAACTCTGTGAAGCTTTTATTTGGGCTGCAATTTCTGAGGCTAGTAACTCAAATGAACTTATCCTCTGCAGCAGAGGTAATTCTGGGTCTTCCATTCCTGTGGCGTTCCTCATGAGAGCCAGTTTCATCACAGCGCTTGATGGTTTTTGCAACCGCACTTGAAGTAACTTTCAAAGTTCTTTAAATGTTCCGTATTGACTGACCTTCATGTCTTAAAGTAATGATGGACTGTCGTATCTCTTTGCTTATTTGAGCTGTTCTTGCCATAATATGGACTTTCTTTTACCATATAGGGATATCTTCGGTATACCCCCTACCTTGTCACAACACAACTGATTGGCTCAAACACATTAAGGAAAGAAATTCCACAAATTAACTTTTGAGAAGGCACACCTGTTAATTGAAATGCATACCAGGTGACTACCTCATGAATCTGGTTGAGAGAATGCCAAGAATGTGCAAAGCTGTTATCAAGGCACAGGATGACTATTTGAAGAATCTCATATAGAACATATATTATGATTTGTTTAACACTTTTTTGGTTACTACATGATTCCATATGTGTTATTTCATAGTTTTGATGTCTTCACTATTATTCTACAATGTAGAAAATAGTAAAAAATTAAGAAAAAAACATTGAATGATTAGCTGTTCTAAAGCTTTTGACCGACTAACCTGTACCCCAGCCCATTGACTCAGTACCGGTACCCCCTGTACATAGCCTCGTTATTGTTATTTTTTACTTTAGTTTATTTAGTAAATGTTCTTAACTGCATTGTTGGTTATGGACTTGTAAGTAAGAATTTCACAGTAAGGTCTGTTGTAGTTGTAGTCTGTTGTAGTCGGCGCATTTGACAAATAAAATTTGATTTGACCTTATTAGGATAAAATTTGAACACTAACAGGGTTCTGAGTTATGTGAATATAATTTTAAGCAGTTTTTGTACTTAGTTCCAGCTCACAGGCTAGTTTAATTCAACCTGTTACTGACCAACTACACTGGACAAGTCCAAAGTGTCTCACTGACACAACTGAAGAGCTGAGAGGTAAGATATTGCTCTGCCATATTCTGTAATATGGAAACCAAGTGGGAAAATATACATTTTCTTAAATGATTAATTAAGCTATTCTAATTGTGATCGACCTTGATATTGGGACACTATAACGCTGGTCTGTGGCTATCAATACATGTGCATTGGCCTTGACGTCATCTCAGCAAAGTCCACTGACTCACCATCTCTGATGCCCCCACGACTACAGTGGTTATGTCATTCACCCACGTGCTAACCTAACCTTTCCCCTAGTTTGACAGTCGGCACTGCGTTGTTGATAGACTCTTAGTTGACAAAACACATTCAAAATTTAAGAAGCCTACCAAAATAACAGGTAAACCTATTTTTCCATTCTTTTTTTAGATACTACATATTGTGATGTTGCGGGTAATATAGCATGTGTTGTCACTGGAATGTCTTGTTGCGTAGTGAAAGCTAGGTAAAGAATTTGTTGCCTCGCTGTCCACATAAATGAATGGGATATTTTCTAACGATAGCTAGCTCGCTACAAAAACTGGCTTTTTGTAAATCCTTCAAATAATTTCAGCAAGCAAGCGTCTACTGGTAACTATTTTGTCATTGGAGGCTAAATTAAATGGTAATACTAGTAGGTAACTAACGTTAGTAGTAGAAAGAGAGCTAGCCTGATAAGATAGCTACAGTAAATTTAGCCTAGCAGTTCAGACTCGCATAAGTACAAATAGTTAAAATATATAGTTAAGGTTTCAAAATAACAACATTTGTCTATATATATATATATATATATATATATATATATATAAAAGCATTTTTTTGTAAAAAAGAAAAAACCTTACCCATGTTTTGACCTTTCACCTAGATTCCAAAGCGGTAACATGCACAAATATAATATTTGGATAATACTGTTCTATTGTATCGCGAGATACTGTGGTTTCCACTAGATAGTCAATTTTGACGTGGCTGTTCTATCGTACAAAAATAGTTTTTATCTTAATTTAAGATTAGGGTTAGCAGTGTGTTTAAGGTTAGGATTATGTTTAAAATCACATTTAAGAAGATAAATTGTAGAAATAGGCGGGGTTTAGGACTTTGTGGCTGTGGTAACTAGTGACGACCCAATGTTTTCGCGCTTGTAAAAACAAATGAAAGCAATTTTGGATACAAAAAGTTGCAAGGTCCTATTCTCATCAGTGTGGTAGCAAGGTGTTTAAAACATCTCAATTCCATTTATGGTGAAATATGCCTAGATAATACAATACATTAAAACAAGAATTCTAAATAAATAAAAAATAAAATAACAAGTAATACAGGTCTACATGTGTCCTGACCTGTAACCTTATTAACCTTTGGAACATTTATGTTGACTTGGAACCCAGAGTGTACTGTCCTGGTGCGTGTCGTGGCATAAAAAGTATTTCGTCTTTCGGAACATCAGATAAACCTAATGATGTGTCTTAGTTTCCTTGGCTGTGACTGTGAAGCACACTGGCACTTGCTTGGCTGTGTTTTTTCCTCATGTTTTATTAGGCCGTTTATAAGAAGGTGACGTAAGGTATAATAAACCAATGCAGCAATAATCACCCATTGAAACTTTAAACCTTTCCATAAACTCGTTCTTATTCCTCTGCTTCTTCCGACACCCCTTCTGTTCTGGAGAAGCAGCTCATCCGGAGGTCCCGGTTCGAGGATGTGGACGACCACTATAGCACGATGTACCCTGCCGAGCATGCGCAAGCGAAGCTCCGTCTTGGCCTGCCATGCCTTGAGGGCTGAGGGTAGGCCTGGATGGGCAGTTGCCACAGCTGCCACCTCTCCTTCTCTTCACCTGACCTGGAGGCAGCTCCGTGGGTATGGGACCCAGGCACCCGCCCCACTCCCCTCCACTGCCCTGGGGGACAGCCCTGGGGTGAGGCATGTCCGTGCCCTGGAGCAGGAAAGGCAACTGGAGGTGGAGTGGGAGGACAGCGGGCATAGCCTGTACCCGTACACATGGCTGAGGGACAACTGTCAATGCCCGCTGTGTACCCTGCAGTCGGCCCAGGCCCGCAGCCTGCTGCTCTCCCAACTGGACATCCACACTGGGGTGGACCGGGTCCAAGTCACTGACAACAACAAGGTAACAGATCTTGGATCAACTTATCTTTCCCCAATTCTAAATGTAACCATAAGGAGGAAAATGTAAAACTTACCTTATATCAGTGTCAATCTAATGGCACTCATCTTACTCCACTTAAGTTAATTTTGTACTGAACAAATATATAAACGCAACATGCAACAATTTCTAAGATTTACAGTTCATATAAGGAAATCAGTAAATTGAAATACATTTATTAGGCCCTAATCTATGGATTTTACATGACTGGGAATACAGATATGCATCTGTTGGTCACAGATACCAAAAACAAATTAAGAAGGGGTGTGGATCAGAAAACTAGTCAGTATCTGGTTTGACCACCTTTTGCCTCATGCAGCGCTACACATCTCCTTCACGTATAGTTGATTTAACCCTCTTCAATAGCTGTGCTGAAAAACGCTATCGTACACATCGATCCAGAGCATCCCAAACATGCTCAATGGGTGACATGTCTGTTGAGTATGCAGGCCATGGAAGAACTGGGACATTTTCAGCTTCCAGGAATTATGTACCGATCTTTGCGACATCGGGCGGTGCATTATCATGCTGAAACGAGGTGATGGCGGCAGATGAATGGCACAACAATGGGCCTCTGGGTCTCGGCACGGTATCTCTGTGCATTCAAATTGCCATCAATAAAATGCAATTGGGTTCATTGTCCATAGCTTATGCCTGCCCATACCATAACCCCACTGGGGCACTTGGTTCATAACGTTGACATCAACAAACCGCTCGCCCATATGACGCCATACACCTTGTCTGCGTTTGAGAGGCCGGTTAGACATACTGCCAAATTCTCTAAAATGACGTTGGAGGGTGGCTTATGTTAGAGAAATGTTGCCAGAGAATTCAATTGTCTGGCAACCGCTCTGGTGGAAATTTGTGCAGTCAGAATGCCAATTGCACGTTCCCTCAACTTGATACATATGTGACCTAGTGTTGTGTGACAAAACTGCACATTTTAGTGGCCTTTTATGGTCCCCAGCACAAGGTGCACCTGTGTAATGATCATGCTGTTTAATCCGCTTCTTGATATGCCACACCTGTCAGGTAGACGTTTTTGATATGCCACACCTGTCAGGTGGATGGATTGTCTTGGCAAAGGAGAAATGCTCATTAACAGGCATGTAAACAAATTTGTGCACAACATTTGAGAGAAATAAGCTTTTTGTGCGCATGGAACATTTTGGGGCACTTTTTAGTTCAGTTCATGAAAAGTGGGACCAAAATTTTACATGTTGCGTTTATATTTTTGTTCAATGTAGATGGCAATATTGTTGCTAGTGTAAAGGATTTCACACTTCAGGCATGAATGTGCTACATTCACCCCTCAAAACTACTCAACACCGACCCCAGTGTTGAGCTGAGCGCCACTGTAGATCAGAGTCACTAGGCACCACTGTAAAGGACATCACGCTGCTTGCTTTGCGAGTACCACTTCCTCGGCCCATACCTGGTGCGAACTCGGGACCTCTGCCTTGCTAGCACACGTGACCGCTTTCCTGAAGCGTCTTACCAGTCGGCGCCACACAAAAAGCTAACTATTCGCTAGCGCAAATGGGGACACTTCAGGATGAGGAGCAAGTTTCACACTAGTGTGAGCTGCCTTTAAGGAAGGTTTGGGATTCTCATGCAAACCCTTAACCAACCTCTGCGATGGTCCTCAGGTATCCATAGTGTGGCCGGACCAGCACACCAGCGAGTTTGACCCAGATTGGCTGAGGAAACGGTGCTTCTCTCCTGCTGCCAGACAAGCCCTACAAGAGGAGCTCTTCCTCAACGGTAAGACTATTATGCCTTGGACTGCTATATGGCAATTTCCCCACTGTTGCTGGATGTAGATATTCTGGAATAAATCAGGATAAATACTTTGTTTATTTAATTATTGAATTTGATCCAATCCCAAACTGGTAGGGCCTATATAGTTTCATAGCTGTTAGTTTGGGTTGAGCATGTGTCTCTGTTTATTGAAATTCACTGCTACAGTACATGCATACACACACACACACACACACATTGCCAATTCAGTCATGCTGACAGTGTCCGTTCCAGCCTAGTCTAGCAGTAGCTGACTCCTGCGGTACTCTGAAGACCCATGAGATAAATGCTTTTTGCTCTTGAAAATATCTCTGAAGAGTTTCTCTGAAAAAGAAAATAAGGGTCTGTGCCCTCATACAGTACTTAAAGCAAGAATCCTGCAAATTCCAATGTTACTTTTTGATTGGCATTTTCTTTGTGCAATACAAACTGAATTTTCAGTTGTTTAAAAAAACATGTTACAGGCCACAAGTAATTTAGAAAAACATTATTGATATTAATAAACATTTTTACTGTATATCAGTATATGCTTGTTACAAGTTATCTAAATAGTCAGCTAGTTAGCTATGGGTTGAGCACAGACTGTTAATCTTGAATATGTGTAACATATCTGTAATATCTGTTGCATATCCAATAGGTTTCATGCCCCCCCCCACACACACACACACACACACACACACACGAACACAGTTATAAACTAAGTTGAACCTCATTGACCTTATTAACAATGTTGATAATCTGTTCTCTCGAAAACTGAGCAGGATGAATCTAATCAAATGCCAAATGCCATGTACAAAACATTAGAAACACCTTGCTATTATTGAGTTGCACCCACCTTTGCCTGTAGAACTGGCTCAATTCGTTGGGGCATGGACTCTACAAGATGTCGAAAGCATTCCACAAAGATGCTGGCCCATGTTGACTCCAATGATTCCCACAGTTGTGTCAAGTTGGCTGGATGTCCTTTGGGTGATGGGCCATTCTTGATACACATGGGAAACTGTTGAGCGTGAAAAACCCAGCAGCATTGCAGTTCTTGACACACTCAAACCAGTGCGCCTGCCACCTACTACCATACCCAGTTCAAAGCACTTAAATATTTTGTGTTGTCCATTCACGCTTTGAGTGGCACACATAGACAATACATGTTTTAATTGTCCCAGGGATTAAAAATCCTTCTTTAAACTGTCTCCTCCCCTTCATCTACATTGATTGAAGTGGATGTAACAAATGACATCAATAATGGATCATAGCCTTCATCTGGTACAAGGCAGTAGTAAAAGTGAAATGAAAGCTGTAGCTGCATTTCAAATGATGAAAGACTGGTGTGTCCACACGTGGTCCTGAAGGACCCACAGGTTTGAGTGGCTCCTGCTTTGTCTCCACTCAAGTGATAAAGGCAGTGTGTCGATAGCATCCACCCCTTCTCCCCTCTCCTTTAGTACAGGTGTAAGAGCCTCCCACACACACACACACACACACACTTACACATACTTTGCCAGTGCAGAGTTTCTGCTCCTTAACTGTTGCTAGCTCGGCACCAGGAGTGCTCCTATCAGACAGAGTTTAGCTCATGTTCTGTCTGGCTCTGTGTGCTTTCTTTTTTTCTCTTTCTCTCTCTCACACGCACGCATGCACACACACACACACACACACACACACCAACCCACGTCTCTGGGTTTAATTATATCCTCCTGAGGTCTGGTCTGAAATTCCTCCTGCTGAAAAACCCTGGAAAAGTTGACATTTTTAGATGGATGGATGGTGAAATAATGTTCACATCTGGAAGTTTTGTTACTCAAGTTTTGTTCACATGCCTACCTAGCTCCCTATAGGACTCTCTCTCTCTCTTTCCACACAGACACGGGCCTAGTTTTGAACATCTGTATATTTTCCTAGAAGACGAGTAAGATTGTGAAAGTGTAGCACACGCTGGAGACTCCAAGGTCAATATGATAATATGAGCTGTGGAGGTGCTTCTCAGACTGAATCACAACTCACTTGTTTTTTGTCGTTTAGTGTTTGTAGGAATTAGGAGTTTCCCCCTAATCATTTACTTAAATAAAACGTATTTATATTTAATTTATTTAGACAGCATAGAAATGAGAATGGACAGTATAGAAGCTGGATTTGAACCCCCGCTATTGGGGGCACATGTAGTCCGGAGGCGGCTGTGTTGACCATTAGACCAACCTCCGGGTCCACGTGCCACAATCATTTCCAAGGATATGGTGTTCCCCAGACACTGCTGCTTCTGTCAGTGTGCAGCCTGTCAATCTCTAGCCCAGAGGATGTCGCTTTCACACGTAGACCAGACTACATCGCTGAGGTATGCAGCGGCTGTATGTGAAATAGCTTAATAACTTGAGACCTTCGGCAAGGGGTAAAGTCTGTGTGCAGTCCTGTTCAACTCCCCTCTTCTGCCTCAGCCATATGGAATACTGATTATAGGGAAGCTGAGTGGAAGTGGATTTTTAAGCCAAACTCAACTCTCTGCTACTGAGGGGACCTTGTTCTGACCAGTCTTGGATTCAAATAGTAGGCTATTTGGCATTTTTGGGCCTGCCTGGAGTGCCAGGCGAGTGGGGTTTGCACTTTTGAGACTATTCCATTGGTTATATTATACAATGCAAGCTCATTTGAGCACAGCATTAGTATTTTAATTATTTCAATAAATATTTTAAACCCAGGTCTGGTTCTGACCTCACTCAATCATCTAGGCTAGAGCTTGAAGCCATAGTGTGTATAGTATACAAACAAAAACTCAAAGACTTGTTTTGTGCACAGGAGATTGGAATCTACAAGCAGTGTTTGTCATCATTATATTTGTTAGTTTTTACTCTTCCTGTTTATCTAACCGAGGGCGTTAGCAACCGCAAGTTGTTTTGCCTTCTTATTCCAAAGGCATTCTAGGAATGGTACTATAGTCATTTTCGGTTTCCGAAACCCTTGTCTTGGAGATGTGGTTTGGGGGCTGTGGATCTGATTCAATCATCTTATGGATCTCTTTCAATCACCCCTCCATGAGAAATATTGGATAGCACTCGTTATATTGAAGTACAGTGGTAAGAAAAAGTATGTGAACCCTTTGGAATTAACTAGATTTCTGCATAAACTGGTAATAAAATGTGATCTGATCTTCATCTAAGTCACAACAATAGACAAACAGTCTGCTTAAACTAATAACACACAAACAATTAGATGTTTTCATGTCTTTTTTGAACACGTGTAAACATTGTGAACCCTTGAATTTAATAACTGGTTGACCCTCCTTTGGCAGCAATAACCTCAACCAAATGTTTTCTGTAGTTGTGGATCAGACCTGCACAGGAGGAATTTTGGCCTTTCCTCTTTACAAAACTGTTTCAGTTCAGCAATATTCTTGGGATGTCTGGTGTGAACCGCTCTCTTGAGGTCATGCCACAGCATCTCAATCGGGTTGAGGTCTGGCCACTCTGTATTTTCTTATGTTGAAGCCATTCTGTTGTTGATTTTCTTCTGTGTTTTGGGTCGTTGTATCACCCAACTTCTGTTGAGCTTCAATTGGCGGACAGATAGCCTTACATTCTCCTGAAAAATGTCTTGATAAACTTGCAAATTCATTTTCCGTCGACGATAGCAAGCTGTCCAGGCCCTGAGGCAGCAAAACAGCCCCAAACCATGACGCTCCCTCCACTTTACAGTTGGGATGAGGTTTTGATGTTGGTGTGCTGTGCTGTGTTTTTTTTTCTCCACACATAGTGTTGTGTGTTCCTTCCAAACAACTCAACTGTAGTTTCATCTGTCCACGGAATACTTTGCCAGTAGCGCTGTGGAACATTCAGGTGCTCTTTTGCGAACTATTTTGCAAACTCTTTTGCGAACGCGCAGCAATGTTTTTTTTGGACAGCAGTGTCTTCTTCCGTGGTGTCTTCCCATGAACATAATTCTTGTTTAGTGTTTTACGCATCGTAGACTGTTAGCATGTTCCAGAGATTTCTGTAAGTCTTTAACTGATTTTTCTTAACCTCATTGAGCATTCTGCTCTGTGCTCTTGAAGTCATTTTGCAGGACGGTCACTCCTAGGGAGGGTAGCAACAGTGCTGAACTTTCTCCATTGATAGACAATTTGTCTTACCGTGGACTGATGAACATCAAGGCTTTTAGAGATACTTTTGTAACCCTTTCCAGCTTTATGCAAGTCAACAATTTTTTATCTTAGGTCTTCTGAGATCTCGTTTGTTCGAGGCATTGGACTCCAGGTTAGCTGACTCCTGACTCCAATTAGCTTTTGGCAAAGTCATTAGGCTAGGGGTTCATATACTTTTTCCAACATACACTGAATATTTAAATGATGTGTTCAATATTGACAAGAAAAATGCAATCATTTGTGTGTTATTAGTTGAAGCAGACTGTGTTTGTCTATTGTTGTGACTTAGAGGAAGATCAGATCATATTTTTTGACCAATTTATACAAAATTCTAGGTATTTCAAAAGGGTTCACATACTTTATCTTGCCACTGTAGTTCCAACAGTAGTGTAGTTATTATTACCATTATTATTAGGCATTATCTATCTAGGCCTACATTATTAACATTATCAGTACACTATTATAAAAAAGGGTTCCAAAATGGTACTTTGGCTGTCTCCATAGGAGAACCCTTTTTGGTTTAAGGGAGAACTCTTTTTTTTGTTCCACTTTTGGGTTCCATGTAGAAACCTCTGGGGAAAGGGTCCTACATGGAACCCAGAAGGGTTCGACCTGGAACCAAAAATGGTTCTCCAATGGGGACAGCCAAATTACCTTTTTAGGTTCTAGATAGCACCTTTTATTTTGAGAGTGTAGTAGTCATTACCTTCTGTATGTTTATCAAATTTTCCAACTTCCCGCCTCCTGTGAACAGTAATAAAGCCTGTAAACTGGCATTATTGTGTCCTTAAACTCTCTTTGAATGCTTGAGGAGGATAAGGATTACCCTCGGTGAGTGACTTGGTGTTTTCTCACTTTCTGGCTAGTGTAATTTGAGCTTTTTACCTATAGTGAGGTGACGAAGCAGTGTTGGCTGGCTTACCCAAGAGGCCACAGTCTTTTCTCACACATCTTCCTCTGGACTCTTCTCCACCGACTGCTGCCAGTAAATGTGTCAACACCTTTACTCACTGTCTGCTTGGTCACTACCATAGTGCCTACTGAGTCACTCTCTTCCCTGCAGTGCAGATTTTGGAGTGCATCAGTTTAAAGCATCCCTTCATGAGATAAACAGGCCTAATCTGATTCTGGGCCAGTTGTTAGTGGTATAATGACAGATCCTTAAGACTGTCCTTAAAAAACTCCTTGTTTGGCCACCAAGAAATGGAACATTCTGCTCTGATGTAGTTTTAGCAAGCAAGCCATGTTTGTAAATGGTAATAAAATAGGATAGAATTGTTTATCACTTTTTTTATGAGACATTGATAACTAGCTTGGCTTAGAGATGAACACAAGTATGAATATTATTTCAAATAGTTACGTAACGGCATACATAATGCATTCACTGGGTTTGCTGTCTACAGTGGCTTGAGAAAGTGTTCACCCCCTTGGCATTTTTCCTATTTTGTTGCCTTACAACCTGGAATTAAAACTTATTTTTGGGGGGTTTGTATCATTTGATCTACACAACATGCCAACCACTTTGAAGATGCAAAATATTTTTTTATTGTGAAACAAACAAGAAATAAGACAAAAAAACTGAAAACTTGAGCGTGCATACCTATTCACCCCCCCAAAGTCAATACTTTGTAGAGCCACTTTTTGCAGCAATTACAGCTGCAAGTCTCTTGGGGTATGTCTCTATAAGCTTGGCACATCTAGCCACTGGGATTTTTGCCCATTCTTCAATGCAAAACTACTCCAGCTCCTTCAAGTTGGATGGGTTCCACTGGTGTACAGCAATCCACAGATTCTCAATTGGATTGAGGTCTGGGCTTTGACTAGGCCATTCCAAGACATTTAAATGTTTCCTCTTAAACCACTCGAGTGTTGCTTTAGCAGTATGCTTAGGGTCATTGTCCTGCTGGAAGGTGAACCTCCGTCCCAGTCTCAAATCTCTGGAAGACGGAAACAGGCTTCCCTCAAAATTTCCCTCAATTTCAATTTCTCTGTATTTAGCGCCATCTATCATTCCTTTACTTCTGACCAGTTTTCCAGTCCCTGCCGATGTAAAAGCATCCCCATAGCATGATGCTGCCACCACCATGCTTCACTGTGGGGATGGTGCTCTCGGGGTGATGAGATATGTTGGGTTTGCGTTAGACATAGCGTTTTCCTTAATGGCCAAAAAGCTATATTTTAGTAAAAAAAGTTAAAAGCAATGGCGTTTTTTCTGGCCACTCTTCTGTAAAGCCCAGCTCTGTGGAGTGTACGACTTAAAGTGGTCCTATGGACAGATACTCCAATCTCCACTGTGGAGCTTTGCAGCTCCTTCAGGGTTATCTTTGGTCTCTTTGTTGCAGCTCTGATTAACTTCTTAGGGATCGGCGCACGAGGTGACCGTTTTGGAGAGCCTGGCGTGCCCAAAGTAAAATGCCTCCCATTCAGGCCCAGAAAATAGGATATGCACATATTTAGTACCATTGGATAGGAAACACTCTGAATTTTCCAAAAGTGTTAACCATTTGTCTGTGAGTAAAACAGAACGCATATGGCAAGCGAAACCCCGAGGAATTTCTGTCCTGGAAAAAGTGGTTTTGACAGAGTGCCTCATTTGGAACCCCTCCCTTATGAAAATGCCCATATGAGGGCATATGAATGCAGTACCCATCGCTTCCTCTGGATGTCAACAGTCTCGAGACTGAGGAAACCAGGAAGTGTCTCATTTATGTCAACAGTAGGCACTGCGCGCTTCCGACAAAGCGCGCTGTGTGTTTTTTACCGTCTTTATCGATCAGTTTATATTCCGGTTGATTTATAATAGTAAATATAAATAAGTTAATGCCCTCCTTGCTTGGTCCGTGAGTTTTGGTGGCCCTCTCTTGGCAGGTTTGTTGTGGTGCCATATTCATACATTTTTTAATAATGGATTTAATGGTGCTCCGTGGGATGTTCTAAGGTTCAGATATTTTTTTATAACTCAACCCTGATCTGTACTTCTCCTTAACTTTGTCCCTGACCTGTTTGGAGAGCTCTTTGGTCTTCATGGTGCCGCTTGCTTGGTGGTGCCCCTTTCGTAGTGGTGTTGCAGACTCAGCCTTTCAGAACAGGTGTATATACAATGGGGGAAAAAAGTATTTAGTCAGCCACCAATTGTGCAAGTTCTCTCACTTAAAAAGATGAGAGAGGCCTGTAATTTTCATCATAGGTACACTTCAACTATGACAGACAAAATGAGGAAAAAAAATCCAGAAGATCACATTGTAGGATTTTTTATGAATTTATTTGCAAATTATGGTGGAAAATAAGTATTTGGTCACATACAAACAAGCAAGATTTCTGGCTCTCACAGACCTGTAACTTCTTCTTTAAGAGGCTCCTCTGTCCTCCACTCATTACCTGTATTAATGGCACCTGTTTGAACTTGTTATCAGTATAAAAGACACCTGTCCACAACCTCAAACAGTCACACTCCAAACTCCACTATGGCCAAGACCAAAGAGCTGTCAAAGGACACCAGAAACAAAATTGTAGACCTGCACCAGGTTGGGAAGACTGAATCTGCAATAGGTAAGCAGCTTGGTTTGAAGAAATCAACTGTGGGAGCAATTATTAGGAAATGGAAGACATACAAGACCACTGATAATCTTCCTCGATCTGGGGCTCCATGCAAGATCTCACCAAGTGGGGTCAAAATGATCTGTCTGAATGTGATGATAATCTGCACAACTTGGCCTCAGTTAGTCCTATTGGGACTTGATTGGTTCCTCCTCATCCAAGCAGCAGCTGATATGTCTTCCTTTGACTTTAATGGCAGTCTGTGTCTTCCTTGACTCATGAATGTAGAATCCATCTGGACCTATGTGCTCTTGTGGCGATGCATGAGAACACATCCGTTAAAAAAAACAAGGCTCCTGAAAACATAGTTGCAGTGGTGCATCAATGGAAAAACACGCATCTTTCCCCAAACCTCACCATTTCCATGTACACACACACACTGATTGTCTATCAAGAAGATGAATCTCCCCCGCTGAGTACATGCGCACACACACAGCCGCCACACACACACACACAGTTGGATGTGTATGGTATCCTACGGTGGATGTGTAACCAGGCCAGCACAGCACAGTACAGCTCAGTTCAGCTTTACTGCTCAGGAGAGTGAAAATGATATTAAAGATTTGAAAGGACTGAATAGGTGTAAGCAACATGGGGAAATTCCATCCAGCCCATCTGAGGGCTAGGTCAAGCTATAACCAGAGGGGCAAGCTATTATTGCTGACTCCTATCCAAGTCTTCCAGATCTATAAAAAGTACCATGGGGTAGAGGTAGGGATTAGCGGTCGGTTTGGAATTGGTCATCAGTCTTAGAGCGTTCCAGTAAGAACACTGTATACACTGTGTTATTAAAGCTGAGAAGGCAGAGGTGGCACTGTGGTGCAGGTTTCTCCATTCAACAGAGAAAGGTTAGTTTGTTGTATTGGACGGAGGGTGGGAAGCGTTCTCCACAGAAGGACTAGCTGTGCCACGTCAGTTTAAGACAGACTCTTTGTAAATAGCTACAATGTGATACACCGCAGGTGACGTGACTGTGTTTGTGACTTCACTTCTCACATGATTGGATACAGGATTATAGTTGTTTTGTGGAAACCTCCTTATTCCACTAGATGTTAACATTCCTCTGGCCGATATAACACACAATACCATTCATCTACAATTTCAGTACAGCTGCAAGCTTGTCCTGATAATTGTAGTGGGCACACTCACTGGCATCAGCCCCCTTTGCAATGAAAGCACTGATGAATGCCACCATGTTTGTGAAGGCCTTTACAACAAATACAATACTGCGTCTAATTCCTCCAGTCGAAACAGAGGGGCGTCAAAAGGACTGAACTCCACAATTGACCCTCTGAGGAAGTTGATCTAGTGGATTACAATTGTGAACGACCCTGCTTACACACAAAGCAGCTTTTCGGAGAACCACGACTCAAGTAGAGCGTTGAGAGAGCTTCCAGCTCCTGAGGAGAGCAGACTGAGAGAGAGGTCGGGGGATGGAGGAGAGAGAGCGAGGGGTTGGGGAGAGAGAGAGCGAGCGAGAGAAAATAAGAGAGAGAGAGACTGCCGTCAGCTGCCTGCCAGCAACAGGAGCCGCAGCTTCAGGTTTCCTCGTCTGGAAAAGCCACAGCAGCAGACAAAGACCAACGGAAGGGGGGAAAAGCATTATGCACACACGTATACACTCACATAAACGTGTGTGCATACACACACTCCCATCAAACACACAGAACACGTACATACACAAGCACAATAGTGTCACATAAAAACTCCTGGATTCTTCTACACATACATACTAGGACAGACGCAGGAACTAGCTCTCTCAAAACACACACACACAGCCTGAGATTGTATCTCAGTTAACCCCGGCTGGAAACTATGCAAGAGTCAGGGAGACTAATCGCTGATTGGCTTGGTGGACCAATGCTACAAGTTCCAGGAAATCAGAGCAGCGATTTTGCGCTTGGTGAGAATTCGAGTGTCAAGCATTACACGGCAATAACCGAGCAGAACGTTCTGGGCCCTGCACCATCTGAACCCTTCCAGCCCGGGCCCACTGCCCAGCCAGCCGCTCTCTTTCCCCATCCATCACCCACTAAAGGGCCTACCTGGGTTTAGCTCTCTCTGCTCTGATTCTCTCTATGCTCCTTTCCACTCTCCACTTTCTCTCGCTCTCTTCTCTCTCCATTTGTCTCTCCCTTCCCTCCTTTCCTCTCTCCTTACTCTCTCTTCATTTTTCTTGTCCCTTAAGGATTGAAATCAATTTGTTCAAAACACAACAGTACTTGGTTCAAAACATAACAGTGAAAGTAGTGAGTACTGGTCTTGAGTCAATCAGGAGATAACCAGTGATGTTAGCCAAGTTTACCAGACAAGAAAATGGCCACTTACAGGGGGGAAGGCAAGTTCAGCCAAAACTCCTAATTCGATATGACATGCTTTTACCTCCGCTGTTATGGCTTACTCCGTCATGTGTGATATCCAAAACCTCAGGGCTGTCCCTGAAGCACCGTTCTGCCTCTAGCCAAGAACTTTATGTCCCCCTTTGTGTGCGGATACATACCGGCTGGTCAAATGGTATCTATGGGTTAGTCTGATTTCATGGGAGTACTTGTAACATTAGAATAGGAACTAGCCTATATTCTAGAAGTTCCTCATACTTCAACCTTCTCTTTGTCGGTGACCCTCAAGATCAGCCAGCCTTTAATAAAGAGTTCTTTACTTTTTGACCTATGCTACAGTTTGTTTGGAGATGACAGCGTGAAGGGAGATGTAAAAACCTGCTGTGGGTTAAGTCATCAGTATCAGTGAAGGGTATCATTGTATCTCCATGACTCATTGTTTCAGCTGAAAAGGGTCAGGATCATTCCCCAGGGGTGACAATCAAGCTGCAGATTCTTCCTGCATAAGCCCCTACACACACAGAAACTCCCATGTGTTACCATAGCTGTACTCACGAAGCAAAATCCATTGACTACGCCACTCAAATATTTACGTCAACTGAGTTGCTGCAAAGTCAAGCTTTCTAACATCTAACTTGGATTTCTACTCCACTTAATCCTGATGAATTGCCACTGAAGAGGTTTGTTGTACCCCCTCGGTTTGTTTTTGAATAATTCATTAATACTAGCTTTGTAACCCCCCCAAACACAAAAACACACACACACACACACACACTAAATGTGCTCGGCAGCTGTGTCTGCAATGCAGGAGCCACTGGAGAGAGCCTCTATGGAAAAAGGGCTGAAGCCAGCTGGGTGCGAAGCAGTGGGAGGCTTTTTCCACTGCTGTCAGTCGAGAAATGCAGACTCTTCTCAGCCCTCTCTCCCCCTTCCCCTTCTTCCTCACAGAATATTCCAACCATAGCGAGCTGGCCTCCCTCCCTCCTATCCCTTGGAGGAAACGTTTCATGGACACAGACACATTGTGTACAGACTGTGTCCGGGAGCATTACACATATTGCCGTTAGAGTCCAATGTCCATTGACAGGCTATGGTTTCTGTCCATGTGTCCATATCGTTGTGACAACCTGAGCTGTCCTACACCAAGGCAAACAATCATTCTGTTCTGTCCCCGACCTGCACCCCAGGTAGTTCAATCCCTGCACAGAGCAGAAACTGTCAGTTGTCAACATTTGTAGAAAATGGCCGAAATGTTGTATTGCAAAATTCTGACGTTGCAAAATTCCGGAGGTTTACCAGTTTTTTCAGAAAACCTGTTTTAATGATTTTCAGTTGAAGGATTCCCTCCCTACTCATTCCCTCCTGATTCTGGGGAACCTCCAACTGGATTTTCTGAAAAACCTGGGAACTTTGACAAACAATGATACGATTCAGGACAGTATGATACAGACTATACAGGGTGATACAATACTTTAATGAAGTGCATCTATCTCATTGGCTCTCTCAGAGCGTATGTACTGGGACTCAGAGCTACGGATCCCCACGGCCAGCTTCGAGGAGGTCCTCCACGATGACAAGGCCGCCCTGGCCTGGCTACTGGCTCTACGCCGTGTGGGCATCGTCTACCTGAAAGGGGCGCCGGTGGAGCAGGGTCAGGTGGCCCGCCTCAGCCAGAGGATCGGATACCTCCGACTGACGTTCTATGGGTGAGAAACCATGCCCTCTGACTGTATTAGCTTCATACAATCTTAAGCCAAACCACAGTGATATAATTTCATACAATTTCTAAAAGCTCTGCATTTTCCACACAGCTTTATATTTCCCCCGCAGTAGATTCACTAGGGTGCGTTTGTTGAACTTCATGTCCGATTTTCCTAAAAATCCTAATTATAGAAACCCATTGCTACTCTCAACTATCCACTCCTTTATATACTGAGGATGACATGGACAGCCTGGTTAAACACTCACTACTGTTGCCTTCAGTCTGGATTAACCAGAAGTTTTATGGACATGCAACCTAATTGAGTTTTGGTAGGTGGCCTCAGTCCATCTCAACTTGGACTGTTCTAGTTCCGTAATGCTTGCACAGGAACAAAGACTGGGAGGCCAGTCCAAAATTCATCCAGGGAATGTTAAGCCCAAGGTATTACCCGATACATTCAATCAAATAAAATAAAGAAATTCACATGCACCGAATACAACGTTACCGTGAAATGTTTCTTTACATGCTCTTAACCAACAATGCAGTTCAATAAATAAAGTTAAGAAAATATAATAATAATTACTAAATAAACTAAAGTTAAAAAAAATCGAATCAAATAAAAAAAGAATTACATAACAATAACGAGGCTATATGCAGGGGGTACCGGTACCAAGTCAATGTGAGGGGGTACAGGTTAGTCAAGGTAATTTGTAAAGTGACTATGCATTTATAATAAACAGCGAGTAGCAGCAGTGTAAAAACAAAGGGGGGCAGTCAATGTAAATAGTCCGGGTAGCCATTTTTGATTCATTGTTCAGCAGTCTTATTTTCTATTTTTTGTACCTTTTTATTTTACTAGGCAAGTCAGTTAAGAACAAATTCTTATTTTCAATGACGGCCCAGGAACAGTCGGTTAACTGCCTGTTCAGGGGCAGAACGACTGATTTGTACCTTGTCAGCTCGGGGATTTGAACTTGCAACCTTTCGGTTACTAGTCCAAGCTCTAACCGCTAGGCTGGTTTGGGGATAGAAGCTGTTAAGGTGCCTTTTGGTCCTCAACTTGGTGCTCCGGTACCACTTGCCGTGTGGTAGCAAAGAGAACAGTCTATGACTTGGGTGACTGGAGTCTTTGACAATTCTTTGGGCCTTCCTCTGACACCGCCTAGTATATAGGTCCTGGATGTCAGGAAGCTTGGCCCCAGTGATGTACTGGGCCGTACGCACTACCCTCTGTAGCGCCTTACTGTCAGATGCCAAGCAGTTGCCATACCAGGCGGTAATGCAACCTGCCACGATGCTCTCGATGTCGCAGCTGTATAACTTTTTGAGGATTTGGGGACCCATGCCAAATCTTTTCAGTCTCCTGAGGGGGAAAAGGTGTTGTCGTGCCCTATTCACAACTGACTTGGTGTGTTTGGACCATGATAGTTTGTTACCACCTGGGGGCGGCCTTTGTCTTGGTCACATTGAGGGAGAAGTTGTTGTCTTGGTCACATTGAGGGAGAAGTTGTTGACCTGGCACCACACTACCAGGTCTCTGACCTCCCTATAGGCTGTCTCATCATTGTCGGTGATCAGGCCTACCACTGTTGTGTCGTCAGCAAACCTAATGATGGTTTTGGAGTTGTGCTTGGCCACGCAGTCGTGGGTGAACAGGGAGTACAGGAGTGGACTAAGCACGCACCCCTGAGGGGCCCCAGTGTTGAAGATCAGTGTTGCAGATGTGTTGTTGCCTAACCTTACCACCTGGGGGCGGCCCGTCAGGAAGTCCAGGGTCCAGTTGCAGAGGGAGGTGTTTAGTCCTAGCTTTGTGGGCACCATGGTGTTGAACGCTGAGCTGTAGTCAATGAAAAGAATCCTCACATAGGTGTTCCTTTTGTCCAGATGGGAAAGGACAGTGTGGAGTTCGATTGAGATTGTGCCATCTGTGGATCTGTTGGGGCGGTACGCGAATTGGAGTGGGTCTAGGGTTTCCGGCATGATGGTGTTGATGTGAGCCATGAGGGTGTTGATGTGAGCCATGACCAGCCTTTCAAAGCACCTTATGGCTACCGACGTGAGTACTACGGGGCGGTAATCATTTAGGCAGGTTAGCTTCGCTTCCTTGGGCACAGGGACTATGGTGGTCTGCTTGAAACATGTAGGTATTACAGACTCAGTCAGGGACAGGTTGAAAATGTCAGTGAAGACACTTGCCAGTTGGTCCACGCATGCTTTGAGTACACGTCCTGGTAATCTGTCTGGCCCGGCAGCTTTGTGAATGTTGACCTGTTTAAAGGTCTTGCTCACATTGGCTACAGAGTGCGTGATCACACAGTCGTCCGGAACAGCTGGTGCTCTCATGCATGTTTCAGTGTTGCTTGCCTCGAAGCGAGCATAAAAGGCATTTAGCTCGTCTGGTAGGCTCGCGTCACTGGGAAGCTCGCAGCTGGGTTTCCCTTTTGTAGTCTAATATTTTTCAAGCCCTGCCACATCCGACGAGTGCCAGAGCCGGTGTAGTAAGAGCGGTTACTAAGGTGGTATACTCCTCAATGCCATTGGATGAATCCCGGAACATATTCCAGTCTGTACAAGCAAAACAGTATTGTAGCGTAGCATCCACATCATCTGACACTTATGTATGGAGCAAGTCACTGGTATTTCCTGCTTTAGTTTTTGCTTATAAGCAGGAATCAGGAGAATAGAATTATGGTCAGATTTGCCAAATGGATTGCTAAGGAGAGCTTTGTATGCGCCTCTGTGTGTGGAGTAAAGGTGGTCTAGAGTTTTTTTCCCTCTTGTTGCACATGTGACATGCTGCTAGAAATTAGGTCAAACGGATTTAAGGTTGCCTGCATTAAAGTCCCCAGCCACTAGGAGCGCCGCTTCTGGATGAGCGTTTTCTTGTTTGCTTATGGCCTTATACAGCTCGTAGATTTGCGGTCTTAGTGCCGGCATCGGTTTGTGGTGGTAAATAGATGGCTACGAATAATATAGACAAGAACTCTCTTGGTAGATAGTGTGGTCTACAGCTTATCATGAGGTATTCTACGAGCAATACCTCAAGACTTCTTAAATATTAGACATTGTGCACTTGCAGTTATTGACGAATAGACACACGCCCCTTGTCTTACCAGACGTAGCTGCTCTGTCCTACCCATGCACAGAGAAGTCAGCCAGCTCTATATTATCTGTCTCATCGTTCGGCCACGTCTCAGTGAAACATAAGATATTACAGTTTTTAATGTCCCGTTGGTAGGATAGTCTTACTCGTAGATCGTCCACTTTGTTTTCCAATGATTGCACGTGGGCCAATAAAGCTGAGGTTGGAACAACAAGCATCCCACAGCCAGCAGTTTAGCCCAGGTCGGTGGAAGCTAACAGCTGCGAACCAAAGCAAGAGACCTATCATTAAAGAAGCTGCAGTTTTTGTTTATTGTAAAGTCTTCCGCAATCAACAACCCAAGAGACACAACAATAAAACCAGCACACATATTTGCATATATTTGAGCACAGTGACTCCATGCCAAGAGCAAAGAAGACACCTAGTATAATTGGCATACTATTTCAACAGCATCCATTTAACAAATGCTAGAAATGTAGGACGATGAGTAACTATTTCCATGTCCTGTTGCTGTTGAACCTTTTTAATGTTTCCAAAGAGAATGCCTTGGTCATTAGTGCTCAACACCTTTGTGATTAGATAATTTGTTAATAATCATTAATAGTAGACCTTTCTTAACTTTTCTCATTCCTTCCTCAGGCACACATGGCAGGTGCAGGACAAATCCCAGGCTAACAACGTGGCCTACACCTCTGGCAAACTCAGTCTCCACACTGACTATCCAGCACTGCACTACCCACCTGGAGTGAGTAGACAGGATCCACCGTCATCTTCATGAAATCTACATTAATCCTCTACTTTCCCACTATCAGTCAGACACCTGAGTCACATCTGGATAAAACACTCTTGCACACGCACACACATATATTTAAGCAGTTTACTGCACACAGTCCCCACCCCCCATATTGTAAGATGTATGTATCCTGTATGGGATGGCTGTTAGCAACAGTACTAATATCCTGTATGGCTGTTTGCAGGTGCAGTTCCTGCATTGCCTGAGCCAGGCTGGCGAGGGTGGGGAGAGTGAAGCGGTGGACGGCTTCCACATGGCAGATCAACTGAGAAGAGAAGACCCCGAGGCTTTCAGGACCCTCACCTCCCTGCGGGTGGACTTCACCGACACAGGGTCCGACTACTGCGACTTCATGGTGCAGTCCAAGAACCACATCATAGAGTGAGTGAGCGCCACACCATTAAAATACATAAGATATTGATGCATTGGCCTGTTTTTCACACACATAAGAGCCATCCCTCAGCGTACATATTATTGTGACTTGACAGGAGGTCTGTCTAGAACTGCTCCAGGTAGCACATGGACCAAAATACACACAGATACGGACACTCACTCACTTACATTCTCAAGATTATTTTAAAGCTACATGGATGTGATTTAGGAGCTTATATGATATGTGTCGCCATCTGCTGCTCAGAATGTTAACCGCAGTATCAATGTATAATACACAACCTGCAACCAATGTTCATTCTAAGGAGCTGTGCGCAGAATAAATATCATCCCGCGCAGGGAAGCACGAGATTGAACTTCGCACAACTTTCTAGTTTTCCCCTTTAGTTAACACTATCAGTGTTTCACTCTACTGTGGGAATTGTGCTCGAATCAACCAATTTTAGCCACTTTCAATGTGACATACAGAAACAAAACAAACTATGCAAGACTTAATATGCAAAACTAACTGTGCAAGAGATTTTCTTGTAGGAAGAGCGCATTGGAGTAGGATTCAATTGCATTGACAGGCATGACTCAGGCCCATACTCTTGACAGACCAGTGTGCCATAAACAATCAGAGCTGCAGTAGGCCTATATGCAAAAACATTGCCATATTTATCTGTGCCATTTACTTTGAACTGGACTGTGTTTACAGCGTGAGCGGTCTGGAGTAGATGCGGTTGTTTTTCGATCAAAGCGAGAGCTGCATGTAGCCACCTGTGCACATTTCTTCATATTCTTTGCTAGTTAGTGAGTTATTATCCCAGTTATAGCAACTTTTTTGTCAGCAATGGGGGAGTGGTTGCTTCATACAAGAGCACAAAATGTGCGCATTTCTAGCCATCTTTGAAAAGCAAGTCAGGTAAAGAGCTTGTTTATGTCTTAAAGTGGCAGTGTTATATTTTGAGACAATCTTGAATAAGCTAATAGGCAGAGGGTAGCATACTTTTTCTGGTTATCTGTAATAATGGTATGGGAATAATAATTGGATAAACAGGTTAATGTCAACCCTGCAAGTCTCATGGAATGTAGACCTACTTTGCACACCACACATTTTCTGCTACTGTAGGCTGAATGATAGACCAGCTATTTCCATGTTAAAATGTTATGGGATGCATTTCTCCATGGTTTTTGATGGTAGGCCACTCGAGTAGGCCCACATTAAGATCAAATACCAACAGTAACCTACTTGGCCACTGTTAAAACTGTAACTTAAAGCGGGTACAGCCTCAGTGTTCACAGTAAACGTGCCCCGGAAGTTGCATAGACTTTTGCTCAGTGAAATTTGCTCAGTGACCAAAACATTTTGAAGGAATTTGTCTGAACCGTCTGAGTGCTTCTCCTTCCAATAGGGCGCTTCCCTTTTTAATTCCCAATTAAATAGCCAGCATCAGCTGTGCAAAAGGGGGGTTGTGATGGAGACATGAATGAGGATGTGTTCAACCCTCAGTTCCGAAGCTTCTCTATTCCATTTGTTTTGTAGCCTAATAGCAAGTTTACCCAGGATTGGATCCACTCTTTGCGTCCGTTGGACTACACATCTCCGTTGTTCTTCGTGGCCTTTCTCCGCTGGAGATCTGTTGGCAGATTGGATTGTCTGACTGACCGACTGACTACCACCGTTTTGTATATGGTATTTCATTTGTTTTGGTGTGATGTATACCGTGATGATTTATGTGGTCAGTTGTAGTTGAGGACTTAAGATTTGATATGCTTTATGGTTGTGTGGTAAAATAATTGTTATTTTGATTGTATATTTGATACTGGGTTTACGCTACACTTGTATGAATGGACAAACATTGTGTGACTAAGGTCACTTGAGTTCCCTGAACTCCTTTACCGGGCTGGACTCTTTTAGGCCCGAGGTACAGGACTTTTCTGAAGGATCCAGGGCTCATTATTGTTATATTATTATGTGTGTGTGATGATTTATGTTGGTAATACAACCCACGCAAAATAATACAGTTGTTTTGAAGTTATTTCCAATGTTTTAAGGGTTTATGAAAAGCGTATGTCCATCCTGACTTTTACATGAGTCCTTTGTATTGGTGTAGACTTGACGGACCAGATGGGACTCATTCCCTCCCAAACCAAAAGGAGAAACCAATCTTTTCTCTGGTAGGCACAACCTACCTGGCACCCCTATAAACAATAACCTCAAGTCAAAACCGTTACAACACACACACTCACTAACAGTGGCACCCCTCCTCTCTCTGAGCAGTGTTGACAGTGATGGGCGGGTGGTACGGATCAACTACAACAATGCCACCAGGGACTCTGTGCTGGACCTCCCCCTGCACCAGGTCCAGGCCTTCTACAGCTCCCTCAAGGCCTACGTCCAGCTGATGACGCGACCAGAAAACATGCTCACCTACAAGATGGAGCCTGGTTAGTGTGTGTGTGTGCCCCTTCAAGATTAGCAGTTCAAGTGAAGCTTCCCTGGATAAAAGTTGGCAATAGGAATTGTATTGTAAGATATTGCATTTGTTGTAGAGGTGGCAGACTTACCGTCTATGACTATTGGTTATCTTTTATGTGACTTAATGTAGTAGCACTTGAGAGGTAGCCTATTTGTTTTAACTTTCATATTGAAATATCTGTATATCAAGGGTGAGTACTGAGTGGGCATATCCCTCCACCTTCTCCTGCAGGCGACCTGGTCACCTTTGACAACTGGCGCCTGCTCCATGGGCGGAAGAGCTATCTGAGCCACCCAGACCGGGTGAGACACCTGGAGGGAGCCTACCTGGACTGGGACGAAGTCATGTCTCGCCTGCGGATACTCTGCAAGTCTGTCCACGGAGAGAGCTAGACTCGCCAAGCCCCCAGAGCGAAGCCTCCTCCAACTATATAGAACAGCATCGATCTACAGCAGGGCTCTCCAACCCTGTTCCTGGAGAGTTACTGTACCGTCCTGTAGGTTTTCACTCCAACCCTAATCTAGTGCACCTGATTCTAATAATTTGCTGGGGTTGGAGAGAAAACCTACAGGATTTCTGAGCGGGGAAATGAGGCAGATGGCTAATTGTCTAGTAGGCTACCCCTGTGTGAGTCAAGATGGCTGCCAGTCTTTTGAACAGAGTGACAAGTGGGCAAAGTGCAAGAAGATGGGGAAACATTTTAGGGAAAAGGGTTTAGCACTTCCCTAAATGAAAAACACTCCCCTTCATAAGTGCTAACAGAGGCATAGAAACTGTATATGAGTAGCATACCTATGAACAATCTGTCATTCACTGTATGAAGCAGGTAGACTATAATGCCTTTGTTCCTAGGGCTGTGTAAGCGAAAATATTTGCGCTATCTTTTGCTTTGCTCTAATCGCCCTGTGTTCTGCTGGTCAAAATTGCCAAAATTTGGTAGCACTTTACTACATCTACTTCTCAATGTCTTAAGGGTGTCACGTCAACAAGAGGTGAAGTTTGTGACATATTTTCTACCTCTGTCACAATATAATATATTGTATCCAGTCTAGTTCAGTTTCAGCCATCTAACCTTAAGAAAAAAGTGTATAGCACTAGTGTCAGCCCCCCAAATCAATATTTTTTTAATAAATCTCTATACGTAAAATGTATGCACACGCAAGTTTGGATAAAAGCATCTGCTAAGGGATTAATCAAAATGTACAGAATGGTTACCTGGAGGAAATTTGGGGAGGATCATCCTTTTTCAATTTCAGTCAAGGGGAGGGTTAAGTATTTTTATTGTAATCTAGGCAGGGGAGGGTCATGTAATTGATAATGTCAATATTCATCAATGTTTTAGAATTAGTTGCTTATTAGGCAATATATCGATATGTGCCTGATGCCGCTCCTCATCTCTGATTCTCCGCCGGGTGCGGAATATCAAGTGGCATATAGACTTAAGTGTGGTCTCAATCAAATGATCCATAACCTATAGGCTAGGAAGTGCATGCTCGGAGAAGCACAGAGCAAAGTTGTATTTCTAAGATAGCTGCTGATGGTGTAAATCAAACTAGGCTGCATGACACACTGCAATGGATATTCCAACCGGAGCCCCTGCCTGCTCTGCTATTGCTGATAAAAAAAAAAAACGTTTTTGTGTGCTGCCTAACCAATGGCTGTGCAGGCCTACGGTGGCAGTTCAGGAGAGTCAAAGGCTTCTACAAATGTTTTTATTAGGCCTAGTTCAAAAAAATCTTGCTCATGGACTAGCCTATGTTCTGTTCAGTTTGAGGAGAGCGCGACGATGAGGAGGACCCGAGGTCAACTTTGATAGCTTGCTACTAATATAATTGATTTAATTAAAAACAATGTTTCTTGACCATTTATGTATTCATCAGAGTTATTGACCTCACAAGAAGCCAGATTCGAGTAACTTTGTTGCTGAAACTTGAAGCAGCAGCCGCGGCACAATCAATCGGAAATGGACAGCTCACGTTGCTGAAAGTAGGCATTATTAATTTCAGCAGTCTTCATTTGAATGAGACTTTGCAACACAAGAGGGCTTTGTGTTGGAACCGATTATATAAAGTGATCTAAAGCAGCGTCTCGGCCAGCGATGCTTTATGCTAAGCATAAAGCAAGGTGTAAAATACCCGGGAAAGACGTTACTTCATGCATATGGGAATATCATTTATTTCTTTGACATTCAGAGGCTTAGATTAAACCTTCCCTTGTTGGGTTAAACCACAGAAGAGCAGAAGCCAGCAGTTAAAGCTTACATGTTTCTGTGTCGGTAAGCCTACTATGTCTGGGGTGGAAAGGTAGGCCTAACTTTTGAAAGTGCAATGTTTAGATTCCTAATGACGTCTCAGATTGAATTATTTGCAAAAAAAGACACTGATTTGGATAAATATAAGATGTCATTTTGGTAATTTGTGTGGTATTCAAAAATATTGATATGTGAAATAACAGAATTTAATGACATTTTTATAAAAGCTTTTTTTAACCTGCAAATATGATGATCGATTAATGCAATGCTTTTACTATAAAGAAGATATTTCCACCTCTAGGTTTGTCTTGTCTATGGTGGTCTGAAAACCTACAAGCTTCTGGCCTGCAGCCCAGAGCGATATCAAAATTCCGGCGTTGCCATGTAATGCTTACAGGATGAACAGTTTCTAAAACTGCATATCTAAGGTTCAGGGACAATATATTTTGCTGAAGGGAGGGCCCTCCATTTAAATTTCAAAGAGGCTTGATTTTCTCCATGTAACCCTTATTATAAATAACATTCACTCCCTAAATGGCATATATTATTTACATTGTCTTGTCAATGAATAGATCTGCCATTTGTTTTCAATGGAGGACAACTTGTCCTTCACAGTACATGTGCATGTTGAAAGCCGCAACTTGGCATTGTTCCACTAGCAACAAATATTTGTTATTGTTTGGTTACAATCATAGGTGTCAATTGTCTATTCTATATTACATATATAGTTCATGCTAACAGCGCTCATTGTAATAATTTGTGGTGTGCTAATTTAAAAAAGGGTATGGTCTTAAACCATGCTAGTATTGCATTACATTTTCACAAATGTCACTAGATATGTTTTCCAAATATATGTATGCACATTGGATGTGTTACATCATTTGTGTTCATCCAAACTGTGGCAAAATAATGACTTGAGAAAAATGGAGGGCTTTAGTTGACAACTTTTATTTTGATATTGCCAAAGCTGTACATGTTCTATAAATACTTTTTTCATACCCATTTCAATTATTCCATCATCGTCGAAGGCAGCAGGCTTGCTACCACAAAATAGGGTTGGTTGGTTTCAAATTTTCATGTTTCTTAAGGTTCTCATATGTAACTAGTCTAAGAAACTATACCCAGTCTTCGAACTGTTTTGAGAGACTCCTCATCCAGTTACTCTCATATTTACACCAGTGTTTTTATTGTCAATAATGAAATGCCTTAAATAATTGCCTCATGGAATTTAACTATGTTCCTTACACAAGCATTTCCTCAAAAAAAATAAAAGCCACGTGAACATTAAAAACAATATCCTGATCATATAGCTGTATTATTCATATATTGCTGATCTGGCAAAACAATACACCGCATGTATACACACTCAAACTGTGGGATTTACAGTTGGGCTGAAATGGGGCTAGATTGGATTGATTTCTCTTACTACAGTACAGACACAACATGAAGACTTAATGGACAAAACCATAACAGCAGGGCTTGATAGCACAGCAGTAGGTTTAGAATATCCAAATAGTGATTTTGCACTTATAAACAATAGGTCATTTATTTACTTCAATAAATATGTAAGACAAGGAAGTCCTTTTTTACATTCTTTGCACTTTGAAAGCCAGAATAGCCAAGATGTTTTATCAGAACAATGATCTGGCTCTGGCCAACTATGTAAAGTATTGCACATCTAGTGAATAAACCACACATTGTAAAACATTTTCTAATGGTGAAAAGTACAGCATTCTGCTTCTCTTTAAATATGTTTTTTCTCCATAGTAACATGCAATTCAATAAAGAGGACCACAGACAAGAAATTTGACAGTAGAACTACAGTAGTTTAGCCTCACTGGGCAAGCTAAAGAGATATACGCATCTTGGACCACACAATATATTTTGTGATCAAAAGGAATGAAACCTTTAAAAAGCTTTTACATGCAGTGTTTGATGCACCATACAGTAGTAGCACTTAACAAAGTGACACCAGTCAGTACTAGAGTGCTTTTTAAACGTTTCACTGGTTTGGACTTGGACAGACTGGAGTTTTACAGTAATACCACGTAGCACATAGAATATTCATCGCACAGTCATAGGGAGTTGAGCAGAGAGTGGACGGGGAGGTTGGTTGCTTTCTTATCGACTTGCAGGGCTGTGCCTCATATCCCTCCCCCTCGCTGTCTCCATCCCAATGAGACCTTGGTAGCAGGCCAGGACGAGAGGACAGTCACAAAGAGGGGACAGAGATGGACGGACCAAGTCTCCCCTTGAAGAACAAGCACGCTAACAGCCAAGGCCTCAGGCTGGGCCTGTATGGGAAGAGTCTAGAGGACGTGACCAGGGTTGGGAAAGGTGTACGCACGATGCCACAGACCAGGGTTCACATATACATACATACATACATACATGCATATATAGACTCAGCAAAAAAAGAAACGTCCCTTTTTCAGGACCCCGTCTTTCAAAGATAATTAAAGGGTTTAAACACCGTTTCCCATGCTTGTTCAATAAACCATAAACAATTGATGAACATGCACCAGCGGAACGGTCGTTAAGACACTAACAGTTTACAGACGGTAGGCAATTAAGGTCACAGTTATGAAAACATAGGACACGAAAAAAGAGGCCTTTCTACTGACTCTGAAAAACACCAAAAGAAAGATGCCCAGGGTCCCCGCTCATCTGCGTGAACGTGCCTTAGGCATGCTGCAAGGAGGCAAGAGGACTGCAGATATGGCAATAAATTGCAATACTGTGAGACGCCTAAGACAGCGCTACAGGGAGACAGGACGGACAGCTGATCGTCCTCACAGTGGCAGACCACGTGTAACAACACCTGCACAGGATCGGTACATCCGAACATCACACCTGCGTGACAGGTACAGGATGGCAACAACAACTGCAACAACAATCCCTCCATCAGTGCTCAGACTGTCCACAATAGGCTGAGAGAGGCTGGACTGAGGGCTTGTAGGCCTGTTGTAAGGCAGGTCCTCACCAGACATCACTGGCAATAACGTCACCCATGGGCACAAACCCACCGTCGCTGGACCAGACAGGACTGGCAAAAAGTGCCCTTCACTGACGAATCACGGTTTTGTCTCACCAGGGGTGGTGGTCGGATTCGTATTTATCGTCGAAGGAATTAGCTTTACACCGAGGCCTGTACTGTGGAGAGGGATCGATTTAGAGGTGGAGGGTCCGTCATGGTCTGGGGCGGTGTGTCACAGAATCATTGAACTGAGCTTGTTGTCATTGCAGGCAATCTCAATGCTGTGCGTTACAGGGAAGACATGCTCCTCCCTCACGTGGTAACCTTCCTGCAGGCTCATCCTGACATGACCCTCCAGCATGACAATGCCACCAGCCATACTGCTCGTTCTGTGCGTGATTTCCTGCAAGACAGGAATGTCAGTGTTCTGCCATGGCCAGCGAAGAGCCCAGATCTCAATCCCAGTGAGCACATCTGGGACCTGTTGGATCGGAGGGTGAGGGCTAGGGCCATTCCCCCCAAAAATGTCCGGGAACTTGCAGGTGCCTTGGTGGAAGAGTGGGGTAACATCTCACAGCAAGAACTGGCAAATCTGGTGCAGTCCATGAGCAGGAGATGCACTGCAGCACTTAATGCAGCTGGTGGCCACACCAGATACTGACTGTTACTTTTGATTTTGACCCCCCCTTTGTTCAGGGACACATTATTCAATTTCTGTTAGTCACATGTCTGTGGAACTTGTTCAGTTTATGTCTGTTGAATCTTATGTTCATACAAATATCTACACGTTAAGTTTGTTGAAATTAAACGCAGTTGACAGTGAGGACGTTTCTTTTTTTGCTGAGTTTATGTATATACAGTTGCAGTCGGAAGTTTACATACACTTAGGTTGGAGTCATTTAAACTCATTTTTCAACCACTCCACAAATTTCTCGATAAACTACAGTTTTGGCCAGTCGGTTAGGACATCTACTTTGTGCATGACACAAGTCATTTTTCCAACAATTGTTTACAGACAGATTATTTCACTTATAATTCATTGTATCACAATTCCAGTGGGTCAGAAGTTTACATACACTAAAGACTGTGCCTTTAAACAGCTTAGAAAATTCCAGAAAATTATGTCATGGCTTTAGAAGCTTCTGATAGGCTAATTGACATAATTCTAGTCAATTGGAGGTGTACCTGTGGATGTATTTCAAGGCCTACCTTCAAACTCAGTGCCTCTTTGCTTGACATCATGGGAAAATCAAAAGAAATCAGCAAAGACCTCAGATTTATTTTTTAGACTTCCACAAGTCTGGTTCATCCTTGGGAGCAATTTCCAAACGCCTGAAGGTACCACGTTCATCTGTACAAACAATAGTACGCAAGTATAAACACCATGGGAACCCGCAGCCGTCATTCAGCTCAGGAAGGAGACGCGTTCTGTCTCCTAGAGATTAACCTACTTTGGTTCGAAAAGTGCAAATCAATCCCAGAACAACAGCAAAGGACCTTGTGAAGATGCTGGAGGAAACAGGTACAAAAGTATCTATATCCACAGTAAAACGAGTCCTTTATCGACATAACCTGAAAGGCCGCTCCGCAAGGAAGAAGCCACTGCTCCAAAACCGCCATAAAAAAGCCAGACTACGGTTTGCAACTGCACATTGGGACCAAGATCGTACTTTTTGGAGAAATGTCCTCTGGTCTGATGAAACAAAAATAGAACTGTTTGGCCATAATGACCATCGTTATGTTTGGAGGAAAAAGGGGGAGGCTTGCAAGCCAAAGAACACCATCCCAACCGTGAAGCACGGGGGGTGGCAGCATCATGTTGTGTGGGTGCTTTGCTGCAGGAGAGACTGGTGCACTTCACAAAATAGATGGCATCATGAGGAAAGAAAAAGTATGTGGATATATTGAAGCAACATCTCAAGACATCAGTCAGGAAGGTAAAGCTTGGTCGCAAATGGGTCTTCCAAATGGACATTGACCCCAAGCATAGTTCCAAAGTTGTGGCAAAATGGCTTAAGGACAACAAAGTCAAGGTATTGGAGTGGCCATCACAAAGCACTGACCTCAATCCTATATAAAATGTGTAGGCAGAACTGTAAAAGTGCGTGCGAGCAAGGAGGCCTACAAACCTGACTCAGTTACACCAGCTCTGTCAGGAGGAATGGGCCAAAAATCACCCAACTTATTGTGGGAAGCTTGTGGAAGGCTACCTGAAACATTTGACCTAAGTTAAACAATTTAAAAGCAATGCTACCAAATACTAATTGAGTGTATGTAAACTTCTGAGCCACTGGGATTGCGATGAAAGAAACAAAAGCTGAAATAAATCATTCTCTACTATTATTCTGACATTTCACATTCTTAAAATGAAGTGGTGATCCTAACTGACCTAAGACTGGGAATTTTTACTAGGATTAAATGTCAGGAATTGTGAAAAACTGAGTTTAAATGTATTTGGCTAAGGTGTATGTAAACTTCCGACTTCAACTGTACATACACATACATATGTGTGTGTGTACAGTTGAAGTCGGAAGTTTACACACACACACACACACACACACACACACACACACACATATATATATATATACACACACCATAGGGATTTTACTTCCAGGGCAATGCACAAAGAGTAGAGGGTATTTCTTGGAGATGTACTTACAGGGTGCAAAGAGGAGTAGAGGTGTGTGCTTAAGTAGGTCAAGGATTGTCAGAACTCAATGTCATAGTAGGACCGATATCCCACTTTGTTGCGGAGTGAGAGGCACAGAGGAGTTTTGTGTGTGTGTGTGTGAGAGTGTGTGTGTGTGGGGGTAGATTGGATGGGTCGTAGACTAGCTGGGCAGGGGTCTTGGAGATAGGAGCTTGGGCTTGCCTTCTGCTTCCTTCCCCTTCACCGCAGCCACGTAGGAGAAAAGGCAGAGGACGGAGTAACAGATCTGGTGTGCCTGTTTGAGAGCAAGAAAAAAAGAGAGCGAGAGCATGAGGGAAGTGTAGCTTTGACATTGCTGCTTGTGCCTCCTTTCTCTTTATTATTTGGTGTCATGGCTCTGTAGAACTTACACTAATCGTGTTCTGAACAAAAAGGGGATTACATTATTTGGAAAAAAATATCACATGTATTAAAGGGATTACTCTTCAAAATTGTGTCAGGACATATATGCAATGCAGTACTGTTAAAACAGATCTGGTGGCTATTGAATGCCTAGAGTATGGCGTTAGCTACAAGAGCGGAAGAGTTCAACTCACCATGGGTGTCTTGTACTTGTGGATCACCACTTCTTTAGTTTCAGGAACTACAAGTGCAGGTGCAAGAGACAAAACAAAGGATTCAAGAGGTTGAAACCCCCCTTTAAGAAAGAGTGAGAGCTGGGGGTTGCAGGGGGTGTAGCATGTGACCAAAGTTTTCAGACTATGAGAGGGTGCGAAAAGAGGCTGTGGGCCAAGAGAGTCCACAAGTACTGAACTGGTTCAGAGTTCACACTTATCTTGAAAATGATGCTACCCGATTTGCTTTGGGCATATGCTAGATTGGACCGAATCAAAACACAGACACGCTTTACTTGGGCATGATGAAAACCTGAAGTCTAAGACGGTGGATACTCTCATATACTATCTGAAAAAGTGTGGCATTGTCAACGTTACATTTCTGCCACTGCTAGGTCTAGCAAATATATTTGATATTTCAGGGGGGAGGGACAGTAGAATCGAAGTGCAACTTTGGGTGGTTCTTGCAGACATAAAATAAGTTCTTCGTAAACCCTCTCAAATTATAGTGTTTGCGAACGAAGCGAAGTTCAATAATGCGCTAAGAAAGACACTGTAGGTAGCTAGCCAGCTAATAAGATAGCTAGCTAGGTGATATAGGCCTCTTGGCCCCTTCAACCTCAGTCACGAGCAGGGTTGGATAGGTTACTTTGTAAATGTAATCCGTTACAGTTACTACCTGTCCAAAATTGTAATCAGTAACCTAACTTTTGGATTACCCAAACTCAGTAAAATAATCGGATGTAGAGATGGCGCCGGAGGAGATGGCTGCCGTTTTACGGGCTCCTAACCAATTGTGTTTTTTTCGCATTATTTGTAACTTATTTTGTACATAATGTTTCTGCCACCGTCTCTTATGACAGAAAATAGCTTCTGGATATCAGGACTTTAAACGAGTCGGACGCAAAGGATTTTCATCAGACACCCGACAAGGCCCAAATCCCCATAATTTGCATGAAGAAGAGATAGAGATATCGGGGACGTAGGTCAGGGTGCCTTGTAAGGATCCGACAGCGAGTGAGTAATCCCCCTCTACCATCAGTCCTATTAGCCAACGTGCAATCATTGAATTACAAAATGGATGAACTCAGATCAAGACTATCCTACCAACGGGACATTAAAACTGTAATATCTAATGTTTCACCGAGTCGTGGCTGAACGACGACATGAATAATATACAGCTGGCGGGGCTTTCGGGCCATCGGCAAGATAGAACAGCTGCCTCTGGTAAGACAAGGGGTAGTGGTCTGTGTCTATTGGTAAATAACAGCTGGTGCACAAAATCTAATATTAAAGGAAGTCTCAAGGTTTTGCTTGCCTGAGGTAGAGCATCTCATGATAAGCTGTAGACAACACTATTTACGAAGAGTTTATCATCTATATAAGGCCATAAGCAAACAAAACAATTATCATCCAGAGGCGGCGCTTCTAGTGGCCAGGGACTTTAATGCAGGGAAACTTAAATCCGTTTTACCTCATTTCTACCAGCATATTAAATGTGCAACCAGAGAAGAAAATATAGAAAACTCTAGACCACTTTTACTCCACACACAGACACGTACAAAGCTCTCCCTCGCCCTCCATTTGGCAAATCTGACCATAACTCTATCCTCCTGATTCCTGCGTATAAGCAAAAACTAAAGCAGGAAGTACCAGTGACTCGCTCAATTAAGGAAGTGGTCAGGTGACGCAGATGCTAAGCTACAGGACTGTTTTGCTAGCACAGACTGGAATATGTTCCGGGATTCTTCAGATGGCATTGAGGAGTACACCACATCAGTCACTGGCTTCATCAATAAGTGCATCAATGATGTTGTCCCCACAGTGACCGTACGTACATACCCCAACCAGAAGCCAAGGACTACAGGCAACATCCGCACTGAGCTAAAGGGTAGAGCTGCCGCTTTCAAGGAGAGGGACTCTAACCCGGACTCTTATAGGAAAACCTGCTATGCTCTCCGACGAAACATCAAACAGGCAAAGCATCAATAGAGGACTGAGATTGAATCTTACCGGCTCCAACGCTTGTTGGATGTGGCAGGGCTTGCAAACTATTACAGACTACAAAGGGGAGCACAGCCGCGAGCTGCCCAGTGACACGAGCCTACCAGACAAGCTAAATAACTTATATGATCGCTACGAGACAAGCAACACTGAAGCATGCATGAGAGCTTCAGCTGTTCTGGATGACTGTGTGATCACACTCTCCGTAACCGATGTAAGACCTTAAAACAGGTAAACATTCACAAGTCCACAGGGCCAGACGGATTACCAGGATGTGTACTCCGAGCATGCGCTGACCGACTGGCAAGTGTCTTCACTGACATTTTCAACCTCTCCCTGACATGTTTCGAGCAGACCACCATAATCCCTATGCCCAAGAACACCAAGGTAACCTGCCTAAATGACTACGGACCCGTAGCACTCACGTCCGTAGCCATGTAGTGCTTTGAAAGGCTCACATCAACACCATTATCCCAGAAACCCTAGACTCACTCATATTTGCATACCGCCCCAACAGATCCACAGATGATGCCATCTCTATTGCACTCCACACTGCCCTTTCCCACCTGGACAAAAGGAACACCTACGTGAGAATGCTATTCATTGACTACAGCTCAACGTTCAACACCATAGTGCACTCAAAGCTCATCACTAAGCTAAGGGCCCTGGGACTAAACACCTCCCACTGCAACTGGATCCTGGACTTCCTGACGGGCCGCCCCCAGGTGGTGAGGGTAGGTAACAACACATCCGCTACGCTGATCCTCAACACGGGGGCCCCCCAGGGGTGCATGCTCAGTCCCCTCTTGTATTACCTGTTCACCCATGACTGCATGGCCTTGCACGACTCCAACACCATCATTAAGTTTGCCAATGACACAACAGTGGTAGGCCTGATCACTGACAACGATGAGACAGCCTATAGGGAGGAGGTCAGAGACCTGGCAGTGTGGTGCCAGGATAAAAACCTCTCCCTCAACGTGATTAAGACAAAGGAGATGATTGTGGACAACAGAAAAAGGAGGACCGAAAACACCCCCATTCTCATTGACAGGGCTGTAGTAGAGCAGGTTGAGAGCTTCAAGTTCCTTGGTGTCCACATCGTCAACAAACTATCATGGTCCAAACACACAAAGACAGTCGTGAAGGGGGCACGACAACGCCTATTCCCCCTCAGGAGACTGAAAAGATTTGGCATGGGCCCTCAGAAAAAAAAGAATTCTACAGCTGCACCATCGAGAGCATCCTGACTGGTCACCGCCTGGTATGGCAACTGCTCGGCCTCCGACCGCAAGGCACTACAGAGGGTAGTGCGTACGGCCCGGTGCATCACTGGGGCCAAGCTTCCTGCCATCCAGGACCTCTATACTAGGCGGTGTCAGAGGAAGGCCCCAAAAAAAGACTCCAGCCACCCTAGTCATATACTGTTCCCTTTGCTACTGCACAGCAAGCGGTATCGGAGAGCCAAGTCTAGGTCCAAAAAGGCTTCTTAGGGAGCGGCAGCTGAGGTGTCGGTTTTGGAGAGTCTTGCGTCCCATAAGTAAAAGGCCTGCCACTCAGGCCCAGAAACTAGGATATGCACATAATTAGTACTATTGGATAGGAAACACTGAAGTTTCTAAGAGTGTTAAAATATTGTCTGTGAGTATAACAGAACTGATACAGCAGGCGAAAACCCGAGGAATTTCTGTCCTGGAAAAAGTGTTTTTGACACATTGCCTCATTTTGAACCCCTCCCTATTGAAAACAGACATATGGGAGTAAGATTGCAGTACCTATTGCTTCCACTGGATGTCAACAGTCTCTAGACAGTGTTTGGTGATGTTAGGTTGCTCTGGATGGTAATAGAAGAAGAATCTCTAACTAGTCACCAGATGTAAACAGAAGAGGATGCGCGTTTACGGGCTCGCGCCCGCTGTGGTTTTTTCCTTTCCTATCGTCCAGTTTATAATCCGGTTGAAATATTATAGTAAATATACATAAGTGTTCCTAAGGATACATTATCAATGATGTTAGATTGTTCTTGGACAAGTGTATAGGTATAGGTTGAACGAGTTCTCTTCACGGTTCAATGGGCGAGTGGACGCTGTATTTTATGAACATAAAACCAACCAAACAGAGATTTATGGATATAATAGAAAAAGTAATTTAACAAAAGAACCATTGGATGTCTTCGTTGGACACTTGGGAAGCCCTCAGCAGAGGTTCTTCAAAAGGTAAGGGATTTGTTTTCGCTGTGAAATGGGTTTTGTGTGAACCGCGATGGTTTATGAATTTATGCTAATGGGTAAATATTGTAGGTGCTATCCTCAAACAATCAAATGTTGTGCTTTTGCCGTGAAGCCTTTTTGAATTCTGACAATGCTTTGATATTGCCAAGAATCAGAGCTTTTGATGACTATGCAACACTTGTATATTGATGAATGTTTAATAATTCAACTTTTGGATTTTGAATTTGTGCCTTACATTTCACCAGGTAGTGCCCCACCACTCCCTAAGTAGTTAACAGCTTCTACCCCCAAGCCATAAGACTCCTGAACAGCTAATCAAATGGCTACCCGGACTATTTGCATTGTCCCCACCCCCCATTTGTACACTGCTGCTACTCTGTTTATTATCCACGCATAGTCACTTCACCTCTACCTACATGTACATATTACCTTAATTAACCGGTGCTCCCGCACATCAACTCTGTACCGGCCGGTACCCCCTGTATATAGCCTCACTTATTTTATTGTTGCTCCTTAATTATTTGTTATTTTTAACTTCAGTTAATTTTTGTAAATACTTAAAAAAAAAAATCTTAACTGCATTGTTGGTTAAGGGCTTGTAAATAAGCATTTCACTGTTGTATTCGGCGATGATTTGATTTGAATTGTTGCATCTCGTGTTGTTGTCCTCAAGTGGCTAGTTAGCTAAAATTATCCCTTTCCTTGCCATGGATGGAGATAGGTTTTACTTAATTCTACATACTAGGCAATAATTATAAAGGCAATTCTGATCCAACCATAAGTTCATACATTGTTCCCCTGGACTGAGAGGATGGAAGTTCAATAGCTATACGGAGAAGGCTAATGTTAACTAGCTAACGTTTCCCACGAAAGGAAGTTAGGCTAGCAAGCAAGCATTTTAGGCAGGTAGCCTAGGATAACAAAAAACGGATATTGTATGACAGTCATAGCCCGTTTCGTCAACATGAGAGGATGGCATTGGAATTTCAAATTTTATTGGTGACATACACATATTTAGCAGATGTTATTGCGGGTGTAGTGAAATGCTTGTAGTAGGGTGAGTCAACATATTTTTTCTGCATTCACACACACACAAAATCAGAACCATGGACAGCCACATCATTTTTAGCTTACGTTGATTGGACTAAATTGTTTTTGGTATCTTTAAGTTGTCACTGTTAGACTAAGCATAGATGATTGGATGATGTTGAAATGGTGCTGGAATAGTGGAGGCAGCTCCTGTTTTCTTTGTGACTTGCAGTAACGCTCCTTCGTTCTAAATCAATAGTTCTTTAGTAGTCCGAAAATGTCGTAAACATTAACTTGCTTGACCATGCTGTAGGTCATGTAACTGTTTGTTACATGCAATATGCTTTGTGGACTTCAACGGACAGAGGTTGCTCTCCGGTTTTGTGATGAAAAAAAGGTGGTTGAATTCAGGGGCGCAACTTTGGTTTTAGAAGTGAGGGGGACACTTTTTTTTATCAATTCGGATAAATACTCCAAACAGCCTACCTGACTGCTCGGAGGCATCCAAATGGTCCTAAAGCACTGTTGCCTCGTTTTGTTTCACATTCCAATGATAAAAGTGGGTGGGACAAAAATGCCATTTCAGAGTGTGTGTGTGTGTGTGTGTGTGTGGGGGGCACTGTCTTTTGTCATCTCGGCCTTAGGCCTATATATCACGGTCGCAAGGCATATGAACTAACAGGTTACAGAGCAAACAATACAATTATCACAACCCATAGGTTGTAATATGGCTTTTTCCCCCAGTGATTTTACCCACGCACCGCTACTGAGTAGAAGACAAAAAGTACCCAAATGCATTTGGTGCATCATCATAGTGGTCCCTGACTTGTGGTCAGACTCACTTAGGTGGAACAAACTTAAACGCGTCTTTTTTCCAATGCTGAATTGAAAGTGATTGAGAAAACAGTGGTATAATTTTTTTTTTTAATAAATAGTTGCTAAAATCCTTACATGTAATACAATAACTAATCATCTAAAGTATCTGTAATCTGATTACAACATTTTTGCTATGCCTGTTGTATAAATCACCACAGATAAACCAAGTTATAACTCCTGTAACTTTCTACTGTGTCATTGCTATCTTGCCTGGTTAGCCTATGCTAGTTCCCAGTTAATGTAGCCCTGCTACTCATCTTTATATAATGTCTATTACAAATTAATTTATCAATATTGGGTTACAACGTATAGTTCACGTTCCTTGTTTAGCTGCATATTATGTAGGCTTCCATTACGGTTCCTCTAACTGGCCTATTCACCGTTGAGGTAAGCCGTGGTCAGAACAGTATCTTGTACAGGTTTATATTCCATATAATCTTACTTCTATCCCTTTTGTTACTTCTATCCCTTTTGTTACCATGTATGCGTACACCCTGCATGTTATTTGTACCTGTAAATTCCTATTCTACAGTGTTGTATGTAACTGTAGGCCATTTAGGCAGTTCGCCATTTATGTCTGTTATTCTCTATGGGGAAATAAGGCACCAACTAGGCTGCAGTCTAAACACATTTTTACCCCTCGGGGAATCCCCAGTGAAACTGGATGCAGTTTGATTGCCATCTGAGCGAGTGAAGAACTTTGGTCAATTTGCAGGGTTGATATCACCCACAATTCAATCTGTAGTCACATGTCAAACTCTGGTGGCCGCAAAGTTTTACATTTAAATCAACAAGGCTGCTTTTTCGGCATGTCAGAAAACATTATGAACCTAGTTTGCTAAAAAATATATAGACGACATTGATTTTAGCGTTGGATAATTGGCTTAGTCTCGTAGTGAGGAGCCTATAAAAACGTAGCTAGATTCATAAACATATTTTTTGGAATTCTGAAATTTATTGGAATAAGTTACCAAACTATAAAACTAGCTAGCCAGCTATTGGTAACTGTAGCTAGCTACCTGACAGGAGTGCTAGCTAGCTACGTTAGCCTACTAGGTACATTGGGCTCTCGAGTGGCGCAGAGGTTTAAGGCACTGCATCTCAGTGCTAGAGGCATCACTACAGACTCTGGTTCGATCCCGGGCTGAATCACAACAACGATCTGGAGTCCCATAGGGCAGCGCACAATTGGCCCAGTGTCGTTAGGGGGAGGGTAAAATAAGAATTTGTTCTTAACTGACTTGCCTAGTTAAATAAATCTTAAATACAAATGTAATAAACATGAATAGCTTTAGGTTGGTTGTTTTTAAGCTCAACTTCAAGATTTCCACCAAGGACGTTGCTTCTCCGATCATCACTCTCCCTCGCTTGGCAAGGGACATTTAAAGAACACTTGGATGTGACGATGTAAAACGTCATTCAAGGCCTGAGGTTTTAGGGCCGAGGGCTGTCTACTTTGAGTTTGAAACAAAGCCGTTAAGAGTTGTCATTCTCTAGCTCTGCCATTTCAGGAATCTTCCCAGATGTTAGTCAGCCTTTGCAATTAGAGCTATTCAGGGTACGTCTGCAGCCTAGTGGCACAGTTTATTATTGCAACCAATATATGCATATTATTTACGTGTATAACCTATTGTGTATATATCACAGCCACTTATTATGTATGCATATTTCTTAGGTATTATTGCCATTATGTTTATGTATACATTCCTTATTACTATTTATGCATATTATTTTCTGTATGTTTATGTATATTACCTATTCTATACTTATGTCAATGTTTTATCTAGTGAATTTATATACATTGCTAATATTGTATTATCATTGATTTTCTCTAGTAGAAACCACACATCTTTACTACTACATATTCACCATTATTCTGGTTACTGTGGAATTAAAGTGTTCACAGTGAATCAACGGCTTGCATCGTATTTTTGACTGAAGACACAGGGGATAGGGTCGCACTGCCAGGGCATAACTGGCAAACAACCACAGCTAAGTTACATAGCTAGCTATCACCTTTCAAGCTAACTATGGGAAACTTCTTGTGTGTGTGTGTGAATAAAACAGTTTGGTTATGTTTCCACCATGTCTGCATACCGGACTACCATCTTGATGACTGTCTACATAGTTCACCAGAGATGAGTTTGCAAAGTTAGAGTATTTGGTCTACCCAGTCCACAGCGAGTGGCAAACAGCTCTGACAAAAAGCTGGCTAGTTTGTTTATTTTGCTTCGTTTGCGAGAACCACCCAAACTTCGACCTCGCTTCTAGCTTGCCGCCAGCTTTATCCTTGTGGTACATGTCAAACAGTATACCCGTGTGAGTTGGCTCAGTTTCTCACCTGATAAAAAATATATAGTTTGGTTGTTTCCTAAAAAGTGTTTTTTCCTGCCCCCCTTACTTACTGTTCCTAGATTTGTTTTGGTGAATAGATTAAACTGTTTGTAGCAGCAAACCATTTGAATACAGGCATCAAAATGATTGTGTAAAGAAGGACATACATGGCCCACGGAAAAGAAAATAACTCACACGAATGGCTTGAAAATACAAAAGAAATCGGAGAAATCGGAGTCACAGTGCGAACAAATGTGTACAGCAACAACAATAACAATGTAAAACAATGTGGAGAATGGGGAAAAAAAAACTAAGCAGGACATTATAGGGAAAAAACAAAGTGTGTTAACCCAAGAAACTGAACGCTTAAAGACGTCACAAATACATAAACTGTTAAAGGGATACTTTGGGATTTTGGCATTGAGGCAGTTTATCTACTTCCCCATTGTCAGATTAACTCATGGATATTATTTTTATGTCTCTGTGTGCAGCTTGAAGGAAGCTGCTAACTAGCACAATTGCTAACTAGCGTTAGCGTAATGACGAAGTTTATGGGCTCACAAAACTTTCTTTATACTGGACACAGAGACATAGAAATGGTATCCATGAGTTCATCGGACTCTGGGGAAGTAGATTGCTAAAATCCCGAAGTGTCCTTTTAATGAGGCCCAACACCCTAGACCAAGTTCAAAGCCAGTGTCGGAGGACAGACTTTTCATTAGTAACTGTGAACCTACGAAAGAGGGGACAGATGTAGGGGGTCAGAAAAAAGGGGGAGGGAGCAGTTCAAAACCCTCTGCTCCCCACATTGTCAAGTCAAGTAGCCAGGTTTCTTCGTCTCGAAACCCCAAAACATTGAGGTAAAAACAACGCTAGAGGGGTTTGCTTTTTTCAAGTGATGGAGAGGAGCAGAAAGCTTCAGTTGAATAAACTGTCAGAAGGACAGGCAAAAACTCAGGCAAGGGTACAAGAAAGGAACGAGGGGGATTCTGCATAAAGAATGAGAGGGCATGAGAGAAGGTGGGAACGGAGAGGAGGAATGCTCTTAAGTGAGGAAAGGAGAAGAGAAATTTGACAGCACTTTACCTGCTGGAGAATGAAGGTTTTCATAGCGGCAAGGATGAGGGTAGCGTATTACAAAAGCAGCACAGAGACACGGCAGTAACCCAGTCCAGCGCTGACATAGATGGGGGCTATCACCTCACAAATCTAGGCCTCTCCTAACAATCGCATTGGTCACTGGTTATCTGTTTCAAATATGGCAGTATAAAAAGCCATCTACTGTACACATCTTGAAGGAAATGCTCTAAATATCTAAATACTAGCACTGGTCTCAGGAAAATAATCCCTAATCGCATTTAGTAGGCACCACTAGCGAAACCGTTTTGAAATGGCTGAGATACTACCTGAACATGCCTAAGAAAGCACATTTTCCTTTTCTTCATGTTTTTTTTTGTACCTACTTAACGCAACCCAGATGTGACCATTTCCAACAAGTTAGCATCCTTCTATCCTGAAGATCAAGCAAGCAGATCAAGTCCCCTCTAGGAATCTGAATTGAAACAATTGTTCAAGATAATTCCGCTTCAACTGAGAGCTGAGAACATGAATCAACTCATGTGTCTCTATTCTTAATGAGCGTTTTTAAAACAGTTAAAACAAGATCTGTGGCCTCTCATGCACATACCATCTTATTTGGTCAAGTGAACCAACGATTTCCTACCCTAAAGCTCTCATTTCCAACATTTGATCCTTACGAAAGTCTGATACAGAAACAAGCTGTGCATCAAGTCTTCCATCATAACGCAGCAGATCTGACTCCTAAGACCTCATGGTTAAAAAAATAATAATACTTTTGGACAAAATTAAATGACAGCAAATAAAGACAGAAATCTCACAAATAGGGCTGTTTTGTCTTATTTTATAATCAGCAATAAATATGAAATTAAGCACACATTCATATTTGTGAGGGCTGGACTTCTCAACTGTCAAATGAAACTAGCTAATTCTAGCACTGACTATATTTGCCCCGAGGTATGCAAGAGCTGCTGTGAATCCACTGAACCCTGAGCCGTTACAGTATCTCTGTGCGTCAGCGTTGCGTTTGTCGTGAAGCTGAGTTACTGCCGTGTCGAGTACAGACCTAGAATCAATAGATAGGGTAATTACCAAATTCCTCCAGGACAAAGACTCCCTTCACAGTATTGCACTTTTTAATGTGATTCAGCTCTATGAAAACCTAAAACAAAAAACAAACAAAAACAGCAAGACAGAACATTAGCAACTCAATGACAACAGGCTGAAATTAAACATTTCAGATAGAAAATGAACAACGTTAAACTCTCATCTAGTCAATACTAAAAGGGGAAAAGGGATGGTATATGCAAGCTTTTAAACGCTACCAAAAAGAAAAAGGAAAGCACAAAAGAAGTTTCCATGACTGAATGCTTACATGGGCTGGGGTTAGGTGAGTAGAAATGCATTGTGGGAAGGTCTATGATGAAGTGAGTGCTATTAATGATTACTTGCTGAACAAAACCATAATATGGCAATTTGTTCGCACTATAGTGCCTTACCTATAGTGTGCATCAGCAAAGCTATTGTGAAGCAACAGCGACGCAATGGTGACTGCTATTAATTTCTGTTTTCCCTTCTTATGCAAATGCAATGTGTCCCATGTAATGCTTAGCATACATGGAAATTCCATATGAAAACAGAGATGAGGACAAATAAAATAAAGTTTGCCACACACAGCTAAAACAATTGAGGAAAAATAACCCAACCAAAGAAATGTCATAACCGCTAACAAATAAACACAGCAGAGGTTGTGTACCTTCCGCTCCTTGCAGGGGGAGAGAGCATGGAAGAGAAACGTTTTGAATTATTATCGTACAGAAGAGCACAAACACTGGACGGCGCTCAAAGAGGGCGCTGCACTATCCCCCAAAAACAATCAACCTAATGGACGGGACTTGACGTATGTATTAACAGCTATCAATGCCCATACAATATACCCATCAAATAAAATTCTACTGGAATGATAGAGCGCTAAACTAAACTACGAAAAGGTGGAAAAATAACTACTGAAAGTTGGTCTAGTCTATACTTTTAACAGCTGGTCTTTTTTTGGTTTGTTCCTGAGCCTAACCCAGAAAATGACAATTACTACCAGTTTACCAAAACCAATACTCTGGTTGTAATTACATAATTTCAACCAGTTTTGACTGCTGGGAGCCCACTCCCGGCCCCAATGCCCTCCATGCCCCCTCCTCCAGCAACGAGGGCTGGCACCAACAGCTCAGTAGTACCGGTACAAGAGGACACTCAGCCACATCGCCTCCCCAACAAAACAGGCTGCCACCTATAACAACCTCACCACTCTGTTAACATGCCCACGTATTTAACCCTACAGTGACCCATGTCTGACACTGGAAGCTTGGGTGGGCCTGCACTGGCAAAATGTAATGGGTTGGCATTAACTATTATATGAATAAGTTCTTTACAACAAGATTGTTAAGTGTTTGTTTGTTTTATTTTTTTTTATGATTTACTACTGGTGCATAAGCTCCTGCAGAGCTGACGGTGGAAAAAGAGGTGGTTTGAATTTGCCAAGCAGTATCTCAATGAGAGCTATGACCATTATCGTACAATTAGGTTGCACAAAATGGTGTGCACAAACTTGCACAAACCTATCTGTTGTTCCTTAAAGGTAAGTTAGGCTAAGTGTCTGTAGTAGGGAAAGGGTTTTACAACCGTATGACTCTTGTACCCTATATGAATTCTATATGATGATGACGATGATGTAACTGTTCTTCAACCATAGCAATGTGTTCTAACCTGATAGGTGGCTCAAATTAGACCAATGTGTTGAAGTGTTGCATCAAAAAGAAGGCACAATCAAATACACTCTCGATTGGCCACTGCAATCTAGCCTCAATAACGTTCAATTAGGTGCGCTGAGTGATCTAAAGAAATCAAGAAAGCAGTTCAAAGAGCTAGGACCTTTCATAAAGAATGTAGTGGTCAAAAACATTGTTTTCTAATCTACTACATTTGAGTATTACCTTACGAGTAGGCATTCCCCTGTGTTGATTCAATGCGTTTTTGCCCCAATCCTACAGTGTGATATGTCCGGTGTGTTGCTTCACTTTGCTTATATTAAATGAGTGCCACTCCTATGACCCTCAATCATTGGCAGAGCAATTGTATAATTGTTATTTCAGATTCAAGCATTTCCTTTGGGTCCAAAAATATCTACTTGTGACAGTGGTGAGGACTGAGATCAATTATATTCTTACTCAAGTTGATTAAGGAAATGGAATTGCCCCAACCCCAAAAGGTATGAATACTTGAAGAGGTATTTTTCATCTAACTTTAATATGCAGGTCAAGGGAATTTAAGGGGACAAAACTTTAAAAGAACAGTAAAATAAAATGGCAATTATTAATGAAAAGTCTTTGCACAAGGTCATCCGTCTTATCTCTGATGCACAAATCTCTCTAACACAAACAGAACACTCGCCTTCCCCCACACACACAAACGGACGACAAGGTTTGGGCACCACATGTAAGAATGCTAAGTATTAACATAATATTTTTGTATTTTATATTTTTTAAATTTCCAATTATTATATTTTTTAACCCTTTTTTTCCTCCCCAATTTCGTGATATCCAATTGGTAGTTACAGTCTTGTCCCATCGCTGCAACTCCCGTACGGACTCGGGAGAGGCGAAGGTCGAGAGCCATGCATCCTCTGAAACACGACCTGCCAAGCTGCACTGCTTCTTGACACACTGCTCGCTTAACCTGGAAGCCAGCCGCACCAATGTGTCGTACAGCTGGCGACCTGAAGTCAGAGTGCATGCCCCCGGATGCCACAAGGAGTCGCTAGAGCGCGATGGGACAAGGACATCCCAGCCGGCCAAACTCTCCCCTAACCCGGACGACGCTGGGCCAATTGTGCGCCATCTCATGGGTCTCCCGGTTACAGCCAGCTGCGACACAGCCCGGGATTGAACCAGGATTTGTAGTGACGCCTCTAGCACTGCGATGCGATGCTTTAGACAGCTGCGCCACTTGCGAGGCCTTTAACAGAAATGTTTAAGTGGATATGTGTTTTCTTCTTGAAACACACATCTTAGTGACTGCATAAATAAAACATAACATCTTTTAAATCATAGAAAGACAAAGCACAAAAATGTATTCTTCCTCTTAGGTCCTGATCAAAACAGTGACTGAAGTACCTTCCAAGTGTACTCTGCTTTTGCACTCAATTCAGTAGGCTATAAAAAATGTATCAATGTCAAACATAAACAACCATAAATGCCTTCTATTCACTTTTTTTTTAAGAGGAAGAGGAAGTGAGCCACAGTTCTGTGTGTGAGAGAAAGAAAATAGAAAAAGAGGAGAAGAATTGAGGTGGGTGGAAGGAGGTTAAGTGGTTTTGCGTGTGCGTGCGTGTATATATTGTATATGTGTGTATGTGGTAATACAGGCCTCCTACCTGGCTGTGCATGAATTTGAGGTTGATGCCTTCCAGGGTGACTTGCAGCAGTCCTCCCTCGCCCGTCTTCATGTCCTGCACAGGGAACTCTCCACCCAGCTCTGGACCTATGGAGAGGGGCAGATCGCTTAAACCCAAGGATCCCTCCCCTAACCATTCCGCTGTACATCTCTTTCGAAAAGTGTTAGTGATGACAGATAGTAGTCTTTACTTCGCCAACTGAGCTGATTGACTCAAAAGGTTATAGAATTTATTGGACGATAAAGCAGTAATCTAGAGCTCAGTAATCTAGAGTTATTCCTACATTCAAAAGTTATAATTTTCCATAGACTATGAACTATTACTTAGGGCAGTGGTATACAAAACCCTTTCATTGGGGACCCCAGGGGACCCCATTCTGTTTGCCAGCATTTCTGGGGACACCATTTCTTTTGACAAATGTAATGACACAACCTTAAAATCTGAACATTTCCATTTTTACATGAACAAATAACCTTCAATTCATTACATTTTCATCTATCTTATCAAAATGAAAAGAATCCAATTAATACATTTACTCAATAACTTTTATTTTTTAAATGATCTTTCTCATAAATGTTTGTATATTGTTCCATTCCCATTGTATTTGTAAAAAATTGAGAATTGTTATTTATTTTTAATATATTTTGGCAATCCCACTGCTATTCCTCTGCAACTCCACTAGGGGTCCTGACCCAGACTTTGAATACCATTGCCCTAGGGCTGTACATTTTCAAAACGCAGAGCAATCATACATTGGTGCTGCCACAAAGAAAGTCTAGACAACGTGCACACATACCTGGTTTAATGCTCTGCTGTCGTGCAGCAGCCCTTTCCATGCTGTCCTTCACACAGTAATACAATTCACGACACTAGACAAGAAAACATTTGAATTCAGATGGACTATGGAATACAAAAAGTGTCTATACAAAGTCTGACACGAAAGTCACAACATTTACAGTCACCTTAATCAGAGGTTCCACTAACACGGATATTATGGTGTTCATAATTGCTACTCGCATTTCAGTACTCGAAGCTAAGACGGTAGAGGCTCACCTTCTTGGTGTAGAACTTGTTGAGTTGGGTTTCTTGGCCATTGCGTCTCCACAGACACAGCACCTTGGTCTTGGGACAGTAGGTCATGTTAATGAGCTTCTCGTACCACCAGCGCTCATACACGGTGCCGATGTTGCTGCGCAGGACTATGCAGTCGTCACACACCTGAATGGGGGAAATGGACAGAGGCAAAGGATGCAATTATTTGATATTTACTGTAGAGCTAAACGCTTGATCTACTGAAACTACAATTTGCAGCATTTTGACAGTTCTTGACAATGATTGGTAAATGTGATCTATTCAGATACTCTTGTCTGGCTTTCATGCATCTCTGGGGCACAATAAAAAAAGTATGAACAAGGCCTACGTACAAGGAAGGTCCGGGAAAGTGAACGCTGAAAGTGTCTTTCTCATACCTCCATGAAGAAGATGTCCCCCGTGGTGTCTGTCCCAGCATGCACCACGAAGGTCTGCTTCTTGATGTGACGGCTTCCGCTAGGTCTGATGGACAGCTCGCGGCCATTCTGAAATGTGAGTGAACAAGACTTTAAGCCTTCTCCTACAATTTTTGCGGCCCCATGGAAATATAATTAACATAAATAAATCCCTGTCAAAATACGTCTGTTAATGTTAGAGATATGTTTTTTTTTTTTTTGCATGGGCTGCATCTCAATCCACCGCATCCGCCGAGATCGCCCTACCACATCTGTGGTGAAAGGTGGCAGGATTAGAAGAACGGTGTTTGTCAGACCACGAGATATCCAGAAAATCGTTCTTCTCACAAAAACGTCTGAACAGTTTGGCCTATAAAACTACTATGACCCCTCTGTGGAAAGATGACTCTCACAAACCCGATGGTGTTCTCCGTTTTGCTCTACGAAGTTGTGACAGCCCCATCTGCCAACTTCTGTCTGTAGCCTCCAAACAGTTTGGGCTACACAGTAATATGACCCCTCTGTGGAAAGGTGAGTCTCTCACGAACACGTCAAAAGTTTGGACACACCTACCAGTCAAAAGTTTGGACACACCTACTCATTCCAGGGTTTTTCTTTATTTTTGAAAAAGAGAAGAGAATGCCAAGAGTGTGCAAAGCTGTCATCAAGGCAAAGGGTGGCTACTATGAAGAATCTCAAATATAAAATACATTTTGATTTGTTTAACACTTTTTTGGTTACTACATGATTCCATATGTGTTATTGCATAGTTTTGATGTCTTCACTACTATTCTACAATGTAGAAAATAGTACAAATAAAGAACACCCTTGAATGAGTAGGTGTGTCCAAAGTTGACTGGTACTGTACATGTCGGTTGTTTTCCTCTAGGACGCCCACAAGCCTCATCTGAAGGTCCCCAGTACCAGTTATAAAATAATCTATGGAAGTATATATGGAGACTGTTTAGTGACTAAAATAAGGGGTTAAATACATGTACAATTATAATACACATTTCCTGATCTTTCTTATATCTCTCAGATATAAGACAGAACTTCCTTTAGATCTTTCTGGGGGATTGTTGTTCCAAGCAGTGAATCTGTTATTCAATGCTTTTCTATGGGCTAATAGAAGTAATGCCAAATCAAATGTTTCATCCCCGGCTTAGACTCTAGTGGGTTAGTGGGAGATACTGTATCAGCAACACTGATATTCTCACACACACTAAAAACATGTGTTGCATAAAATGATCTGGCTTGAAGGACCATATAAAACTTTGAATCTATATGCCACTTCGTAGAACGGTTGACCGCCTTAGTGGCTCCTATTTTATTGAAGAGAGAGAATCCTTGGTTCTTCTTACCAGATTAGCCAGTTTGTCCAGACACTCGTTGATCTCATGGCTGTGGCTGAGGCCGATGTGGGACTTCCCCATCAGACGCCTCACCTTCTTCCTGATGTCATTCTTGTTCACCTGGAGAGACAGACAAACACATTTAGCAAGACACATTGGAAAATATGCGATGCCTACCTGTCTTAGCATTTGTAGTTGCTGCAGTTGACATACGGGGGTTACGGAGTCAAACATTGTGTGTGATAGGCCCACCTTAACCATTAGCATGTAGGCGATCATATTGTGCAGTAGAGTAGCTAGCAGCCTGTCCTCATCGTCCTCCAGGCGCTTACGGTCGTGGTCCCCGAGTGACAGGTATCTGTGTAAACAGTGGTAACCATCAGCCTCTAAACAGGAAACACAGCTATACAAGGATGGATGACATTTCAAAAATACAGATCCACTCTAATAGGCAACCTGTACCTGTCAATCATCTCTTGAGGTCCCTGGTCCATGCCCATCCCCTCCCTCTCCAACATGACCGCATCCAAGTAAGCATCCTCCCAGAACTGGACCTGGTCCCACAGTGTAGAGCGCTCCTTACCTATACAAATATAACACACACTGCTTATCTGTGTCCAAAGGACACACACTTACACAAACACATCATGACCACAATCACATGGGCACACAAAAACACAAAACTAGTGTTACAGTACAAAATCATCACTAGGTCAAAATCAACTTCATACTGACAACTACATGTAACCCCACATTCACCAGTAGACATGCATTAACAGACACATGATCCCACAGAACTGCACACCCCCACACACACCCCCACACAAAAGAACAAACACCCATATGAACACACATCCATAGGAACACACACACCTGACCATGTGATTGTTGAAAATGTTTTTTGTCAACCAAGAGACATTTTCTCTTGTTTGCTTGTTCACAGGAGCCTTGCTACATTGTTTACAATACAAACCCCTCAGTGTGATGGGAAATCCAGTGGCGGTAAAAATCAAAGCACCAGACAATACACAAGTGAGCACCAGAGCCCAGGTGGGCATTGCGTCCAAGCATAAACACAGAAGGTCAAACGATGAAAGAGGTCAGCCCTACTCAGAGAGAAGGTTTCCATGGCAGCATCCTCCAGCTGGTCCCACATGGAGCTCTTGTCGCGCCCTGCAAGGCGTTCCCGGGACACGCAGCACGGAGGAAGAGGAGCAGCAGAGCAAAGAGGGTTAAGCTCAGAGCGGAGAGGGTTAATGGGTTAATGGCAAGCCAAAAGCAGAGAGAGAGCCCACAGGAAGGGGTGAAAGGACAGATAAATTGACCAAACCTCATTCACTTCAGACCTACCTTCACGCTTTATAGTGCAGTTCATGCAGTGTTAGTCAAATAGTGAGAAAGAGTTTTAGATAAAGGGTTTGACGAATCATACTATATGTAGCTGGAAACGGCAGATTTTTTATGAAGTATCTACATAGGCGTACAGAGGCCCATTATCAGCAACCATCACTCCTGTGTTCCAATGGCACGTTGTGTTAGCTAATCCAAGTTTATCATTTTTAAAGGCTAATTGATCATAAAAAATTAAAAAAACTCTTGCAATTATGTTAGCACAGCTGAAAACTGTTGTGCTCATTAAAGAAGCAATAAAACTGGTCTTCTTTAGACTAGTTGAGTATCTGGAGCATCAGCATTTGTGGGTTCAATTACAGGCTCAAAATAGCCAGAAACAAATACCTTTCTTCTGAAACTTGTCAGTCTATTCTTGTTCTGAGAAATGAAGGCTATTCCATGCGAGAAATTGCCAAGGAACTGAAGATCTCGTACAACGCTGTGTACTACTCCCTTCACAGAACAGCGCAAAATTGCTCTAACCAGAATATAAAGAGGAGTGGGAGGCCCCGGTGCACAACTGAGCAAGAGGACAAGTACATTAGAGTGTCTAGTTTGAGAAACAGACGCCTCACAAGTCTCTCAACTGGCAGCTTCAATAAATAGTACCCGCAAAACACCAGTCTCAACGTCAACAGCGAAGAGGCGACTCCGGGATGCTGGCCTTCTAGGCAGAGATCCTCTGTGCAGTGTCTGTGTTCTTTTGCCCATCTTAATCTTTTCTTTTTATTGGCCAATCTGAGATATGGCTTTTTCTTTGCAACTCTGCCGAGAAGGCCAGCATCCCGGAGTCGCCTCTTCACTGTTGAAGTTGAGACTGGTGTTTTGCATTTAAAATGATAAACTTGGATTAGCTAACACAACGTGCCATTGGTACACAGGAGTGATGGTTGCCGATAAGGCCTCTGTACGCTGATGTAGATATTCCAGTAAAAAAACAAAAATCAACCTTTTCCAGCTACAATAGTAATTTATAACATTTTTTTGATAAATTTGATGTTATTCTAAATCAACAAAAAAAATGAATTTCTTTCAAAAACAAGAACATTTCTAAGTGACCCCTAAATTTTGAACGGTAGTGTATACACACACACACACACACACACACACACACACACACACACACACACACACACACACACACACACACACACACTAGCAGTCAAAAGTTTGGACAGACCTACTCACTCAAATAAAATTGTATTAGTCACATGCGCCGAATATAACAGGTGTTGCAGTGAAATGCTTACTTACGAGCCCCTAACCAACAAAGCAGTTTAAAAAAAAATACAGATAATAAGAAATAAAAGTAACAAGTAATTCTTTATTTTTACTATTTTCTACATTGTAGAATAATAGCGAAGACATCAACACTATAAAATAACACATATGGAATCACGTAGTAACCAAAAAAGTGTTAAACAAATGAAAATATATTTAAATATTAACAAGACACACCTGTTAATTGAAAAGCATTAATTGAAAAGCTGGTTGAGAATGCCAAGAGTATTTTGATTTGTTTAACACATTTTTGGTTACTACATGATTCCATGTGTTATTTCATAGTTTTGATGTCTTCACTATTATTCTACAATGTATAAAATAGTAAAAATAAAGAAAAACCCTGGAATGAGTAGGTGTCCAAACTCTTGACTGGTACTGTATGTATGTGTTTTGCCTTATAGGAAGGATTCACTTTAAAAAGGTAGGCTTCGCGAGATTACGTTACAACGAGCTGCACCGCAGATATGAGATGAGCACGATGCAAGACAGCAGAGACGTTTAGCCTTGCGCTTCAACGCTCTTAGATGTTGCGGAAATTGACCTGATATTGTGTTTACTTTGTGCATGCAACATCTTGATGAGTCTACTATATATTTACTGTAACTTTTTACCACAAAGTTGAACAGAGGGAGACTAATGCAGACACGAGTAGATATTAAACCACAGCCTTTCTAAAACATCAGTCATCTGGAACATACCCAGCAGGCCATCACACAGGTAAATCCTCATGCTGATGTCCTCCAAGGGCTGTGCGGGAGGCCCCTTAGCCAGGACAGGCACAAGTTTAGCCTTCGCCTCCTTCACACCAGGCTTCATCTTTTGCGTCTTACCCTGGGCAAACACCACAAAACATAAATCATGGGGTAATTTAGTCTTGCCAAAGATATTCAAAAATTGGAATCACCCCTCAATCCTGCATTTACAAGATTGACATCCACAGGCAGACTTCATGTCCCGCAGGGAATGCATTTGCACATCTAGAGAACACCCCCAAAAACAAAACAATTGCACTAATATTAACTGGTGAATCAAGCAGTGTGATCAGCCAGGAAGAACTTTCCACTCACAAACACTGAGCTGGTGGCCGGGTTGGTCTCAATCTCGCTGTCGGACAGTGTTCCCCTGGAGAGGTTGAGGTGGGGGGCTTGCCTGCCACCCAAGCCCTCCCCAGCGGTGCTACTCAAGTCACTGTCAGCTCCCAGCGTCTCCCCTGAGCTGTTACTTATCTGGAAGGGTCAGGGGTCAAAGTGTCAGGAGACTAGTGAATTTCAGGAATACTGGGACACAGAGAACTCACACTGAGTAAGGCTAAGGCTAAAAGACACACAGGATGTGTTCGACTAAGGCCAAAAAAGACAAGAGTTGGATCAGTACTCCTCAAACCTGCTCTTGGAGAGCTGCAGTACTACAGATTTTTTTGAGGATCACTGAGTTACACTAAGGCTAAGAAACACTGGGGATGAGGTAGATTAGTATGACACGTACGGTTTTGGCAAGAGCCATTGTGCCAGGCTGAGACAAAGCAAGACAAGAGATGAGTAGGACCAAAGTTAGCAAAGACTAGAAATTATTCAAGCTCGGAATATAGTAAGATTGGGAAGCAACCTGGTTTGGGATAAGTGTTCCTGGGGATGTATGGCTTGAGCTTGAGTGTAAACCTTGTAAGACTAGACTAAGGATAAAAATCACACTTTGGGAGTCACACGGAGGTAAGGTTGAGAGGGGTTTAGGATTGGGGTGAGATTGTTTCTCTGTGTTGGCCATGCCCTACCACTGTGCTGGCCTCGGAGTCCTGGCTGGTGCTTCTGGTAAGGACTGGCGGTTCAGTGCTGGTCACGGACTCTGTGTCACTCTTCTGCAAAGCAAGACCGAGAAAGACTGAGAAAGAGAGAGGTGAGCAGACAGAGGCATATAGAAACAGTGGAAATGAACTTCTTCTCAAGTGACTGTTTTTTGTCATCTCCTTAATACTAATTCACAAGTCCATGCCATCAAAATCCAAACACTCAGTCTACATCCCTTGTTTCCCAGGTCTATATCAGACTCAGATTAAAAAGGCAAGAATGAGAACCAGCAGACATTGTGGCCCTCAAGCGCCAGAGTTGGAAAATAACCGACATGAAAATGTCAGATTCAATGTGTGCTTCGCTTAGTTACAAGAGCTGGCTTTGGAAAAGAACAGACCTGGGATCCGGAGGTGATGCTGAGGCCACTATCAGCACTGATCTGGGACTTCTTCTCCTCCGTGTCGGTCAGCTCAGGGTGCTGTTTCTTAGCCCCCTCCGCTCCTGCAGGATACATGTTGTTGTCAGCATGGGTGCCATGCGCACTTCCACACTGCCCCCTTACTGAGTGTCACATGATTGGCAACTGGCAGAGAGGTGGGTTTGGGTGGTGGTGACCTAACTGCTATTGAAAGGCTCTCACACGTCGCACTGAATGTGGATTTTGCGTTCGTCTTCCGATCTGACTGACAACACTTTTCACACGATTCTCCATGTAAAATTGGTGCGCACTCGGTTTGCAAATTACGTTCAGAGGTGCAAGGTACTCTCTGCCAGCAAACGCTGTTGGTGTGTCTGACCTCTAACACCATAACTTTGGGATTGAATGGAAATACTGGCCCTAAAATAGGGACACATCAATTCAGCCAGAGGATCTTGTCTTTCATTTTTTGTTGTGGGATTCAATGAACAACAGTAACAACAACTATGTTGTTTTTTTATATTCAGGAAGCATTAAAAAAAAAGAATAAAATATAATAGCTCATGTTCAGTAGGCCAAAACAGAGAGGTACTATCTCAAAACATTGGTACGTGTGCCCTAATGAACATGACCCAGTGGTCAGCTTTCAAAGGACCAAGCATGTGACTACTGAGAGGCAAGTGGAGAGCGCAAAATCAGTCGGAATATTGATGGATGTAGATCAAACTGTAATTGACAAAGGCAGATACCAATATAAAAGAGGTCAAAGTTGACATACACTCAGGCAGTTAGGCATGCAGACAAACTGAGGGACGGTCAAATTAGGGGACCATTTTCTGCACAAGTTTGCTTTTAGACAAGCATTGAACAACAGCACTGTTGTTAATATATCAGTCAGTTGTTGCAGAAACACCTTGTTATGACTCACATAATAGGAACATTCTACTACAATGAAACAAATGCTGGCCTGCGATCTGTACATTTTGAAGAGTCCAGGATATCAAACCTTTACATTGGAAGAAAGTACAGTCAATTATAATAGTTCAATGCAAATGTAACCATGACTTCTGTGATACATTTGGTCATGCAGCCAACAAACCTGCAAGCAATGTTTGTACTCAAACTATTGTGTATTCATTCATGGCTCAGTTATCAGATTTCTTTTTTAAGTACTATGTACAATTTACCTTCTTGCCATGTAGTGATTTTCCAGAAAAGGACATTTGCTAAATGAAATGCCACAACTGTCTTAACCTTGATAGAACCTCAAGAGCCCAGGAAAAAAAAAAAGAACGATTGGGTATGGGTCTGACAGACGAGGTTTCCAATGACTATTTCACAACTCAGGGAATAGGAATGGAAGTTGTTGGCAAACATATGACAGAGTATCTCTATGGAGAGTAAGAGACTCACTAAGTTATGACTCCTGATTTGAGATATGCAAGCGTAACTCAGTTATTCCACTGGTATCAAGACATGATTCACCCAAAATGTACAAAACGTTACGAACATACCTCTAATCAAGATTATAGACCTAGTCCTAGAATCATTATCCATGTCAACATGATCACTTATATTAACTATTAAAAACATTTGTGACTAACAAACATAAGTAGGTTGGGGAAAGGTGGAGAGAAGGGCGTGGAAATGTTAAGAGCTGGCAGTTATGCAATACTCCAGTCTTTTTTTTGTGTGTGAAAAATATCTTACTCTGTTGTTTTTCCATAGCTTTTTGCTTATCCTTTTCATGGTGCCTGCTCCACAATTCTACCCAAGATGCATTGCAAGCAAGGAGAGAAAGACAGAGAGAGTGTCAGAGAGCTGGTTGAGTAGGCAGGTATGGAGGATGAGCATTAGATAAACCATAACATAAAACAAAATTAGGCATTAAAAAAATATGTTATTTTAACAATTGAGGGTGTTTTGTAATGTCTGAGAGTAGTGACATTTCAGCTTGGCAATATGGAACACTATGACATAATTATCTGTATGCAGAGTTTGATCCATTGCCAGTTACTGCTACTGAGGTGTAACATTACAACACACCCAACACTCATAGACCATGGTCCTGGAGAACCACACAAGGGCGAATACTGGGGTTCCTTAAAAATGTTCTGTGACCGAGACGCTAACTTATTGGCTAGCAGTGTGTGGCTCTCCAGAACCAGGGTGACAGAGGCAGCAGGGCTTTGTGAAGGGCATGGAATGGGGGTTGAGTGGCCAGCCAGCTAGCCAGCAGGTTGAATGGAGCTGTTGCAGAAGCAGGGGTGCAAGTCTCAAAAAGACATTCCGTAGAATTGAAGCTGCATCTTCCCAAAGAGAAAAAAGGGGCTGGTGAAGTGAGCTTAGGTTGGGAGATTGAGGGAGTTGGGTGAATCTGTCCCCTGTATACAGACCCAAAGTAACATTTGAGACAGTAGAATGGTGGTCGAAAGGAGAAGCAATGCGTCGCTCCTTTTCCACGATGTTCAGTGTTAATTAGCCCTATCCCCAAGCTAAACGCCAACCGTGGCTTACTAACGGTGAGCATGAAATTTGTCTCTTCCTTGGGCCTGTTTACTGGGGAGGGACGCTCCACCCTCCATGCTAGAGCTGAGAGAGCTGCTACTTGTACAGCACGCTTTGAGGAAACCTGCAGTAAAGGCAGAAACAGGTCTTCAGACTCCTTAGCACAGTACTGCAGATTTTGAGTTTCGAGAAGACAACGGAAAACGAAGACATGCAGTCAAGGTGCTAGAAGGCAAACAAAGGAGGACTCCATGAGAGGAGGCGGCAAACAGGGGCACTCAACATTCAGAGAAGGGTGGGGAGGGACACAACACATCCAGGCCGTGGGTGGTGGGCTCAATGCAATATTTCACACACGCCTACACCGCTCAAGGCTGTTCCAATCTCGCACACATAGCAACATATTATCCAAGGCCAGATCTGCAATTCAAATGTTGTTATTTGTCAAATTTAATTAGAGTTGCATGATGTGCAAATATGCAACCTGTGTCCAAATATTATGGTAAACCAGCATATTGTATTTATGTTCACATCCCTGGTGTGGGTCAAAGTGAATGGAATATCATATGGGGCTCTAATTTCTAAGGAAGGGGAAAGCAAGCCCCTTGTTGCCTGGTTGGAGAGAGGTGGGTCAGGGGGTAGGGCAGGGTTTAGACTGGTGAGCAGGGGGCAAGGGTGCTCTCAGGGTGCATGCAAGGGGGTGGGGTGGGGTACACACCAATGGAGGCAATAAAATTCTCCTCGTTCAGACTCTGGGTGTCAAAGTGGCGGGTGCCTTTGCCCCCCGAGGTGGGGTGCGGCAGTTGGAGACGGGGAACCAGGAGGAGCCCTGGGGGCTTGGTGCCCTCCATGCGGGGAGATGGGCTCTCCTTGCTGCCTGGGCTGCTTGCAGCATCACTGGGGCTCCGCTTTCGCTTCTCTGGGTCTACTGGGGCCACCAAGAAGGAAAAAGGGAGAAGAATAGGGAAGAAGGGGAAGAGATAGTAACGAGAGAAGAAACAGTGTAGAGTTGCAGTGGGAGGTTTGAAGGGGTGTGAACGTTTTAAACGCTAAAATGAAATTGGGTTCCTTAACATTAAGAAAAATCCCAAACCGAAAAAAAAAAACATGTTTTGTTGTCCCCCCCACACAATTAAAATAGCAGAGCAGTGATCACAAAACATATTATTTTCCGTGTTATAGCCTAACTAGAAAAGTTGTGTAATTTAATTTAAATATAACTTTAGTCTACTTTGGTGAATTTGCGAGTCATGCAAGACAGATTACCAAGACATATAGATGGGTTAGCTGACACGAAACCGATGCGCATACGTCCGTGAGTTGTGATTGAGGACGGCCAGAGGGCTACAAACACTGACAAGAAACTGCCAATGAGGGGAATTGTAAGTAACTAATTTCAGCTAGTTTCATCTTGTTCTTGTTTTGAGGTATTTTGACTGATTTCATGTCAATGCAAATATGGCAAAAAATCACTAGCTAGCTAATCGTCAACTGTAAAGATGTATTTGAGAGACAACAAGTGCTCATTGTGCAAATGTATTTATGTTTTCAAGAAACATTGGAGGCTAAATATAGTTTACATGTCAACAAGTGCTCTAAGAGCACTAAGCCAACCCAGTCTGTTTTGCCCTATAGTTACTAAACAACCAACCCGTCTATGCACACATTTTTCTTCTGCCTGCCCCTTCCTCACTCTCCATCACGCTGGCTCGCCTGTAACTACTTGGACTAATGATTAAACACACCCCTGCTCTTTCTCTTCGCCAGTGATGCGAGTGTGTTCAGTCTTCGATCTGTTGTGTGTAGAACATCCTAGCTTATTAATTGATGATAGGCCCTGCTTTACTGAAGTTGCGAGACATTGTAAGCCAAGAAATACAGCTTTTGATTGCCGATAGATAGTCCGAACCGTGCGCTAAACCTATCTGCCTGGTGACCGACCTGCCTATACTGTGCCCCTCCCCTCTCTCTCCATCCCTTGCTTGCTATCTATGAAAGATGCGAGTGTTTGTATTCTTGGAAGTACGGCAACTAATCAGTTTCTTCCATTCCAAAAATACCGAATCTTAGGAGTCGAATCTTAACACTAAGAAATGGTGGTCGACATGCAAGGAGTCAGGGAATCAATTATTTTGAAGTCGACTCTCGACTACTATGTCATTGTCGTTAACAGTTGGAAAAATGGCAGAGAAAGACAAGCAATAGCAGCGAAGTCCTGTATTGCAATACTTTAAGAAGTTAGATGAGAAAGGAAATGTAAACTTTGCAAGGTGGAATTGAGGTACAGTAATGGTAGTAGAGGTGCAATGCTTAAACATCTGAAAGGGACGCACTGAGACCCAACCCGTTTCTGGCAGCAGCGAAGCTGCACTGTGAATGAGTGGAATTTTATTAAAACGTTATCGTTTGTCATATCCCTAGTTGTTTGTCTTCTGCTCTTATGACCCAAATTTGCATGGTAAACAAACTGCAAATTCACCTAAAAATGAGGCATGCGTTGGCGGTACTGACTCAGAGATTAAACCAGAACTCACTGCTGTAAAAACATATTGCTTACTTTTCAAATGAGTTGCTAGAAGAAATTCTCCAGATTGCACTCCATTTCCTATCCAATACTTACGTTGCCTTTAAATAGGTGGAGTATATGAAACGCTGATAAGCACTTTCAAACAAGAATCAAGCATCAGTACCTTTAATTTTTTCAGAGGAAATAGTTAAGTCATAGTTTTGGGAGGGGGCATGACATGCTGATTGAAGGTTTCCTTTGAGAGAAAATGTTGACACTTTCAGTCGAGTATAGGTTTTCTGAACGTTACCTTTGGTTTGGTAGTGGGTGCGTGCTATTTCCAGCAGAACGAAGACGCTGGCCATGCCTCCAAGCCCGGCATTGGTGTACGAGTGTTCCAGACTAGAAACGGTGCACTTTAGTATGTCTAACATGCCCTTGTACACCTTCCTGCTAATCTCCTGAAGAGTAGAACACAAACACAGTTTAATTGTAAGGTGTTATTTAATTAAATGTTCTTTCTCCCCCTCTCTTGCCCTATTTCTTTCTCCCCACCTGGGTGGGTGGAGCCACTCACCACATCACGGATGACCTCCTGCCTGACATCCTCCTCTGACTGGACAGCCCGGTTCAGCTTGCTCAGCACGAAGACGCGTAGCTGCTCGTTCTCCAGCAGGCGGCGCACCTTCTTCATGTTCAGCCAGCCCACGCCTTGGCCCTCCAACACGCTCTGCACCACCTCCTTCAGGAACTGCTGGTTCTCACTGGGACGGACACAGCTCTGGTTCAGTCACTCCGATCACAATCCCCTTTTTGTATGTCACCATTGGCTCTTAAGTTAGACAACCCTTCTCCTAAAAGGGGATCGATATATTACCTATCCAGGTCTGTAATTTGACATTATATCGGCAGTAAACTTTATGACAACCAGCTTTTGTTTTTGACGGCCAACATTATGCCATGAAGGATGTCAGTCAGCGTTAGTCAGTCAGCAATGTCCTGGTAGTACAGTCTCATAGGGGTCTGTTACCTGGTGTTGTTGGCACGGCCCTGGGGCGAGGGGGACTCTCTCTTGACCGTGGGACTGTGCTTAATGACCGACGACTTCTGGTCAACGAGGGCCCTGGGGGGACCACGGGCTCCTCCTGCAGGAGCCATATAGAACAGTGAGGTCTCTATAGTAAATACCATGGAAAGCACAAAACCATAACAAAACGACAAGTCAAAGACATACAAACAGAAATACTAGCTGATACAGTATGAGCTTATACACTTCACTACAAAGCCCCCAAATCACACTACGATGCACTAATTAGATAACCACATCAAAGACTAATAGACAAAGAAGATGGGACACATCCTGCATATATGAAAGAACACACACACATTTTCAGTGGCAGGGACACAAGCTAATGACTAGCTGAGCTACAGGTTTTATATTCAGACACTAAAAGGTGAGGGACAGATCAACAGGGACGTCACACAGAAGGAGTCAAAATGGCGCTGTGTTTGGGCATCACACATTAGCAGAGAACAGAGGCGATGTCAGATTGGAGCGGAAGTTGCATGGCAACAAGACAGACAAGTTGTGTCATGCAGAAAAAGAACGAAAAATAAAGATGGGTCGACAATCACACACACGGCTAACGGGAAGATACATATTCTAGTGTTCATACTGTTAGTCACTTTGTACAGTTAGACAGACACACACTCACATGAACGCACAGTGCCATGTTATACAAAAGTATGGTGGATCACTTGCAGAGATTGGGCCTGTGAACAATATTATCAAACTGATTATAATATTGTTGCGCCTACATAGCTTACCCACTGGGCAGACCTCAGTTCAACGTCTATTTTTGGTTTACATTTGGTTGAGTTGTCAACTAACATGAATTAAACGTGAAATCAACAAAACATTTGGATTCCCTTACATTGACAACTTTTTGCAAATCCAATCCGTTTTCCACGTCTTTTTATGACTTGGAATGTTGAGTCAACCAGTTATGCCTAAGGGGTCACCTGTTTGACACTGAACATTTAGGCTAAAGGTAATGCCTTGAAAGTGAGGACACAAATAAAAACATCCACCAAATATGTATTGGTTCATTTTCATAAACAGACATCATCTGTTACCGGTACATCCGATTTTGTCATGGCATTACGTATGCATTATTGTAGGCTCTATGACCGCATGTTACCAAAGACCTCACCTGACAAAGATGCCACTTTGCCCCACATTTTCTGAAGTATCGTCCATAAGTTGTACAACATGCATCACAGCACTTCAAATAATTCCATTCCATTTGATCACTGTGGTACTGGTACAGATGCTCATTAACCACAAAGCCAACTAAGTGTCCAATGACAACTCCAATCAAAACCGGTGACTATGAGTTTAAGAAGTAAGACAGAACAGCACTCTTGGTGCTGCGAAACTGCACTCCTTAATTAAATTATCAATTAAACAGTGATTAAAACTAACTCACAGCACTGGAAGAATGATGTCATGCCTTACCTACAGGGTAGCAGTTTTGATTGGCTAAGGCCTGCCTCCACTGGCAAGGTGATGGGAGGTCTAGGTGTGTATGTGTGAGACCAACGAGGTGGCCAAACATGCAAATATAGCTTCTTGCTTGGCTTGGAGAATAACGGGAAAGCTGATGTTGACCAACTCGAATCAACATCTTGTCAGGTCCCATACAATACTGTGGAATGCAGACTTAGATTGACACCAAAGAAATGAATGGCATCATCTTCGCAATTGTTAATATGGGATGCACAGCTTCTAACAAGCTAAGATTGTGAGGGCCCAACCCAAACTAATACAAAGACGTGTGGATGGGTGGAGTGACTCTGCAAAGGTTAGTGATTGGGGCAACAGTCACTGTGGATGGTGAAAGACAACAGAACAGACCCGATGTATGACGATGAATGATCTCTCGACGGTGCATGTCAGGTGACAGAGGATTGAGAGGGTGAGCGAGGACGATGCTGGGAGACGTAGTTGACTGGCTAGGAGAAGCATGCAGCCCACACAGTTTTTTTAAAGGGCGGAACCCACCTTCTCCGCTCCCCGGGCCGGCCTCTGTAATTATCTCCATTAGAGAATTTAGTCCAAATACTGGACACAAAACCCAGAATTAGTGCAGAGAAGTGGAAAGAGGGACAGAGAGGGACACCGGACCAGACCGAACCAGTCTGAACATCAACCCACAACACACATGCACTGCAACACACTGACAGAGTGCACAAAGAGAGCAGAAAATAGAGAGAGGGAGAAAAAGAAAGAGCGAGACAGACCAAGGAAGGGGGCAGCACATTTTTAACAAAATAAATGTGTGACTTAACCTAAAAAGGTTATAGCCATTACATTTCATGACCAATCAGATGTAGGTTACTTTTGTTAGGATCCCGATATATTTGTATGCAATCTAGGGGTGGGAGAAAGCATTTGCAGATTTTAAGTGTCGGTCGAGAAGAGCGCGAGTTTATGGGCCCTCTGACCACAGAGAGCTCAAGACGGATGGAGAGCCACTGAACAAGCGAGCAAGCAAGGCAACAGACCGCAAGGAGATCATGTCAGTTTAATTTCAATTCCAGTCCACTTGGGTAATCAATTGTACTTCAACCGATGAAATGAAAAATCCTCATCGAAAGCGATGGGTAATTTGCCATTCAGGAACTGAATTCATCCTCAAATATTGAGTGGACTTGAAATCAGACTTGACCCCAACCCTGCTGGGAAACCAAGACAAAAACACAAAATTCCAGTGAAAATGCCACATAAAAAGGGGATAATATGTATGCAAATTAATAGATCTGTCATCTATAAATGTGTGCATCATCGTGCATCAGACTCCCACCAAACAGAGAGGAATAACAAGGAAACAGAGGGAAGGATATGGATATACATGAATGAAAATACAGGTATATCTCCTAGTACGCAACCTGAGTAATATGGACTCAGATAGGTAGGATCGAATAAGGGTCAAAGACGGAGCTAGTTGTAGGGCAAAACAAACTACCACACCAGACAATAACATACCCGGACTGTCTGGGCCCGGGCTACACGGGGTACTAGCCGGGCTGTCATCTGAACAGTCAAGACAAAACAAATCACCATCAAAGGGAAAAAAAGAAACAAACGTTGGTTTGCTATGGCAGCTGTCCCACACAGTGTGGGGCTATTGAGTTTAACACATGCATTTCTTATTTTCTCTCACAAATATTCTCATGACAAAAATCAGGCAACCATGTGGGATTGGGAACATTGAAAACGGGGGTACTTGAGAGAAAATTCTAACTTTTGTCAGGTCCTCAATATCCACCTAATGCCATATATCAACCTGGCAGTCCAGAGGGGGACAAATACACATTTAGAATGAAAGTCTATTCATTCTAAAAATAAATATAAAGATTTCTACAAACCTTCCTCAATTTCGTCCTCTACGTCAAAATTAAAATATTCTATATTTTTGTCAAATAAAAATTTAAGAATTAGAGGGGAAAAGGCAGAAGGAAAGAAGGTAAAAATCTACAATATAAAGTTGCATAAATGCTATACTGTGTAGCCTAAACTGGCTTGCCAGACATTTCAGCATGAGCACTGAATGCTTACTTGACATACTGTCAATACTACTCCTGGCTACTCTACTAGTGCAAACCAAGCAACAGCTTCTAAAGAAGAAATTAAAGAAGTTCAACATGTCAGTCAGAGTTACACATTATGGTCATCTACTCTCCTTCCTTCTCCACACCAGGTTAAAGTAAGAGAAAATCTTACTTTTAAAATAAAATATTCAGTTAACTCATACCCAAATCATGTTGTTAACTCATTCCATACTTGTACTTGTGGCCAAACCATAAATTGGAGAAAAAACACTTAGTTTTTCAAAAACGCTTGCCATTTCCTCATAGAATATGACATCATGTTGGCTCATTGGCTGAGCTGGCCAATCAGCGGTTTTAATGACTGGTATACGCTGACACCATTCTGTTGTTGGGGTATGCCCACATAATTCAAAAACAGGAAAGCTACTTTTGAACATACTTAATAAATACGAAATTGGAATTAAAACTATTCCCTCATATTCTAATTAATTATAGGTCATATTTCAAAGAAATCTGGAAACACTGGACAGTTACTTAAAATTATTAAAGATGACTTCACATGGGAATAGCTTATGCTCAATGTGTCTTGTCATGATACGGTGTATACACTATTGTAGAAATGTGCACTCTGGTGACATTTGCGATCCAAATATTATTATTTGTAATGCCCATGACAAAACAAAAACATTTATACTTTGTAACCACTGCAAGAGCTGTATGACAACCCTTTGAACTTTGAAAGGGAATTGTTTTAGTAGACAGCCTGCCTCTACTGCCTTCAACTGACAAACCTGACCGCAATCTGCTGTAAGGCACACAAATTGTACAGAAAACAGATAAGAGGGGAATACAGCCACAGAGAGTGAAATTGAGAAGGAGATGAGATTGATAAAGGTTAGAGAAAAAAAGAGATGAAGGATGAGTGAAGATAACATGAAAGGTGGACAAAACAGGGCAAAGGGCTCCATTAGTACTGTACCTTTGAGATTGGGGAAGGGCCCAGCCCCAGCAGCCTTCTCCCTCAGCCCCCCCTTATTGGGTACAGACAGGTTGGAGAGGCTGAAGCTGGTGCCGTGGTTCTTGTACAGATTACCTGCCGTGATGGAGAGAGAGTCGCTGATGACCGATGAAGTCTCGCAAAGAAACCAACATTTGACCATGTCTCACCATCCCATAGAATACCCATGATGACCCATCCCAACGTCAAGTTACATTTCAATCCCTACCTAGCAAATATTGTCAAGTTCTGGTTGTAAACTGTACATTTCTGGTTGAAGACCAGCAACCAGTATTGCCCACTGGGTAATAACCCTTACACATTCCCCCTTCAGTGTTTTGGAGGACAAAGTGTAACTGTCACCGATCCAGCCCTTTCAGGTCTGTGATTATCATTCAACTGAAATAGGCCCTGGTTGAGGAGACTCACTAGCAAAGGACATGAGGCCCCCAAAGCCATCGCTGCTGTTGTTGGAGATGGTGGAATTTGGAGAACTGTTGCGGGAGTCGCCCTCTCCGTCCGACTCTCCGGGCAGCTTTAGACTGCTGGGCCTCAGGGGGCGTTGGGCTCTGCGGAGCAGAAAATGTGTTAGAGGTCTGGGGGAGTGTCACGTTTTGTTTTAGCATAGTTTTTCGACTGCTATACCAGATGCATATCATAGATGCCAAATTCAGAAGCGTGAGAGACTTAATTAGGTGTGTATGTTTAAGAGATGTATACATCACTGTTATTTTTAACTATGTTTTCAGAATATGTGGCTTATGATGCTTGTTTGTGTGTACAGTCGTGGCCAAACTTATTGAGAATGACACAAATATACATTTTCACAAAGTCTGCTGCCTCAGTTTGTATGATGGCAATTTGCATATACTCCAGAATGTCATGAAGATTGATCAGAGGAATTGCAAATTAACAACTAAAAACATTCCCACTGCATTTCAGCACTGCCACAAAAGGACCAGCTGACATCATGTCAGTGATTCTCTCGTTAACACAGGTGTGAGTATTGACGAGGACAAGGCTGGAGAGCACTCTGTCATGCTGATTGATTTAGAATAACAGACTGGAAGCTTCAAAAGGAGGGTGGTGCTTGGAATCATTGTTCTTCCTTGGTCAACCATGGGTACCTGCAAGGAAACACGTGCCGTCATCATTGCTTTGCACAAAAAGGGCTTCACAGGCAAGGATATTGCTGACAGTAAGATTGCACCTAAATCAACCATTTATCGGCTCATCAAGAACTTCAAGGAAAGCGGTTCAATTGTTGTGAAGAAGGCTTCAGGGCGGCCAAGAAAGTCCAGCAAGCGCCAGAAAAGTCTCCTAAAGTTGATTCAGCTGCGGGATCGGGGCACCACCAGTACAGAGCTTGCTCAGGAATCGCAGCAAGCAGGTGTGAGTGCATCTGCACACACAGTGAGGCGAAGACTTTTGGAGGATGGCCTGGTGTCAAGAAGGGAAGCAAAGAAGCCACTTCTCTCCAGGAAAAACATCAGGGACAGACTGATATTCTGCAAAAGGTACAAGGATTGGACTGCTGAGGACTGAGGTAAAGTCATTTTCTCTGATGAATCCCCTTTCCGATAGTTTGGGGCATCCAGAAAAAAGCTTGTCCGGAGAAGACAAGGTGAACGCTACCATCACTCCTGTGTCATGCCAACAGTAAAGCATCCTGAGACCATTCATGTGTGGGGTTGCTTCTCAGCCAAGGGAGTGGGCTCACTCACAATGTTGCCTAAGAACACAGCCATGAATAAAGAATGGTACCAACACATCCTCCAAGAGAGAAACTTCTCCCAACCACCCAGGAACAGTTTGGTGACAAACAAAGCCTTTTCCAGCATGATGGAGCACCTTGCCATAAGGCAAAAATGATAACTAAGTGGCTCGGGGAACAAAACATTGATATTTTGGGTCCATGGCCAGGAAACTCCCCAGACCTTAATCCCATTGAGAACTTGTGGTCAATCCTCAAGAGGCAGGTGGACAAACAAAAACCCACACATTCTGACAAACTCCAAGCATTGATTATGCAAGAATGGGCTGCCATCAGTCATGTTGTGGCCCAGAAGTTAATTGACAGCATGCCGATTGCAGAGGTCTTGAAAAAGAAGGGTCAACACTGCAAATATTGACTCTTTGCATCAACTTCATGTAATTGTCAATAAAATCATTTGACACTTATGAAATGTTTGTAATTATACTTCAGTATTCCATAGTAACATCTGACAAAAAATATCTAAAGACACTGAAGCAGCAAACTTGTGGAAATTAATATTTGTGTAATTCTCAAAACTTTTGGCCACGACTGTAGTGTTATGGCGTAGGTGTGTTGTAACATACTTGTTGCCATTGAGGTTCTGGTTGAACCGGGGCGTGTACGTCTCCTCTTGGTCTTCTGCTTCAGGGTCCTCCTCAGCAGGGAAGCCATACTGAGGCTCAAAGTAGGGGTTGTCGTACTCTCCCTTCTTATTGGCTGGTCCCATCGGGGTGGCGTCTGGAGGAGGTCTGGAGAAGGGCACTGCACCCAATCCCGGGACAGGGTTCTGTAGAGCTGCACTGGCCAACGCCTCCATTTCCACTGGTTCTACCTGCTCCTGGACCCAATGAACGTCAATAGTTACTAATGGTTGATACTAAATACACTTTAGATTTCCACTATATAAGGAGGAAGAAGAAAAGGGAAAAAACTCAAGCAAAAATATAATTGCCATTATGTTCTCATGGCTAAGAGTTATGAACAAATTCGAACGTCAGTTGCCAAAAATGTCAGTTGCATAGTGTTAAATGCACCATTTTATACTGAGTTGAGCGATTCACTGACATTGTTGACTCCCTGGATGATTGTGCTAGGGCTGGAGCTGGCCGTTGTGCTGGAGCTGGAGCGGAGGGCTTGTCCATCAGGAGGTTCAGGAGCTCCGTCGCCCCCCTCGGGCAGTGCCTTCTCTTGAGGGAGGGGACCCTCTCCTCCCTTGAACTCCTGGAAGTCCTGGAACTCCACTTCGCTGGCATCTCCTAGTGCAGCGTGGGTAGGGGGATCCAGGTCTACGACACCAGAAGACAGATATTAGTTAGTGACTATCGGAAAGGAATTGGTCATTTTAGGTTGCCATTTTTCAAGATGAAAACAACTGTCAGTTATTATAATAAGGGGGAATTTACAGTTTTTTTGTCATAACAGTAAGTATGTGTAAGCTGGGTGGTTCTTGGGCTGCAATTACACAGGCAGCTCAATTCTGATCTTTTGTTCATGAATTTCCCTGATTTAGATCAGCTCTTCTGCCAATAATTAGGCAAAATATTAGAATTGGGTTGCCTGTGTAAATGCAGCCTTGGTGAAATAGCACAGATACTTACTTGGCGTGTCCCCTTGGATGTCACATTTGATCATTTCGTTCACCAAGTCTCCAAGTGACGAGTAGGAAGAGCTGGAGTCATCGTAGCCAGCCTCGCTGTCGCTGCCACAGAGACAAAAACACGAGTGGCATTACCCTGGACGCCATATTGGTGACACCTTACACATCTACAGAAGGCTAACCAAAAAAACGCTAACTAAACCTTTATCTCAGACTCATATTAACCTCATCTGATATGATACATCATTTCTAGCAAGACTAGCAAGCTAACTATTGAGCTAACTAGAAAATCTACTAGTTAATGTTTAGAGTTCGCTATCTAGTGGCTAATGTGTTGTCTATCAACATTCTATAGCCTACCATGCTGCTGCAATGTCTCCGTCGGCCACACTTGCACACACACACAGGGAACTCACAGACACTGTAAAGGACCTCCCTTCAGATCTAGTTTTTATATGCTAAATGGCTCACTAACATGTTTTCCACATTGCAAAATTGCTTTTAGACCTTTGGCAGTACCTGGCACTGAAAAAAATCTTTAATTTAAAATTTTGTCAATTATGTTATCACAGTATTATCAAAGAATCGTTATGCCTTCCAACCGTGGAGGGGTCAGTGTTTTTTACCTGTCGTCTGTGGGGTCCGAGTCATTAGCCTCATCCTCTAGGGGTCCGCTCATGGCCTCGGCCAGCTGGGAGCTGCCGTCGTACACGCGGTAGAACACCGGCTGCAGCTGGTGGGCGTACCACTTGCCCTTGTCTCCGATCAAAGATGGGTCATACACGTCTGCAGAACACAGAGGTACGCTCAGAAACATTACGAAACCGTCAAACTGCCTGTATTGCTCAGAGAAATATATCAGAGTGCACAAAACATTAGGAACGCCTGCTCTTTCCATGACACAGACTGACCAGGTGAATCCAGGTGAAAGCTATGATCCCTTACAGATGTCACCTGTTAAATCCACTTCAAATCAGTGTAGATGAAGTGGAGGAGACAGGTTAAAGAAGGATTATTAAGCCTTGAGACAATTGAGACATGGGTGCCATTCAGAGAGTGAATGGACAAGACCAAATATTTAAGTGCCTTTGAACGGGGTATGGTAGTAGGTGGCAGGCACACCGGTGTGTCAACAACTGCAAAGCTGCTGGGTTGACGCTCAATAGTTTCCTGTGTGTATCAAGTATGGTCCACCACCCAACAACTGTGGGAAGCATTCGAGTCAACATGGGCCAGCATCCCTGTGGAACGCTTGAACACCTTGTAGAGTCCATGTCCCGACAAATTGAGGTTGTTCTGAGGGCAAAAGGGAGTGCAACTCAATATTAGGACGTTTTTCCTAATGTTTTGTACACTGAGTGTATATTCACATTTGACCTAAAGAAAGTGCAATAATTGATAGCATAATTCACTTTTTACTTAACCCTTTACACACGTGGAAATTGGACTATATGGATAGGGCTAAATTGAAATGTTTCTTACAGAAGAAATATGAATCGCATATACATAATTACTGAACAGTTTGGAGATAATTGGGAAAGTATTAGACCAAAGAGGAGTAAACAACAGTTCACCTGACGAGACTGAATCCAAACATTACACTGTTTATTTCATGTGCATTTTACATTTACTGTACTTTTGCCACATTTGTAAAAACTCTGGATACATTCAGTAACTTGATAAGACTGTTCCTGGAAAATGTGGGGTAGGTACACCAAAAGACAGACATTTATAAGGGTTTGATTGAGAGAACTAAGTGACCACACACACCTTTCTAAAGTTTGCACAGTTCCTAAGCAATTTCAAAGCACTTTTATGACTCAAAGAAGAGTCTTCAACTTCAACTACTTTTTTGAGCTCTCCTGCTGTGCCTGTCGAGGAACCGTAGCAAGAACACTTGTAGTCATATCGCATGGAACACAACCCTGCAATCACACAATTACTGTTGTTGTTTAAGCAATCCAAAATGGGCCCGTTATAAATCGCAATCTGGGTCAGATGTGCATTATTTGACAGCTTGTTCTATTGCCAACATGACTTGCTAAGTTATAAAATATTATCTTACAGTGTTAGGCTTTCACAAGAAACAGATTATCATTTTGGTGCTCATAGAAAGGAGTCATTAGTACATTTAGGTGCAGGTCCTGCTTCAATTTTTTTTCACAATAAACAAACACAGGCTCATTCTGATCAGAACAACCCAGGGTATGACGCCATGTCATCTTGTAACTGTACATCAAACATAGTGACCGTAAACATTGACACTGTATATGACAAGTTTTAGGATTTGGAAATGTTAAGTGCACATTTGGCTTACGTTTATGACATCAAAGCGGTATTTATTATAATCCTCAATGTCTCATCTTTCAAAATACATTGAGTCATCTTAATTTACACCATCTCCCTCACTCAGACAACCAAAAATGTGCTAAAGTTGCCAAATTACCAGGAGGGATGGGGGCAAATTCTAGTCGCTTGGTGCTCAAGTTCAGAACATCTGTCAGTCAAAACCCATACAGCGCTGTGAAGCGCAGAGCCAGAGCTCTAACTTCATGTATAGCATGTTACTGTACAGCCACTATGTTCCAATTTAGACAATTAGTGCACAAATCTGCCATTTTCAACTCGTATATGGGTACGAGTGTAAAGGGCTACACTTTACTTCACACTATAAATATCCAAGTTAGCAGGAGTATGGTTCGGTCAGCTCTAAACACAAATACACCAATTGTCAGTCAGTGCATTGTATATGCAGTACAGCAGGTGTGTAGGCTAGAGTAAGGGACTTACTGTTGTGGATCCTCTGAAAGGCCAGGTTGGTGGGGTTGAGGGCCCACTCGCCATAGTACTCCACGGCCTGGGTGTGCGACAGCTTCTCAGCGAAGCCTGAGCGGCGGGGCCGCGAGGCCAGGAAGGACGTGGCCTGGAATGCCACCACAGGCCGGGGAAAAAGGCGCAGCGTGCGTGTGTGCATCTGGAAACCCTGGAGCACGTTGGGGGAGTTGAAGAACCGCACCATGGCAACCCTGTTGGAGAAAGACGGAAAGGGGAGTGTGTTAACGCTTCAATTAGTAATATTTAAATTCAAAAAGCTTTCTTGTTTTATCAAATTTACATCCAAGAGACATTTGTCTTTGGTATGAGGCTCAAATGAAACACATGAGTCATATACAACATTGATACAACAGTTGCTAGGATCGGAAGAATAAAGCGCTGCTCTGCATTCTTAACAGCACTATCAACAAGTCAACTGGACTACTGTTCAGTCATGTGGTCAGGTGCCACAAAGAGGTACTTAGGAAAATTGCAATTGGCTCAGAACAGGGCAGCACGGCTGGCCCTTGGATGTACCCTGAGAGCTATCAATAATTTGCATGTCAATCTCTCCTGGGTCAAAGTGGAGGAGAGATTGGCTTCATCACTACTTGTATTTGTGAGAGGTATTGACATGTTGAATGCACCGAACTGTCTGTTTGAACTACTGGCACACAGCTCGGACATCCATGCATACCACACAAGACATGCCACCAGAGGTCTTTTCACAGTCCCCAAGTCCAGAACAGACTATGGGAGGCAACCAGGACTACATGGAACTCTATTCCACATCAAGTAACTCATGCCTGCAGTAAAATTTGATTTTAAAACAGATAAAATACACCGTATGGAACAGCGGGGACTGTGAAGCAACACAAACATAGACACGCATACAAACACACGATAACATACGCACTACACACACATGTACACATGGATTTTGTGTTATAGCTATGTGGTAGTAGAGTAGAGGCCTGAGGGCACACAATGTTGTGAAATCTGTTATGAATATACTGTAACGTTTTTGAAATGTATAACTGCCTTAATTTTGCTGGACCCCGCACGCACTTCAGATGTTAAGAATTCAAGTGGGAACAGGGGTCAATCCATAAATTGTGCATATGCAAATAGCCCTTCATACCTATAAAATATCTACAATAGTCAGGGACTAAATCAAATGGAGTGTAATAGTTCAAATTCAACCAACCCCACACATTGCCTTGCATGGATAATATGAGATCTACTTAAAAAGGGATAGAGAAACTTTGTTGTTAAGCCTTGCCTGGTGGCCACATCCACAGAGTCCACGTCGTTGCCGTAGATCAGGGGGTTGAACTCGGTGGAGGAGGGCGACGCCTTGTTCTGGCCGGGGGGGAGCAGGGGTAACTCCTGGCCCTCCTGAAACTTCTCCAGGTTCAGAATGGGTTGGGTGTTGAGACTCATGCTGGCCAGGGCCTGGAGCGGGTAGAGGTGAGGAAGGTTTTAATCAACACACTGTCGTGGAGATGAGATGACGGGGTCACTCGGCCCCACTAGGGTGCACTCTCACCTCAGGCATCAGCTGAAGGGTAGCGCAACAGAATGGTCTCACTAGGACCAGTGTGGAACTGTCTGTTTGGGGTTCAAAACGGTGCAAGAGAGTAGTACAGGGGCTATTATAATTTATTCTTTTTGGTTACCCCTTTATTTGTTAATACTTTTTATTTTAGTATTTCGTTTTTTTATGTAGTGCTGCTTTATTATTTTTTGTCTGTATAATGTAAGTTCTCATTTGAGAATAAATCATTTATAAAACACAAGGACTAAGCTAGGAGGACTCACAACGTGATCGTTATAAGCCGACAGGTGAGAGTGTGGGACAAAATGAGGAAGCCCGCTTCCCAGCAAATTAATCTGAAGAGTGCATGTTTCTGCAGATGCCTGAAATGGGAGCGTCATTTGGGAGAGGTCGGGGGAAGAAGTAACAGCAGAGGGAATTCACTAGCACTCTGGGATTGCTGCAGACTCATTCAGGGTTTTGCACGATGTTAGCACAGTGGATCGTTTGATGGCTAGGTCAGTCCTGGACGCAACCTATGTGTTAGGGCAAAAATCTGCATATCCACGGTGTTCGCTTACAAGAACACTCACTGATGAAAATATAGATGTGCATACATTCAGGCATGCTCAAGCCAAAACTAAGCAGCCAGTAGTGGGTCTTCAAAAATGACCTATTACGAAATCTCTCTATGCCACCAGTCTGTTACAACATCTCAACATTAGTGTATGACGCTTGAGAAAATAATAACAAGCAACAACAAAAATATTTAAGTTCGGTGAGGAAGAATATCCGTGCAAGGAGCATGGCACATTCCGCAGAAGGAGAAATTAGGAACCTTATTGTCAGTGGAGAAGATCTGCTTTTGGGTGATCACGGTCAACCTAACCAGACACTAGGGAAGGGGAGGAGGGAGGGGGACAAGAGAGATGCCAGGAAGAGGATCACATGAAAAGGCTGAGCTGACCAATTGCTGAGCAGAATTGAAACCACACATGACAAAAAGGGTCAAGATTGGAGGCCGTGTGTCCAATTCCCTTTAAATGGATTCCTTTCCTAATCTCCTCTCAATCCTGACTACAAAACCGCTGAAAGGACGGGATGCTGGAAAGCAACGTGGAAACCTTGACTAGCGAATAAGTGGGCTAGTGGGGAGATCGAGATGCCTCCATGTTGCTTTCACATACAGCCCTTTCAGCTAAGTGGCTGCCAAAGAAGGGAGAAAAGGAAAGGTGCAGTATTAAAGAATTGGGACAGAGAAAATGAGAGAACAAGAGAGAAAATGAAGTAGAAAAGTAGAGAGAAGAGGTGGTGCATGAGAGGAAGAGAACAAACACGTTTACAGAGATCAAACCATGACAGAGACACAAACAAACATACATACATGAGTGCAACAAAACAACACACAAAAAGGAACTGTAATGCACCACACCACACCCAACACAAGTTAGCCACGGTTAGCCTAAAGAGGCTATCAATGGTTACCAACTGGGAGGATAACCGGTGGCTACAATGGAGGTGATACTTAGACACAGAAGGGAGCAGATCTCTTGACAATAACGAAAAATAATGATAAACCTTTTTGGCTCTGTGTTTGTTTTGTCCATACAGCCCCAACTCACATTCTCCCCTCTCTTAACCTGTGAGATGCTGACATACACTGAGTGTAAAAAATATTACAAACACCTGCTCTTTCCATAACATACAGTTGAAGTCGGAAGTTTACATACACCTTAGCCAAATACATTTAAACTCAATTCCTGACATTTAATCCTAGTAAAAATTCCCTGTCTTAGATCAGTTAGGATCACCACTTTATTTTAAGAATGTGAAATGTCAGAATAATAGTATAGAATTATTTATTTAAACTTTTCTTTCTTTCATCACATTCCCAGTGGGTCAGAAGTTTACATACACTCAATTAGTATTTGGTAGCATTGCCTTTAAATTGTTTAACTTGGGTCAAACGTTTTAGGTAGCCTTCCACAAGCTTCCCACAATAAGTTCGGTGAATTTTGGCCCATTCCTCCTGACAGAGCTGGTGTAACGGAGTCAGGTTTGTAGGCCTCCTTGCTCGCACACGCTTCTTCAGTTCTGCCAACACATTTTCTATAGGATTGAGGTCAGGGCTTTGTGATGGCAACTCCAATACCTTGACTTTGTTGTCCTTAAGCCATTTTGCCACAACTTTGGAAGTAGAATTGCTTGAGGTCATTGTCCATTTGGAAGACCCATTTGCGACCAAGCTCTAACTTCCTGACTAATGTCTTGAGATGTTGCTTCAATATATTCACATAATTTTCCTACCTCGTGATGCCATCTATTTTGTGAAGTGCACCCGTCCCTCCTGGAGCAAAGCGCCCCCACAACATGATGCTGCCACCCCTGTGATTCATGGTTGGGATGGTGTTCTTCGGCTTGCAAGCCTCCCACATTTTCCTACAAACATAACGATCGTCATTATGGCCAAACAGTTCTATTTCTGTTTCATCAGACCAGAGGACATTTCTCCAAAAAAGTATGATCTTTGTCCCCATGTGCAGTTGCAAACTGTAGTCTGGCTTTTTTATGGCGGTTTTAGAGCAGTGGTTTCTTCCTTGCTGAGCGACCTTTCAGGTTATGTCGATATAGGACTCGTTTTACTGTAGATATAGATACTTTTGTACCAGTTTCCACCAGCATCTTCACAAGGTACTCTGTTGTTGCTTTGGGATTGATTTTCACTTTTTGCGCCAAAGCACGTTCATCTCTAGGAGACAGAACGCGTCTCCTTCCTGAGCGGTACGACGGCTGCGTGGTCCCATGGTGTTTATACTTGCATGCTATTGTTTGTAGATGAACGTGGTACCTTCAGGAGTTTGGAAATTGCTCTCAAGGATGAACCAGACTTGTGGATGTCTACAATTATTTTTCTGGGGTCTTGGCTGACTTCTTTAGATTTTCCCATGATGTCAAGCAAAGAGGAACTGAGTTTGAAGGTAGGCCTTGAAATACATCCATAGGTACACCTCCAATTGACTCTAATGATGTCATTTAGCATATCAAAAGCTTCTAAAGCCATGACATCATTTTCTGGAATATTCCAAGCTGCTTAAAGGCACAGTCAACTTAGTGTATGTAAACTTCTAACCCACTGGAATTGTGAAATAATCTGTCTGTAAACAATTGTTGGAAAAATTACTTGTATCATGCACAAAGTAGATGTCCTAACCGGCTTGTTGTGGAGTGGTTGAAAAAAAAATAGTTTTAATGACTCCTACCTAAGTGTATGTAAACTTCCGACTTCAACTGTAGGCTGACCAGGTGAATCCAGGTGAAAGCTATGATCCCTTATTGATGTCACTTGAAATCAGTGTAGATGAAGGGGAGCAGACAGGTTAAAGAAGTATTTTTAAGCCTTTAGACAATTGAGACATGGATTGTGTATGTGTGCCATTCAGAGGGTGAATGGGCAAGATAAAAGATTTAAGAGTCTTTGAACGGGGTATGGTAGTAGGTGCCAGGCGCACAGGTTTGAGTGTCTCAAGAGCTGCAACGCTACTGGATTTTTCACAAATGGTCCACCACCCAAACGACATCTCACAGTTGTGTCAAGTTAGCTGGAAGCATTGGAGTCAACATGGCCCAGCATCCCTGTGGAACGCTTTCGACACCTTGTAGAGTCCATGCCACAATGAATCGAAGCTGTTCTGAGGACAAAAGGGGGTGCAACTCAATATTAGGAAGGTGTACCTAATGTTCTATACACTCAGTGCATACTAACCCATTCTCTGTGCGGGACTGCAAGTACCTACCAGCTCCCACTTGTTTGCTACTGTTTTGGAGAGCTGAGGACTGCTTTAATCCTTAAAACAATAGAACCTATGAAAACTCACCTTTACCCATATCTTTTCACTCAAATGGCATGTTACCACATCAGATTTTTGGCTCTGCCAACACACAGGTCTATCTTAATCAATCGCACGCACACTCTGGGATAGGGTCAAGTGTACCACACACAAATACTGCACTGGTTCTGATTCAAAGCATATCAACAAACTATGATACGCAGGGATTTTCAACATGATGAGGTATGATTGGGGATTCAAATTGGGGTTACTGGGTTAGGATGTTAAAAAAACAACCACTAAATGACATTTGGTGACGAGTTGAGATGCATTTTAATGGTGATGATGAATTATGCCTAGAATGTTCAAATGTGACATTTGTTCATATGGCAGATTTTATATGTTTTGTTGTTCTTTTCATTTAACTTTGCTTCATAAAGCATCTTGTGCTTAATATGCACTTTAAAATCAAATAAACTCAAAAAACTTAGATGGTAGGAATAGTTAATGATAAGTTAATGATAACTTAATGATAAGTTGATGTCAAGGTGGTTTTAGTTACAATGCTAAACTGATGTGGTACTACAGTGGAATCTTTGATTAGCATTTCACAACATGTGAAAGAGAGATGTATGAATCAGAACCAGCTTCTAATCTACATATTGTTATTTGAGGTTCTGGGCTTAGAGGATTTGGTTAGTTCTACTGCTACAGCTGTTACTGAGGTCCCAGGGAGTAAGACCTAGTATCTGCTTTTACCTCCAAGAGCTAGCGCATGCAAAGAAAAGAGAGAAAAACCAAAAACACTTGTTTTCGTTAGGACATTACAATGCTTAACTCAACAATGCTCCCGCGCTGTATGCATAGTTAGTACATACAACACGGCAAGAGGACAAGGACACCGACGTGCCTGGCGCAATTCATCAAACCTCTCTTGAAACTTATCTAAAGCTGAAAGAAGAGAAGTTGATCACTTGAAAACAAATAGTTAACACATATAGTAATACTGCAGGTTTTCTTATGTAATAAAGCAATACAAGAGGTTGAAATAAACAGAGTTAACTGTTGGCAGTGCTAACATACATGCTTAGTGAACGACCACTGAAAATAGTGCTATCGGGTATGTTGCGACAGGCTATATTTACCTGTTTCAGGTGTTTCTTGAGTTCTGTGGATTCTGGCTCGGGAAGAGGGGGTAGGTGCTCTGCATTGGTGGGGACTTTGACCTGTGGAGCAACAAAGCATGCTTAAATTTGAACATTTTTGCAAAACAACCATGTACACTACACACTCACACATACAAGTGTACACAAAAACCCTTTCAAATGTTGAAAGGATACATCAGTCACCATTACCTACTAAATAGTAGATGAAAGGGTAGGAGTTTGCCCCTAGAAAGACAGACTGGGATGTGGGTGTGTGTTTTAGCACTGGATGCTCTCTGTCTCACAGAGTGGGAGGACTTTAATGTTGAAGTCAGTTTCTGCACAGGTCTGAAATGAGGATGACAAGAGCTAGGTTTTTCCCTCCTGCATAAAGTCGATACCTAGCCTAACACAATAACGGTCACAATGAGATAACGGAACCCCAAAGGGGATTTAGCAGTGAAAATAAATACATCTCAAGCAAGTGTCTAGACTCATCTCCCATTTAGAGAGAATGCTGTATGGAACTCAAATAGAGTAGGGAACAGCATAGATCTGCAGATGAATACCATAGATCTGCAAAAGAATAGCATAGATCTGCAAAAGAATAGCATAGATCTGCAAAAGAATAGCATAGATCTGCAAAAGAATAGCATAGATCTGCAGAGACCGTGGCAGGGACGCTGAAGCGCACCTCCATTTTAGGGCACTTACCTTGTTACAGTCCAGGTCCACGAGCCAAACGTCGTCGGGCATTTTGAAATCGGATTTGTAGAGGAAGAAGCTGGCAGGCACACCTATGATGTAAGGGGTGGGGGCAAGGAGAAGCTACAAAGTAGAGAGAAAGAACATTGTATGACGTCACGATCAGACAAAATCAAACCAGCACACAAGCAAGAATAGCTCCAATAGGAGGAGCCTCACACCATAGACTAAAGCTGGTGGTTTAGAACTCCACTAGGCCTGCATTCAAATCCCAGGTAAAACTCCCAACATAATACAGGGACTAATCTCTTCTTCAACAACTATAATCACAAATGCCCTGACAAAAAAAGCAATGGACGGTAAAATTGGCAAAACGAATCTAACAAAAAATTGCGAAACGTTCAAAGGCAATCAATTAGGGTGCAGGAATTCCCACCCCAAAAATACAACATTGTGTGAAGAAGTGCATCCCTTTTTAAAAAAAATCCATCCACAACCTCTGGTTCCAGCTATTAAAAAGCCCTCTATTTGTTCTCCTAATAGTACTACAACTACCAGTACTGCAGTCATTGGTTTGATTGACGTACCTGTTCGGCGGAGGCCATGCAGGTGGGCAGTAGAGGAATGACAGGGAACATGTACTCCAGGGGGTAGATCATGGCTACAAACGCCATGACACTCATGGTCAGGGCATTGTAGTCCCGCGACTGGAGGACCACCTGGAAGACACAAATCAAAACAAACTATTTGAAGTGCATTTAAACATCTCAATTGTAAATGAACAATAAATACTTCAGAAGACTGTTGGCCATAGGTGATCACATGATGTTTGTTCCATACAAGATTCTCAATTACATTCAATGACCATCTCCGTCCCTCTCTAGCTAGCTATGAAAGACGCAAGTGTTTGTGTACTCGAAACTACAGCAGAGACGTTTAGCCTCGCGCTTCAATGCTCTTAAACATTGCGGAAATTGACCCAAATAAAAGCTTCACAGAGTTCAACTAAAAGACACATCTCAACATCAACTGTTCAGAGGAGACCGTGTGAATCAGGCCTTCATGGTTGAATTGCTGCAAAGAAACCACTACTAAAAGGTCACCAATAAGAATAAGAGACTTGCTTAGGCCAAGAAACATGAGCAATGGACATTGGATCGGTGGAAATCTGTCTTTTGGTCTGATAAATCCAAATGTAAGATTTTTGGTTCCAACCACTGTCTTTGTGAGACGCAGAGTACGTGAACGAGTGATCTTGCATGTGTAGTTCCCACCGTGAAGCACGGAGGAGGAGGTGTGATGGTGCTTTGCTGGTGACACTGTCAGTGATTTATTTAGAAATCAAGGCACTCTTAACCAGCATGGATACCACAGCATTCTGCAGCAATACGCCATCACATCTGGTTTGGGCTTAGTGGGACTATTATTTGTCTTTCAACAGGACAACTACCCAACACACCTCCAGGCTGTGTAAGGGCTATTTAACCAAGAAGGAGAGTGATGAGTGCTGCATCAGATGACCTGGCCTCCACAATCACCAGACCTCAACCCAATTGAGATGGTTTGGGATGAGTTGGACCGCAGAGTGATTGAAAAGCAGCCAACAAGTGCTCAGCATTTGTGGGAACTCCTTCAAGACATTTGGAAAAGCATTCCAGGTGAAGCTGGTTGAGAAAATGCCAAGAGTGTGCAAAGCTGTCATCAAGGTAAAGGGTGGCTATTTGAAGAATCTCAATTATAAAATATATTTTGATTTGTTTAACACTTTTTTGGTTACTACGTGATTCCATATGTGTTATTTCATAGTTTTGATGTCTTCACTATTATTCTTCAATGTGATTCCATGTGTTATTTCAGTTTATATCCACTATTATTCTACAATGTAGAAAATAGTAAAAATAAAAACCCTTGAATGAGTAGGTGTCCAAACTTTTGATTTTATATATACAGTAACAAAGGAACAGAAGCTTAGGCCTATCCCCAGGGAGAGATAGAGATTAAAGCAACTGTACACAAGAGGGCGTGCTAAACAGCTTTTTTAACACGGCTGTGCTGCTGTCATACGTACGAGGCGCATCAGAGTACCGTAGGTCAGCACAGCCGTGCTAAAAGAGTAGTTTTGCACAACCTCGAGCGCACAATTGCTTCTCTACAACGGGTTACTGATTAAATAAAAAACGTTATTTTGATAAATGTATTCATAGGCTACTATTTCATCCCTCGGCTAAAATATAGGCCTAGTATTGACATCTATGGTTGCTAGACCAGCCAGCTGACCGTTCATTCTATCGGTTAGGTAGCCAGAGACGCGACCCAGTCGTTAAGTCTTTTTGTTCTATATCTATGGACGCGACCCAGTCATTCATTCTAAATGTTCCGCTCTTATTCCTTGCTTGTAGCTGCATTTGCCATTGGTTAAGCTGTTTGGGATACATCCATAACAATTTGTAATGACGCGCAATTTCGCCTGGCATAGAAAACGTGCTCTCACCAGGACACTGTTCAGAGGAGCTAGTCAACTACACAGCTAACGCTGTCACTTCAAACTGAAGCTGGTAAGACAGCAAACTAGGTGCATTTCATGTAGTTTGACCTGTTTTATTGACATTTCTTCGTGTATATCCATACAAATTATGCGGATTCGTGATTTTGACTGGCTGAGAAAAGATGTCCGTCTCGTCCCGACACGTTAATAGTACAGTGGAGATCGATTTCAATATTGAAACTATGTAGTAAATGTCGATACAGAAAGTTACTTTTGTACAACCCTCCGTTGTTGCAAACCAAATGTTTAGGCTAGAAGCAAGGGGAAATAATGTCTAGTGAATTGACTGGCTGGATGGGCTGATGGGACAGAGGATGAGCAGGGATTTCTCAGATTGAACAGAAAACAATACTCCCATTTTTGCATCATAGGCTTTCCCTTACTAAACAGGTTTTTTGGTATGGTTGAGAGGCTTTCTAAGCAATCACAATGCTTGTTTTGACCAACCCATTGTAGAAAATTGCATTATCCTTGTCAGATAGGCTAGCCTACTGCATCTGCTATACAGTATAGGCGCACAGAAGAAAGCTAATTCGTTAAATTTCTATTGCAATATTTTTTTTATAAAGATAAGCATTGTATTGTAAGATTAGAGGAGTAACTCTGGTAGGCCTAAAACGTTCTTCCTCACATCAAGTTCAACTGTCAGAGTCAGTTAGAGCATCGGTGCGCACTGCCTTCACATCATAAGCCTGCAGTATAACAGGCTAATAGCCACACTAAACCTTCACAAACGTTTCTAAACTTCATTAGTGTAATACAGTATCAAAAGTAAGTCAAACTTTTATATGGAAAATACGACCAGGATAGTGTAATGGAGCAAATATTACAGTTGAAATTTAATTTGGCCGAAGAAAATTACTCAGAATTAAATAAAGTTTTGAAAAACCTGTATTGCTGCAATTACCAACAAATGACAGCAATAGGCTAATTATATTTATTTTACAATAGACCTAGTTTGAACATCTTAAACGAAATACAGAGCACACAATTAAAAAGACAGATTGAACTTTGCCAACGAAAATGTCTCAACAGAATTTAAAAAAACACGTTTTGCATATTTAAAAGAACTAGTTTAGATAAATATGCATTACAATAACAATGATATACAATAATGATAATTCTAAAAAAAAGGTATTATAAATACAAAAAATAAAATAAAAGTTCCAAAATTGCATCTATCCTGAATAGAGTTGCACAGTAGCTTGCATTTAGCAGCGCCAACTTTCTTACCATATTTGTCTACTACATACGCATACGATATCTGAATATTATTCTGCATTGTGAATTGACATAGAATTTTATGATTTTTAAAAAATAGTTAACGAAAATGGCAGTTTAAACTTTAAGCAAAATTGTCCATCGTTCACATCCCTAACATATAGCTGTTAAGGTCAGGGACACACAACCTTACTCATTCCACTGACACACCTAAGAGGCAATGGGTTGATTTGTGACTGGGCAATAGTCATATTTAAAGGCAGAGGCCGTGTTCGAGAATATCAAAACCTTGATATATCATGGGTTAACTGTGACTGACTAATCTACAAATAATATTGAGTAGTTATTTATGATGCAAGGTGATTTGTAGATCAGTCAGTCTTAACTTGCCTTTAAAGTCGGCTGCAATGTGGAACGCGCCCAGAGCTGTGAGAAAATAAATTCTGCTGAGTCGCTGATCACCGACTGCACAAACTGACTGATCGACAAATCACTTTGCATCCTAAATAACTACTTATTATGATTTGTAAATCAGTCTGCTCAGTTGCAGATTTGAAGCTCTCAAACACGGCTATAAAGTAGTTCTCAGGGTAAATTCAAAACGTCAGCCCTTTCCCCTAACCTTGTGCTCCAGCAGGATGCAGCTGAGCACCATGAGGCAGGCGTCCACACCCAGCAACTCCAGGGGCAGGTGCAGGGGGAAGTCCACCATGGAGAAGCGAGAGTTGTCGGGCAGGGCAAAGGTGAGTGCCGGCTGCATCTCGTGGGGCAGCACCTCCACATCTACGCGCCGTTGGCCCGCTACGGGCACCGGAGAGCGCAGGAGGCGGTAGACCCAGGACTCGATCTCCCGCAGGTCAGCCAGCAGCTGGCTGCCCTTCTCCTCAGCCAACAGGGCCCCCGTGAACACGCGCCACATGGTGTCCCTGACGGGAGAATGACAAGTCAGTCAACAAACTAACAGACAGTTTAGATACACATGGAGAGGCCTCTGTGACATGCAGAGGTAAATGGTGTCCCTGACAAGAGACGGTCAACAAATCATATCACAATCATATTTCTCAACAGGTGATAAAAGCAAGCATATCCTGGGAGATAATCCACCCAATCAAACCGTATCGCAACTCCACCTGTTTGCATAAATTATTCTAATATTAGGCGAACGCTACATCATCAAAACCTTATAACTACATTTACACAGACAAAGCACCATTCCCTGTGCATTCTACTGTAAGTTGTCATTGTGTAATGAGCAAACGACGCCGATATAGGCAGCCGATATGTCGACAGCCCTCCACTCTGAACGTACACACCCTTACACACAAACTGGCGGCATTAAAACCTCTTTGCAGTTGCCTGGCGTCTGTTGGCGTGGAGGGAGATTAATCATTAGCTCGTCAGAGCTCGCCCTGGGCCACCGCCCACTGCAGCTGCTCCCTGAAGGCAGTCAGAGACCTCAATCTGTCAGCCGAGCGCGCTGTGTGTGTGTGTGTGTGTGCGCGCAAGTCATAGACTTACAGGGAGTGTGGAAACGTGACTGTGTGTGCGTTTGTATGTGCGTGTCTGTCTGTGTGCGTGTGTGTGTGTAGACTGACACAGTGTTATGTAAGGCAGCACAGCCAGTGCTCACCAATTTGGACGCATATACGACTAAATATTTTGCATTTTTGGTAGGGATAGGCCTGCGGTTGGAAGTGTTCTGGTCTGGGTAGTTTTAGGATAGTTTTAGCAACGTTGTGATTCTACCTAGCTGAATCCCCTGAAAGAAATTATGGAAACCAGGAGGCTCCATCGTTTGATAAGCCTGGCATTATGCATAGGTCTCACCTCTGAGTTCCGCGGGGCAGGCCGGCGCGCTGGGTCAACCTGTGGCTGCAGCAGTCCACCATTCTCTTGAGGATGTACAGGCACTCCCTAAAGGTAGAGAAGAAGGGGTAGTGGCTGATCATGCACAGCGAGGTCAGCGTGCTGTCGCGGTTCCGATTGACCATTTTGGCAGTGCTGCGTTTGTGCCGGGGGGACCTGCCGGCATTTGGCTCACCACCGGGCGGTCCCGGCTCCGTGCCTGGCGCAGATGTGGCTGTTGTGTCGGCATTGGCAGGTGTCGGCAACGTGGAGGCAGTGTGGCAGCCACCGCTGCCATTGGAACCCTCGCTGGTCGCTTCCGCTGTCTGTGCCGCCGTTCCACCACTACCTGCCTTATCACGGCGGTGCCCCCCACGCTGGAAGGAGCGGTAGAAGTTGACACAGATACCGTAGCGCGTGATGCCCGAGTCTTTATCAGTGAGTGCGAAGACGAAGGAGGCGTCGTCTCGCAGGCTGACCCGGCGCTGCCGGATGCTCTGGCATCCCTCAGGCTGACAGAAGAAGACCACGTCCGGGGACAGAGGGAAGTCCGGGTGGTCCTCCAGCGGGTAGCGGCGAAGGAGCTGGGGGGTCTGGGACCCGGTATCAGTGCTAGGCTGCCTGGAAGGTAGGATGGAGGGAGAATGGGCATAGAAACAGTATTGTATAAAAAAAAATCACAAAAACAAAGGCCTAACGATATAATGTGAGGTAGTAGGAATCAGTTTGGGATTGGACTGTTATCTCCCAACCATCCCTACAAAGTCCTCACCTGGCTCCGACCACCACAAGGTAGTCCAGTAGACGGGGGCACATTTTCTTTTTCTCCATCTTTGATTGATGATGTCTCTAAGTCATGGCAACACAGACATATACCACCTCTCTGGTCAGTCAGCAGCTGTTCAATGACAAAGAGGCAGGGCTAGGTGTGGGAGGAGCATGCAGGACCTTAGTGGTCATTGTGGACATCTGAGAAAAGAATGGGGAAACCTGTAAAACAAGAAAATGTAGTATGTTACGTCTACGGTAACTAGCTTGTTAATTGTTTACAAACAAATTAGAGAAAGTGCTAGAAAGCTGAACAGCTACCTAGCTAGCTAGTTGACTGCTGTGGTTAGCCAAAAAGACTTGTTTTGATTGGAAGCACGAGCACCACCAATCAACCTACACCACTGCGCGCACACCTGTCGTTACCATGAAAACTAGCATAGCCATGTCAGCAAATGACCGCGGTCTGAATACACACAAATGCAATTTGATCACTTGTAACTTACTCAATGACAGATTTGAAAAACAAAACTAATTTGAGCATTAAGGCCTGCTGTGTGAACAAGGCTAAAGTAGCTAGGGTCATTATTGCCTAAAAGTCAGTAAATTGAACAAGCAGCTAACCACACAAGGCTTATTTGTTTAACAATTTTTTGTAATTCAAGCTTGTCTAGTTAATACTGCTATGACAATTTGAACACGTTTGTTAAAAATTACTAATTTGAGGTAGTGTGTGTCGTGCACATGCACAGTTTCACAGACTCTACAGAAAGGTGAGTTCCCACCCCACCTCAGACAGTGCGGACAACTACCATTGGTAATATGTCCACTCTGTGCAAAAATCTTGAGAATCTATGATCAGTTCTCTTTTTTTGTGACCAACTTTTTAGTTAAGTTAGCCTTTATGCATCATTATGATTACACTTTTAGTTTTGTTTGGGGCTGATGAAAAAGCAGCCAGTGGTTCTCTATTCTATGGGAGTCCTTTTGAAACAGGTGTTTTTCTTGGAGCATTGCTATACCAACATGGCTTCTTGCTAGGATATCAAGACAGCTGGAACATTTAATAGGACCGTTAAGAAAGAATAGCTAGCATTGCCATTGTTTAAAAAAAAGAGTGTATTATTAAATGTAATTGTTATCTTTAGTGTTAATAAGGCTCAGCAAACAGGAGTAATCATGACCATCCCCCACTGCTGAACCACTTAGAGTCCAGTGGATAAGAACCAAATATAAGTAGAATTGTGTATTTTATGATAACATTATGAAACTTGGTACATTAATACTAGATACCGTAACATTTTGCATTTGACATTTTAGTAATTTAGCAGATGCTCTTATCCAGACCGACTTACAGGAGCAATTACGGTTCAGTGCCTTGCTCAAGGGCACGTAGACAGATTTTTCACCTCTTAACCCCTAGGCTACCTGCCGCCCACTTAAGGAACATTTTAAGGCAGTCTGGGAAGCCTGTCAGTCAACAAGGGTGGTCATTTTAATGAAATGGCTGCCATTTGGATTTCCCTGTACTTAGAATGTTGAAACTGGAACAATATAACTCTACCTTTTTGAATGGGATGTATGGGACACAATACTAAGGCTACCATTACTTATTATGCAAGCACTGTTTTGAAACATGTTATATATCATTCTAATCCACAGATACAGATTCACACAATATTTTGAAATCATTAGGGGCATGCTGAAATGTTATCCGATCAATCGAGGGATCAAAATATCAACAAGAATCTGTGATTTGGACAGCATTTCGGGCACATTTCTGGACATGTTTTCAAAGGCATCTTAAAAAACACAATCCATTTGATTAAATTAACACCACTTACTAATGAAGTTATGGCCAATTCAAATTACAGAACAGTAGGGTTGGGCGGTATCCAGATTTCCATACTGTCATACAGTTTCTGTACCATACCGGTGTATACAGTATTACCGAATGTGCTACCAAGGGCCTCTAATTAACAGGGTTCTTGATCCAGGAGGGGATTGAATGTGTCTGCTGTAAACAAGAAACTTGATCATGACATCTAACAAGTTAGCAAACCAAATGCATCTTCACAAGGTCCTTTGCTGTTGTTCTGGGATTGATTTGCACTTTTCGCACTAAAGTACGTTCATCTCTAGGTGACAGAACGAGTCTCCTTCCTGAGCGGTATGACGGCTGCATGGTCCCATGGTGTTTATACTTGCGTACTATTGTTTGTACAGATGAACGTGGTACCTTCAGGCGTTTGCAAATTGCTCCCAAGGATGAATCGGACTTGTGGAGGTCTACAATTTATTTTCTGAGGTCTTGGCTGATAGATTTTCCCATGATGTCAAGCAAAGAGGCACCGACTTTGAAGGTAGGCCTTGAAATAAATCCACAGATACACCTCCAATTGACTCAAATGATGTCAATTAGCCTATCAGAAGCTTCTAAAACCATGACATCATTTTCTAGAATTTTCCAAGCTGTTTAAAGGCACAGTCAACTTAGTGTACGTAAACTTCTGACCGACTGGAATTGTGATACAGTGAAGTGAAATAACCTGTCTGTAAACAATTGTTGGAAAAATTACTTGTGTCATGCACAAAGTAGATGTCCTAACTGACTTGCCAAAACTATAGTTTGTTAACAAGAAATTTGTGGAGTGGTTGTTTTAATGACTCCAACTTAAGTGTATGTAAACTTCCGACTTCAACTGTAGGTCTATAATCAATAGCTGTTAAATGTGCCTGGCTTTATAAATCAACAATATATCTACAGAAATAAGACAGATCCTGCTTCTGTTGCCTGTTTGAGTGTTTGTTTATTAGCCTACTGATTCCGTGAGCACCAAGCCTCATGCAATGAATGACATATCAAGTAAACAACTGTTTTTTTTGCTTTGCTGTAATAAAGGCTTTAAACTGTTTTCGTTAGTACAGCCTCTCTGGTGTTATTCATAATTTATTTAGTGTTCCAAATTGTCTGAAAAATGTAATGTATATTTGTTATTATTACTATTATTATGATCATAAGTAACTTCATTGTTATTAGTAGTACCCCTAGGATAGCAGCCTTGTATAACCACCATTGAGCTGTAGGCCTAAGAGCCCATCCTGTTTAGTCTTAATACCGTAACTTACTTTGGCCTATATTTCAATACTTATATAGGCTACTGTATCAATCATTCATTCATGTCATCACACAGCATACAAGTAATTCTTGACTTGAAATGCAATCAAGCATTTTAAAATATAATAAAAGCCAGCCTTGAATAATTAGTTTAAACAATAAATAGTTGCATTTCTACGTAAATTGCATTCAGGAATGAATGCTCCTGTTTTTAGTCTTTGCTGTAATAAAGGCTTAACAAAAACTAATTTTAAAGCGGCTCTGGTACGCTTATAATTTAATTACTGTTGTTTACATTGTTTCAAAGGGTCAGAAAAATCATATATTGTTTTCTATACAGCACCTGTTTGGCACACATAATACGCACGCAGCGCTTGCTCCTTATCTTTTTATTTATCTCCAGTATTTTCCACAACTAGTCAAATGTATTCCACCCATCTAACTTTCCATGTACCTCCTGAGCAACCAGGAAACATTCCCAGTTTATTTTTCACGCCCTCTGCATCTATTTTGCCGTCACATGTGTTATGGTGTTCAGAATTTGTTATAACCAATTTATTTATGTTATGATATGCTATAGGTCAGGCCCTATTGTGCCATATTCGGACGGGATACGTTTTACTGGGGAAGGTCGGGTAATGTAATTAGGTGCACGAGCACACAACACCACATCTGTCATTTTAGCTATGTCTGAATCTGCCACGTCAGTAATTTTTTACATGGCATGAGAGTAACAACTCCAGCCAGAATAACCTACTGTTTTTTTGGCGAACTCCAATGTCCTCTGACAATACTAGTCCCGTGCGAATCGACATACCTGCGTTTTGAGAGAAATGTCTGCGTTTGACAGGTGTTGCTCGCGGTTCGTGCAAGAAAACAATTGATTCGATAAATTGAACTAAGTGCTGCGCATAAGTTATATATGAATGGCCTACATGTAGTCTATCAACTTTCACAGTGAATGCTTTTGTTTATATAATTGAATATTGCCAAACGTATCAGAAAAAAATATTGAGCCTATTTAATGCAACCCTTGTTGTTAAATCGCAAAGCAGCATACAACTGAACTAAACGTTTGGAAATTACAAGTTAAGTTCAGTTCTTCATTTGTAAATTGGGAGGTCCAGGAACAAAAAGTGAGCGCGGGAAGGGGGTGACCTGGGGAGTTCTGGGGTAAAGAACGCATAAACAATATAAATAAACGTGATAAAAAAAAAAATGCATGTATATAATTACATTTGCATAGTAGCATAGAGTAGAGGAACTTACAGAAGTTGCACACATGGGGACATTTTTTTGTAGCCTAGGATCGGGGAAAATGTTGGCCTTTTATAAACGCATTTCATGCAATTCCACATGATTTTACATGACTGGAGACTTTGGCATAATCTTTTTTTAATACCGCACAAATGATCGAAATGGCAGGCTACTTTGACACTGACAAACTGTGTCAAATAAAAACGACCTTGAATACATCCATAGCCTAGGTCTAGATGTGTGGAGACACATTGTAGGCTACAATATGAGGAGGAAATGAGTCCTAAAAATGCTTTCCAGTTTCACTGACTCACCCAATGATGCGCAACTCACTCGCTGGTGATGGCGATGCGCTCGTGCCAAAAGCCTCTCTCTCGCTCTCTCTTTTTTGTCAAACAAAATAAGTTGATAAAAATATTTTGGTAGTCTACAGCATAGTCTTCTATTTTCAGCAGGAGCCATTTGCTTTCCCTGCAGTTTGTTCAGAACCCTTCAGGCATCTATGATTCTATAAGGAAATTAATGATTAAGCGTTGATACGCGTTGGTCTCAAACATAGGTTACAATGTTGCGCAAACCATAAACCCGGGCCAGCCCAACCCAAATCGATTCTTAGAATATTAGGCCCGGGCTGAAAATCTACTTTTTCACATTACGTTTTTTGTGGGGTCAAGAGAATTAACTTCCGAGTCAATTCGAATATACTTGGAAGGCTTTTATTCAAATTTTTACATTGCAAAAAGTGAAAATTATTTTTCATGCCAGGAGAGGTAACGGATCCGGCCAACTAGGTTCCGGAACAAAACAATCGAAAAGGGAGAGGTGCCGCATCCTGTAGGTAGGATCCGGCTCAAATTAAGCACTAGTTAACTTTCTCATCCATTGCTTTAAAACACATCAAGTGCAATTGCACTGTTTGGCTCACATCTGAAGGCTGGGGGGCATTTAGGACGTACTGCGGATCGCTAAAATATGATAATGATTATGATCACACTTGCTCAATTCAAATATTATGGCGACACTACACCAAAGACGGTTCGGTGTGGTTTAGAATCTTGGAAACCAAGCTTGAATTATCAGTATTTATTTATTTTATTTATTTTATTTTACCTTTATTTAACCAGGTAGGCAAGTTGAGAACAAGTTCTCATTTACAACTGCGACCTGGCCAAGATAAAGCAAAGCAGTTCGACACACAACAACACAGAGTTACACATGGAATAAAACAAACATACAGTCAATAATACAGTAGGAAAAAAAGAAATCTATATACAAAGAGTGCAAATGAGGTAGGATAAGGAAGGTAAGACAATAAATAGGCCATGGTGGCAGAGTAATTACAATATAGCAATTTAACACTGGAATGGTAAAAGAAAACTGTGCAGTAGATGAATGTGCAATGTAGAAAAACTGGGGTGCAAAGGAACAAGATAAATAAATAAATACGGTAGGGATGAGGTAGTTGGTTGGGCTATTTACAGATGGGCTATAAACAGGTACAGTGGTCTGTACACTGCTCTGACAGCTGGTGCTTAAAGCTGTTGAGGGAGATAAGTGTCTCCAGTTTCAGAGATTTTTGAAGTTCGTTCCAGTCATTGGCAGCAGAGAACTGGAAGGAGAGTCGGCCAAAGGAGGAATTGGCTTTGGGGGTGACCAGTGAGATATACCTGCTGGAGCGTGTGCTACGGGTTGGTGCTGCTAAGGTGACCAGCGAGCTGAGATAAGGCGGACTTTACCTAGCAGGGACTTGTAAATGACCAGGAGCCAGTGGATATGGCGACGAGTGTAAAGTGAAGGCCAGCCTACGAGAGTGTACAGGTCGCAGTGGTGGGTGGTATATGGGGCTTTGGTAACAAAACGGATGGCACTGTGATAGACTGCATCCAGTTTGTTGAGTAGAGTATTGGAGGCTATTTTGTAAATTACATCACCGAAGTCGAGGATCGGTAGGATGGTCAGTTTTACGAGGGTAAGTTTGGCAGCATGAGTGAAGGAAGCTTTGTTCTTGCGAAATAGGAAGCCAATTCTAGATTTAATTTTAGATTGGAGATGTTTGATGTGAGTCTGGAAGGAGAGTTTACAGTCTAACCAGACACCTAGGTATTTGTAGTTTTCCACGTAATCTAAGACAGAACCGTCCAGAGTAGTAATGCTAGACGGGGGGACAGGTGCGGTAGCGATCGGTTGAAGAGCATGCATTTAGTTTTACTTATGCTTAAGAGCAGTTGTAGGCCACGGAAGGAGAGTTGTATGGCATTGAAGCTCGTCTGGAGGGTAGTTAACACAGTGTCCAAAGAGGGGCCAGAAGTATACAGAATGGTGTCGTCTGCATAGAGGTGAATCAGAGACTCACCTGCAGCAAGAGCGACATCATTGATGTATACAGAGAAAAGAGTCGGCCCAAGAATTGAACCCTGTGGCACCCCCATGGAGACTGCCAGAGGCCCGGACAACAGGCCCTCTGATTTGACACACTGAACTCTGTCAGAGAAGTAATTGGTGAACCATGCGAGGCAGTCATTTGAGAAACCAATGCTGTCGAGTCTGCCGATAAGGATGCGGTGATTGACAGAGTCGAAAGCCTTGGCCAGATCAATGAAAACAGCTGCACAATAATGTCTCTTGTCGATGGCGGTTATGATGTCATTTAGGACCTTGAGCGTGGCTGAGGTGCACCCATGACCAGCCCTGAAACCAGATTGCATAGCGGAGAAGGTACGGTGGGATTCGAAATGGTCGGTAATTTGTTTGTTAACTTGGCTTTCAAAGACCTTAGAAAGGCAGGGAAGGATGGATATAGGCCGATAACAGTTTGGGTCAAGAGTGTCTCCCTTTGAAGAGGGGATGACCGCAGCTGCTTTCCAGTCTTTGGGAATCTCAGACGTCACGAAAGAAAGGTTAAACAGGCTAGTAATAGGGGTTGCAACAATTTCGGCAGATAATTTTAAAAAGAAAGGGTCCAGATTGTCTAGCCCGGCTGATTTGTAAGGGTCCAGATTTCGCAGCTCTTTTAGAACATCAGCTGACTGGATTTGGGAGAAGGAGAAGTGGGGAGGCTTTGGCGAGTTGCTGAGGGGGTGCAGGGCTGTTGACCGGGTAGGGGTAGCCAGGTGGAAAGCATGGCCAGCCATAGAAAAATGCTTATTGAAATTCTCAATTATTGTGGGTTTATCGGTGGTGACAGTATTTCCTATCCTCAGTGCAGTGGGCAGTTGGGAGGAGGTGCTCTTATTCTCCATGGACTTAACAGTGTCCCAGAACTTTTTGGAGTTTGTGTTACAGGAGGAAAATTTCTGCTTGAAAAAGCTAGCCTTGGCTTTCCTAACTGCCAGCGTATATTGGTTCCTGACTTCCCTGAAAAGTTGCATATCACGGGGGCTGTTCGATGCTAATGCAGAACGCCACAGGATGTTTTTGCGCTGGTCAAGGGCAGTCAGGTCTGAGAGAGAACCAAGGGCTATATCTATTCCTGGTTCTAAATTTCTTGAATGGGGCATGCTTATTTAAGATGGTGAGGAAGGCACTTTTAAAGAATAACCAGGCATCCTCTACTGACGGATGAGGTCAATATCCTTCCAGGATACCCTGGCCAGGTCAATTAGAAAGGCCTGCTCGCTGAAGTGTTTTAGGAACGTTTAACAGTAATGAGAGGAGATCGTTTGACTGCAAACCCATTACGGATGCAGGCAATGAGGCAGTGATCACTGAGATCTTGGTTGAAAACAGCAGGGGTGTATTTGGAGGGCAAGTTAGTTAGGATTACATCTATGAGGGTTCCGTGTTTACGGCTTTGGGATTGTACCTAGTAGGTTCAAATATGATTTGTGTGAGGTTGAGGGCATCAAGCTTAGATTGTAGGATGGCCGGGTGTTAAGCATGTCCCAATTTAGGTCACCTAGCAGCACGAACTCTGAAGATAGATGGGGGGCAATCAGTTCACATATGGTGTCCAGAGCACAGCTGGGGGCAGAGGGTGGTCTATAGCAAGCGGCAACAATGAGAGACTTGTTTCTAGAAAGGCAGATTTTTAAAAGTAAAAGTTCAAATTGTTTGGGTACAGACCTGGAAAGCAAGACAGAACTCTGCAGGCTATCTCTGCAATAGATAGCAACGCCACCCCCTTTGGCCGTTCTATCTTGTCTGAAGATGTTATAGTTAGGGATGGAAATTTCAGTGTTACTGGTGGTCTTCCTAAGCCAGGATTCAGACACTGCTAGGACATCCGGGTTGGCAGAGTGTGCTAGGGCAGTGAATAAAACAAACTTAGGGAGGAGGCTTCTAATGTTGACATGCATGAAACCAAGGCTTTTACGGTTGCAGAAGTCAACAAATGAGAGGGCCTGTGGAATAGGAGTGGAGCTAGGCACTGCAGGGCCTGGATTAACCTCTATATCACCAGAGGAACAGAGGAGGAGTAAGATAAGGATACGGCTAAAGGCTATAATGACTGGTCGTCTAGGACGTTCGGAACAGAGAGTAAAAATAACAGGTTTCAGGGGGTGATAAAATAGATTAAAGGCATAATGTACAGACAATGGTATGGTAGGACGTGAATACAGTGGAGGTAAACCTAGGCATTGAGTGGTGATGAAAGAGATAATGTCTCTAGAAAGATTTAAACCAGGTGATGTCATCGCATGTGTGGGAGGTGGAACTAAAGGGTTGGATAAGGCATATTGAGCAGGGCTAGAGGCTCTACTGTGAAATAAGGCAATAAACACTAACCAGAACAGCAATGGACAAGGCATATTGACAATGAGGAGAGGCATGCTTAGCCTAGTGAACATAAGGGTCAAGTTAGTAGTGAGGCTGGCGACACAGCGTTTCAGACAGCTAGCTGGGGGTAGCAAGCTAGCAACGTCTAGCAGGCCGGCTAACAAAGACGGAGGAAGTCTGTTTATAGCCTCCTCACGCGTTTCCGTCAGTAGACCAGTTGTGATGGGGTTTCGTGTGGTGAAGGGGACCAGGCCAGTTGGCACAACAAATTGTCCGATGGACCTGAATTAGCTAGCAGCCGATATGCTCTGGACAGCGAGGCGTTAGCAGGCCGCAGTTAGCTGATGGGCGTTCAGGTGACGTCGCGTCGGAGGGCGGTTGAAATATCTCCCTCGGGCAGATAACGTCGGCAGTCCACTTGAGAAGGCCGGTAGGTCTCCACACCGGCAGTAGAAGCGGGTCGGATAGGAGTTGTAGCCCAGCAGCGTGCTGAAACTCCTCAGTCAGCCGGGAGAAGGGCTAGCTTCAGGCTAATTGGTGTATTGCTATGAGACCGGCGTTAGCCGATGGCACTCAGGTAGCAGCTAGCTAGCTGCAAGATCCAGTTGAAAAATGTCCAACTTGCGGTAGGGATCCGGGGATATGGAGGGAAAAATAAATAAAAATAGGTCCGTAAGCTCAGGTTTAGTCGTGTTATACGAGGGCGAGAGCTTTTCCGAGCTGAAGGTTAGCTGATGCCCGCTAGCAATAGTAAGCTAAATACTAACGTTAGCTAGTTGTTATTTGACCAGATTCGAAAAAAACAACAACAAAACCACAGATCCGCACCACATTGGGTGAGGCAGGTTGCAGGAGAGTGTTTTGAAGTTGGATTTTAGAGAGCACATATAAAAAGATATGTGAAGAAAATATATAAAAATATTATAAAGACGATATTTACACAGGACAGGACGGGACAAGACAAATACACGTCTAACTGCTACGCCATCTTGGATCTAAGTATGGCCCGATCACCTAAGTATGGCCCGATCACCTGGACATATACTGTAATTCTGTAACTATATCGTTCTCTAGTATTAATAGTCCTTTGCGAATAGGTCTTTAGCAGTGGTGTAAAGTACTTTTTAAGTAGTACTTTACTATTTATATTTTTGATTACTTTTACTTCACTTTATTCAAAAACTCCATACATTTTCCCTGGCACCCAAAAGTACTCGTTACATTTTATGCTTAGCAGGACAGGAAAATGGTCCAATTCACATACTTATCAAGAGAACATGCCTAGTCATCTCTACTGCTTCTGATCTGGCGGACTCACTAAACACAAATGCTTCGTTTGTAAGTTGTTGCGTCCCTGGCAATCTGTAAAAAAATTACAAATAACTGTGCTGTCTGGTTTTGCTTAATATAAGGAATATGAAATTTAAAATTTTACTTTTGATACTTGAGTTTATTTCAAACAAAATACTTCTAAACTTTTACTCAAGTAGTATTTTACTGGCCCACTTTCACTTGAGTCATTTTCTATTAAGGTATCTTTACTTTTACTTAAGTATGATAATTGGGTATTTTTTCCCACCACTGGTCTTTGGTCATACCTGTCACATAAAGAGAGCAAGGGTTGAGGGAATAGGGAATGTTTTTTCTAAACAAATGAAGGATTTCAGTAACAGAACTGACGATTCATGGTCAACCAAGAGTTTTTTTTTTTTATTTCATTCGGGGACAGCCTAAACTCACATGAATATTTTTTATGACCACACCATTGTTGTTGTGATACTCCCTCACCATTCCAACACAGAAAAGCTGCTTTTTAACAAAAAAATTGAACTGGAAGGAAAAACTTCACTCATATTGTATATTTCATAGAAATCTGGAAACACTGGACAGTTACTTAAAGGGAGCTATGTTCATTGTGTATGACACCACAAAGTAATGCTTGCAAGGCCTGTGGCATTCTGGTATGCCTAACAGGTATCTGATATTCCCAGAAAAGCTATGCTGATGTTGAATTATAAGCCCATCTGATGAGGCACTTACCTAACCCTAGAGAGGGCATTTTCTGAGCTATAGTACTGCATCATCTCACAGAAGACAGATCAGGTCTGTCAAATAATCTGTAGTGAGGACTGCAAACTCAAGTGCTTGAGAACATGAGAAGTAATCCAGCTAAGCATTTATGGAGATGTAGCCCAAAGGACAGGGGGTTTGAAATGGGGAAATAAGCTTTCCCCACATCCAACTTTACAACTTCACCAACCCATGACTAAGATGTAGGAATTCAAAATACACATTGCAATTCAACATAATCAGAAAAAGTGACCAGTGAGTTTGTGTTTCATAGGCTGTAGGTCTCATTGCACCACATTCAAAGACCTAGTACTCCTCCTCCAATACAACACATTTAAGATGAATACTTCTATCATAATGAAATACTCTGATTAGGCACTGCTTGCGGAGAATCGCTTGGGCTGCAAGTCTCTCGCAGCTCTCGACCCAGCAAAACTATCAATCTGCCTCGTTGGCAATGGGGTGGAAATGAAGGCATGATTCAGTGATTAGAGCAGACACTTCTGCTTGAAAAGCAGTTTTTGCTAAGAGTCAAAATATATCTCACAAATCAGCCCGTTGACAGAGATTTGAGATTGATAGCTGGGCTGACATCGTAAATTGACAGTAAATGGGCCATTTGGATAGTAAATACCACAAGACATAAACATGTCTCCAAGTACCGTTTTGGCTACAGGACAGATTAACATACTAAAAAGAGACTGAAGCGACTTAATGGAGGTGTGTGTCTGACGTGAAATAAAGGATTGTAGTCTAAAACAGCACCCGTCAGAGGAGTAATTTGAGAGCAGGAGACAATACAAACACAAAAAGGTAAACTATAGCCTAATTGACAGACACCCAACCCCATCTAGTAGTGTGCTCTCTCAAAGTGGACACTTATCACAGCTGTGTTATTCTATACTAAACTCCAGAATTTGTCCTTCATAGCTTGTTCTCCATATTCTTTTAAATAAGGAGCCAATTTGTTTTCAGCACATTTACTTCCACCATGACTGAGCAAAACTCGTTCTCTCATGGCCCTCGTCCCTCTGCAGCAGATATGTTTGGAACATCGACATCGAATCACAATAAAATCACAGTATCAAATCCCAACTTCACTTTGAGCCAATCAGAGAGCACGGACCTCGGACCTCCGAATAACAACGAAAGGAAGAAAAAGAAATAGGCCACTTTTCTCAGTGTCATCCACGCCCTTTTCATAAGAATTGTTCTAACAAAAACAATAAAGCTACATAGAAAAAATTACAAATAAAGGTTATTGTCCTGCTAAAAAGGTGAATTCATCTCCCAGTGTCTGTTGGAAAGCAGACTAAACCAGGTTTTCCCTCTAGGATTTTGCCTGTGCTTAGATCTATTCCGTTTCTTTTTATCCTAACAAAACTCCCTAATCCTTGCCAATGGCAAGCACACCCATTACATGATGCATCCACCACCATACTTGAAAATATTGAGAGTGATGTGTTGTGTTGGATTTGGCCCAAACATAACGCATTGTATTCAGGACATAAAGTTCATTTCTTTGACACTTTTTGCAGTATTACATTAGTGCCTTGTTGCAAACAGGATGCATGTTTTAGAAAATGTTTATTCTGTCCAGGCTTCCTTCTTTTCACTCTGTCAATTAGGTTAGTATTGTGGAGTAACTACAATGTTGTTGATCCATCCTCAGTTCTCCTATCACAGCCATTAAACTCTAACTGTTTTAAAGTCACCATTGGCCTCCCTGAGCGTTTTCCTCCCTCTCCGGCTACTGAGTTAGGAAGGACGCCTGTCTCTTTGTAGTGACTGGGTGTATTGATACACCAGCCAAAGTGTAATTAATAGCGTCACCATGCTCAAAGGGATATTCAATGACTGTTTTGTTTTGTTATTTTACCCATCTACCAATAGGAGCCCTTCTTTGTGAGGCATTGGAAAACCTGCCTGGTCTTTGAATTTCAAACCCAGATTCAACCACACTGCTTGACTGAGGTAACTTACAGATAACTGTTTGTATGAGGTACAGAGATGAGGTAGTCATTCAAAAATCATGTTAAACACTATTCTTGTACACAGAGTGAGTCCATGCAACTTGCGACTTGTTAATAAAAAAATGAAAAGCTGAAATGTCTTGAGACTAAGTATTCAACACCTTTGGTATGACAAGCCTAAAAAAGTTCAGGAGTAGAAATGTGCTAACTACAGGATCGGTGGGTCCCCCACGGGATGGTTGAGCTAACAGGCTAATGCGATTAGCATGAGGTTGTAAGTAACAAGAAAATTTCCCAGGACATTAACATATCTGATATTGGCAGAACGCTTAAATTCTTGTTATTTATTTTTTAATTTCCCCTTTATTTAACCTGGTAGGCCAGCTGTTCTCATTTACAACTGCAACCTGGCCACGATAAAGCAAAGCAGTGCGACATAAACAACAACAGAGTTACACATGGGATAAACAAACGTACAGTTAATAACATAATAGAAAAATCTGTATACAGTGTGTGCAAAATTAAGTAAGGAGGTAAGGCAATAAATAGGCCAATAGTGGCGAAGTAATTACAATTTAGCAATTTACACTGGAGTGATATATGTGCAGTTGAGGATGTGCAAGTAGAAAATACTGGTTTGCAAAAGAGCAGAAAAACAAAAACAAATATGGGGATGAGGTAGGTAGTTGGTTGGATGGGCTATTTACAGATGGGCTGTGTACAGCTGCAGCGATCAGTAAGCTGCTCTGACAGCTGACACTTAAAGTTAGTGAGGGAGATATAAGTCTCCAGCTTCAGTAATTTTTGTAATTTGTTCCAGTCATTGGCAGCAGAGAACTGGAAGGAAAGGCAGCCAAAGGAGGTGTTGGCTTTGGGGATGACCAGTTAAATATACCTGCTGGAGCGCGTGCTACGGGTGGGTGTTGCTATGGTGACCAGTGAGCTGAGATAAGGCGGGGCTTTACCTAGCAAAGACTTATAGATGACCTGGAGCCAGTGGGTTTGGCGACGAATATGTAGCGAGGACCAGCCAACGAGAGCATACAGGTCGCAGTGGTGGGTAGTATATGGGGCTTTGGTGACAAAACAGATGGCACTGTGATAGACTGCATCCAATTTGCTGAGTAGAGTGTTGGAGGCTATTTTGTAAATGACATCGCCGAAGTCAAGGATCGGTAGGATAGTCCGTTTTACGAGGGTGTTTGGCTGCATGAGTGAAGGATGCTTTGTTTGCGAAATAGGAAGCCGATTCTAGATTTAATTTTGGATTGTAGATGCTTAATGTGAGTCTGGAAGGAGAGTTTACAGTCTAGCCAGACACCTAGGTATTTATAGTTGTCCACATATTCTAAGTCAGAACCGTCCAGAGTAGTGATGCTAGTCTGGCGAGTGGGTGCGGGCAGCGATCGGTTGAAGAGCATGCATTTAGTTTTACTAGCCTTTAAGAGCAGTCGGAAGCCACGGAAGGAGTGTTGTATGGCGTTGAAGCTCGTTTGGAGGTTTGTTAACACAGTGTCCAGAGAAGGGCCAGATGTATACAGACTGGTGTCATCTGTGTAGAGGTGGATCAAAGAATCACCCGCAGCAAGAGTAACACCATTGATGTATACAGTATAAAGAGCCGGCCCGAGAATTGAACCATGTGGCACCCCAATAGAGACTGCCAGAGGTCCGGACAACAGGCCCTCCGATTTGACACATTGAACTCTATCTGAGAAGTAGTTAGTGAACCAGGCGAGGCAGTTAATATAACTGCACTGTCCAATTTACAGTAGCTATTACAGTGAAATAATACCATGCTATTGTTTGAGGAGAGTGCACAGTTTTGAACATGAAAAGTTATTAATGAACCAATTAGGCACATTTGCGCAGTCTTGATACAAAATGTTGAACATAAATGCAATGGTTAATTGGATCAGTCTAAAATGTTGCTCATACACTGCTTCCATCTAGTGGCCAAAATCTAAATTGTGCCTGGTCTGGAATAATACATGATGGCCTTCCTCTTGCATTTCAAAGATAATACAAAGAAAAAAACATGAATTTTTTTTGTACCATCTTTTACCAGATCTAATGTGTTATATTCTCCTACATTCATTTCACATTTCCCAAACTTCAAAGTGTTTCCTTTAAAATGGTATCAAGAATATGCATATCCTTGCTTCAGGTCCTGAGCTACAGGCAGTTAGATTTGGGTATGTCATTTGAGGCAAAAATTGAAAAAACAGGCAGATCCTTAATTAAATTTGTAAAAATGTAAAAAAAAAAAAACAATTCCACTTTGACATTATGGGGTATTGTGTGTAGGCCAATGACCAACAAAATCTCAATTTAATCAATTTTAAATTCACACTGACACAACAAAATGTGGAAAAAGTCAAGCTGTGTGAATACTTTCTGAAGGCACTGTATAGGCACTTTTTAACTGCCCACCCGAAACATTGTTTTAGGCCTAGGCTTTCTCCTCAAAATCACAGTCTAAACATGGTTAACTTAGCATTGGAAGAATTGTTACTGGTGAATGTTGGCATGAGATTTAAAAAGTGTTTGGATACCTTGTGAGAATAAGGTCTATGACATACATTTACACGTATTTGATAGCCGCCTTGCTTTCCCATCTAAAACAATTGGCTGGTTCATACCTTACGTACGCAACACAAAAACAGTACGCAAAATGGAGAGCCTGCATTCTTGTGTCAAATTATTAATTGTTGGGCCTTACATGTCTGTGTAGGTTTGCTACGCAACACCATTTTACGTAGCTACTTGTAGTTCTTCCACGTGTCTGTACATAGGGAATAAACTAGGCTTAAGGCGCAATTCATAAAGGAAATATTAGCATACTGAGCGTGTGTAAAACACGCCGGATCTGAGAGAAAAATCTCTAGAAAGAAAGCAGAGAATGGAAGTCTAACGTCCTTGCTCAACTGGTCATGTGACCTGCTTGCTATGCAGTCTATCATATTTTATTCCGCCTACAGCCCTAGCATCAGCCCTGAGGTAATAACGTTCAGCATAGTCGTCATAGCAACCCAACCATGCTTTTTTTCTTGCTCAGCTGTGTGTCAGCTATTCTTAAATCAGAGAATGTTAGCAGGGCACCATGTTATCAGTGGCACCAAAGGTTTTATTATCTAGGCTAAGGGGCCATTTTACAAAATACGATGAGGTCAAATGAGGAAATTAACCATGACAGCTACAAAGCAAAAACCAGGAAGAATGTAACCTATATATATATATATATGGCTCTGGACTAGGCCTGACCAAATGGAGAGCTTGAACAAAAAACCTGACAGGCAAACAAACTTAGCACAGAACGGGAAGAGGACAAGTAGACTCAAAGAATAATATTAATTGGTTCATAAAGTGAGGCTGTGATCTAAAATAGGCATGAATCCTGATGAGTTTCTCTGGCAGAATCTGTACATAACTGGCCTTTCACTGAAAGGTAGCCGAACGTTTGATTACAGCAGCTCTAGTTCATTCAATTTCCTAAATGACGCCTGTAGCTCATTTGTTTAGTTGCTCCTTTCACAATAAAGCCTAATTACGTACCCACAGGCCTCTGATATGGATAAAGATTAATTGTGTGCTCAACTTCAGGTCATGCCCTTACAATATTATGCAGACGTCAAAGGCTGGTACAAACAAATGTCTATGGAAGGTTATTCTCAGGTGTCAAAAAAGGCCCACTCCTATGAATGGTCAACAAAGCAACTAGGGCTATAACGGTCTAGAATCTTAATTTAAGATGCCACCGCATGTACATAGGCATAGCCTTTTTTTCTATCAATAACACAGAGGAAATATTGCCTGAGCCTTCTTCACTGGTTTGTTGACCTTCCTTCTTGGAGTAGCATAATTAACTTACAAATGTGTGGGCGCTAATGCACTAGGGACTTCAGCAGTGAAGTGGCAGCAAATAACAAATCTATGTGGCAATGTAAAAACTGTGCACGCTTGCATCTTGTTGCCAGTAGCCTTCTTTATTTATCTAACTAGGCAAGTCAGTTAAGACCAAATTCTTATTTACAATGACGACCTACCCCGGCCAAACCCAGACGACGCTGGGCCAATTATGCACCGCCCTATGGGACTCCCAATCACGGCCAGATATGATTCAGTCTGGATTCGAACCAGGGACTGACGCCTCTTGCACTGAGATGCAGTGCCTTAGACCGTTGCGCCACTCGGCAGCAGTTCTTAATGGTGTTGAAATGTTGGCTCCACCTAGTATCCATAATTCAGAAGCTAGGCTTAGGCTACATCTAGGGCCAGACCACGTGACCATTTAACAAAGTAGTCCAGGGCCTACAACTACTCAGTGCATTCTGCACTAGAAACTAGATACACTTGCAAGTGGTGCCTTTGAAACTCCACCCAGAAAGACAAACACTCCACAACCAGATCAGCTTACCAGTAGCCTATATCTGATAAAGATGGTTGTGTTCGATCTGATGGGTCAAATATTAGCCTACATGCTCAGCAAAAAGAAATAGCAATGCAGAATACAGTAAAAGCACCAGACCGTCTGGATAGTATGTGTGCCCGGAGATGGAGACATGAAATACAGGCCGTTCGTGCCATTCATTTGCTGTTGGTGTGACATTTGGAGTGGCCATGACTGAAACAGCCTGTAGCAGACTGCAAAAGACTCATTGTGTGTCATTCAGCTGCTAAATGTCAATGCCTCAAGGACCTAGACAACAATTACAAAATAATTCAAACCTGTCCAAGAAACAAGCTACCATTAGGCTGCCTTCCTCCAATTGGATTCAACTCTAATGAATAAGATGTCATAAGGCTGAGACGGAATCTGTGTGCAAAAACTAGGAATTGCCAGGGACCTCACGATACAATATTGTCACAATACATAGGTGCCGATAAGAGATGTATTGCGATTCCATATGTATTGCGATTCGATACTGCAAATGTATTGCTATTTGATGTTCCAAATATATTGCTCAATATACGCTATATTAGCAAAAGTATGTGGACACCTCTTCAAATTAGTGGATTCGGCTATTTCAACCCCACCCGTTGCTGGCAGGTGTATAAAATCGAGCACATAATCATGCAATCTCCATACACAAACATTGGCAGTAGAATGGCCTTAAGGAAGAGCTCAGTGACTTTCAATGTGGCACAGTCATAGGATGCCACCTTTCCAAAAAGTCAGTTCATCAAATTTCTGCACTGCTAGTGCTGCCCCGGTCAACTAGAAGTGCTGTTATTGTGAAGTGGAAACGTCTAGAAGCAACAACGGCTCAGCCGTGATGTGGTAGGCCAGACAAGTTCACAGAACGGGACCACCGAGTGCGGAAGTGCATAGCGCACACAAATCGTCAGTCCTCACTACAGAGTTACAAACTGCCTATGGAAGCAATGTCAGCATATGGAAATGTTAGTCGGAAGATTAATGAAATGGGTTTCCATTGACGAGCAGCTGCAAACAAGCCTAAGATCACCATGTGCAATACCAAGCGTCAGTTGGAGTGGTGTAAACCGCGCTGCTATCAGTCTGTAGCACTGGAAACGCATTCTCTGGAGTGATAAATCACACTTCACCATCTGTCAGTCCGACAAACAGATCTGGTTTTGGTGGATGACAGGAGAACGCTACCTGCCCCAATGCATAGTACCTTCTGCAAAGCTTGGTGAAGGAAGAATAATGGTCTGGGGCTGTTTTTCATGGTTTATGTTAAGCCCCTTAGTTCCAGTGAAGGGAAATCTTAATAATCCAGCATACAATGACATTCTAGACGATTCTGTCCTTCCAACTTTGTGGCAACAGTTTGGGGAAGCCCTTTCCTGTTTCAGCATGACAATGACCCTGTGCACAAAGCGAGGTCCATCCGGAAATGGTTTGTTGAGATAGGTGTGGAAGAACTTGACTGGCCTGCCCTGACCTCAACCCCATCGAACACCTTTGGGAGGAATTGGGAACGCCAACTGCGAGCCAGGCCTAAATGTATACAGTTAGGGCCTAGCTAGGCAGGTAATTTCTGTCCAATAAGTAGCAAAACGTTTAACTGCCACCTTCATTATGCCACATTAATGACAACACCAGAGTTTGTATATCTGGCCTGGAATTGAAGGCCCCCAGCATCAACATACAGGGCTGACAAGATGCACAATTTCCCCACCAAAACCAATAACCCTACTTCATTATAACGTCACTGTGTACACTATGCATACCGTACGTCACTGTGTACACTATGCGTTGCATGCCGGGTTTCGATAGCGGGGGGAAATAGTAATAAGCACATTTTTAACACTGACATAATATTGAAATAGGGTTATTGAAAATACTAATTTTAAAGTAGGGGTAACAGAGCTAGAGCTCATGGTCAAGTTTACCAACGCAACAGCAACACTGGCAAAATAATAGATACACTGTAAACCTCTCAGCTGCCTCATCTGACAAGAGGTGAGCTCTGGGTCGAGCAACCAAAGCCTTCCTTTCTCAGAGAGCAGGAAATCAGAGTAGGCTAGTGTAATGACTGAACCATGTGAGAGAAAGCAGGTCCCCGCAAATCGAATGATCTTCACAGGCTAAATAATGGCACAGGTTAAGGCAACAGCTGAATCTGGTCAGAGTGGTCTACTCTGCAGGCGGCACTGACTGGTTATGTAAGCATTGAGGGGAGATATGATTCACACAACATGCAAACCAACTCTGAGCAGTAACACTGAATTGCAACCTAAATGGAAAGGATGTAGCCTATTGCAGTGGCCTCACATTTTTAAATAGCCAGATTGTCTTGTCCAATAAAGGGACAATGTCTTGTTAGTTTTGCTGTGAACAAAACTAAAACTGCAGAGGGACACCTAGAAACATAGGTACACAAAAGTGCTGTACAGACAGGAATATTCAGAAATACTGCAGTTTAAAATACTGCATTTTCACCATTCACTGGAAGATGGTGCTCTTGATGGTGTTTCAAAACATGAAAATGACTCCATCACACCAGCTGGCTGGCCATGGTCTTATAGTAAATAAACAAATGTGGCTATTTCTTCACATCTCTCTTGGGCTGCCTAAAGGAACGGATCTTGATGTTGTGGCTAGTGTGTCAGCATTCAGACATAGGCCTAATATAATAGATAATTTCTGCCTAGGTGCCTACATGTTATGCTTTCTATCAAATGAAGACGAGACTGACTAGTACAAGCAAAACTGCTTGAGTAGTACTCATGCAAGTATTTAAGCTATAGGCTTGAGATTCTCTCATTTTTGCAATGTCAACATAATTTGCCTGACGTGCAACTGCAGCTAGACAGCGCAAGACTCTTCTGCATGGGTGACAATATACATATTTGGTGACAATGAGTCAAAACACCCTTGACCCCAAGATCCAAGGTAGCCTTTACCTTACTTAACTCAGAGAAATAGGGACATCAGAAACGTTTTCCCTCAAAGACCTCTGCATAGCATCTACACCGTTTCTAGCTAGAAGCAGGCTACCTCAGTGTGTGATTGCGGCCTGCATGAGCCCCCCCACCCCCGAGCACTCCGTCTTCATGCTTGAGTGACACTTTTGATATTCTGGATATTCTGTTTGTCTACGGATTAAAATGTGTCTCAAAAGGGAAATAAAAGTATTATCTGAGTTTGAGGGTGAAGGACACTGTCTACCGGTGTCCTAGCTAGCTAGCTCCCGATGTTGCACCTGCCTACCGCCTGGTGTGTACCGGAGTCCACTTAGCTAGCTATCTTACTAGCTAGCACACCGTGTCCTTTGCTCCCGCCTGCCGAACACCTGGCCTCGCCGTCATTAACAGAACTGCGCGAAAGCAGTGTCCGACAGGCGGGGGCGAAGTACACCGTCTACTGGTGTCCTAGCTATTGTTAGCTACCTATTCCACCAGCTAGCTAGCACCCAGTGTCCTTCACTAACACCTGCCCTCGCCTTCATTAACAGAACTGCGGGAAAACCGTTTCCCCCGACAGGCGGGAGCGAAGTGCAGTCTACCGGTGTGCTAGCTAGCTATCCCGCCTGCTGTGTACAGGAGATAACAGTGTTCTTCGCTCCCACCTGCCGAACACCTGCCTTGCCATCGTTAACAAAACTGCGGGAAAGCAGTGCCTGATAGCTGGGCCGAAGGACACTGTCTACCTAGTGATGCTACGTTTGATCCCGGAGCTCCGAGGCACGTGTCGAAATCGCTAAGCAGTGTACTTCAAAGCAGTGTGTCGATCCCTGTATCAATATATCAGAAGCATGTGATCAATGACGTCCGAAGCTTCGTTGCACCACCACCTGATTGGTTTGGTAGAAGACAAAAAGGCTAAGTTGCGCATGTGCTAGGGATGTGGGACATCATCTCTAATAATTTGGCAGCTCTAAATTATTTTGACCGACAGGTGCCAATAGTAACTGTGTTGGTCAAAGCCTAGAGTAATTAACCTATTCTCAACAGAATTGGGTAGAAAACCTCAAAGCTTAGTTTCCCCATCACTAGGGGCGGAAGGTAGCCTAGTGGTTAGAGAGTTGGGCCAGTAACCAAAAGGTTTCTGAATGGACTCTCCGAGCTGGCAAGGTAAAAATATGTTGTTCTGCCCCTGAACAAGGCAATTAACCCACTGTTCCCCGGTAGGCCATCATTGTAAATAAGAATTTGTTCTTAACTTACTTTTAAAAAGTTCAATAAAAATACGGAGGGTTATCAGCGGTTGGCTTCCAATGTTATAGTGCATTACCGCCACCTACTGTACTGGAGTCCTAGCTTAAAAATGGACCAATAGAAGTATAAAGAGGGATGTAGGAAAGCCCCCCGAATTGCGGGCCGCAATTGCACCCTTCCCGGATAGCTACATAGCCTGGTTTGCTTGCTAGATAGAGCTTAGTTATGATACTACCTCGCGCTGGCTTGACGGAATAATGACGAAGACCGTTAATTATGTTAAACGGAAAAGCAACCGCCAAATGGTTGACAAGTACCATGCCATGTTTAATTACAATTTCAATAAGGACGTGAATATTCTATGTACAACGCCCTGCATTTAATTTTTTTTTTTAATTGTTGCAGTATTTAGCTGATTATTACCATCTATAAATAATCAGCATGCGCCAGTACACAGTTAGAGAGCAAACCAACTCCATCACTTATACGTACGTCACGAGTGCATTAGCTAACAGCTATCGTAAGTAGCTAACGTTAGCTATCATAAGTGGCTGGCTATCCATCTTTAAGTTTGTTTACCATGGCAAGTAACATATTATATTTTATCGAGCAGTACTAATTGACGTTGTCACATTTGTGATAGTTGTGAAATTTGCTACCAAGAAAGATGCGAATCGAAAATGCAAGAACATCTTACCAGTAGCTAGCAGTATGTTAGCTAGGTAGCTAGGAATACCCGCTAGCTGTCGTCGTCTGCCTGGTATGTTATTGGTGGTAGAAAGAAAGCCCGTGAAGAGATGAATTGAGACGTATTTCAAATAGCGAGATGTAATTAGTATCCTGGATCCATTTTCCAGCGATGGTGATTCAACAGCTCTTCAATGTGTGCTTTAAATCCACACCTAATTTTATACTGTGAAATGCTTACTCGTGTATGATTATTGGCTTAAAACCTGTCTTCATAACATTTCCACCAGATCATCTGCCGGGACTGGAGTTCGGTGGATGGGGGCAGACTGTACCACTGTGCCACCTATGTGAATCCAGCCACAATAACGATTAGTCACAAAAGTGGAATTTGCTGTTCGTCTTCAAAATAAAAGTCCCTCATTGAAAGTGATGCAAACGGATGCAAATATTTCGATCATGTCATATTTGGACTATATAATGTTAAACAAGGTGGGAATGTTATACACATTTAACAATCAGTTGAAATCGCACTGTGGATGTATAAGACTTCATAATTGCATTGGGGGCATACTTATTTCACTGTAAAGCCTTACCTATGGCTTGTGGATCAATGAAATGGCGTATCAGTCTTATTTGTTTATTTTATTTTTTACCTTTATTTAACTAGGCTAGTCAATAAAAAATATATATATTTACAATGACAGCCTACCAAAAGGCCTCCTGTGGGTACAGGGGCTGGGATTAAAAATGTAGGACAAAACACACATCCCGACAAGAAAGACCCAAGACAACACAGCATGGTAAGCAACATGACAACAACATGGTAACAACACAACATGGCATCAGCTCAACATGGTAGCTGCACAGAACATGGTACAAACATTATTGGGCACAGACAACAGCACAAAGGGCAAGAAGGTAGAGACAACAATACATCACGCAAAGCAGACACAACTGTCAGTAAGAGTATCCATGATTGAGTCTTTGAATGAAGAGATTGAGACAAAACTGTCCAGTTTGAGTGTTTGTTGCAGCTCGTTCCAGTCGCTAGCTGCAGCAAACTGAAAAGACGAGCGACCCAGGGATGTGTGTGCTTTGGGTCCTGTTAACAGAATGTGACTGGCAGAACGGGTGTTGTATGTGGAGGATGAGGGCTGCAGTAGATATCTCAGATAGGGGGGAGTGAGGCCTAAGAGGGTTTTATAAATAAGCATTAAGCAGTGGTCTTGCGACGGGTATACATAGATGACCAGTTTACAGAAGAGTATAGAGAAAGAGGAGCAATTACTTTAGCCTGCAGCTTTGATATGTTTATTTATCTAGGCATATGTGCTGAGAGAACGACAGTCTACCGTCTAGCCATACTCCAAAGTACTTGTATGAGGTGACTACTTCAAGCTCTAAACCCTCAGATGTAGTAAACACACTTGTGGGGAGAGGGGCATTCTTCTTACCAAACCACATGACCTGGTGTTCAGAACCAGGTTAAGGGGAGAGAAAGCTTTGTTGTAGAGCGTTTAACACAAAATCCGGGGAGGGGCCAGCTGCGTCTACTCAGTGACACCCACAGAACAACTTTGAATAGTTTACACAAATATTAGCATCATAGCTCTTATTGTAGGACTTCGACTGTGGGCCTGTTGTGCATATTTATATTCATATTGCAGTGTACAGCCTTACCTATGGATTGTGGATAAATTAAATGGTGTATCAGTCTACTCAGTGACACCTAGGGCCACAGATATTAGCAGTGTAGCTCTTATTGCAGGACAATGACTATGGGAAATCACTTGTACAGTACAATATGAATGTCAATACGCACAATAGGCTGACGGGGAGGTGATTTCCCACAGTCAAAGTCCCGCAATATCAGCTACGACACTAATATTTGTGTAACCCTTCAGTTGTGTTCTGTGGGTGTCACTGAGTAGACTGATACCCCATTTCATTGATCCAGAATCCATAGGTAAGGCTGTACCGTGAAATATTAATGTCCAATACACAGTGGATTAATTGGTAAGCTTAATGTGGATCATTTCACAAGGGCTTTCAAATCAAAATCATGCTTACTTACAAGCCCCTAACCAACAATGCAGTTTAGAAAATACGAATAATTAATAAAAGTAACAAGTTGTTAAAGCGCAGCAGTAACATAACAATAGAGCGACTATATACAGGGGGTACCGGTACAGAGTCAAATGTGCGGGGCACCGGTTAGTCGAGGTAATTGTATATGTAGGTATAATTATTAAATTGACTATGCATAGATAATAACAGAGAGTAGCAGCGGCGTGGGGGGGGGCAATGCAAATAGTCTGGGTAGCCATTTGATTAGATGTTGGTGCTTCTGAGTCCCGCAATATGAGCTACGATGCTAATATTTGTGTAAACTCTAAACTGTTCTGTAGGTGTCACTGAGTAGACTGACACCCCATTTCATTGATCCCCAATCCATAGGTAAGGCTGTACAGGGAATTACAAGTATGCCCCAAATGCAATTCTCAAGTCTATTTGTATCCATTTGCATCACTTTCAATGAGGGACTTTTTGGGGGGTAATCCTTACTATGGCTAGCTTCACATAGGTCATTGGGAAAACAGGACAGGGAGCTAGAAAGTCACTTTGCTGCCACTACAGCAGCACACACCCTTTTTATACATGTTTTACATGTATTTGTCAAAGGATTGCATTGTGTCACATTGGGTGGATTTGTTATTGGCAGTTCTTAGTCCAATATATTTAACATCCAATTAATTGAAATAAGTTAATGGACAAAAAGCGTTCCCTAAATGGCCAGAAATATTGTAAGGATTGTATAGTGTACCTTTAGTCATCGTTACAATGTATACTGAACAAAAATATAAAACGCAACATGCAACAAGATTTTAAAGATTAAAGATTTTACTGAGTTACAGTTCATATAAGGAAATCAGTCAATTGAAATAAATGAATTAGGCCCTAATCTATGGATTTCACATGACTGGGCAAGGGCGCAGCCATGGGTGGGCCTGGGAGGGCATAGCCACTCGGGAGCCAGGCCCAGCCAATCAGAATGAATTTTTCCCCACAAAAGGGCTTTATTACAGAGAGAAATATTTCTGTTTCATCAGCTGTCTGGGTGGCTAGTCTCAGACACAGGTGAAGAAGCTGGATGGAGGTCCTGAGATGGCGTGGTTACACGTGGTCTGTGGTTGTGAGGCCGGTTGGACGAACTGCAAAATTCACTAAAACGACTTGAGGCAGCTTATGGTAGAGAAATTAACATTCAGTTCTGGTGGACATTCCTGCAGTCAGCATGCCAATTGCACGCTCCCTCAAAACTTGAGACATCTGTGGCATTGTGTTGTATGACAAAACTGCACATTTTAGTGTCCTTTTGTCCCCAGCACAAGGTGCACCTGTGTACTGATCATGCTATTTAATCAGCTTCTTGATATGCCACACCTGTCAGGTGGATTATCTTGGCAAAGGAGAAATGCTCCATAACAAGGTCGTAAACAAGTTTGTGCACAACATTTGAGAGAAATAAACTTGTTGTGCATATGGAACATTTCTGGGATCGTTTATTTCAGCTCATGAAACATGACCAACACTTTACGTGTTGCGTTTATATTTTTGTTCAGTATATTTGGGAGCTGTCACTAAGCATAATTTAAATGACAAGAATAGACCCCAAAAGGACTAGAATTGCATGAAGCCCGCTGTGTAATACAGTAAATACTTGTCAATGCAGTAAAATGCCAAGGTAGAGTTTCCAACTTGGCCAAATTCATTCTGTATTTACAAGCTCTTCTGATAAAAATGTATAAATTGAGCAGTCAACAGTTCTGTTGCTATTTGACCACAGAACACCCAACAAACAAGTGTGGGTAAATAAATTCCCAAGACCGGTTTACTGGCCGTGATACATTTAAGAGTACTAACTACTATAACGAATTTCTTTCAACTAGTGTTGAAATATTTTAAAAAAGCAGCATATTGAAAAAAAATAGGAACAATTACAATTTATTGATGTTGTATAAGTTTACCTCAAATCACTTTGAAATTGTAATAATAGAACAAAAATCGGGAAAATGTTTTTTTCGGAAACAATCTGGCAATAGGCTACAATATTTGTCAGGTTTTAATTTATACATATAAAATAAGAATATACAAGGTCCTAAAGTGTTAAAAAATATTAAAATAAGTTTGCATTTCTATGTCAATATTGTTTACAGCTTCACCCTAAGATGTAGAGAAGGGAATTAAATTAGTTCTGCACACCAGAATGTCATAAATTCTATTACAATCAACTTTCAGTTACCTACAGTATTAACAATAATTTAAGAAACATTGTGTATTCCAAACAACTCAAAACATAATTTAGACCCAAGACCCCATACCATTAAAATCGCATACCTTGTGTTAATGCTTAGTTTTCTATTAATATTGAAAATACTGAAATAATGTCATTTCAATGCAGACAATCATTCGATGGTATGAGTTACATATTGAAGGGAAAAATAGGAAAACTGGGATTGTATGGTTTTGTAATTTGGGTCTCAAGAGTAATTGAAAATAGATGGCTCCACACATGCCCACGGAAGAGCAAACTCTTTGAATAGTGTAGAAGAACCATCTTCAGGTTGAGTCAGCTCCATCAAAGACAATCAGTCTCAATATCATCCCAACTAAAAACAAACAGCCATAATAACCTGATGGTTGACATTGGACTACAAATAGGAGACCACCAACCCTAATATTACACATGATCGTATTTGTTAAGTAATTGCATTGCTTTCTAACTGAAAGCTCCATCTAGTAATTGTTCCATATAGCTTACTCCCTTATCTCTGTGCTACTTTGACATATTGTGCAACTTATGATAATCTCCCCATTTTGGTCTCGGAGTCCTCAACGCTCCTCTCTATTTCACACTGATTTGAGTTGTAAAGTAAGGTCAGAAATCGCAACAAAAAAAGCTTTCCTTCTCTAATTCCTTCTGAATGTTTGTTTAATAAAAGTGTCACAGAGAAGTCATCATACAAAGGACTGATAGAAACAGCAAGAAAAAAAGATGAATAACAGAGCTTAGTCGAGTGAAATGTTATAATGGCCTTATTAGTAATCAAATGGGTAAGACTATAATAACATTCACGAATAACCATTTATAAATAGTTTAAAACGATTGAGTATTTCATTGTTAATAGACATTCATAGATTTATATAAGCGTTTAAACATTTACAATGGTTTATTCATTGAAGTTATGAAGTGTAACCCAGAAATAGTACCGTTGAAGAAAGTACTGCAGTGCCCACACAAGGAGCAAAATTTAATTTATTTTTGCTATTCCAACTATTGTGGGACGCAAAGCACATTTTAGACAAAGTTGCCACTCAGATGTCTTGAATCATGCCGATTTGGTGGAGGGGGAGGACAGTACATATGACTAGATCAGGGATGGGGTCTCAACTTACTGTTGAGAGTTACAATAATAGAAGACAAAGTGCAATTTCAAAATTTGGTTGTGCAGTCACTTAATTAGCCCAGGTCAGCTAAATTAGATAAATTAGCTGGCCGCTAGACTACCAAACTTGTAGTAAGCATGGTCGAATTACCAACCGGTTTATAAATCAGTAATCATATTAAAAACAGCAAACATTTGCCTCCGCCCTATGGCAAAATGTGTAGAATTGCAGGAAATTAACTTTAAAACTAAAATATGTTCTCTTGGCTGTCATGAGGGAGAAGCACTAAAATATTTTGCTCACAAGGTAGGCGGGGCAGATTGTGGGTAAGCAGATGAGTTCAGTTTTTTTGTGCCCCCACCCGCATCAAAGTTGCCCATCCCTAGCCTGAGCTTACTACTCCCTAGTGTAGCATTGAAGTTGTTCCAGTGTATAAGGTCTCAGCTTGTCCGTCACATACCCAGTCATGCTTAAAAATAAATACAAATAAATCACTGCTTGCTTGTGCGTTAGTGAGGGTTGATTGTAGTCGTTTTGTATGGATGTCTTCACTTGTGGGCATACTAAATATATATATTTTGTCATATTAATATATACTTTGTACATGTAAATCAATGTTTGAGTGCATTTACAAATGGTTGGTAGGGGCCCTGCGCTTAAAAGTGGTAGACTATGCATCTCTATACCAACACTTCCAATAACTTTACCTTAAACAATTCAACACCAATCAGAATTGCTTTCCTGTTCCTTCCCCGAAAGGAGAACAAATCAGATGGCTGAATATTAAACTGCTAAATCGCAACAGTATCAAGCTGGTGACCTACCATTCTAACATACATCTGGACAGTGGACACCAATAAGACATTCCTTAACATTGGGAAGCAGTTAGGATCCCTCTATATCCTATCCCATTGCAACACAGGGCTATAACATGTATTTTTCTATTTATTTTCACTATGGGGTTATCATTGATGATGTGGATCTGAGAGTGGAGCTTCATGGCAATTGTCGTTAAAGATAGGTCTATCACGAGACTGACTATCAACAGATATCAATATATTTAATGGTTAACACTGGCTAGCAAGTCTGAGCCAAACGGACCATGGCAGCACAATCTCACAAGCCGTCTCACCTTTAATACGGAATGGGCGAGGGACAGAAATCAGGTGTGCACAAACCTCAATCCATAGAAATACCAATTATATTCATTCTATTTCTTTGCCCCAACCTCCCCCATGAGATTAATGTCCCAGTCTCGAGGATATTGATGGCCCTCTGTCCTGCCAAACTGCACAGAAGACATAAAAAAAATATATAAAAGTTCCTCCAATCTGGCAACCAATATGTAGGTTTGATTCGTCGTGTTTGAGTAGCCTGGGATGCATCGCTTCATTCTCAAGTCTTTTTTTCAATACTTGAAATACAGACCCAATGGTACTGTCCATCCTAGTACATGTTTGCGAAGCGCAGCAGAGTTCCGTGACGGCGTCAGCGGAGTCACTCGTGGACGTCCCAGATTTCAGATAGCAGCGGCGGGAGCTTCTTGTCCTGGAGGCGCAGGGCGAAGACCTGCTCAGAGTGGACGCTGCTGAGGGTGCGGAGGCTGACTAGCTTCATGAGCATGCGTGGAAACATCAGGTGATCCTAGAAGGAAGAGTGAGGTTAATTTAACCCCATTCATCATTCAGTGTTGGGGACCATTACATTTTGTATTTTTAAACCTAACATTTTCATATTACTTTCTATTTGGATTTTCCCACTCATGACCTGAATGTCAATACATTTCCTGTACCGACTGGAATTGAAAACAGAATTCAACTCAATGCGGACTCAAGGGTGTATGTGACAACTGAATCCTCAAAACTCACGTTTGGTCTCTTTATCATGATGTAAGAACGAAGTGCGTCCACGTACGGCTGCTGCAGTCGCTCCACCAGTTCATGGTCCTGCACATTGGGCCGGTCTGGGAAACATACGAATACAGCTGAATGTTTTATATCCAATACAATGCATAGATATCTGTTGAATTGTACTTCCTACATATGGGGAAGGTCTTTGTAGTACCCAGGTCAAGACATTAATATTTTGATATCCCATAACTCTTTGTTTAGAATTCTTCCGCATTTAGGCAAAGGGACCAGCGAGGCGAGTGAAAATAACTTTGAGTGAATGGTAGCGGCACGGAACGTTCACCATCAGAGTGGAAAATAGACACATACGTAGTGAACTCTTCAGCAAACGCATGCAGTGCCTTCAGAAGGTGTTCACACCCACATTTTGTTGTGTTACAGCCTGAATTTAAATGGATTCAATTTAGATTTTGTGTCACTGGCCTACACACTAACCCATAATGTCAAAGTGGAATAATTCCTCAAAATGAAATGCTCAAATGTCCTGTCAATAAGTATTCAACCCCTTTGTTAGTTCAGGAGTAAAAAAAATGAACAAGTCACATGGTGTTTAACATGATTTTTAAATGACTACCTCGTCTCTGTACCCCACACATACAGAGAATTGTAAGGTCCCTCAGTCGAGCAGTGAATTTCAAACACAGACTCAACTTCAAAGACCAGGGAGGTTTTCCAATGCCTCAAAGTGCACCTATTGGTAGATAAAAAAAGTAGTAAAAAAAGTAGACTGAATATCCCTTTGAGCATTGTGAAGTTATTAATTACACTGGATGGTGTATCAATACCCCCAGACATTTCAAAGATACATGCGTCCTTCCTAACTCAGTTGCCGGAGAGGAAGGAAACCGCTCAGGGATTTCACCATGAGGCCAATGGTGACTTTAAAACGGTTCGTTTTAATGGCTGTGATAGGAGAAATCGGAGGGTGGATCAACATTGTAGTTACGCCACAATACTAACATAAATGACAGAGTGAATAGAAGGAAGCCTGTACAGAATACAAATATTCCAAAACATACATCCTGTCTGCCATTTTTTTTACTTTAGTGCCTTATTGCAAAGAAATGAAATTTATGTCCTGAATACAAAGCGTTATGTTTGGGGCAAATCCAACACATCACTGAGTACCATTCTTCATATTTTCAAGCATGGTGGTGGCTGCATCATGTTATGGATATGCCTGTCATTGGCATGGACTAGGAAGTTTTTTAGGATAAAAGAAACAGAACAGAGCTAAACACAGGCAAAATCCTAGAGGAAAACCTGGTTCAGTTTGCTTTCCAACAGATACTGGGAGGCAAATTCACCTTTCAGCAGGACAATAACCTAACACACCAGGCCAAATATACACTGGAGTTGCTTAAAAAGGTGACACTGAATATTTCTGAGTGGTCTAGTTACAGTTTTGACTTGAATAGGCTTCAAAATCTATGGCAAAACCTGAAAATGGCTGTCTAGCAATGATCAACAACAAACTTGACAGAGCTTGAAGAATGTTTTCAAATATTGTACAATCCAGGTATGCAAAGCTCGTAAAGACTTACCCAGACATACTCACAGCTGTAAATCGCAGCCGAACGTGATTCTTACATTTATTGACTCAGGGGTGTGAATAGTCATGTACATTAGATATTTCTGTATTAAATTTTTCAATACATGTGCAACATTTTATAAAACTTTTTTCCACTTAGTCATTATGTGGGTATTATGTGTAGATAATATATTCAGTCCATTTTGAATTCAAGCTGTAACCATTTTAAAATAGGTCAAGGGGTATGAATACTCTTTTACTGTCATTCTATTTATTGAAAAGTTTTTCAAAATATCTATAGCCACATTATTACTTAATTTCCTGACCCCTGGTCATATTTTCACCTGAAACCCTGTAGAATCTTTAAAAACGGCGCTGTTCCCATGAATTTGTTTGTTTTCGGTAAGCTTCCGCATACGATTACTATGGATGCACAATATGTCAGTGACAATATTGGTATCGGCCGATAATAGCTTTGAAATCGATATTGCAAAGAAAATATTTAATATTGGTATCGGCCCAGAATATCCACATCAGTGAATCCCTAATGATTACGATAATGTCCAGACCTTTGTAATAAAGGGACCTTGCATATGGGCTCTGTTCCACACTAGCATACCACTTGACCTCTGACCTGCAGAGAAGATGTTAATGGCGATGAGCAAAGCATACTCCGCCTCGTCCAAGTGCAGGTCGTTCATGCCCTTGGAGAACTCAAAGATGGGGTTGATAAACTCCAACTGCAGCCCTGAGGGGGATGAGAGAGAAGGAGAGGGAAATACAGACAGAAACAAATATGGGTTAAGGGTAAAAGGTCAATGTCTCTACAGAGTATGGCAGGGGTTGCACCAAAGTTACCTTGAGGGGGTGCGGGACCTTCCTTTATTTGAGGGGTACATTTACATATATACACACACACACACACACACACACGTTCAAAAGTTTGTCCCAACTCTGGGATGCTGGCCTTCTAGGCAGAATTGCAAAGAAAAAGCGATATCTCACTGGCCAATCAATACATAAGATTAAGATGGGCAAAAGAACAGACGCTGGACAGAGGAACTCTGCCTAGAAGGCCAGCATCCTGGAGTCGCCTCTTCACTGTTGACGTTGAGACTGGTGTTTTGCGGGTACTATTTAATGAAGTTGCCAGTTGAGGACTTGTGAGGCATCTGTTTCTCAAACTTGACACTAATGTACTTGTCCTCTTGTTCAGTTGTGCACTGGGGCCTCCCACTCCTCTTTCTATTCTGGCCTCCCACTCCTCTTTCTATTCAGCGTTGTACGAGATCTTCCGTTTCTTGGCAATTTCTCGCATGGAATAGCCTTCATTTCTCAGAACAAGAATAGACTGACAAATTTGAGAAGATAGGTCTTTGTTTCTGGCCATGTAGCCTGTAATCAAACCCACAAATGCTGATGTTCCAGATACTCAACTAGTCTGAAGGCCAGTTTTATTGCTTTTTTAAAATCAGGACAACAGTTTTCAGCTGTGCTAACATAATTGCAAAAGGCTTTTCTAATGATCAATTAGCCTTTTAAAATGATAAACCTGGATTAGCGAACACAATGTGCCATTGGAACACAGGAGTGATGGTTGAGGATAATGGGCCTATTTACGCCTATGTAGATATACCATGAAAAAATATTTCCAGCTACAATAATAATTTACAACATTAACAATGTCTACACTGTATTTCTAATCAATTTGATGTTATTATAATGGTTTTTCTTTAAAAAAAAAAAAAGGACATTTCTAAGTGACCAAACTTTAACGGTAGTGTATATACACACAGTACCAGTCAAAAGTTTGGATACACCTACTTATTCAAGGGTTTTTCTTAATATTTATTATTCTACATTGTAGAATAATAGTGTAGACATCAAAACTATGAAATCATGTATTAACCAAAAAAGTGTTAAACAAAACAAAATATATTTTACATTTCAGATTCTTCAAAGTTGCCGCCCTTTGCCTTGACAGCTTAGCACACTAGGCATTATCTCAACCAGTTTCATGAGGTAGTCACCTGGAATGCATTTCAATTAACAGGTGTGCCTTAAGTTCATTTGAGGAATTTCTTAGTGGGACTATCATTTGTTTTTCAACAGGACAATGACCCAACACACCTCCAAGCTGTGTAAGGGCTATTTGACCAAGGAGAGTGATGAGTGCTGCATCAGATGACCTGATGAAAAACCCTTGAATGAGTAGGTGTCCAAACTTTTGACTGGTACTGTATAACAATAAGAAAGTGGTAAACTGTCAGAGAAAGACAACTGATACACATGGGGATATCTTTGTTTTGTCTCCATGACATTCAGAAGATGAGCTACGACCTTCTATAGTTAAGTCAAAGAAATTGGACTTCACTTGAGAAGTAATCTGGTGTGACTGTCGCTTTCAATTGATCTAGTCACTTTTTGTAAAAGATTGAGGGTTAAATTGAAGGTTCATAAATTATAATAAAACATTTGTAAGCGGAATAACATTTTGGGGAAACAGGGTATAGACTTAATTAATTAGTTAAACTACATGGAATTGCAAGAAATGAGCTTCAAAACAAAAATATATAATATTTTTTGTTAAAAAGGGGACCCTGAGGGAAAAAGGGTGGGAGCCCCTGGAGTATGGGGTACAGAACAGGAGGGAGTTGAAGGCGAGCAGCTCGTTTTTGACTGATTTCAGCTTGAATGTGGATCATGAACATCTCAGACAAACAACATATGATGCTGTACCTGCTTTGGCAAAATCCTCCTTGTTATAACTGAAGTCCTTCAGGAACGTGATGCTCTCAATGGCAGGGTTGTATCTCCGCGATGTCTCCAGCAGCATGATCTGCCGAAAAAGAAGGCACATCTCAGTGACTGGGGATCAAGTGAGAAGCATCCTGCAAAGTAGATAATCTACTTGACATATTGAAACATGTGATCCTGAAAACCAACATAATGATATTGAGCCAGACATGATGTGGTCTTGACTAGATTTTTTATTTATTTTTTAATAAATAGGCGAAAGACAATATCAAGCCGGCATTTGTTATTACTGTATTTACCACTTTAACAAACCTGTTTGAGAATATGAGGGGAAAGAGTAATACACTAGAAAAACAATGACTCACCTCAATGGTTGAGGTCTTCAGCAGGGCAATCTGGTCCTCTCTGGTGAGCTCTAGGAAGCCAGGCAACTGCTTGGCAAAGTCCACAATCTCCTGGACCGACATGATGGCCAGCTCAGTGAAGTGGGCAAAGCGCTGCTGCCGCACCTCCCTGTTCTGGGGGTCCTGACTCTGGGGCCACGGCTGGAAATTAGATGGGAAACAAAGACAACAATAGATTAATGAACAAATTATTAAATCCATCAATAAAAAAAATAAAGACACCTAATACAATGCAGAAATTTCACCATGTGCTCAGAGCTGCTGAACTACCAAAAATTGTCTGGATGAATAACAGTTAATTTGGCCAAAATTCAACAGTAGCAATATTTTGTGCAGTATTCTTGGCTAACATGTCTTTGAACATGCTGAGGTGTTGTGTAAATATGTGGAATGCAGAAATGTTGTATTCCACCTCCATATCAAGATCCAATTCTTACATTAGTGCAACTGTCAATCAATCAAAACTGTTTAAGATATCTAAGAATGCCATATGTTAGTAGTTTGCCCTGTGGCGTCAAAGGATTGGGACACTCAGAGACAATCACCGTGACTTTGGGCCGGTCGATGAACGAGCGCTTGTTGCACTGCTTCTGCATGGCCACCAGCTTCTCGATCATCTCCAACTGCTCGGGGGCCAGCGGAACCACTTCCGGGCACCGGGGTGGGGGTCACCACGGCAGACGTGCGTGCAGTCTCTTCCTCGTTCTTCTTCATCTTTTTCACTCGGATCTGCTCCTCTGAGAGAACGCCTGGGGGTGCCAGGAACACAATCAGCACAGTAATGAAAAGTAGGAAAAAGTTTGGGAGGTCAATTTCAATGATGTACTTCAGCTTTTTTAGAGATCTTGCCAAGACATCTCCAATCAGTATCTATACATTTAAAATAACGCATCTTGGTTTTTTTTGCAAAACCCCAACATTTCCCGACAGATCTAAGGAAAAGGTCCAAAGAAAGCACAGGTGTTTTTGAAGATAAAAGGTGTATATAAATGGTTGCCACAGGGAACTGTAGCTCAACAATAAAGAGACAACTCACATTGCTCCAGCATGCCCGCTTCACGGCACTTGCGCAGCCGGCACTGCTGGCACTTGCGGCGCATGTACATGTCCATCTCACAGCGGCCGTTGCTCTTGCATGAATACTGGGCACTCTTGATGACGCTGCGGCGGAAGAAGCCCTTGCAGCCCTCGCAGCTCAGCACGTTGTAGTGGAAGCCTGAGGCCTTGTCCCCGCACACGCTGCACAGCTCGTTCCCCAGCATCTTGGGGGCTGGACCCTTCTTCCTCTTCACCGGCTGGCCCTCTGTGGAAATATGTATGTACTGTTAATAGATGATATGCAAATATCAGAGAAAACAGTAAATGCACATGTACTGTCAATATACTATATGGAACTATCTGGGAAAATATAGGCATGTACTCTAAATATATAAGATGAGACGGATTAGCCTGATGCTTGGACCAGTCGGACAGGTTTGATGACGACACTGAACATACAGGTGTCAGGTCTCCCTTACAAAATAGGTCTCTTGAACTCAATGGGAATTTCTGGATAAAAAATTCAAACCAAAATACAAAAACATGCGCACCGGTGTTGGCAGGCATGCTGCCGGCGGGGTCGGCCTTGATGTCGCTGGGCTCCATGGGCAGTAGGCTGCTCTTCTCAGCTAGTGAGGAAGGCCCTTTCTGGGGGGGGCTGGAAAACCCTGCATGGTGGGGTGGTTCCAGGGGGAGGAGGTTGCCCTCATGCTTCATTTCTGCACTGCTGCGGTCGTCACCACTGCAGAGGCAGTCCAGCTGCTGCTCTGGGGCCCCGTCAAACACCTCACCTGTGATACAGAAACACATATTGTAGGGTGTCCAATCAAAAACACATCTTTTGACCAATGGGTAAAATAATGTTAATTGTAGATCAGTGGTTGTCAACTGGTTTTGCCTCAGGAATAAATTGAACCAGGTTGTCTCAGTTGTGACCCAATATTCACATCACGAAAAAGATTCACCAAAATACAATCTGGAAAACAGTTTTTTTATGCTATATTGATAGTAAATGTAGCAATTATATGACAAGGGAACAACCTTTCCACCTCTTTCAATGTCAATAATAAAATGTTGCCCATATTCTTGATGACCTCACTGGTTTGAGACGACAAATCTACCAAAAATAGCATTGCTAATAGCTTTACATTGAAAATACTGTGATTAAAGAAAAATTGTTGAGAGATGAAATTATTAAAACATTTACATGTGTCATTTATCTTATCCAGAGTGACTTACAGTAGTGACTCCATACATTTTCATACTTGTTTTTCTAATGTAAGTACATTGTCATTCCACATTTTATTTTTTTATTTCACCTTTTTTAACCAGGTAGGCAAGTTGAGTTCTCATTTACAACTGCGACCTGGCCAAGATAAAGCACAGCAGTTCGACACATACAACACAGAGTTACACATTGGAGTAAACAAACATACAGTCAATAATACAGTAGGAAAAAACAAATCTATATACAATGTGTGCAAATTAGGTAAGATAAGGAACTTAAGGCAATAAATAGGCCATGGTGGCGAAATAATTACAATATAGCAATTTAACAATGGAATGGTAGATGTGCAGTAGATTAATATGCAAAGTAAAAATACAGGGGTGCAAAGGAGCAAGATAAATAAATGAATACGGTAGGGAAAGAGGTAGTTGGTTGGGCTATTAACAGATGAGCTATGCACAGGTGCAGTGAGCTGTGAGCTGCTCTGACAGCTGGCGTTTAAAGCTAGTGAGTGAGATAAGTGTCTCCAGTTTCAGTGATTTTTGTAGTTCGTTCCAGTCATTGGTAGCAGAGAACTGGAAGGATAGGCGGCCAAAGGAGGAATTGGCTTTGGGGATGACCAGTGAGATATAACTGCTGGAGCGCGTGCTATGGTTACCAGCGAGCTGAGATAAGGCGGGGCCTTACCTAGCAGGGACTTGTAGATGACCTGGAGCCAGTGGGTCTGGCGACGAGTATGTAGCGAGGGCCAGCCGACTAGAGCATACATGTCGCAGTGGTGGGTGGTATAAGGGGCTTTGGTGACAAAACATACCTGGTTTAAGTTCAGACTGGAGTATTATTGTATTTTACACACAACCCATTCAAAACCGTCAGTTGAGAATCGCAGAGTGTAAATAATTCCCAATAAATGTTTTACCCTTGTAGGATGGGCAGAATTTGGGTGACTAAATAAAAGGAGCCCCCCCCCCCCAGCTAGACTGGATTCCGTGCAATAATTAAGGCAACTGGCTACCTGACAGGCTCACTTTTCCTTTTGAACTTTTCTTACAAAAACAAGCGTGTGTCTGAAATGTCAACCGAGCGTATACCAAGCTTTTCATTTTCAAATCCTTTTACGTTTAATTCTGCTCACGTCATGCTAATTTAACTTTTTGCGACCAGCGTTAACAACTTTGAAATCCTCAAAAGTTGTTACGGGAAACCTGCACAGCTATGTCAACAGAGCCCGGTGCTTATTATTGGATGTATTAGGTTACGAAATCTGACTTTTTGAATATAATGTTAAATGATATGTTAGAGAAAGACCCCATTGAACGAGTCAGAACAAGAATAAAATATATTTTATTACATAAGAAAACATGTCGCCCACTATGGGCAGAGTTGATGGACAACCTACAAATTGAGACGTTAGACCACTTTACTGTGGCTTTGCTTTTGAAATCATACATGGCCTCATCACCTTTCACATAGGACACTCAGTTCTAATATTAAAGTCACAAGATGAGAAGTTCCCTTTTAGGCCTAAATGGGCTCCGACAACATGCAACAATTCCACCTGAGAACAGTACTAGACGTCAATGATATAGACCTATCTGTAGTTGTAAAAGAATACAAGTATAATTTTTTTAACACAACTTGAAGCTACAAAGTAGATGTTTTACTGCCGATCGGCTGGTAACGCTAGGTTCTACGACAATGTATACAAACAGCAACGTCTTCCTGTTACACAATTGGTTCTAGGAGGTTGAAAACAATATAATAGCACTTCACATCCCTGAAAGGGATGGGTTTTGGATTATGAAAAGGTAAGAAAGTAATCATACTAAACCAGTTCATTTATTTAAACATTTTCAATACATGACTAAGCCAGTTAAAGTTCTCATCTGTATTCTTAAAAATAATGATCTAAAATTGTCACAAATTATAGAAATTCTGTAGTGTACTTTGTGGAGTGACCTACAACGTCAGTGCTCCCAATCTGTGTAATGACACACGGGGTCGACTGAGAACCCAGCTGATGAATGGGAGTTAATGTAAATTCACCTCAACAGTTCAAGGACCCAGTCAGATCATGACTAAAACATGGGGCTCTCTTACCATGACCAACATCTGTGATATCAGTCGCAGACAGTGTGGACATCTTCTGCACAGCAGCTTGTCATTACGAAAATCAAATCTGCACCTGAGGGTAATAAAATAATATCATATAACTATAATATAAGAGCCAATAGACACAAAATACCATACTTAATTTCAAGGAAAATGCCATAAAGAAGTGAAAAAGTAGAAAGTGTGCCAGATCAAGTGCACCTATATGTGTAGTCTCAATTAAATAGCCTAGTCTACAGGCTATGTAGGACGCGGAAGCACAGCACTTGTCTATAACTTCCTAAATATGACAGGCTATAGTTTATATATAGACTCCAACACCGACTGGTCCACATTTTTTCATTTAGCAGATGCTCTTATCAAGGGCACAGACAGGTTCACCTTGTAAGCTCTGGGATTCGAAACAGCAACCTTTCAGTTACTGGCCCAACTCTAACCGCTAGGCTACCTGCTGCCACCACTTGTGCAAAATGCGCCTAAAAGTTATGCAAAACGTAGCTCAAGTCAAGAAAGTGTCCACTCTCCTATATTTCGGCCCACAACTCCTCTTTCAAACTACGTCTACCCTGTTGGCTGATATAGCCCAATAATACCGCTAGCCTAATATAAAATGGGCCACGTAAGAATCTCTGGTATTTTAACCTATTTCTTTGGCTATTCTCACACATTATAATTTTGACTAGATTTTCTCCTGTCAAAGCCATTACACTCTTTTAAAGTCACAATTGGCCTCATGGTGAAATCCCTGAGCAGTTTATTTCCTCTCTGGCAACGGAGTTAAGAAGTATCTTTGTAGTGACAGGGTGTATTGATACACCATCCAAAGTGGAATTATTAACTTAACCATGCTCAAAGGGATATTCAATGTCTGCTTTTTACATTTTTATCCATCTACCAAATAGGTGTCCTAGGTGCATTAGAAAACCTCCCTGGTCTTTGTGGTTGAGTCAGTGTTTGAAATTCACTGCTCAACTGAAAGACTTACAGATAACTGTATGTGTGGGGTACAGAGATGAGGCAGTCAAAAATCACGTTCAACACTATTATTGCACACAGAGTGAGTCCATGCAACTTAAGCAATTTTTTACTCCTGTCAAAAGGAGTTGAATACTTGACAAGACATTATAGCTTTTCATTTATTTGTTCAACTTTAGTTGAAATTGTCGGTCCGTCACCTGGCATTAATTTCAACGTCCACAAACGTTTTTTTTGGTCCTTATTTGGCCTTAAATTTGGCCCAAATCTAGACATCCATGATTGGTTCAGATTTGTCCGGTCCAAATCTGAACCAATCATAGACGTCTAGGTTTCAAAAGTTTGAACAGTACAATAGGAGTATAGTACACTAAAGAAAAGTACTGTACTATACTATAGAGTATAGTTCAGTAGAGAACAGTCTTGTACAATAAAATAGAGTGGAGTAGAGTTTAGTACAGTACACAGTAGAGCACACTAGAGTTGAGCAGGGGTTGCATTAGAGTTCAGAAATCTGCATTTTCAAAACGCTGACCTTCAAAATAAAATCTGCGTCTTAAACCATTTCATCTGCGTTATATTGAAAGTCAGTGTTTTTCTACTTCAATAGAGTGATCAGGGGCGTGCAACTATAGGTTTTCCTTCACAGAAAATACATTAGCGCAACACATTCGGCATAAAATAGCTTCATTTTCATCAGATGACAACAGAAGTGCAATGCTATTTATAGCAGCCACAAGTAAATGAGCTTACAATTGAAAGAAATCAAGGTATTTTTTGTAAAAATTATTCATGGCCATCATATTTCTAATGTTTATCATAGAAAGAATGTAGCCAGCTACATTTTTTTAATGCTCTGCTTAAAGTTCATCTTGCATATTAGCGGAGAAAAGTAGGTTACACCTAGAAAAGTGGCTACACCTCAGTCAGAGCGTTGTCTGCTGATAAAATGCCCATTTGTGAATTCTCATCCGAGTGGAGAAGTGCGACTGAAGTACAAAATTAGTGCTTACAATATGTAGCATTTTAGATCTTAGTTTACAAAACGCAACAAGATATTTTGTGTGAAAAATGCTGAATTCTGCGTTAACACGACCCCTGTTGAGTACACTATTATGTAGTGTACTATACTTTACTGTAATCTACTGAGCTATAGCGTGCTGTACTTTGATGTCCAAACTTGTGCAACAGACTACAATTGGTTCTGATTTGGTCCTGTCCAAAACCACCAAATTTGGTCGTTTGGTGCCGGAGCTCATTAAAATAAATAGACAAAGTGTAGAATAATACCCAAATATGCAAAGGAGGATAATGCATATGTTTACCTTTGTGTAGCTATTTAGGATACAACACCATGAAGAGAATGACATTCATATCCATAACTATGCAATTCTGTGTAGTACAGATCAGGGACCCGTGATGAAATTCCGTTACCGGGTGTAAATACACTTCACTTACTGTAGTCTTAGAGCAATTCCATTACTGTGGAACTGCCCATAACTAGGGCTTTACAGTGATGTTGAAAACTTAAGACATTGAGGTTAAGTGGGTTGAAATCTGAAAATGCTGTCTTTATTCATGAAAAAGTTATTCTGAATTGTCCATGTGGTCTATATTAAAAGGTCACTTCATTTAATCTAACAGGCTTTAAAATATCAAAGGGATGCAAATTGTACTCTATTTGTAGAACAATTGATTGATACCAACTGATTCTTTAAGAACATAACTGAAAAATGCCTCATGAGCTAAGTTCAACTGTCCCCATCAGAACCCAAAGCTTACTTTACTCTAATGTTTGCAAACAATGTAAGTTTAAACAAACTGTATAGCCTCAAAACTAATGACATCGTATAATTTTGACAATGTTGCATTTTTATTTTTGCACTAACAAAAACGCCAGTATTTTTCCTACATCAGCATTGTTCAAACATGATCAACTAAGAAAAAAAAGCAGGACGGCAGGTGGCCTAGATTAAGAGCGTTGGGAAAGTAACCGAAAGATCGCTGGTTTGAATCCCCGAGCCGATTAGGCCCAAAATCTGTTGATGTGCCCTTGAGCAAGGCACTTTGTGGGTTACAGGAGAAATTAAAGTGATGGATAAGAGCGTCTGCTAAATTACTACAATGTAAAACACTTTCAGCGGATTGCCGTCTGCCCTATCTTCAGGTATAAGCATTGACAATGATTCAATTAAACATTTTGGCAAATGTAGGCATAATAAAACGTAAAAAAGTTCAACAGACTTATTTAGCATAGATCTGTTACTCGTTTGAGCGGCACAAGTGGATTGTGTGTCAGTAACTTCAGTGTGTTTAGGAGATTTACCAGAGACTTGAATTGGGCATCTGGGGTTCAACATACCTTTGAAGTAATGTCTTTTTATGATCTGTCCATCTTGCCCATGTGAGACAAACCTCATTCAATGTGGCTGCTACCCTGGCATTGACAGATGAACAGCTTTAAGGACAGGCCTGTTTTTGTTCCACTCAAAAAAAAATACGAAATCCCTCTGTCCCGTGGAAGTTTAACGACAATATCTTGAGAGAAGAAAACCCTTCTGCTTGTCAACACTGTGGGAGTCAGAGAGAAACAGAAAGAGGGAGGGGAGGCAGGGTGAAAACAGGAACACAGGAGAGGTAACTATCGGTCGTTTGCATGGCTCTATTATCCCCATAGGGCCTTGTGCTGCTCAAGTCTTTTCCTCTTGGAGTGTGTCTAACCAGCCACTTCTCATAAACACAACACACACAAAAAGGGGCCTAAAGTAGGCTAGTTAACAGGGAACTAACAAATCACAAGTTGGGGGTGTAACAGTACACTATTTGTACGAAACCGTTTGGTACGAGGACCTCAGGTCTGTCCTCTCTGTGAACCCAAATTAATTAATTAATATATATATATATTTACAAAATGAAAAAACACTAGGCCTATAGGCTATGCCGTGTTGCAGGCCCATCTATGCCTTGAGTAAAACATTTCCGTTAAAACAATGCACGTTGGAATCAAAATTCGAATCTTAATTGGCGAATTTGAAACTGTGCTTTTGTGAGGCACATCCAAGAACTAGTTTAAATCTCCAGTTTGGAAACATTACGTCTTCCCGGATTACAACAGCGAAGGACAGGGACTGGGTAAAACGTTAGCAGTATGTCGCCACGCTCAACGAGAATAGCCTTCGCAGCTGCCAACACCTCAAATATGTCAACACATTTTAGGGTTCTCTCTACAGACCCGGGTTCGATCCCAGGCTGTGTCGCAGCCGGCCGCGACCGGGAAACCCATGAGGCGGCGCACAATTGGCCCAGCGTCATCCAGGTTAGGGGAGGGTTTGGCCAGCCAGGATGTCCTTGTCCCATCTCGCACTAGCGACTCCTGTGGCTGGTCGGGCGCAGTGCACGCTGACACGGTCGCCAGGTGTACAGTGTTTCCGCCGACACATTGGTGCGGCTGGCTTCTGGGTTAAGCAGGCATTGCGTCAAGAAGCAGTGCGGCTTGGCAGGTCGTGTTTCGGAGGACGCACGGCTCCCAACCTTCGCCTCTCCTGAGTCTGTACGGGAGTTGCAGTGATGGGACAAGACTAACTACCAATTGGATACCATAAAATTGGGGAGAAAAATATTTTTTTTTATATATAATTGTACTTCGTAAAGTGCAGATAACCCCAAATAACTAATGAAGTAGTATTTTCAGATATTTTTACACCACTGCTTTTTACGTCACTACTGACAACCCCAAATAGGCAATAGTTGTTTTATTCCATTGTTTGTAAGCAAGTTTCAAAATAAGTTTAAAACTAGCTTTTTGATATCATGGACTGTCAGTCGTATCCATAGCACTATCTATGATTACCAACAACGACGACGAGACGGCCTACAGGGAGGAGGTGAGGGCCCTCAGAGTGTGGTGTCAGAAAAATAATCTCTCACTCAATGTCAACAAAACAAAAGGAGATGATCGTGGACTTCAGGAAACAGGAGAGGGAGCACCCCCCTTCCCGTCTCTGGAACTCATTACCATCCCAACTCAGAAACATCGATTCATCTTCCCATTTCAAATCACAACTCAAAACACACCTGTTTAAAACTGCCTATCTCACTTCACGTCAACTGCTCTGCTTCTTTTGTTGTTTTTAATGCTGTTCTATGCTTTTAAATGTCTTATGTTTCCCTGTACGGTGTCCTTGAGTGTCAAGAAAGGCGCCTTAAAATGTATTATTATCGACGGGACAGTAGTGGAGAAGGTGGAAAGTTTTAAGTTCCTCGGCGTACACATCACGGACAAACTGAAATGGTTCACCCACACAGACAGCGTGGTGAAGAAGGCGCAACAGCGCCTCTTTAACCTCAGGAGGCTGAAGAAATTCAGCTTGTCACCAAAGTCACTCACAAACTTCTACAGATGCACAATCGAGAGCATCCTGTCGGGCTGTATCACCGCCTGGTACGGCAACTGCTCCGCCCACAACCGTAAGGCTCTCCAGAGGGTAGTGAGGACTGCACAACGCATCACCGGGGTTAAACTACCTGCCCTTCAGGACACCTACACCACCCGATGTCACAGGAAGGCCAAAAAGATCATCAAGGACAACAACCACCCGAGCCACTGCCTGTTCACCCCGCTATCATCCAGAAGGCGAGGTCAGTACACGTGCATCAAAGCTGGGACCAAGAGACTGAAAAACAGCTTCTACCTCAATGCCATCAGACTGTTAAACAGCCATCACTAACATTGAATGGCTGCTGCCAACATACTGACTTAAATCTCTAGCCACTTTAAATAATAGGAATTGGATGTAACAAATGTATCACTAGCCACTTTAAACAATTTTGTATATAATGTTTACATATCCGACATTACTCATATCAAATGTATACACTGTACTCTAAACCATCTACTGAATCTTGCCTATGCCGTTCGGCCATCGACTCAAATCTCTAGCCACTTTAATAATTATAATTGGATTAAATAAATGTATCACTAGCCACTTTAAACGATGCCATTTATATAATGTTTACATATCCTACATTACTCATCTCATATGTATATACTGTACTCCATACCATCTACTGCATCTTGCCTATGCCGGTCAGCCATCGCTCATCAATATATTTATATGTACATACTCGTATTCATTCCTTTACACTTGTGTGTATAAGGTAGTTGTTGTGAATTTGTTCGATTACTTGTTAGATATTACTGCATGGTCGGAACTTGAAGCACAAGCATTCCGCTACACTCGCATTAACATCTGCTAACCATGTGTATGTGACAAATACAATTTGATTTGATTTGAATGTGAGAGTGATTAGGCCTACATTTCTCCAGGCCCATTTCTAAGAGTTAAGGCAAAACAAGAGGCTGGGCTGACGTTGAGATGAAAAACTAAGGAAGGACTGTTCCTTTAAAGACTTTTTGCCTATTCAAATGTACTGGTCAATGTACTGTTTCCTAGGCTAACAATTCCCTCTTTAGAGGACAGGAAAGATGCAGCTGGTTTGAAAGTTTGAGTTGACTGGGTGAATGAGGATATTTGGGCTGTAGGCCACTGACCTAAAGTAACCTCACTCAAAGTCCAATGTTCTGTTGAGCTTGTCAGGTACCTTTGTCCAGGGAATGAGTGCTTCTGTTCTCAAAGGCAGGTAGAATTTAAATCGTAGGAGGCATTCACAATTCATTTTAAAATCTTAAGGGGAAATCTGCATTTACTACATCATTTTTTAAAATTATTATATTCATGATATGCAGCCATTGATTCCTGAAGAGGCCTAATTCAAAAACCTTAAAGATATCCTTTTGGTCATAGATTATGAATTTATTTCCATGGCTTGAGGGAGTGGACAATGTATTGTAGTGGAAGAGAGTGAAAGATTGATGTGTATGGTTATTGAGGTTGGACAGGGATGGAAGGGATTTGGGGGATGGGGGAGGGTTTGTTAGAAGTTAGCTGGGCTCTTATTTTCTTAGTAGTACAGGATTAGATAAGAGGGTTTAGTTTCTCTTAATGTTTCTTTATTCGTTTAGTCTGTAAGCTGTGATTGACTACACACCCCAGTACAGTAGGTGGCGGCATGCACCTGTTTGCGGACCGCTATAATCTTTTAGAAGGGGTAGACACCTGTCTCAATCAATGACTATTAAAACCTACCCAAACCAGAAACCATGGATAGATGGCTGCATTCGTGCTAAACTGAAAGCGCAAACCACCGCATTTAACCATGGTCGAATAACTACAATAAGGCAATAAAACAGGCAAAACATCAGTGCAGAGACAGTGATCACAATTCAGTGGCTCAGAAACGAGACGTACGTGGCAGGGTCTACAGACAATCACAGATTACAAAGGGAAAACCAGCCACGTCGTGGACACCGTCGTCTTGCTTCCAGACAAGCTAAACACCTTCTTCGCCCGCTTTGAGGTTCACAGTGATATCGACGCGACCCGCTACCAAGGACTGCGGGCTCTCCTTCTCCGTGGCCGACGTGAGTAAGACATTTATGCGTGTTAACCCTCGCAAAAAGCTGCCGGCCCAGACGGCATCCCTAGCCGCGTCCTCAGAGCATGCGCAAACCAGCTGGCTAGAGTGTTTACGGACATATTCAATCTCTCCCTATCCCAGTCTGCTGTCCCCACATGCTTCAAGATGGCCACCGTTGTTCCTGTACCCAAGAATGCAAAGGTAACTGAACTAAATGACTGTCGCCCCATAGCACTCACTTCTGTCATCATGAAGTGCTTTGACTAGTCAAGGATCATAATCACGTTTAACTTACCTGCCACCCTAGACCCTTCTCAATTTGCTTACCGCCCCAATAGATCCACAGACGATGCAATCGCCATTGCACTGCCCTATCCCACCTGGACAAGAGGAATACCTATGTAAGAATGCTGTTCATTGACTATAGCTCTCTGATTCAGAGGGGTTGGGTTAAATGCAGAAGACGCATTTCAGGTGAATACATTCAGTTGGACAACTGACTAGGTATCCCCCTTTCCCCTAGCTCAGCCTTCAACACCATAGTATCCGCCAAGCTCAGGACCCTGGGTCTGAACCCAACCCTGCACGACTAGGTCCTGGACTTCCTGATGGGTCACCCCCAGGTGGTGAAGGTAGGAAACAACATCTCCACTTCGCTGATCCTCAACACTGGGGCTCTACAAGGGTGCATGCTCAGCCCCCTCCTGTACTCCCTGTTCCACCATGACTACGTGGCCATTCATGCCTCCAACTCAATCATCAAGTTTGCAGATGACACAACATCAGGAAAAAGCAGAGGGAGGAAGCCCCTATCCACGTTGACAGGACCGCAGTGGAAGGTGGAAAGCTTTAAGTTCCTTGTGTACACGTCACTGACAATCTGAAATGGTCCACCCACACAGACAGAGTGGTGAAGGCAGCACAACAGCACTTTGTCTTGACCCCTAAGACCCTCACATACTTTACAGATGCACAATTGAGAGCATCCTGCCGGGCTGTATCACCGCCTGGTACGGCAATTGCACAGCCCGCAACCGCAGGGCTCTCCAGAGGGTGGTGCGGTCTGCCCAATGCATCACCAGGGGCACACTGCCCACCCTCCAGGACACCTACAGCACCCAATGTCACAGGAAGGCCAAAAAGATCAACTACCCGAGGCACGGCTTATTCACCCCGCTATCATCCAGAAGGCGAGGTCAGTAGAGGTGCATCAAAGCTGGGACCAAAAGACTAAAAAACAGCTTCCATCTCAATGCCATCCCTGTTAAATAGCCATCACTAGCCAGCTACCACCCGGTTACTCAAACCTGCACCTTAGAGGCTACTGCCCAATATACACATAGAATCACTGGTCACTTTAATAATGTTTACATACTGCTTGACTCATTTCATGTGTATACTGTATTCAATTCTACTGTATTTTAGTCAATGCCACTCCGACACGGCTCGTCCTAATATTTATATTTCTTAATTCCCTTATTTAATTAGAGATGTGTGTATTGTTAATTGTTAGATATTACTGCACTGTTGGAGCTAGGAACACAAGCGTTTCACTACACCCGCAATAACATCTGCTAAATGTGTATGAGATTAGATTTTAAAATAGACAAGATGGTTAAAATAGACAAGATGGCAGCGTACCCATTGTTGGATTACTTCATGGAGCTAAACATTTACTTTAATACCAGAGCATTTTCTAAATTCAAATTAACCACCTGCAACTACAGACATTTTACAAGATACATGTTTGGCCAAATCGAAAATGAAGATGGTGTCGCTAAGGTTGATTGAAAACTCTGTGCTAAGCCAAACAGTACCTACCCTGTAAAGGCTAATGGAACATCATAATATTGTTAGCCCGTTACAATCTCCTAGCTATGCACAATCACATTTAACATCCATGATCAAAAACACAACTAATCTCATTTGTAAGAATTCTGTCTGACAAGTTGATCACAGGCTTCATTAGTCACCATCATCTTGATGTCAAAATTTAGCACGGGGCGGCAGGGTAGCCCAGCTATTAAGAGCGTTGGGCCAGTAACCTTATGATTGCTTGTTCGAATTCCCGAACCGGCTAGGTGAACAATCCGCCGACGTGCCTTTGAGCAAGGCACTTAACCCTAATTGCTCTTGTAAATAAGAGGGTCCGCTCTGGATAAGAGGGTCTGCTAAATGGCTAAACTGTACCTATGAAATTGTGCCTAGCTAACTTGTGACAACACTGTCCTGTTATTGAAGTTATGTTGCAATCTATGGCAAGATCCCAACGTATTATTTCGCAATCAAGTCATCATGACCATTGGGGTAGTTAGATAGCTAACCGCTATCAAACTAGATTGTTTTCTGATGACATCAGTAATGTTGACGTTAGCTAGCTACGTATGTAGCGTTAGTTAGCTAGCTACTAGTAGTTACCTAACTTGTTAGCAAGTTGTTTAACGCAGCAAACGAGACACACCTCATTTAACTTGGTAAACACTTCACATTTTAGCTGTTAGCCATAGATTTAGCTATGGTCTTCTGTGGCTCGTCGTGCGCTGTTTTTCTATAGCTAGTTAATTAGAAAAGAGCTTACTAGCTAATGTTAAACTAATACAGGCAGGCTTAGCACGCTAACGTTAACTAAGGCTCAAGGGCTAACTCTGGGTGGTGGTGGATTCGAGCTAGTAAGTTCGTCAGCTAGCTATTCCAGTAGACCGAATAAGAAAAAGACAACTGTACCATGTCTAAACTGGCATCTCAAGAAGACAAACTATCCTACGCAACACAAAAAGTCCGAATTGGTGGCTTGCCTGAGTTTGTAACCGATAGTTACCCCGTTTCGTAGCGACTAGCCAGACAGATCCCACGAAGTCCTGCTGCACGGTTGGGGTAGTCAATCATGTGACTTGAGCAGGAAATAGGTAGAGCTAGGCCTAAATAAATTTCCCTCGACGCAACAAAGATTTCTCGGAGTTGACACACATAGCTAGACACAACTAAAAGGAATACATTATTACGAATGCCACATATTTAACTGCACCACCCCCGGCCAAAACTTATCGGATCGATCGCACATGACGTCACGACGACAATTTGTAAACTCGCTCCATTTTGAAGAGGGATCGCAATGTATGCTGCATTCAAAACAACTGTGAACTCGGAATAGGAAGTCAAATCATGACCTCGGTGATCTTCATGTCGGAGATATAGAAAGAGGCCCGAGTTCTGGAGTTGGACTTCCAAATTGGATGACCGTTCAAATCTCAGACCGTTCTAATCCGAATTCGTTTTATTCCGAGTTCCAAGTTGTTTTGAACGCACTGAACTCGGTTATTTCCGAGTTCCAAGCTCCCAGTTGTTTTGAACGCGGCAGGCTTTCTGGAATATGTGGGGACTTTAGCAAACGTTATCATCCCTGACATGTTTTATTTTATTTGTTTAACCTTTATTTTTTCAGGGAGTCATACTGATTACAAATAAATACATACAAATAAAATTAAATATGAAGGAATGATTTTACAAAAATGGCTCGCCCTGCCCGGATATTCGTCACTCGTTCATCCCGCGATGAATGTGTTTTCTGCCACGGGTAGCTTGTGGGTGCTTTATGTGAGCTACAGTAAATTGTGATGGCATGTATATAATTATTAATATATACTTAGTAATATATGCCTACTGTATGATAGCTAGCAAATAATTAATTAGCTAAATAACGTTAGCCTGCCTAGCTGGAACTTCTGAAGAGGTTCCAGCGGTCTAAGGCACTGCACCTCAGTGCTTGAGGCATCACTACAGACACCCTGGTTCGATTCCAGGCTGTATCACAAACAACGGTGAATGGGAGTCCCATAGGGCGGCGCACAATTGGCCCAGCATTTTCGTGGTTTGGCCGGTGTAGGTCGCCTATTTATTGCCTACCTCCTCACGCCATTTGCACACACTGTATATAGACTTTCTTTTTTCAATTGTGTTATTGACTGTACGCTTGTTTATTCAATGTGTAACTCTGTGTTGTTTGTGTCGCTTCTTTGCTTTATCTTGGCCAGGTGGCAGTTGTAAATGAGAACTTGTTCTCAACTAGCCAACCTGGTTAAATAAAGGTGAAATAAAAAAATATATTAAAAAAAGATTGTAAATAAGGATTTGTTCTTAACTGACTTGCCTAGTTAAATAAAGGTTAAAAGTATTGGGGCTTCCCTATATGCTGAGGATTGAGCTATTTGGAAGAGGGGAAGGAATATCTCTCATGTGACCAAATCTTTTCAACAAGCTATAATGAATTTTGAAAGATGGTTCAGTTTTAAATTGTCAGTGGTGAAATCTTGCTGGATATTCTTCTCGAAGAAGAAAGTTGCTGATAATATACTGTTGTTTCTGTATGGACAGCCTTTGTACAAATATTTGGGTCTATGGTTCAAAAAGCAATATACAATGGAAGAGCATGTCAAAAATGTTGAAACAAAGTGTAAGAAGGTGGTGAATCTTATGCGTTTGGTGTCTGGTTATGAGTGGGGTGCTGACAATCATTGATGAATATTTTATAGAGCCCTGATCAGGACGACAGTTGATTACTGGTGTATAGTTAATACAGCGGCGAAGACTTGGCTTCAGAGGCTGGACAGAATCCAGAATATAGTTTTATATATAGCTTTAAGGATATATAATGGTGCATTTTAAATCAATATCAGTTTCTTACTAGTGGAGGCAGGTGAGATGCTTTTGGATATACAGCGGAAAAAAATAGATATTAGCTTATTGGGTTAGGCTGTGTGGTTGACCATCCCACTACTACTGTTCTACATGACTGTTGGGAACATACTAATAGACAAGGCAGTGGTTTTGGTTGGACAGTTGGAAATGCTTGTTGATTACAGTGGTTTGAGGTTGGCCCTTCTGTGGTGATAGAGAATGTTCCTCCATGGTGACTCCCAGATCCTGTTGTTGATCTAACCTTGGTAGAGAAAAGAACATATTGGTCAGAAGTCAATGATATAGTGAAACTGATTGACAATTACATTGGTAAAAGTTTTTATGCATTTTTTGCGCTTTTCACAGATGGATCCAAGGGTCGCACAGGAGCAGGCATTTACGTTCCTGAATTTGATGTGCAGATACAGTGAGGGAAAAAAGTATTTGATCCCCTGCTGATTTTGTACGTTTGCCCACTGACAAAGAAATGATCAGTCTATAATTTTAATGGTAGGTTTATTTGAACAGTGAGAGACAGAATAACAACAACAAAAATCCAGAAAATGCATGTGAAAAATGTTATACATTGATTTGCATTTTAATGAGGGAAATAAGTATTTGACCCCCTCTCAATCAGAAAGATTTCTGGCTCCCAGGTGTCTTTTATACAGGCAACGAGCTGAGATTAGGAGCACACTCTTAAAGGGAGTGCTCCTAATCTCAGTTTGTTACCTGTTTAAAAGACACCTGTCCACAGAAGCAATCAATCAGATTCCAAACTCTCCACCATGGCCAAGACCAAAGAGCTCTCCAAGGATGTCAGGAACAAGATTGTAGACCTACACAAGGCTGGAATGGGCTACAAGACCATCGCCAAGCAGCTTGGTGAGAAGGTGACAACAGTTGGTGCAATTATTCGCAAATGGAAGAAACACAAAAGAACTGTCAATCTCCCTCAGCCTGGGGCTCCATGCAAGATCTCACCTCGTGGAGTTGCAATGATCATGAGAACGGTGAGGAATCAGCCCAGAACTACACGGGAGGATCTTGTCAATGATCTCAAGGCAGCTGGGACCATAGTCACCAAGAAAACAATTGGTAACACACTACGTCGTGAAGGACTGAAATCCTGCAGCGCCCGCAAGGTCCCCCTGCTCAAGAAAGCACATATACATGCCCGTCTGAAGTTTGCCAATGAACATCTGAATGATTCAGAGGACATCTGGGTGAAAGTGTTGTGGTCAGATGAGACCAAAATGGAGCTCTTTGGCATCAACTCAACTCACCGTGTTTGGAGGAGGAGGAATGCTGCCTATGACCCCAAGGAAACCATCCCCATCGTCAAACATGGAGGTGGAAACATTATGCTTTGTGGGTGTTTTTCTGCTAAGGGGACAGGACAACTTCACCGCATCAAAGGGACGATGGACAGGGCCATGTACCGTCACATCTTGGGTGAGAACCTCTTTCCAGCCAGGGCATTGAAAATGGGTCGTGGATGGGTATTCCAGCATGACAATGACCCAAAACACATGGTTAAGACAACAAAGGAGTGGCTCAAGAAGAAGCACATTAAGGTCCTGGAGTGGCCTAGCCAGTCTCCAGACCTTAATCCCATAGAAAATCTGTGGAGGGAGCTGAAGGTTCGAGTTGCCAAACGTCAGCCTCGAAACCTTAATGACTTGGAGAAGATCTGCAAAGAGGAGTGGGACAAAATCCCTCCTGAGATGTGTGCTAACCTGGTGGCCAACTACAAGAAACGTCTGACCTCTGTGATTGCTAACAAGGGTTTTGCCACCAAGTACTAAGTCATGTTTTGCAGAGGGGTCAAATACTTATTTCCCTCATTAAAATGCAAATCATTTTATAACATTTTTCACATGAGTTTTTCTGGATTTTTTTGTTGTTATTCTGTCTCTCACTGTTCAAATAAACCTACCATTAAAATTATCGACTGAGCATTTTTTTGTCAGTGGGCAAACGTACAAAATCAGCAGGGGATCAAATACTTTTTTCCCCTCACTGTATGTTGAAGACTAATAGACGAATTGTCAGTATACTCAGTTAAACTGTTGGCGATAGTAGTTGCCCTCTAGTGGGTGGAGGACATACAACCTGTCAGAATTATGGTGGGCTCAGATTCCCTGTCTGTGTTCAAAAGTTTATCATCTGGAAAATATAATAGGAGTGACCTACTATTGGAAGTAATAAGGTTATTATGCAGAATTGAGAGACTGGGTGTGGTAGTGAGATTCGGCTGTGTCCCAGCCCAATTGGGTGTGGAAGAGAATGAAATTGTAGACCAGTTAGCCAAAAGAGCTTTAAAACAAGATATAATTGATATTAACGTTCCACTGGTTAGAGGTGAGGCGAAACGTAAGATCAGAGCCATTTTGATAGATGTGTGGCAGAAGAGATGGGACTCTGAGCCCAAGAGCCGGCATTTACAGTATATGCCCTCCAAAGAAAGGTCGGTGGACCAAGATGTGTAGGTCAGATTAGGAAGGAAGAGGAGGTGTTTGCTCCATTGCGCCTAGGACATTGTTCACTGAACTCGCCATTACAGCTGGTTGGCAAGCATGTGAATGGTTTGTCTCTGGAGTGTACGGTAGATGAAACGGTGGAGCATGTGTTATATTGTAAGTATGTTGAAGAAAGGGAAAGATTGAAGTGTAGGGTCATTGAGGTTGGTGGGGTTTGGAGGGATTTTGGTGATGGGGAAGGGGAAGGGTCTATTGGAAGTTAGCAGGGATATTTTATCAGAAGTACTGAGTTAGGTAAGAGGATTTAGAAATGTGGCGCTAATGTTGTAAACCGTGATTGACTACACACTCCAGCACAGTAGGTGGCGGCAAACGTTTGTTTGCAGACCGCCATTATATCATAGAATAAGAATCACAGGAGTTGGACTGGAAGCGTGCTTCTGATAGTTTGTGTTGCTGCAAAACAAATAGGCATCAGACCATACGAGCAGGAGGTTCATCATGCCTGTCACCTGTGCAGTAAACGGTTGCACCAACAAGTTTATCAAAGGGTCAGAAATAAGATTTTACAGGTAAGGAGTAAAGGACTTCAAGCTATCGTTAGCCAGCTCTTTCTTCAAATGTTGTTAGCCAGCTAACTAGCTAGTCAATGTTGTTGAGTCTAGTTAGCATGCTAGCTAAATTAGGTGTGTGTTAATACGTGCGCGCAAGAGAGGGAATGCATGCATGTGTCAGCTGCGCTTGCTTGTGTTAAGCAGTGTTTTTTGTTCTTAGGTTCCCCATCAGTAAACCTCTGCTTTCCAACCAATGGGTACAAAGTTTGGGGATGAAAAACTTCATCCCTACACCTAACACTTGCCTCTGCTCAGAGCATTTTAACCCAGATTGTTTCCGAGACTACAATGGCAAACAATTTCTTAGGGAAGATGCAGTGCCCACCATTTTCGGTGCTGATTCATCGAAGGTAATGTGTGGTTTCATAGTTGCTCAACCGAGCTTTGCCTACTGTCTTTATTTTTTATTCAACTAGACAATAAGATGTTAAAAGATCAATGTTAAAAACATTGCAGCCTGAATTACGAAAAAGGGGGATAATGACCAAGGACACAAATGCAGCTAATCGCTTCGGGGCACCGTCAGACCGGGAGAGGGCTAAGGCGCTGGAGAAGAGCAAGACCAAAGAGAAACGACAGAGTACCCGGGACACTGGCAAGGTGTGTCTCACAGGTTTTCTCGCTCACTCACATTTCATGCTTGAATTTTTTTTTGTAAATCACCCTCACTGATGTTTTAAATGAATGTTAGTGTAAATCCTGTTGCAGCTTATGAGTTTGAATTTTTGCACAGTTAAGTGCTGTTTTTCAGAGCCTTTTGTTTTAACATACACGAGCATACTTCCCCTGTCATCAACATTCACTCAGTTCATTTTTTTTGTTTTTGCAGGGAAGAGGTGATGGCAGAAGACGAGGAGGAGGACGAGGAGGAGTCTCCTCAAACACTGACCGGTAAGAGTGGACACATGTTTACAGAATCCATCACTGCATTGGTGCACTGCTCCGCTACTTTCCTCGAAGGCTGCAATGTATGCTTGTTTTCATTATTGCATTTCAAATGGTTGCTTTTTTTTTTACTGGAGAGACTAGTCAGTGAAAATTTGTATCAGGGAGAAGGTAATCCAGCAGAAAGCAGTGTCATTCCGTAAATGATGCACAACCAAGTAAGCAAGACGCAGACTTTAGTTACTTGCAGAAAGCAGGTCAGAGAAAAAGGACAGGGCTGTCATACGTTCCTGTTTTTGTGTATTTGCAGACAGACTATAGGGGCGAAGAGCAAAGTGTATGACAGCAAAGGCCGCCTGCTCTCCTGCGGCAAGGACATGTGTGACTGCCTGGACGCGGACTGCATGGGCTGCTTCTACCCCTGCCCCGAGTGCGGCTCCCGCAGGTGTGGCGTGGAGTGCCGCTGTGACCGCAAGTGGCTCTACGAGCAGGTTGAGGTGGAGGGGGGAGAGATCATCCGCAACAAGTACGCTGGCTAGTCTCCCCCACACTTAGACCTTGAACTATGACTGTTGTTGAGATCAATAATATTTTTTCTTTCTGTAAAGCGAGAATAAGAAATGGTCTGAAGTTGCCGAAAGAGAAACTTGATTCGATTATGTATCGAGTTAAGGAATAATACTCCAACAGTGGTTTCAACCAGGTGTTATAGACACTGCGAATGTAGTTGAATTCCTGTACAGAGGATAATTCAAGGAAGTGTATGCACATACACTTCACCGGTGCCTTCCTACGAGAACTCATGCAAGGGGGAAAAAAATGTATGACGGAGATTTGTTTTGACCATTTTTGGAAGTATGCATGCATGAAGAATGTTTCATTTTCTGCATTATGGTTTTTGCAATTCTCCACTTGTTTTGATTCGTGATTACATATATTTGTTTTGTGCCCACAGCTGTCAATTACATTAATTCATATTAAAATGTGAGTGTCCAGAATCCAACCCTTGTGGTCAGCCCTACAAAAAGTTTATAATAATTATCGGTGATGTGACTGGTGGCTTCCTCAGTATTGTATGTGTGGTTTTGCATCAATTTCCTACAAATGTCCACAAGGTGTTAAGCGGCCAAAACTAGTGTGCTGCTTTACCACAGATGAGCTCCAATAGAGGGTGTTTTGTGCAATTTCACAATTATTTTCTGTGACCTATTAGGTTTTTTTTTTGTAGTGATAAATGACCCATAGTCAGTGGTGTAAAAATACTAGAACGTACTACTTTAGTAGTTTTTTTGGATGTTCTGTACTTCACTATATCTTGACTACTTTTACTTCACTACATTGCTGAAGAAAAGAATGTACTTTTTACTCATTACATTTTCCATGACACCCAAAAGTACCTTTTTGAATGTGTAACAGAAAAGAAAAGGGTCTAATTCACACTTATCAAGAGAACATCCCTACTGGCTCTGATATGGCGGACTCACTAAGCACATGCTTTGTTTGTAAGTTATATCTTAGTGTTGGACTGTGCTCCTGGGTATCAATAAATAAAACACAAGGCTCTGGTTTGTTTAGTATAACTGTTATTTATACTGTTACTTGATATTTAAGTATATTTTAACAATTCCATTTACTTTTGATACTTGAGTATTGAAAAGCAAATACTTTGATTTAAGTGTTTATTGTGCTAGCACATCAATGATGGAAACAGTACCATAAAATAGTTACTGTTGCTTAACATAGGCTGTTGGAGCAGCCACAGTTCAACTCTACAGTATTACGTTTCTAGTGGGTTTACTACGCAGCTGGGTGTTGCCATGCTTATGCAATCACAGTTGGTGTTGTCCGTCTTGCATTTGATGCAATCACAGCTTTTGGCAACAGGTATGAAAAAGGGGTTGGTCCTGGGTGGACAGCCTTCCAGGTAGACTTCCTCGTAGGACCACTCCTTGAAGTTACACCCCCCCCGGGAGCGTGGCAGCAGTTTGCTCTGATAGTTCAGATCCTGCCAACAACCGCATTCATACCTAAGGAGTATTTCAAATACATGTGTTCAGCAGATGTTATTGCGGGTGTAGTGAAATGCTTGTGCTTCTAGCTCCGACAGTGCAGTAATATCTAACAAGTGATATCTAACAGTTTCACAACATACAGTCGGAAGTTTACATACACTTAGGTTGGAGTCATTAACACTTGTTTTTCAACCACTCCACAAATTTCTTGTTAACAAACTATAGTTTTGGCAAGTCTGTTAGGACATCTACTTTGTGCATGACACAAGTCATTTTTCCAACAATTGTTTACAGATTATTTCACTTATTCACTGTATCACAATTCCAGCGGGTCAGAAGTTTACATACACTAAATTGACTGTGCCTTTAAACAGCTTGGAAAATTCCAGAAAATTATGTAATGGCTTTAGAAGCTTCTGATAAATGATGTCAATTAGCCTGAGTCAATTGGAGGTGTACCTGTGGATGTATTTCAAGGCCTTACCTTCAAACTCAGTGCGTCTTTGCTTGACATAATGGGAAAATCAAAAGAAATCAGCCAAGATCTCAGGAAAAAAATGTAGACCTCCACAAGACTGGTTCATCCTTGGGAGCAATCTCCAAAACCCTGAAGGTACCACGTTCATCTGTACAAACAATAGTACGCAAGTATAAACATCATGGGACCACGCAGCCGTCATACCGCTCAGGAAGGAGATGCGCTCTGTCTCCTAGAGATGAACGTACTTTAGTCCGAAAAGTGCAAATCAATCCCAGAACAACAGCAAAGGATCTATATCCACAGTAAAATGAGTCCTATATCGACATAACCTGAAAGGCCGCTCCGCAAGGAGGAAGCCACTGCTTCAAAACCGCCATAAAAAAGCCAGACTGCACATGGGGACAAAGATTGTACTTTTTGAAGAAATGTCCTCTGGTCTGATGAAACAAAAAATATAACTTTTTGGCCATAATGCCAACGTTATGTTTGGAGGGAAAACGGGAATGCTTGCAAGCCGAAGAACACCATCCCAACCGTAAAGCACGGGGGTGGCAGCATCATGTTGTGGGGGTGCTTTGCTGCAGGATGGACTGGTGCACTTCACAAAATAGATGGCATCATGAGGCAGGAAAATTATGTGGATATATTGAAGCAACATCTCAAGACATCAGTCAGGAAGTTATAGCTTGGTCGCAAATGGGTCTTCCAAATGGACAATGACCCCAAGCATACTTCCAAAATTGTGGCAAAATGGCTTAAGGACAGCAAAGTCAAGGTATTGGAGTGGCCATCACAAAGCCCTGACCTCAATCCCTTAGAAGAATTGTGGGCAGAACTGAAAAAGCATGTGCGAGCAAGGAGGCCTACAAACCTGGCTCAGTTACACCAGCTCTGTCAGGAGGAATGGGCCAAAATTCACCCAACTTATTGTGGGAAGCTTGTGGAAGGCTACCTGAAATGTTTGACCCAAGTTAAACAATTTAAAGGCAATGCTACCAAATACTAATTGAGTGTATGTAAACTTCTGACCCACTGGGAATGTGATAAAATAAATAAAAGCTGAAATAAATCATTCTCTTATACTATTATTCTGACATTTCACATTCTTAAAATAAAGTGGTGATCCTAACTGACCTAAAACAGGGAATTTTTACTAGGATTAAATGTCAGGAGTTGAAATGTAATTGGCTAAGGTGTTTGTAAACTTCCGACTTCAACTGTATATCCAAAATACTCGTACATCTAATTAAGGAATGGATTAAGAATATACATACATACAGTGAGGGAAAAAAGTATTTGATCCCCTGCTGATTTTGTACGTTTGCCCACTGACAAAGAAATGATCAGTCTATAATTTTAATGGTAGGTTTATTTGAACAGTGAGAGACAGAATAACAACAAAAAAATCCAGAAAAACGCACGTGAAAATTTTTATTAATTGATTTGCATTTTAATGAGAGAAATAAGTATTTGAACCCTCTGAAAAACATGACTTAGTACTTGGTGGCAAAACCCTTGTTGGCAATCACAGAGGTCAGACGTTTCTTGTAGTAGGCCACCAGGTTTGCACACATCTCAGGAGGGATTTTGTCCCACTCCTCTTTGCAGACCAAGTCATTAAGGTTTCGAGGCTGACGTTTGGCAACTCGAACCTTCAGCTCCCTCCACAGATTTTCTATGGGATTAAGGTCTGGAGACTGGCTAGGCCACTCCAGGACCTTAATGTGCTTCTTCTTGAGCCACTCCTTTGTTGCCTTGGCCGTGTGTTTTGGGTAATTGTCATGCTGGAATACCCATCCATGACCCATTTTCAATGCCCTGGCTGAGGGAAGGAGGTTCTCACCCAAGATTTGACGGTACATGGCCCCGTCCATCATCCCTTTTGATGCGGTGAAGTTGTCCTGTCCCCTTAGCAGAAAAACACCACCAAAGCATAATGTTTCCATCTCCATGTTTCACGTGGGGATGGTGTTCTTGGGGTCATAGGCAGCATTCCTCCTCCTCCAAACACGGCGAGTTGAGTTGATGCCAAAGAGCTCCATTTTGGTCTCATCTGACCACAACACTTTTACCCAGTTGTCCTCTGAATCATTCAGATGTTCATTGGCAAACTTCAGACGGGCATGTATAGGTGCTTTCTTGAACATGGGGACCTTGCGGGCGCTGCAGGATTTCAGTCCTTCACGGCGTAGTGTGTTACCAATTGTTTTCTTGGTGACTATGGTCCCAGCTGCCTTGAGATCATTGACAAGATCCTCCCGTGTAGTTCTGGGCTGATTCCTCACCATTCTCATGATCATTGCAACTCCACGAGGTGAGATCTTGCATGGAGCCCCAGGCCGAGTGAGAGTGACAGTTCTTTTGTGTTTCTTCCATTTGCGAATAATCGCACCAACTGTTGACACCTTCTCACCAAGCTGCTTGGCGATGGTCTTGTAGCCCATTCCAGCCTTGTGTAGGTCTACAATCTTGTCCCTGACATCCTTGGAGAGCTCTTTGGTCTTGGCCATGGTGGAGAGTTTGGAATCTGATTGATTGATTGCTTCTGTGGACAGGTGTCTTTTATACAGGTAAAAAACTGAGATTAGGAGCACTCCCTTTAAGAGTTGCCTGTATAAAAGACACCTGGGAGTCAGAAATCTTTCTGATTGAGAGGGGGTCAAATACTTATTTCCCTCATTAAAATGCAAATCAATGTATAACATTTTTCACATGCGTTTTTCTGTTTTTTTGTTGTTGTTATTCTGTCTCTCACTGTTCAAATAAACCTACCATTAAAATTATAGACTGATCATTTCTTCGTCAGTGGGCAAATGTACAAAATCAGCAGGGGATCAAATACTTTTTTCCCTCACTGTATGTCAGAGCGGTATTGGACTAAAATACAGTGGCATAGTATAGAGTACAGTTTACACATGTGAGATGAGAAATGCAAGATACAGAGACATTATTAAAGTGGCTAGTATTTAATTTCCTTAAAATGGCCAGTGAATCCTAATCTATGTCTATAGGTAGCAGGACCTGATGGGCTAGTGATGACTGTTTTTCAGTCTCTCAGTCCCAGCTTTGATGCACCTGTACTGACCTCGCCTTCTGGATGATAGCGGGGTGAACAGGCAGTGGCTCGGGTGGTTGATGTCCTTGATGATCTTTTTGACCTTTCTATGGTATCTGGTGCTGTAGATGTCCAGGAGGGCGGGAAGTTTGCCCCTGGTAATGCATTGGTCAGACCGCACCACCCTCTGGAGAGCTTTGCGGTTGTGGGCGGTGCAGTTGCCGTACCAGGCGGTGGTGCTCTCAATTGTGCATCTGTAATAGTTTGTGAGGGTTTTAGGTGTTAAGACCAATTTCTTTAGCCTCCTGAGGTTTAAGAGGCACTGTTGCGCATTCTTCACCACACTGTCTGTGTGGGTGGACCATTTCAGTTTGTCAGTGATGTGTACGCCAAGGATCTTGAAGCTTTACACCTTCTCCACTGCGGTAACATTGATGTGGATGGGGGTTGCTCCCTCTGCTGTTTCCTGAAGTCCACGATCATCTCCTGAGTTTTGTTGATGTTGAGTGAGAGGTTATTTTCCTGGCACCACACTCCGAGCCCTCACCTCCTCCCTGTAGGCTGTCTAATCGTTGTTGGTAATCAAGCCTACTACTGTTGTCATCTGCACACTTGATGATTGAGTTGGCGTGCTTGGCCACGCAGTCATGGGTGAACAGGGAGTACAGGAGGGGGCTGAGCATGCACCCTTGTGGAGCCCCAGTGTTGAGGATCAGAAGAGGTGTTGTTTCCTACCTTCACCACCTGGGGGTGACCCGTCAGGAAGTCCAGGACCCATTTGCACAGGGCGGGGTTCAGACCCAGGGCATCGAGCTTGATGATGAGCTTGGAGGGTACTATGGTGTTGAATGCTGAGCTATAGTCAATTAACAGAATTCGTGCATAGGTATGCCTCTTGTCCAGTTGGGACAGGGCAGTGTGGTGGCGATTTGCATCGTCTGTGGATCTATTTGGGCGGTAAGCAAATTGAAGAGGGTCTAGGGTGGCAGGTAAAGTGGAGGTGATATGATCCTTGAATAGTCTCTCAAAGCACTTCATGATGACAGAGGTGAGTGATATGGGGTGATAGTCATTTAGTTAAATTACCTTTGCTTTCTTAGCCACCATTGTCCCTGTACCTATCTAGAAGCATGTGGGGACAGCAAACTGGGATAGGGGAGAGATTGAATATATGTGTGAACACACCAGCCAGCTGGTCTGCGCATGCTCTTAGGATGCGGCTAGGGATACCATCTGGGCCGCAGCCTTGCGAGAGTTAACACGCTTAAATGTCTTACTCACGTCGGCCACGGAGAAGGAGAGCCCACAGTCCTTGGTAGCGGGCCGCATCGGTGGCACTGTATTATCCTCAAAGCGAGCAAAGGTGTTCAGCCTGTACGGAAGCAAGACGTCTGTGTCCGCGACGTGGCTGGTTTTCCTTTTTATAATCCGTGATTGTCTGTAGACCCTGCCACATACGTCTTGTGTCTGAGCCGTTGAACTGGGACTCAACTTTGTCCCTATACCGACGTTTAACCTGCTTGATTACTTTGCAGAGTGAGTAACTACACTATTTGTATTCTTCTATATTCCCAGTTGTCTTGCCCTGGTTAAATGAGGTGGTTCGTGCTTTCTGTTTTGCGCGAATACTCCCATCTATCCACGGTTTCTGGTTGGGGTAGGTTTTAATAGTCACAGTGGGTACAACATCTCCTATGCATTTCCTGATAAACTCATTCACCATCGGTATGTGTGTCAATATTATTTTCTGAAGCTACTCTGAAGATATCCCAATCCGCGTGATCAAAACAATATTGAAGCGTGGATTCCGATTGGTCAGACCAGCGTTGATTAGTCCTCACCACTGGTGCTTCCTGTTTGAGTTTCTGCCTATAGGAGGGGAGGAGCAAGATGGAATCATGGTCCGATTTGCCCGAATGGAGGGCTGGGGAGGGCCTTATATGCATTCTGGAAGGTAGTATAGCAACTGTCAAGGGTTTTAGGAGCGCGAGTACAGCAATCAAAATGTTGATAGAATTTCAGGGGCCTTTTCCTCCATTTTTCCTTTTTAAAATCCCCAGCTACAATAAATGCAGCCTCAGGATATGTGGTTTCCGGTTTGCATAAAGTCCAGTGAAGTTCTTAGAGGGCCGTCGTGTTATTCACTTGGGGGTGTAGACCGCTGTGGCTATTATTGACAAAAATTATCTAAGGAGATAGTACGGTTGGCATTTAATTGTGAGATATTCTAGGTCGGGTGAACAGAAGGACTTGAGTTCCTGTATGTTATCACAGTTACACCATAAGTTGTTAATCATAAAACATATACCTCCACCCTTCTGCTTCCTGGAGAGATGTTTGTTCCTGTCGGCGTGATGTACTGAGAACCCAACTGGCTTTACAGAGTCAGACAGTATATCTCGAGAGAGCCATGTTTCCGTAAAGAGGAATATGTTACAACTCCTGGTGTCCCTCTGAAAATCTGAAAAGCAACTCTCGCCTTGAGCTCATACATTTTATTATCCAGAGATTGGACATTAGCGAGTAAAATACTCGGGAGCTGTGGGTGGTGTGCACGCTTCCTGAGTCGGACCAGAAGACTGCCTTGAGTACCTCTCCTTCGCCGGCGTTGTTTTGGGTCAGCCTCTGGAATAAGTGTGATTGCTCTCGGGAGAGCAAACAAAGGATCCGCTCCAGGGAAGTCGTAATCCTGGTTGTAATGCTGGAAGTTCTGGTGAGTTACCGCCGCTCTAATATCCAATAGTTCTTACCGGCTGTATGTAATGACACCTAACAATTCCTGAGGTAATAATGTAAAAAATTGTACATAAACAAACAAAATACTGCAGAGTTGCTTAAGAGCTAGTTGTGATGCTGCCGTCTCCGTCGACGCCATTGTGTGACAGCATATTTCTGTTTGTTATAAGGCCCTTTTGTGAGTAAAAACAAATTCTAATTGGCTGGGCCTGGCTCCCCAGTGGGTGGGCCTTTGCTCTGCCCAGGCATGTGAAATCCATAAATTAGGTCCTATTGAATTTGTTTCAATTTACTGATTTCCTTATATGAACTGTAACTCAGTAAAATCTTAGAAATTGTTGCATGTTGTGTTTATATTTTTGTTCAGTATATATCAAACAGGTGCTGGTGCAACATCAAATAGTATAATTAATGATTTAGCTCAATTAGCACATAGTCCTAGTCAATTAAATTAAACAGCAGAAACTGTAGCATGGCTGCACTACAATATATTACAGCTCACAAGCAACAGAATATAACTCAATGTAATGAAAAACAATTGTAACCTTCTTTTGATAAAGAACAGTGTTGTGTTCATTAGGACACCCAACAGAAATATCTTTGTATCAGAAAATAAAAATGTGTCCAGGTAGGCCCTCTCTGTTTCAGTCAGTCTTGTCCAGTTTGGTACCTAATAAACACACAACCCTAAATAAGTACTGTCTATCCCTATTTCGCTACCGTTGTTTCGCACATTCCGGCGCAGGTGGTGATGGTGATGCTTCCGTTACAGTCCTCCCCCTCCAGGGTGATGGTCATGTTGTTTAGTCGGCAGCCATATCTGCAGTCTGTCCCCGCCCTCACTGGTGTCATCCACAGTGTTGCCATGATGGCCAGCTGCAGCGTCCTTAAGTGGGTGCAGTACATAATGCTTCCACAAGAAGAACAGGTCCCTTCAGGTATCTGCTACAGTAGGGAAACACTTAGGGACCATACCGCACACCTGCGTTCGTGTTTGCCATCGCACGCATGTTGATTTTGTCCACCCACACCAGACGCAATTGGTACACACAGGTTGAAATAAAAAACTCTGAACCAACTATATTAATTTGGGGACATGTTGAAAAGCGTTAAACATTTATGTCAATTTAGCTAGCTAGCTTGCTGTTGCTAGATCATTTGTCCTGGGATATAAACATTAGGTTGTTATTTACCTGAAATGCACAAGGTCCTCTACTTTGACAATTAATCCACCGATAAAATGGTAAACAGAGTTTGTTTCTAGTAATCTCTCCTCCTTCAGAATTCTTCATTGGACATTATATGGTGGTTGGCAACCAATTTTAAGGTGCATTACCAACAACTGGACTGGAGTGTGGACCTCAGTTCATCTTTCAATCACGTGACACGAGCGATGTTGTCAGCATGTTACCAATGGGGAGATGGGAGAGGCTGGACTTGCATAGCGTCACAAATAGAACCAAGTTCTATTTTAGCGCTGGGCTACTCAGATGCACACGAGCAGTGTGGGTGCAATGATTCGAATAATATGTATGTGTACATTTATTTTGCAACGCAAGCGGTGTGGTCAGTATGTTACCCACGTGCCATCTCCTCAATTATGTTGTGAGCATATACCCATGTGGGTGATTTAAAGATGACTTGAGGTCCACACTCCAGTCCAGTTGGTGGTGGTAATGCACCCTAAAGTTGGTTGCCAGCCGCCATATAAAGTCCAAAGAAGAAGCCTAAGGAGGAGAGATTACTAGAAACAAACTCGGTTTACCCTTATATCTATGGATGAATTGTCGGAGTAGAGGACCTTGTGCATTTCAGATAAAATAACAACCCAATGTTTATATCCCCTGGGCAAATTAGCTAGCAACAACAAGTTAGCTAGCTAAATTGACATAAATGTTTAATGCTTTTTGACCTGTCCCCAAATTAATGTAGTTGGTTCAGAGTTCGTTTTGATATTTCAACCTGCATGTCCTGATCGCATCTGGTGTAGGTGGACAAAATCAACATACGCGCAATGGTCCATGCGGACGTGCCCGAGCGGTCTGGTCAGCATGTTAGGTCACACTTTAAACAACGTTTATCTTACAAGGCTTCAGACTCGCTTTATAAGGGAACCCCAAATCATTAAGGAAATGTAATCCTATATGAAGGGTGGCATATAGGATTATGTGTACCACATTTGCCAAAGCACCAGACAAAAGTACCTCACCTGTTGTATCACTTCTATTATATGATAACTTTTATTTATTAATTTACAACCTGAATATGATTATGGCCACAATGGCAGGTTTCCTAACCGAGATTGTCTCCGATCACATAATGTTCCCTCTTGGTCTCCCAAATGGACATTTTGTCTACCATTTCAATCAGTGATTCACAACCGCTCAGAGGATATTGCTGTGGATCTGTTAGATGTTTGTCAGAGATAATGCCATCAAAATCTGAGATATACAGATGCGCAAAGAGATTCTAATCAAATCACATAAAGAATACAGACAAAGTCAAATAAGTCATTTTCTATTTGGTCTTGAGCCAAAACCAATAGTAGATTTGGGAGGAAAAAGATAGTATACCGTTGCTACTTCACTCATTGAGAAAGAGAATAGATGTTATTCTACATCAACATAGCCCTCTTAGATCTGTGTGGCCAGGATGAAAGGTGCAAAGAGTGACGGTTTAAGGCTATTGTTACTGTGCGGTGGACAAGATAAGATCATCTATAAAACTTAATTTGATGTATGTTAATGCAGGGGTCCAGGGGAGGGAAGAAGGGAGGACAAATTCATCACCAAAATGATGTTGAATTAGATTACATGAAACACTAAGATTAAATCGTCAATTAGTTTATCAAATAATCTGTGCTACACTGAGTCTTTTGAAATTAGGAAAAATGTATTGTTATTATTGTATTATTGCATTAGAAACAGCTACAGCCAGGGTACCAAAGAAAATTAGAAGGTGAAAAGGGGAGACAATTAAAAAACTACTTAGGGAGCAGCGGGGCACTAGCGGGCCACTCCCGACACTACCCGGTGAAATGTAAGGCGCCAAATTCAAAATCCAAAAGTTGAATTATTAAACATTCATCAATATACAAGTGTTGCATAGTAATCAAAAACTCGTTGTCAGATTTCAAAAAGGCTTTACGGCGAAAGCACAACATTTGATTGTTTGAGGATAGCACCTCTAATATCTATGCATTAGCATAAATTCATAAACCAGCGCGGATCACACAAAACACATATCACAGCTAAAACAAATCCCTTAACTTTCGAAGAACTTCTGCTGAGGGCTTCCCAAGTGTCCAACAAAGACATCCAATGGTTCTTTTGTTAGAAAAAGTAATTTATTATATCCATAAATCTCCGTTTGGTTGGCGCGTTATGATCATAAAATCCACCGTTGAGTCGCCCATTGAACCGTGAAGAGAACACGTTCAAATTATACCTATGCATTTTCTACAAACAAATCAAACATCATTTGTAATGTATCCTTAGGTATCCCTTTATGTATATTTACTGTAATATTTCAACCGGACGATAACGTGAACGATAGAAAAGAAAAATAAACTGGGGTGCGCTCACAATCTCGCGCGCGTCAAACCTTGTTTACAAAAGTGGTCCCCTGACTATTTCCTCTTCCTATCCATTCTGCTTACTCCTAGAACTTCCAGTCTTTGTATAAAGACTGTTGACATCTAGTGGAAGCCATAGGTACTGCAGTCTCAGTCCTACATAACATTGTATGCAATAGGCAACTGCAAATCCGGATGGATTTTCCTTGGGTTTTCGCCTGCTATATCAGTTCTGTTATACTCACATACATTATTTTAACACTCTTAGAAACTTCAGAGTGTTTCCTATCCAATAGTACTAATTATGTGCATATCCTATTTTTTGCCTGAGTGGCAGGCATTTTACTTTGGGCACGCCAGACTCTCCAAAACCGTCACCTATGCAGCCGCTCCCTAAGAAGTTAAGAGAATACATTTGTACAGTACTTCTCAAAATCTTAGTTTAAGTATCAAATCTCATGAAAGGTTTTCAACTTTTCAACAATAGTAACAATTTAACATTCTCACAATATAAAACCATTAGAATTCAAATACATTTATTAATGGCAGTTTTCCTATATTTGTGTTCTATTCAGATTAGTCTCATCGAAAAGATCTCAGTAAGTGATAAATGTTTTCTAACTAAGTGCATCCTACCTTGGAACCCTTCCAGATCAAGTTCTACCTCTCCACAAGTTGTATCATCTATTTTGAGCATGACTAACACGCACACCATTCAGAATATACACTAGCTTACACACACACACACACACACACACACTAAGGAATGAAATTTAGAGTCAGAGATGGTCAATGAAATCAGCAATGAACACAAGAGTCTGCAAAGTCAACATGCTCACCTGTTGGGTTCTCCCTTTTGATTTAGTGACCAAGAAGGGTTGCCCCAGCTCTGTTATCCTCTGCACGTATAGATATTAACATAAGGGTATTGCTCCATCTATGATTGCTTTTATCCGACAAGGACCTTTCTTATACCTTGCATGGGGGTGGACTCAAATCTTTTAAGCTCTGTTGGAATAGTAAGATTTTTCCTACCTGTCTAAGTGTAAATATAGAGGTTTAGCTCCTTTGGTACGTGGATAGGCTCAGGTCTGTAACTCAAGGTCAATTCTCCCACACAAGTGGAGCAAGCTCACGTGGAAAACCCACATAACGCCTCCATCTCCTATAATGTAGGTGCCTGTCAGCCCCCTCTCAGAAAGAGGACAGCACACCAAATCCTCTGTAATTTCAGACTCTAAACAGTGTTGTCCGCACTATAGATATTCCTTGGATACATTAATATGTAACAGAGATGGTTGTGTGACTACACTTGTATAAGTCCTGGGTTATAACCCTGTCGGTCACAAATACAGTAATTGACCAATGGTTGACAATAACACTTCTGGTCTATTTGGCCAATGCCTATGAAGGCACTTGGTTGACAATCCCATTCTGTGGTGTATCATCATTATTGCATTCCCCTCTGAACCATTGGCTACCTTTATAAGTTCCTGATGCATAAGATGGCTAAATCGAGGCATATCTATAAAGAATCATATTTGGCATAGGTTAATTTTCATGAGAAAGTGCAATCATTTGACTAAGCCATTCTTCAGTTTAATATTAATCCTTTGCTAGGGGAATATGCTAAGTAAGTGACTAGTATTTTATCATTTCTGACACCTTCACCAACCATGCTCACACTTGAAGATAAATCCAGTGTTGGGAAAAGTACCCAATTGTCATACTTGAGTAAAAGTAAACACACCTTAATAGAAAATGACTCCAGTAAAAGTGAAAGTCACCCAGCAAAATACTACTTGAGTAAAAGTCAAGTAGCATTTGGTTTGAAATATATATGTATCAAAAGTAAAAGTATAAATAATTTCACATTCCTTATATTAAGCAAACCGTTTTCTTGTTTTTTTTTTCTTTTACGGATAGCCAGGGCCAGGGGCACACTCCAACACTCAGACATAATTTACAAACAAAGCATTTGTGTTTAGTGAGTCCGCCAGATCAGAGGCAGTGGGGGTTGACCAGGGGGTGTTCTCCTTATAAGTCAATGAATTGGACCATTTTCTTGTCCTGCTAAGCATTTGAAATGTAATGAGTACTTTTGGGTGTCAGGGAAAATGTATGTAATAAAACTTACTTTCTTTAGGAATGTAGTGGAGTAAAAGTTGTCAAAAATATAAATGAGTAAAGTACAGATAACCCAAATAACTACTTAAGTAGTACTTTTACAAAAGTGCTTTACACCACTGGTCTTAATCGACGTCTGCCTTAATTTTAAACAACGTCCGGAAAATAGTTGTTGTTGGAGGTTAACTGCCCAGTGGTGACCTGTCATTCAGGGTTGGTTTTGGTTGGTTTTGAGGTTGGTTTTGAGTCAAAACATTTTTAGTAAAATAAAATAAAATACATGTCACATCAGTTTGCAAACAATGTAAAAAACATATATACACTGCCGTTCAAAAGTTTGGGGTCACTTAGAAATGTCTTTGTTTTTAAAAGAAAAGCAAAAAAAAATGTCCATTAAAATAACATCAAATCGATCAGAAATACAGTGTAGACATTGTTAATGTTGTAAATGACTATTGCAGCTGGAAGTGGCTGATTATTTTATTTAAAAAAAAGAAACGTCTTCTCACTGTCAACTGCGTTTATTTTCAGCATACTTAACATGTGTAAATATTTGCATGAACATAACAAGATTCAACAACTGAGACATAAACTGAACAAGTTCCACAGACATGTGACTAACAGAAATTGAATAATGTGTCCTGAACAAAGGGTAAAAGTCAGTATCTGGTGTGGCCACCAGCTGCATTAAGTACTGCAGTGCATCTCCTCCTCATGGACTGCACCAGATTTGCCAGTTCTTGCTGTGAGATGTTACCCCACTATTCCACCAAGGCACCTGCAAGTTTCCGGACCTTTCTGGGGGGAATGGCCCTAGCCCTCACCCTCCGATCCAACAGGTCCCAGATGTGCTCAATGGAATTGAGATCTGGGCTCTTCGCTGGCCATGGCAGAACAGTGACATTCTTGTCTTGCAGGAAATCACGCACAGAGCGAACAGCATTGGCTGGTGACATTGTCATGCTGGAAGGTCATGTCAGGATGAGCCTGCAGGAAGGGTTCCACATCAGGGAGGAGGATGTCTTCCCTGTAACGCACAGCGTTGAGATTGCCTGCAATGACAAAAAGCTCAGTCCGATGATGCTGTGACACACCGCCCCAGACCATGATGGACCCTCTACCTCAATCGATCCCACTCCAGAGTACAGGCCTTGGTGTAACGCTCATTCCATCGACGATAAATGCGAATCCGGCCACCACCCCTGGTGAGACAAAACCGCGACTCGTCAGTGAAGAGCACTTTTTGCCAGTCCTGTCTGGTCCAGCGATGGTGGGTTTGTTCCCATAGGCGACGTTGTTGCCGGTGATGTCTAGTGAGGACCTGCCTTACAACAGGCCTACAAATCCTCAGTCCAGCCTCTGATGGAGGGATTGTGCGTTCCTGGTGTAACTCGGGCAGTTGTTCTTGCCATCCTGTACCTGTCCCGCAGGTGTGATGTTTGCATGTACCGATCATGTGTAGATGTTTTTACACGTGGTCTGCCACTGCGAGGACGATCAGCTGTCCATCCTGTCTCCCTGTAGCGCTGTGTTAGGCGTCTCACAGTAAGGACATTGCAATTTATTTCCCTGGCCACACCTGCAGTCCTCATGCCTCCTTGCATAAGGACTGCAAGGCACATTCACGCAGATGAGCGGGGAACCTGGGCATCTTTCTTTTGGTGTTTTTCAGAGTCAGTAGAAAGGCCTCTTTAGTGTCCTAAGTTTTCATATCTGTGACCTTAATTACCTACCCTCTGTAAGCTGTTAGTGTCTTAACGACCGTTCCACAGGTGAATATTCATGAATTGTTTATGGTTCATTGAGGGGTTGGGTTAGATGCGGAAGACACATTTCAGTTGAATGCATTGTTGTACAACTGACTAGGTATCCCTTTTTTCATATTTATTTCATTACATTATTTTGATAAGGAACTCTTAAACGACAAACAACAAAGACTGACTAACAATGCCGACTACCCAAGGAGGCAAGAAAAACAACACTTCTCCGACTTCTTCCTCCATAGTTAAGTGTCAGAAGACACTGCACTGAAACTGAGGCCTCCATAGCTGGTGTAATTTCTGAGCCGTTAGCCAAGGATATACAACAACGGGTGTTAGCTGCGGTGGTGGAACCACTCAACAGAAAACATCAAGAGACTTTAGCGGCTTTTGAAGCTCTTACAATCGACGTTGAGAGAAGGATGAAAGTGATTGACAATCTGTCTACTAAGGTGGACAATCTGCAAGGTGAAAATAGGGAAGGCACATGGAAAATCACAACTGGAGAAGATGCAGCTCAAGATGGCTGAAATGGAGGACCGTTCAAGTCTCTCAAATGTAAGAATAATTTATTTAAAGGAGACAAGACTGGCGATCCCATCAAATTCCTACAGAGAATGATCCCTAAATGGATCCCATCCATATCTCACAAGGTTGAGATAGAAAAAGCCCATCTCATCTACTCTGGACCTGGGACTAGTAATTCTTCAGACAGACCGAGGACGCTGATCTTGAAGGTCCTCCGGTACAACGACCGCCAAGCCATTCTACAAGGAGCCAGAGCAGCAGAGCTCATTCACCACGGTGGTAAGGTACTGCATTTTTCCCCTGACTACAGCACGCACACCTCCCAATGCGGCAAAGTCTTCAACGAGGTCCGGAACAAACATTCCAGACATTCCACATCTATTCAGCAACGCTCCGGGCAAAACACAGGGGAGAGCGCCTGTCATTCACCACAGCACAAGACGCAGAGGAGTTTGTGGCATCACTGGGGGAGGACAACCACGAACACCGCAGTGAGCACCACGCCGCTGGTCCTGTTGTAGGGAGGAAGACTCAACAACGGAGCCATACAAGCACAGGGAACCTATGGAATAAGTGAACTGGTCAAGAGGATTTATCCACAACTCCAAGGAGTTTTGAGAAACTTTTGATCTAATTACTTGTCCTTATAAACTTCGGTAACGGAGCACCAGCAAGCTAGCTAACTAGTGAACTAGCTTTCCTGCTAGCTGTATGATTAGAGCAGTAACGTTACAGCTAATAATGTTAGCAGCTAGCTAAGTAAGTCATCATCACAACTGTTAGCTAGCTAACTGATTATCTATTCGGTAGTGTTCAGTATAACCTACATGCTGTTGAAAGCTTATCTAGCTTCTATAAACTAAAATGGTATTTTACAATTAAGTTACGTTTACAATGTTCGCGTGATAACTTTGTCTGGTGGTAGCTGGCTAGCTAACTTGTCTCTATGACAACTGCAAAACCACACCAGTCAACTGTCACCACTGAATTATTTAGCAAGTTAGTTCTCCATGTTTGTGCTATATTAAGGCTTAATCATTCAGTCAATTGAGTATTTCTTGCCTTTCTAATATCTCAAGTGTGTCAGTAATGCAAGATATTTAGGAAATGGAGTGAGATATTCAGGAGTGTTGGTGATCGACACTGCTGCATTCAGTCACGGGTCTAACATTGAGGGTAGAGGGCAGACAGTTGTGTTCTAACCTGTCAGGGAGGGGAGGGATTCTTTTTTTCAATTGTTTTGATACATTTTGCAGGGTTATTGGAGTGGAATGCCAATCTGAAGGGTTTTGTAATTTGATATATAATTTTATCCAACAATGGATATGTTTACTGTTTTTTCTGGAATATCTGGTTTACAATGATTTAGTTAGCAATAAAGTGACTATTCAGTTGCCATCATAAGTTACTTTTCTCCCCTTTTATCAATCAAACTGGCATTCACATCACCACAGATGCATCATGGCTAATTTAGTGATAATTGCCTGTAATCTGAGGGGTTCTAATGAGCCAAATAAGCAAATTAAATGTCTTGACGTATTACATAGGAATAAAATTGACATTGCACTATTGCAAAATACATATTTTAGAGGGTGATGTCCATAGACTTCAAAACAAGTACTACAAACTGGCAGCTGCTTCCTGCTTTATATCTAAATCTAAAGGGGTGCTTATTCTACTACATAAAGACAATCTACCACTTACAATTGAAATAAAGTGGAAATGATAAACAGGACAGATTTACTTACACATGTTCCCATCTGTATGAAAGGTGAACAGCATTTGTATTTATTTATGCTACCAACTCATATGACAAAGATCCTATCCCTCCTCTAACCAGAAGCCTGCTCAATTTATCGGAATATAAGTTTATTATTGGAACTGACATGAATGCCATTATTGATTCTAAGCTAGATAGATCTGGACCTTCTCATAGCTCATCACTGATCTTTAAGAAATGATTTAATGACTGCTGAAGATTTCATTATCCCACAACTAAGGACTGTACCTACTTTTTCTGCTAGATGTAAGACTTTCTCGAGAATTGACTGTGTTTTAACATTACTGATATTACAGGTAACATGGAACTTATAAAAACATTACCGGGCATTTTATGTGATCATAATCCCATTCTCTGTACATTTCAAATCTTCCCAATGAAAAAGTGTGCACTGAGATGAAGGTTTAATAATACTTTACTACACAACTCCGACTTAATCTTTCAGTTTAGAGCATTTTTAGAGATAAATTACCACTCAGTGGAGGACTCAACTATGGTATGATTTAAGGTTTCATAAGAGGAAACACTACACATTTATCCTCTAATTTACAGAAATGAAGGTTTCAGAAAATCAGTGAATTGGAAAATCATTGTAAAATGCTGGAAGACTCTTTAAAACAACTATTCAACAGAGAGATAAATTGAGCTAAAAACAAGTAGACTGGAACTAACTGATATTTTATTAAAATTTAATTTCACCTTTATTTAACCAGGTAGTCCAGTTGAGAACAAGTTCTCATTTACAACTCCGACCTGGCCAAGATAAAGAATAGCAGTGCGACAAAAACAACAACACAGAGTTACACATAAACAAACGTACAGTCAATAACACAAAATAAAATAAAAATGGAAAGATCTATGTACAGTGTATGCAAATGTAGAAGATGTAGACCTGGTGCGACGTAGAGCAGAATTCATTATGCAGAGGCTGTGCGACAAAAATACTATTTTCAAGGGAGTAGGCCTAGCCACTTACTGGCGCTGCAGCCTAAACATTCTGAAACAAGATCATCAATACAGCTGATCAGAACCCCTACTAAGGGACTGATATCTGATCCTACAGAAATAAATACAACTTTTAGAGCATATTATTCAGATGTATACAATTCCTCACATAGCTTTGATACTTCTGCTTGTCGGCAGTTCCTGGAGAACCTTACGTTGCCCGAACTCTCTCACTTTATCCAAACTGAAAGCTTCCATTTTAAATATGAAGAAAGATAAAGCGCCTGGTATTGATGGAATACCTCCTGAACTCATTCTCAACTTTTGGGATGAGCTAGGACCAGTTATTCTTGAATCGCTTAACATTGTTGGTGAAAAAGGACAATTCCACAGAGACATCAATACAGCTATTATGTCCCTAATCTCTAAGAAAGGAAAAGACCTCACAAATTGTGCTAATTTTCGGCCAATCAGTTTAATCGGAACAGAAATGAAGATGTATGCCAAAAGTTCTAGCCATGCGCCTAGAGAAAGTTATTAACAAGCTCATTCATCCTGACCAAACAGCGTTTATTAAGGGTCATCAGGCAACCGATAACATGCGCCGCCTGTTTCATGTGGTTGCTGAGGCTTCCAATCTGCCAGGTTTCTCCTGCCAGGTGGTAAAAGAGCGTAGTTGTATTCATTTATATCCACTAGATAGCACTGTCCCTTTAAGAGATCCATAAATAAGGTGTGCAAGCGGTTATGGGATTGTGCATGCGCAGTGTGTAAGAGTGAGAGCAAGCAATTACACTGGAGAGCTGATGAAATTCATCGTGGGTCCAACATTACTTTAGATGGATTGACATGAGGATGTTAGCTTCTTGCTATCTAAATACCAGTGCTCTCAGAAACACATTGTGGCATTAGCTGGCTGGAGAGGTTTCCTTGCCTCGGTTGGCTCGGCAGGCTCCCATCCCACGTCATTAAATTAATTAAATGTTCACTCCCTGTACTTGTTTCTCGTCTCCAAGCGTCTGTCCTCACAGAGTTTTTGTTTTTGCTGGTGACAGTGTGTCCGGTTGCCGCTGCCGATGCAACCGGGGGTGCCTCAGCCGGCTCGTCAGGCTCCCACGCCTCAGCGGGATCTTCAGGCTCCCACGCCTCAGCCGGCTCCCACACCTCAATCGGCTCGTCGGCTTCTACGCCTCAGCCGGCTTTTCCGGCGCCCATGCCTCGGCCAGCCCGTCAGGCTCGCCCAGGTGGGACGCCGAGTGGCACCCCTAGAGGGCGGTCGAGGGTGCCAGGCTGCTCATCATTACGCACACCTGTCACCTTCTTACGCGCATCAACGCTTTAATGGACTCATCTGTACTCCTTCACGTTTTGATTGCCTTCCCTATATCTGTCTGTTCCTCTGTTTCATCCCCGTGATAGCATTAATGTCGTTATGTTTTTCATGTCCAGACGCTATCCTGTCCTGTTTCATGTCTGTTTATTAATTAAATGTTCACTCCCTGTACTTGCTTCTCGTCTCCAAGCGTCTGTCCTCACACAATTATTAAAATGAATGTCCTCCCTTGTGTCAATGTTATGAGTTCCATGTTACCACTGCCTCCTCCTATAGACTATTGGTCTAAACTTGACTATGTCTTAAAGAAGTTCATTTGGGGGAGAAAGAGACCACAGATTATAAGGCAACACTACAGAGAACAAAGCATCAGGTGGACTTGCAGTTCCAAATCTAAAATGTTATCGCCTATCATTCCAAATGTATTCCTGAAGACCTGGTTAACCCAGAGGCTTCTGTTCCTTGGTGTGCTATAGAAGGGTCAATAGTTTCACCAATTAGATTACAAGATTTATTATTTTCTGGATTGACTCAGTAAATGTGTAGAAAGCTACAGAGAAGCATACGAGATCTAATCTTAAATGGCATTCATGTTCTCCAATATGGTGTAAGAATTCTTAGTGTGTAAGAAACCATTTATATCATATTCTTGGTCTAAGAAGGGTATTTATACTTTCAAAGACATATTCCATTTGAATGGACTGTTTTAAAGTCCCAGGTTCATCATTTTGTCTTTACCTTCAACTCCACCTATCCATGGGAGCCTATGGGGTCCCCTAGGGAGCAGAAATAGCAGCACACCCATTGGTCGAACTTCTAACGGACAGACGCCCCTCAAAAGGAGTTGTTTAAAATATGAAACATGGCTTAAGCCTGATGAATTTACTGTGTTAAATGAGGCCTCACCTCCTGGTTACACTAGTGACCATATCCCCCGCGCATCCCGCAAAGGCGGAGGTGTTGCTAACATTTACGATATCAAATTTCAATTTACAAAAGAAAAAACGACATTTTCGTCTTTTGAGCTTCTAGTCATAAAATCTATGCAGCCTACTCAATCACTTTTTATAGCTACTGTTTACAGGCCTCCTGGGGCATATACAGCGTTCCTCACTGAGTTCCCTGAATTCCTATCGAATGTTGTAGTCATGGCAGATAAAATTCAAATCTTTGGTGACTTTAATATTCACATGGAAAAGTCCACAGACCCACTCCAAAAGGCTTTCGGAACCATCATCCACTCAGTGGGTTTTGTCCAACATGTCTCCGGACCTACTCACTACCACAGTCATACTCTGGACCTAGTTTTGTCCCGTGGAATAAATGTTGTGGATCTTAATGTTTTCCTCATAATCCTGGACTATCGGACCACCATTTTATTACGTTTGCAATCGCAACAAATAATCTGCTCAGACCCCAACCAAGGATCATCAAAAGTCGTGCTATAAATTCTCGGACAACCCAAAGATTCCTAGATGCTCTTCTAGACTCCCTCCGCCTACCCAAGGACATCAGAGTACAAAAATCAGTTAACCACCTAACTGAGGAACTGAATTTAACCTTGTGCAATACCCTAGATGCAGTCGCACCCCTAAAAACAAAAAACAGCTCTCTGGTACACAGAAAATACCCGAGCTCTGAAGCAAGCTTCCAGAAAATTGGAACGGAAATGGCGCTACACCAAACTGGAAGTCTTCCGACTAGCTTGGAAAGACCGTACCGTGCAGTATCGAAGAGCCCTCACTGCTGCTCGATCATCCTATTTCACCAACTTAATTGAGGAAAATAAAAACAATCCTACATTTATTTTTGATACTGTCGCAAAGCTAGCTAAAAAGCAGCATTCCCCAAGAGAGGATGGCTTTCACTTCAGCAGTGATAAATTCATGAACTTCTTTGAGGAAAAGATCATGATCATTAGAAAGCAAATTACGGACTCCTCTTTAAATCTGTGTATTCCTCCAAAGCTCAGTTGTCCTGAGTCTGCACAACTCTGCCAGGACCTAGGATCAAGGGAGACACTCAAGTGTTTTAGTACTATATCTCTTGACACATTAATGAAAATAATCATGGCCTCCAAACCTTCAAACTACATACTGGACCCTCACTAAAAGTGGCAGTAATAAAGCCTCTTGAAAAAGCCAAACCTTGACCCAGAAAATATAAAAAACTATCGGCCTATATCGAATCTCCCATTCCTCTCAAAAGTTTTAGAAAGAGCTGTTGTGCAGCAACTCACTGCCTTCCTGAAGACAAACAATATATACAAAACGCTTCAGTCTGGTTTTAGACCCAATCATAGCACTGAGACTGCACTTGTGAAGGTGGTAAATTACCTTTTAATGGCGTCAGACCAAGGCTCTGCATCTGTCCTCGTGCTCCTAGACCTTAGTGCTGCTTTTAAAACCATCGATCACCACATTCTTTTGGAGATATTGGAAACCCAAATTGGTCTACACGGACAAGTTCTGGCCTGGTTTAGATCTTATCTGTCGGAAAGATATCAGTTTCTCTCTGTGGATGGTTTGTCCTCTGACAAATCAACTGTACATTTCGGTGTTCCTCAAGACTCCGTTTTAGGACCACTATTGTTTTCACTATATATTTTACCTCTTGGTGATGTCATTCGGAAACATAATGTTAACTTTCACTGCTATGCGGATGACACACAGCTGTACAATTTGATAAAATTGCCCTCCCTGGAAGCCTGTGTTTCAGACATAAGGAAGTGGATGGCGGCACATTTTCTACTTTTAAACTCGGACAAAACAGAGTTGCATGTTCTAGGTCCCAAGAAACAAAGAGATCTTCTGTTGAATCTGACAATTAATCTTGATGGTTGAACAGTCGTCTCAAATAAACTGTGAAGGACCTCAGCGTTACTCTGGACCTGGTCCTGCCGTACATACCTACACGTACACTACGGTCACAAGACGCAGGCCTCCTTACTGTCCCTAGAATTTCGAAGCAAATAGCTGGATGCAGGGCTTTCTCCTATACAGCTCCATTTTTATGGAATGGTCTGCCAATCCATGTGAGAGACGCAGACTCGGTCTCAACCTTTAAGTCTTAATTAAAGACTCATCTCTTCAGCAGGTCCTATGATTGAGTGTAGTCTGGCCCAGGAGTGTGAAGGTGAACGGAAAGGCACTGGAGCAACGAACCGCCCTTGCCGGCTCCCCTCTCTCCACTGGGATTCTCTGCCTCTAACCCTATTACAGGGGCTGAGTCACTGGCTTACTGGTGCTCTTCCATGCCGTCCCTAGGAGGGGTGCGTCACTTGAGTGGGTTGAGTCACTGATGTGATCTTCCTGTCTGGGTTGGCGCCCCCCCCTTGGGTTGTGCCATGGCGGAGGAGTCTTTGTGGGCTATACTTGGCCTTGTCTCAGGATGGTAAGTTGGTGGTTGAAGATATCCCTCTAGTGGTGTGGGGGCTGCGCTTTGGCAAAGTGGGTGGGGTTATATCCTGCCTGTTTGGCCCTGTCCGGGGGTATCATCGGACGGGGCCACAGTGTCTCCCGACCCCTCCTGTCTCAGCCTCCAGTATTTATGCTGCAGTAGTTTATGTGTCGGGGGACCAGGGTCCGTCTGTTATATCTGGAGTATTTCTCCTGTCTTATCCGGTGTCCTGTGTGAATTGAAGTATACTCTCTCTAATTATTTTTCTATTTCTCTCTCTCTCTCTCTCGCTCAATTCAATTCAATTCAATTTGCTTTATTGGCATTACGTAACAATGTACATATTGCCAAAGCTTACTTTTGATATTTACAATATGAAAATAACAAAAATCAAAATTGTCAACGGGACAACAGTAACAACAATAACCAAGGGTCAAAATAACCATACATTAAACAATAACAATGAGCATACAGTAGAGGACAGGTTGATTGGTCTGTCAGACACTGTCCCTCTTCTTATGGCAGGCAGCAATGTAGTGCGCTGCCAACCCACAGCTCTCTGCGTCCTCCCTCAACAGGACACGTAGCCTATCCTCATCAGAGAGGTCTTTGAAGCCTTGAATAAGGGTTTCAAATTTGGAGAAATGACACTCTAATTGTTTTATATTTTTTACATTTTGTCAGGAAATGCAGTCCTGTCTTAGGTTCTGCTGTTGTGCAGTAGTTGCACAGCCTTTCCTCTACAGGGAGACTATTTTTCCTGTGTCTAACATTCTCAATGGCAAGGCTGTGCTCACTGAGCCTGTACTTTGTCAAGGTTTTTCTAAGGTTTTGATATCTCTCTCTCTCTCTCTCTGTCTCTCTGTCTCTCTGTCTCTCTCTCTCTCTCTCTCTCTCTCTCTCTCTCTGAGGACCTGAGCCCTAGGACCATGCCTCAGGACTACCTGGCCTGATGACTCTTTGCTGCTGCTCCAGTTTCAACTGTTCTGCCTGCGGCTATGGAACTCTGATCTGTTCACCGGACGTGCTACCTGTCCCAGACCTGCTATTTTCAACTCTCTAGAGACAGCAGGAGCGGTAGAGATATTCTGAATGATCAGCTATGAAAAGACACCTGAAATTTACTCCTGAGGTGCTGACCTGTTGCACCCTCGACAACCACTGTGATTATTATTGCTTGCTGTTTGGGGTTTTAGGCTGGGTTTCTGTACAGAACTTTGTGACATCAGCTGATGTAAGAAGGCTTTATAAATACATTTGATTGATTGAATTAATTCTAGCAGCACAAAAACCATTACAGTTTTTCTCATTTGCTAAGACACACTAAATGAAACTGAGATCCGCTTGATCTTCATCATCACATTTTTAGCACAGCAGAAGTCTTCTCTTGCAAATGTTTTAACACTTTTTCATTTGTTTCACAAATTTTTCACACCCTTTGTCAAAACAGTTACATCTGATCTCATTGAAAGACCCCGAACTCTATTGGATTCACTGTGTTGAACAAAAGGAAAACATCTATTCACAGCTGATAGAAAGTACCTGCATAATTATAAATCTCTATGCACCTGTGTGAAACTCATTTGCACAACTCTTCAATCAGCAATCAGTCCTCATCCATCTATAAAAGATGCCACCTCTGTGTTGCTATTTGCATGCATGGATCAAAGAGGCCATAGGCACGGAAGGAGACCAAGAGGCCATGGCAGAGGTGCCCGAGGAAGAGGAGTTTGTATGCGTGGTGGAGGAGCTGCAGCAGCAAGAGGACGAAATCGAGCTCAAGTTTCAAATGAAATTCGGGCAACAATTATTGACCATGTCATCAATCATGGCTTGTCCTTCAGAGAGGCTGGACAAAGGGTCCAGCCCATTCTGAGTCGGAGCACTGTGGCATCTATTGTCAGGCTTTTTCGGAATGAGAACAGGTAATTCACAGTGTTACTGTAATGTATACCACTGTGTATTTCAGCTTTACTGTATTGCCCTGTTAGCAGAACAAACTGTGTCTACAGTAATGCAGATGTTTTATCAATCCCATTTATGTGACTGTCATACAGTAATGTCAATTTTGACATGCTTTTGCTTTTACTTTATAGAATCCACACATTACCACACACTGGTGGCAGAGGAAAGATATTTAGTATTGAACAGGAGTCTGCCATTGTAGATATGGTAGTGGCAAACAATGCAATCAGACTGCGTGACATCCAGGCAGCAGTAATTGCAGATCAGGGAGCATTTAGAAATATAAACAGTGTGAGTTTGGCAACTATAGATCGAGTCCTTAAACGAAACCATGTCAGAATGAAGCAGCTGTACAGAGTTCCATTTCAAAGAAACTCTGACATCGTAAAGTAGGCACGATTCCAGTATGTGCAGGTACAGATTTTTTATTGTAATACCTTGTTTACCATAGTTACATGCGGCTGGAATAATTTGCTTTATGAATTTGCTCTTTTTCTTAGAGAATAATGGAGCTTGAAGCTGAAGGGGCACATCACAAATACATTTTTGTGGATGAAGCCGGCTTCAACCTCTGTAAAGTGAGGAGACGCGGGAGGAACATCATTGGGCAGAGGGCCACTGTCACAGTGCCAGGTCAGAGGGGTGCCAATATCACCATGTGTGCTGCCATCTCCAATGATGGGGTCCTTTGCCACATACCAACTATTGGCCCATACAATACAGAACGCCTCATCACATTTCTTGATGCATTGAAAGAAATACTGATTCCACCCGAAGAGAGAGGGTTGTTGAGGCCTGGCATGACTCTGTATGTCATAATTTGGGACAATGTGGCTTTCCACCACTCTCGCCTTGTGAATGAATGGTTTGCAGCACAGCCTCGTATTATGATGCAATTCCTCCCTCAATACTCGCCTTTTCTGAACCCAATCGAGGAGTTCTTCTCTGCTTGGAGGTGGAAGGTGTATGATCACCGGCCATATGAGCAGATGCCCCTCCTGGAGGCAATGAATGCTGGTTGCCTGGCAATAGGTGCAGAGGACTGCCAGGGATGGATACGCCATGCAAGGAGATATTTCCCTCGGTGCATTGCAAGGGAAAACATTCAATGCGATGTTGATGAGAACCTGTGGCATAATCGTCAAGAACGAATGGACTAAATGTGAAAGATAAAATATATATATATTTTTTTGAAAGGTATTTCCACCCATAAGTTTCCTTTGGTAGCTTTTTTTTCCGGTATCCATTTGAGTTTGTAAAGTATCATATTTCATATTGATGGCTGTATTTTGTTGTCCATTGTGTAATGATTGATTGAAAGAATAAATTAATTTGACCACAAGTTGTGGTGTTTGATGGAAATATTTGCTTATGTTGCATGTTTTTAATGTTTTGTGAGTGTTAGAGCATTTTGCTAACAAAATGAGTCCTTTTGGCCATTGAGCTTCAGTTTTATCCTGTGTGTTAACTGTTTTGAAAATGTGACGTCAGAGTGGGCAAATGTGTTTAAGCAATCGAGAAAAACTGTAACTCTATCCACTGTATAGGGAAAGGATTTCACTCTTGCTGGCAGACAAATAAATTGGGAGACAGTCTGGAAAAATATATTTGGATCATCTAGAAACCCCAATCACCAATTAATATTTTCTTTTTTTTGCCATAGAACCTATCTAACACCTCAAAAAATACATCACATGGGTATTAGTCCATCGCCATTATGTGTGTTCTGCACCACAGGGGACCTTGGTACTTTTCAGCATGTGCTGTGGAAATGCCCGGGGTGGTTGAATTCTGGGGGAAAGTCAACGATGTCATCTCTGTACTAATAGATCACATACTGCCATTAGATCCAATAGTGATGTTGCTTTGTGATGACTCTGATTTGCACTTGTCAGAATGCCAACGGAGAGTATGTTTGGCAGGAACCACAGCTGCTAAAAAAATATTTGTACAAAGGTGGATTCCACCTCATCAGTTACCATTGCAACAATGGCTGCTCACATTTAAGGAAATTGTACTTATGGAGCTCTCCACGACTAGAATCCACAGGGCCAAGGTGTCTACTCTGGACATATAGAAAAAAGCAGCAGCAGACATTTCTGAACTCTTAACCAACAGGCCTTTACATCCATGAATGTGTATCAATAATTTTACACTATCTCTGAGGCTATATGATTGTTCAGCAGATTTACTACGTAATATTCTTGTTTTTATCATGATTTATTTGACATGCTATCCGATTGCCGGTGGGGGGGGTTAAAAAAACATTTGTATAAATGTATTGGATGAATCCTATGAATTGAAATAATAAAAACGATGTAAAAAAAATCATAATCTAGTAACCCATTATACTATTAATTTCTCTTAATACTTTTTACACCACTTACGGACGTCTACGTATGGGTGTGCAAGTTGTATATTATATATTTTTTTATATTGTTATTTAATCAAATCTCTAGTAACCAATTATACTCTTCATATGTTACTTTATATCTGGTAACAGCATATTTGGGAATAGTACTTTCTCCTTTCATATTTCCACATACATAATAACCTCATACCATCAAACTCCACTGATGACACGTTACTCTCTGAGAATTGTTATCCTCGTTACTAATGACACGTGTTATCATGTTATCCTCATTACTAATGAGATGTTATCCTCTGAGACATATTACCCTCGATTGAGATCTTGAGACATGTTACCCTCTACCTGTAGACCGACGAGCGGTGGTGGACTTAGGTATTTACAAACAAAAAACATCCAGTCAGTGGCAGTCCTGTGGCGAAAACAGCTTGTTGATGAGAGGTCGAAAGGAAAATGGCAAATAATGGCTCAGTACAACAGTGGGGTGCAGAATGGCATCTTGGAACTCACAACTCGTTGGTCCTTGTCACGGATGGGCTATTGCAGCTGACGACCACACCGGGTTCCACTTCTACACTCTTCGAAAACAAGGTACCACGTAGAACCTAAAAGGGTTCTTCAGCTGCCCCCATAGGAGAACCCTTTGAAGAACCATTTTTGGTTCCAGGTATAACCCTTTTGGTTCCAGGTAGAACCCTATTGGAACCCAAAAGGGTTCTACCTGGAACCAAAAAGGGTTCTACCTGGAACCAAAATGGGTTCTCCTATGGGGACAGCCGAAGAACTCTTCTGGCACCCTTTTTTTCTAAGAGTGTATCAGCTAAAAACAAGAACAAGCGGCTCCAGTGTGCATGTGATCACCAACACTGGACAATTGAAAAGTGGGAAAATATTGCCTGGTCCGACGAATCACGGTTCCTGTTGCGTCATGCTGATGGCAGAGTCAGGATTTGGTGTACGCAGCATGAGTCCATAACCTCATCCTGCCTGGTGTCAACGGTACAGGCTGGTGGCTGTGGTGGAATGATTTGGAGAATGTTTTCCTGGCACACGCTAGGTCCCTTGATACCAATTGAGCAACGTTTCCATGCCCCGAAGAAATCAGGCTCTTCTGGAGGCAAAGGGGGGTCCGACCCGGTGCTAGATGGGTGTACCCAATAAACTGGCCAGTGAGTGTATATACACACATATACACTGAGTGTACAAAACATTAAGAACAGCTTTTTCCATGACATAGACTGACCAGGTGAATCCAGGTGAAAGCTATGATCCCTTACTGATGTGTCACCTGTTAAATCCACTTCAATCAGTGTAGAGGAAGGGAAGGAGACAGGTTAAAGAATGATTTTTAAGCCTTGAGACAATTGAGACATGGATTGTCTATGTGTGCCATTCAGAGGGTGAATGAGCAAGACAAAATATTTAAGTGCCTTTTAAACGGGATACGGTTGCAGGTGCCGGTTTGAGTGTGTCAAGAACTGAAACGCTGCTGGGTTATTCACGCTTAACAGTTGTGTATCAAGAATGGTCCACCACCCAAAGGACATCCAGCTAACTTGACACAACAGTGGGAAGCATTGGAGTCAATATGGGCCAGCATCCCTGTGGAATGCTTTTGACACCTTGCACCTCACTGCATCCACCCTGCATCCCACTGCTGGCTTGCTTCTGAAGCTAAGCAGGGTTGGTCCTGGTCAGTCCCTGGATGGGAGACCAGATGCTGCTGGAAGTGGTGTTGGAGGGCCAGTAGGAGGAACTTTTTCCTCAGGTCAAAAAAAATATCCCAGGGCAGTGATTGGGGACATTGCCCTGTGTAGGGTGCTGTCTTTTGGATGGGACGTTAAACGGGTGTCCTGACTCTCTGAGGTCATTAAAGATCCCATGGCACTTATCGTAAGAGTAGGGGTGTAATCCCGGTGTCCTGACTAAATTCCCAAGCTGTCCCTCATACCATCATGGTCACCTAATCATCCCCAGCTTACAATTGGCTCATTCATCTCCCTCCCCCCCCGTAACTATTACCCAGGTCGTTGCTGTAAATGAGAACGTGTTCTCAGTCAACTTACCTGGTAAAATAATGGATAAATAAAAAATAATAAAGTAGTCCATGCCCCAATGAATTGAGGCGGGGTGTGCAACACAGTATTAGGAAGGTGTTCCTACTGTTTGGTATACTTGTACTCGGTGTACTTCAGAAAGTATTAATACCACTTGACTTATTCCACATTTTGTTGTTTTACAGCCTGAATTCAAAACGGATGAAATAGTTTTTTCAGATTCTTCAAGTAGCCACCCTTTTGCCTTGATGACAGCTTTGCTCACTCTTGGCATTCTCTCAACCAGCTTCATGAGGAATGCTTTTCCAACCGTCTTGAAGGAGTTCCCACATATGCTGAGCACTTGTTGGCTGCTTTCCTTCACTCTGCGGTCCAACTCATCCCAAACCATCTCAATTGGGTTGAGGTCCGGTGATATTGGAGGCCAGATCTTCTAATGCAGCACTCCATTACTCTCCTTGGTCAAATAGCCGTTACAGAGCCTGGAGGTGTGTTAGGTCATTGTCCTGTTGAAAAACAAATGATAGTCCCACTAAGCGCAAACCAGATGGGATGGTGTATCATTGCAGAATGCTGTTGTAGCCATGCTGGTTAAGTGTGCCTTGAATTCTAAATAAATCCCTGACAGTGTCACCAGCAAAGCACCCCCACAGCAGCACACCTCCATGCTTCACAGTGGGAACCACACATGCATAGATCATCTGTTCACCTACAGTACTCTGCGTCTCACAAAGACACGGCGGCTGGAACCAAAAATCTCAATTCTATACTATGCTATTCGATGATGAAATTCTGTAAATGTAGGCATAAGTTAATTGCAACTAGTCCATTAGGTCAGTACTTTGAATGTGTCTTTCGATCTGGTTGCATAGTAGACGGTCAAATGATATCAATGGCACTTTGGAGGATTACCTTTGATAGGTGACAACAGTTGCATTTGACCATCCCACTGTTAGAAGTGGTGGTGGCTGAGCTGCGTAGTGACCCGCTTTATCCACTGGGGGATGATCGAGCTCTGCATGCGCTGCGGCACATGCTCGACTTGGACGAGGCACAACTCCTCAATAACACGCACAATGGGAAATAGGGGAGGTAGAGGCAACGGACAGATGTGTGATGCGCTAACTTAACGGTTGGCTATTTCACATATCAACATAAACTTTAATTTGCCCTCTCTCCGACGCAGCATCTTTGACCAGGCTGAGCTATTGATTCTCGCTAGACCTGCGTTTTACATTGTTTTGCTGCCAGCACTGATGCAGCGGTGGATCTTTTTTCGGGAATGGGGCTGATACTCAATAGATAGATCCTGTTGAATTGAGACAAGACAACGTCGAGACGCGTCAAAAAAAGTGTCATCCCTCGAACACAGATGTATAGGTGATATGTTCGCCGGTTGGATACGTCGAGGGATTTTAATATTCCCAAAACAAGGTGCGAAATTGGGCAAAGCAAGGAATTGCATCCTCACCTATAGCACATTTTGTAAGGTGCTGAAACGATTTCGGTCGGCCTTTATCAAATGTAAGGAGAATGTCTAAATGAATGAAGGTGGGGTATTTTTTTTAACAGAGTGAACACAATATCGTGTGTAATTGAAGAAATGTTTATGATTAACTAAACAGACTAATGTTGCAGTTATCATGCGTTTTCTCCTGTTGCCATGTTAGTTATTATTATGATTAATGATTAATTCGTGTTATAAATATTGTAATTATAATTATTATTAGACTTGTCGTGTTTGCTGGTCTTAAGTTGGTGATGCGTAGGCTATAGTGCATGCATCGCCCAAACACTGGACATGCATTTGAATACATACATTTGTAGGTTGTCTAATCGAACTGATGTTTCTCCCTTGCAGCTGCTGAAGACGTCAGCAGAATAAAGTCATTCAGAATCACTGAAGGTGTACATGATAAAAGGGACGGTTTTCTCATCACCTAAGATGGCAACCAAGAGGGACCACGAAAAGGCAAAAATGCAGTATTTCTGCAAGTACTTACACTGGAGTTAACCACCTGAGGGACACTTGAGGTGGTTTTGTGAATATATTGTCCAAAATCTGGTGATTTAATAGGCTATACATTTGAAAAGCATTTAAAGCCTACACATTCACAGCCTATATTCACTTGGCTGTAATAATGATGTCATAAAATATGAGTCCGTTTACAAAAATACAGTAATGTGTTTTATGTCAACAACAACGTGAACTGTATTCCAAAAATGGAACTTTAATTACGCATTCTTAACTCACCTACGCCTCACTGAATAACAGGTGCCTGCTATCTGTCAAAGCAGGATCAACCAACCTGTGCGCCCTTTGCTACAACTTGTTACTTTCCATTGGCCTACACGAGTCGTCGCTAAAGGGATCATATCATTCACTGGGAACTGAATTTACACCCTCCTCAAAATGGAGTTTGCCATGATAGGTTCAGATAATGGGTGCAAAACTCGACTGCCTTACGGGTATGCTCGCGCACGGGAAAGGGAGCACGAAAGGGAGAGACAGGTACAGCAAGCAACAGCCGCTGCTGAAGGTGCAGCAACTGGAGAGGGAGGGGAGTCCTCTGGCCATCTCCTTAACAACCACCAGCAGCATCAGTCTCGCACCGCCTCCTCATCAAATGCCAACAACAGTAGCGGCAGTACCGCCTCGCGCCCCTCCTCCTCGCAACAGCCACAGCAGCACCACCATGAGTCTGAGCAGCAGGTTCTCAGAGAAAGGAAAAAGCAACGCGGCGTAGGACGTTGGAGAAGGAGTCGCCAGACTCTCGGCGGGGACTTGCGCCACTCGGAGTTGGCGCTACTTGGATCCGAGGAGGATATGATAGAGGAGGACGAGGCGGAAGGCGGAGAAGAGGAGGACGGGGGAAGCAAGAGTTCCAGTTTTCTCTGTAATATGGATGATGAAGAGACTGTCTCACTCACAGATAGACGTCCCCAATCAGGATACGAAAATGTTTACAGTGAGTATGGGTGCTGCGAAAGAGTTGTTATTAATGTGTCCGGACTAAAGTTTGAAACTCAACTTAAGACTCTCACACAGTTTCCTGACACTCTTTTGGGAGACCCGGACAAACGAATCAGGTACTTCGACCCTCTAAGGAACGAATATTTTTTTGACAGGAACCGACCAAGCTTCGATGCCATTCTTTATTATTACCAGTCGGGGGGGCGATTGAAGAGACCGCAAAATGTACCTTTTGACATCTTCTCTGAGGAGGTGAAGTTCTATGAACTCGGGGAGGAGGCAATGCTGAAGTTTCGGGAGGATGAGGGTTTTGTCAAAGAGGAAGAGAAACCCTTACCAGAGGACGAGTTCAAACGCCAAGTTTGGCTTCTTTTTGAATACCCAGAGAGCTCACAACCTGCGAGAGGGATTGCAGTCGTGTCCGTTTTAGTCATCGTTATATCAATAGTCATTTTCTGTATGGAAACGTTGCCAGAGTTCAGGGACGAAAAAGAATACCTTAAACCACGAGATAATTCGACAGAACCCCATGGACAGACCCCTTTTAACGACCCATTTTTCATTGTGGAGACGGTATGCATCATTTGGTTTTCATTTGAGATTATAGTGCGCTTCTTTGCAAGTCCAAGTAAAACGGATTTCTTTAAAAACATTATGAATACTATAGACATTGTATCCATTTTGCCTTATTTCATCACGCTCGGCACAGATCTTGCTCAACAGCAAGGCAAAGGGGACCAGGCAATGAGTTTTGCAATCTTGAGAATAATCCGCCTTGTCAGAGTCTTTCGCATATTTAAACTCTCCAGGCACTCCAAAGGACTGCAGATCCTGGGACATACCCTCCGCGCCAGTATGAGGGAACTAGCGCTTCTGATTTTCTTCCTCGTTATTGGTGTCATTTTGTTCTCAAGTGCAGTGTACTTCGCTGAGGCAGACGAACCCGCGTCTCAATTCACAAGTATTCCCGACGCTTTTTGGTGGGCTGTCGTCACTATGACCACGGTCGGATATGGAGACATGAAACCAATAACTGTCGGTGGGAAGATAGTGGGCTCGCTCTGTGCCATAGCGGGTGTGTTAACCATAGCTCTTCCAGTGCCCGTCATTGTATCCAACTTCAATTACTTCTACCATAGGGAGACTGATAATGAAGCAGACTCGCCACCGGTTGTTGAAACCCCACCACCTGCCTGCCCCTATTTCCCCAACTTTTTAAAAAAATTCAAAGGGTCCCCCTCAGGGTCTTCGCTGGGTGATAAGGCGGAGTACATGGAGATGGAAGAGGGGGTAACGGAGTCGCTGTGTGGGGTGGACAAAAGCCCGAGTAAAGGAAATGGGACTGACATTGGCAGGAAAAACAGTACAAGTTCAAAGTCACAACAGACTGATGTGTGATGACAAAAAAAGATTATTCTCGTGAAGAAAGATATGCTGTCAAATCACACACACATAGGTGGTCAGACTCACACAAGTGCACACTTGCGCGCATACACACACACACACACACACACACACACACACACACACACACACACACACACACACACACACACACACACACACACACACACACACACACACACACACACACACACACGATACTTTATATTTAGCTAGACTTTGGGAAGCTCAAATATGGTGTTTTATTTTGCCATGTGGCTGCTTAGAAGAATATAGGCCTACGGGAAAATAGACTCCCAAATCAAAAGCTTTATAACTATTATGACCAATGTAATCCGATGATATCAGATATAGGCTACCTATCTGGGCCTCTTAAACCTACAAATGAAATCGAAAATATTGAATAGACAGGCTATGCATACGCACTTTATGAGTTTCATTTGTCAATAATGGAAGGGGAGATCTAGATATTGTTTTGCTGTTATTCGATAAAGTCAAAGTTTATAGTAGTTTGCACTATTGTAAAAGCTTGTTTGAGTCGCTGACTTTCAAGAGAGATAGACTTGGAAGTTATTTTGAGAGACAGAAACTGTAGGCCATATGGCAACCTATACACCCTTCGTTTGACTAAAGAGTATTGAGATATTTTTATTATGAACAATAATCAATTCTTATTGCGTTTCAGTGTAGGTCTAACCCATCTGTGTACACAAAAAAATTATCATTCAATATCGATCAGAAACATTGAAATAGCTAAATCATGTGTGAGATTCTTGAGTAAATGAGCATGATACCTATTTCGGCAAGCATACTGCGGTCAACAAGTGAGACGCTTGGCAAACAACATTCTTTGCAACCCTTAGGCCAAAATAAAGCCTTTTATTGACCGACCACCGAGGTGAAGCACAAGAATTACACTAGATACTCTGCAGACTGACATGAGCAATTGCTCCACACTGGCTGTCACGGGAGGTCCTGCACGGATATCTTGCGCGACTACAACCCCGTCCCTTTAAAACCACCTCAAACTAACAGACAATATCCCTTTACACGGACGTTGACTGAAACCAATATGGGGGAAAATGACTGTCATCGTGGACACTTTGGGTTTGTGAACTTCATCTCTTGTTCGCTGGACCTAGTGCACAGTTCTCTAATATGAGAAAGGAAGGTCTGTTGGTCATCCCAGAAAGCACCAAGATCTCCAGCAGGCGGTTGTTTCCAAGGTATGTTCACCTTTTAAATACAACCACCATTCACGGATACACATTTCTGTGATGCGGTCTTCTCTATATGAGCATGACACACACGCTGATGTCACCGCACACTTTATGTGACGCACTTTGGAACCATTTGGAGACGTTCCAAATGAATTGATGAAAGACTGAGTTGCTTGCTGCATGTTTTTGAAACAGGACACCCACATTTTATAGTAGGATATACATACATTTCGAATTATATTCAATGATGCAACATTATAAAAAGTAAGATATGCGCGTGCATAAAGGGATACTTTTACGCACTTTTTCCATTGATGGTACTAATCCCATTAAATATGAATAGACTAGGCCAACTGTATCAAGACAAACGATAATGTGCTGCACAGGCAACTACTAGCCTGCTGATTGCGTTCATTTAATTATTTAATTAGTCACCCGAAACTACTTGGTTGTACAGCCCCAATACACACACACAAACACACACTCTTGATGTTGACAGCATTGATGCTTTTGGGGCCCTGACATTCTGCCTAATATAATAATTCAATATTTAAAACTGAGTATATTTGTATATATTTGTATACTCTTTGCACTCAGAGCTCTGGGTCTTTATCCAGAAAACCTGTCAATGCCTGTCAGACAAATACATTCACTGGCATTCATTGTTCTTTTGAAACGGTACACCCAGATCCAGACTCATCAAAAAGGTTACTCAGCATCTGCTTGCATGGCATCAATGCCTTCAATTTAAACTTAAAGCATTTTACTTAAGCCTGTGTCAGCTATGGATACTGCTTGCCGTCAAGCTTGGGTTAAAAAGAGGTTGGGACATCACATGTCAATGTTAATTCAGATGTCATACGTTTACATTATTATGAGTGTGTTTGACCTCTGATGTCATGTGCATGACAGTCTTTGCAGTGTCAATTGTTACCATACACTCACCTCATATGAAGAGTAGGATAAATTAGTGTAACATTTTCAGATTGGCATGGGGTTTCCTCATCTCCAGGCATCAATTCAAAGGATACAGTGTTCATTTGGATGGCTGTTGCTATAGGTGACCTTTGGTGACCCTGGCAAGTCAATTTGTGTACACTGTATTTGGTCTAGTGCATTTTCCCATTGGGGCTGTATGTACAACCAGTCTGACTGAAGCTACGTACTGTATGTGTGGAATACCCTGTGAATCTACATAGTGGGTCAGATCTGATCGAAAAGATAAAAAGAGTTAATTTAGCACAAAGTTGTCTCTCCCTTTGCTCTGATGCAAAAACAGTACATTTCTGTTTTGAGCCTTCTGTAGTACAGTTTATGTTATACAGTATAATATACGCCATTTAGCAGATGCTTTTATCCAAAGCAACTTACAATGCCTTGCAAAAGTATTCAGACCCCTTGGATTTCATTGTGTTACAAAGTGGGATTAAAATGGATTTAGTAAAAAAAAAATGGCCAACAATCTACACAATATACTCTGGAATGTCATAGTGGAAGAAAAATGTATGAAAAAAATAGAAATACAATATAGTCATTGCAAAAGTATTCTGTTCCCTGAGTCCATACTGTACATGTATGAAACACCTTTGGTAGCAATTACAGCTGTGAGTCTTCTTGGGTAAGTCTTTAAGAGTTTTACACACCCGGATTTTGCAATATTGGCCTATTAATCTTTTCAAATTCTTCAAGCTCTGTCAAAATGTTGGGGATCATGGCTAGACAGCCATTTTCAAGTCATTGCCATAGTATTTCAAGCAGATTTCAGTCAAACTGTAACTCGGCCATTTAGGACCATTCACTGTCTTCTTGGTAAGCAACTTCAGTTTAGATTTGGCCTTGTGTTGTAGGTTATTGTCCTGCTGAAAGGTGCCTGGTTTAAAGCAGACTAAGGCAGGTTTGCTCTAGGATCTTGCCTGTGCTTAGTCCTGTCCCGTTTCTTTTTACTCCCCCAGCATTTGCCAATGTCAAGCATACCCATACCATGATGCAGCCACCACCATGCTTGAAAATAAGGAGGCAGTTACTCAGTGATGTGTTGGATTTGCCCCAAACACAGGGCTTTGCATTTAGGCTAAAATGTGTATTCCTTTTTTGCAGTATTACTTACGGCCTTGTTGTGTACAAGATACATGTTTTTTTTTAAATATTTTTGTTATTCTTTTCACTCTGTTGATCCATCCTCAGTTCTCTCCCATCACAGCCATTTAACTCAGTTGTTTTAAAATCCCCAATAGCCTCATGATAACATCCCTGAGAAGTTTCATTCCTGTCCTGCAGCTCAGTTCAGAAGGATGACTGTATCTTTGAGGTGTTTGTGTGGTTTAATACAAAATGCACGTCATAATTATTAACTAGACCATGCTTAAAAATATATTAAATATTTGATTTGTTATTGTTAACCATCTACCAATACCTGTCCTTTTTTACGAGGCTTTCAAAAACCTCCCTGGTCTTTGTAGTTGAATCTGTGCTTGAAATTCAATACTTGACGGAGGGACCTTACAGATGTTGTATGTATGTGAGGAAGGGTTAGTAAATAAAAAATCATGTCAACCGCTATTATTTCACACAGAGCGAGTCCATGTAACTTTTTATTAATATTTGTTAAGCCAAATTTGACTCTAAACAAAACAAAGGGGCTGAATAGTTATTGTATGCAACTATTTTTAGTTATTGACTTTTTTTAAGAATCTTTAAAAAAATCTTTGCATTTTTCTTCCACTTTGACATTAAAGAGTATTTTGTGTATATTTGACAAAAAAAGTACAATTAAATCAAATTTTAATCGCACTTTGTAACACAATAAAATTATTCAGAGGGGTCTGAATACTTTCATTTGTGCATACATTTTACGTTACGGGTGGTACCAGGAATCAAACCCACTATCCTGTCGTTGCAAGCATCATGCTCTACCAGCTGAGCTACAGAGGACTCTTTGGACATGTGCAGTATGTCTGGGCCTCACTCTGACATATTTATAGACTATGTTATGTCGCATTGCATTGCAATTCTAAGTTACACAAATATTGCGTGCGCATGGAAACTGAAAGGCTGATCTGTATGGAAACAATCCTACTGTAGTTCTCAATTGCGGAAGAGATTGACTAATGTACACGTGGGAGCTTTAGGAGACTAACCTCTGTGTAAATGGAACCCCCCTCTGGGTTTCAATGTTGAAGTTACATAATATGCCTCCATTGAAAGATAGCAACCTGAGTCTTTGTTAACAACACAAAATCTCCCAGCGGATCTTTCCAATGAGCTGAATTAATCTGACAGTGCGCGCAGGAGTCGATTACGTTACCTCATTCTAGACGTGTAGATACTGTTGCTAGTTACACATATGCTTTAGTGTAGGGTTTCAGGGTTTCCTGACTCACATGTATGGAGATACCGGTTGTTGCGTGATGTTACAGTGTAACGGCAGTAGTTACACTTTTATTACAGAGTATTGAAAAAGCATGACTTATGGTAAGGTGACATAAATTGGCACAACACTGCTACCAAGTCTTTATGAATCTTTTAGTCCTAATGAGCGGAGCTAGGAAGTGTGCATATAGTCCATAGAATAGACTCAAGTTTGGAGTCACACACGTAAACTGGGGCAGGAGGAAATTAAATCCTAGCACACCGCTGGACAGGTAAGCACTTCCCAGAGTTGTCACATGGAGTCTTACTCAGACTTGGTTGTCCCTAGGGGTGCAAGCGAAGGCCCTGCAGAGATGCAGTGGTAGTATATTAACAAGCTCGAGATTTAATGCAATGCAACAGCTGCTTAACCATAAAACTTTTTCTTCCCGACGATGCGGGCTGGTGGCTGGAAGGCTAGCGGCCTGCTGGTAAACTTTAGTGGCTCCAGATGTGTCATCAGCTTTGGGAGTCTTGGAACGGGGCGTTGAGATAAGTAAGGAATGAGTAAGCAGGGTCTCGCTGGTTGTCGTAAACACCTAACAAACAACGTCACATGAGCTGTACAGTGTCAACTTTTCATGTAGTGTTCAAATGCAAGATTGATTGTGCAGGGTCGAGCAATCAGGTAAAGCCACGAGGTTAAAAGGGAAAGTAGATGGAGTTTTGAATAGCAGTTGATATAATGAAGGCCTATAGTGTAAATGTGACACATTTCACATGTGGGTTACTTCAAAATAGATCCTAGTCCTAGATAATGCAACAAGGTTATTTGTGTAATCCAACCACAAAATGACAATGCATGTGAAGAAGGTAAACCACTTAATTAGTTTGTTTTTCCATGATTTGATCCTAAGTAAAATCATGGTTTACAATTCGATTACGGTAACAAGCACACGTTTTACATTGGATACCATATGTAATGAAATGTAATGACCAACATGTTCCTACTCAGGGATATATGTAATCATGCTTAGTCATTTTTCGCTCATGACTAATCAAGGCCACTCCCAATGGACGTTGAGACTATCAATCCTGGATGAGCCGTGATACGTGATCAGAGCCTCCCTCTGTATTGATCAGCTTATGTAAACATAAGCCTGTATTCCCAAAATCAAAGCAGTGGCATCTTTAGTCCAGGTGGAGCCAAAATGGCTGCCATAAATGGAGACCAAGTCGACCTAGTCTCCCACTCGCTCTCTGTGCTCTCCTGCTTTGTAGTGACTGGGAGCTTTTATGTGGAGTGACTAATGCTAGCTCTCCAGGGCCAGGGGTGTATCGGTCCATGTGTGAGTGCGTGTGTGAGTGCATGCGAGTGTACACAAGGAGCCAGCCTACAGGGGCCTCCACTCACTGTTGATGACTCAGAAGGCAACCCGGAGGACTACAAAGACCATGATCCCCCACATAAAGTGCATGGGAGTTGGTCTTTGGAACTTTCTGATAAATGAAAGAGTACCCTTGTTGTTATGGTGCTTGACATACCACGTGGTTTTGTTCAAAGATATGCTTTAGGGCAAGGGAAGCAAGCAGAATCATATTTTCTCAAAAGTGAAATGATTCAAACCTGGTAACACTTTACATCATCAAGGTATGCTTTGTAAAGGGTTTCTAAGTGGTTTATTGACTATGCATTATACGTTTATAGGTGGTTTATAATAAACAGCTATACTCATAGAAATTTTGATTGACAAATTGTGAGACTATTATTAGTTATAACTGCTTATTATGAACTATAAATGATTAATGAACAGTCCATAAGCTACTTACAATCCCTTTATAAACCCTTTTATAAAGTATGCTTAAATGTGTTACCCAAACCAATTGGCCATTTTAAAGAAAAAGCTGAAACTTATGGTTGTAATTGGTCTAGTACAGTGTCAAAGGGAGCTGTTTTTAAACCAACCGAGGTACATAGTTACAGAAATAATGCTGAGGGGTGGAGAATGCTGTTGTTTACTTTATGTTGCTGATGTCATAACATCCATAATTGAATGATTTATTTATTTCTTGAGTCTCTCATGGCTTCGTCTGATAACATAGACATGTCATTACCCCAAACCATAAATGTTTGGGATATATTTTCCTAAGGAGCCGTTGTGAAACCTTTGCTTTACTATTATCCTTGTCTTTGATTTGATAAAAACTCATGTTACAAAAATGTACCAGTAAGCACTTGAATGGTAAAGTATTATTGGTTTTGGCTTTCTCACAGAGGTTTTGATGGAGACTTTCAGATATATGCCCCTTGGCAAAAACATGCTACTTCTCTTTAAAAGTAACAGCCAGTGCTCAAGGGCTTTGTATGTCTTCAAGTTTTATTTGGCCAGATCCACAGAATTATTTTGGGAAGGCGTTCACTTCTTTGGTGGATTACGCAGGAAATGACAAAGTTCTCTTTTAGGATTTTGTTTTACTTCTCGAGCCACTAACAGTAAGTCCTTTCTCCCTCAAGCCAAGTCTTTATACAGTCATGGTTTTCTGCTCTTTCGTCAGAGGTATTCTACAGCTGGCACGTTAAAACACTGCTCGGGAAGTGATGGAAAATTCCCTCTCCGTTTTTATCAATAACAAATGCTTTATTTGTTATTTTCTTCTATTATCCTTTTTACCTGCACTTGAGAACCAACTCTGCTGCACCTGCAGGTGGAAAGAGAATGATTAAAGATGGATCTCTAGAGAAAATGATTATACAGCAATTGCGTTTATCTAGCAATTACTAGGTAACATACACACGATGAAAGACAACGTATTATTTGTTTCTTCTTTATTGGTTCTTTATAAAGGGATCTTCAATCCTTAATTCCAATTAACACAGCAGCTTTTTATTTGTATACTTATATACTTACTAGCTGGTTGTACAGTAGTTAGTTGCAGTGTATTGATGTTTATGGTTTTATCAACACGTTCTAACCATTTGACATCGATTAACAGATCACACAGCCAGTCTACTGTACTCTTCACTGCGTGTCAAGAAATACTGAATATGCACACAGTACTCTTTGGGTTGGTTTCCTGGACACAGGTTTTTAGTCCAGAACTAAGCTTAATCTGTGTTCGGGAAACCGCCCCCCTCTATGTCCTATGTAGAATTAGGCCTACTCTTTCAATGTTCCAAAAGGTAACAAAACATCTGCATTTAACTAAATGACTGAGCTGTAAAGAAATGATCAAACGTGCAATATCCTGAATGAAGTGGCTTAAATGCTGTTCATTAACATTTATCCCACTCTAAAAGGTCACAAAGAATTCTCCATTCTCCACATTATCCACTTAAAAACTGTCCAATTTCCTCCCCGTAGCCTATTACGCATAGTCTACTAAACAACGATCATTTGTTGTTGACTGCTATTGTTTAGGAGACTAATAATAGTAAGGCCAAACACCTTTGTTGTACGGCACATCTGCGAGGCTGTGGTATTGGCAGCCATGTGAGATAAAATAAAATATTCTAGCTTGTATTTGAGCATCTGCCTTATCATTAGTAATCTCACTGTTTGCCTTGGTGAGTTTCCGGTGAGTTAATTGGGACTTTGTGCCCTCCCTTGAATGTCGGCTGAAGAATTGCACATTTGAGGCTATAAATAGCTGATAGCATTTCCTGCTGTGCTGGGGAGAGATTTTGTATTTTGAAAATAACCTGTCTTGACGCCATTTGTTGTTGCATTGCCAGCTATCTTTACTCTACATAGACACACCAAGAGGTGTCATGACAGAGAACAGAGAGAACCTTGTGGCACTAGATTACCTTTGTCTTAATGTAAGTTCAAAAGAGAGGGATAAAGATCTGTAATACACTGCAAGAGCTCCTATTCGATTCAATGAGAGTTCTGGTTTTCTCTCAATACATATGCCAACAAAAGCTCAAACACATGACCTTTTCATACATTCATCCTTGTGTATTACGTCATTTCCAAATTGCTTTTTGAAATAATTGGGAATATTAACATCTGGAAGGTTTAACTGTATACCAGGTTCTCGCTTTGGAACCCAAATTGGGCAATCAGAGTTGATCAATCAGTTGAGGCTTATGCTTTTCCACTGTTATGTTCCCAGGCATAAAGTTAAAAACACTTTTCCCAAGGGTGCTGAGGGCCACGATAAGCTGGAGAGGAGAACATTTGTGGTAAATGTAAGCATTGTCATAGCAACCGTGACTGGAATTTTCTGATGTATAGTGTGTCGGAGTAAAGTGTGTGTGTATGCTCATCTGTATATGTGTATTTTTAAGTGTTTGAGAGTCTGTTTTTCCAACTCTCTCCCTCTGTTTGGAAAATATGTGCAGTTTTCCCCCAAACAAACCACTGGCAGACTGCAACGCTTAATATACGAGAGATTTATTTTGTGACTCCATCTGGCATTTACAGCACCTGTGGGTTGGAGTCTGAAATCCAACTGCAATTCAGCAATAGCTGGGAAACTCTTAATATCACTTTTCTGCTCCTTTTTGATGTGTTACATGTTGTGCCCTTAAGTGGTTTCTGTCCTCTGACTGGGGAGCGTGGTTTAACTCTCAGTGTGGGGTTGCATTATTCATCACACTTTCAGAGTTGCAACGCCACGTGTTAAAATCTGGTACTTTGCTATCATTTCTATGTAGCGCAGCAACATTTCACACAGCTATGGACGCAAAGGAAGTGTGTGTTTGTAATTTTTCGGGTGTGAACCTGCATTTCTTTGTGTTTGTTTTGTTTTTGAGATGTTTCCCCCACAAACTTTTGTGAATTGGAAGGTTAGAGTAACGGTGTAAAAACAGTGGAATAGTAACCGTATTACCCTAGGCCTAGGGATACAGTATACCAGTGTAACGTGTGTTTTGCACTCTGGCTAATGGAACCATTCTATTCTAACTATCCCAAAGCTCCTGAACATGGCACTGTCAACACCTATTGACCTCCTCCTTATACATGTCTGTCTGTGTTTTAGCTGGGATATCATAAATGCTGTTATCACCCACATTGAAATGTGTATTGGTTTTCAAAACGTCTTCGCTCACTCCTTTATCGACTTTCCTTACTGCCCATCAATCAAGTAATGCTGCTCAGATTGGTTCCTTGGCATTCGGATAGCCACTGAAGACCTGTGGTTCTGACTAATATGTTCACTTCTAGGAAGTTCTAGAGTATTACAGCAAAAGCATTTGGTTGTTACAAAGGGCTACATCTGTTAGACGCGATTATTGAGGGAAGGGTACTTATTCTGCAGCGGATTCATTTTAGTCATTTAGGAGACCCTCTAAGCGAATTACAATTAGTGCATTCATCTTAAGATAGTTAGGTGAGACCACATCATTCACACAGAAAATTCCAGAAAGTTCCTGGGTGAACAATCATGGTGTAATCAATCACACTGGCTAATCACGCTCACCCGCTCCCAGCCCCTTTTGAAGTTAACCCAAACTAGCTAATCAATGGAATAAGCCAAGAAAGAGAGCAAACCAACAATTTATGTGTTTTTCTCAGCTGTTCTCATTCACAGCACCCCCTTAATCATCCCCCCACATCCACCTTCTCCTTCTCATTAATGAAGTCCAAATGTTTCAGTCAGGTCCAGACGCCTGGGCAGCGTTTCCTGGCTTACTGGATACCTGGCCCAAGATAATTATGAAATGAGGTTTTTCACTATTCGCGCCAAATGGACTGCACAATGCACTTTTCATTTGCATTTGACTTTATTTATGTGTGTCATGTCCTATGAGTTGCCTGCTTGACCCAACCTCTTTACTTAATGTGTGTAAGTGGGTCATCCATACATTTCTTGCTTTATTTTCTACAAGTTATGCTTAATGTACAGTGTGACCAACTGGTGTCGCTAACTCAAAAGTTTTTTTTTTGCATTGGCCTTCTGTGGTAGGCGATTGTGTTAAATAAAGAGGACTAAGTTGTTCTCAGGTGTTATTGTAAGATTAGGCAAAGGAGCTTCAGCAGTGCTGTGCGGTCAGGAAAGGCACTTGTGGCCAAAGGCGTTACAACGAAAGCTGTGTCTAGTGACCGCAGCGTAATATGATCCAATAGGCAGACAGAGTTGTGGTAATGAAGAGGAATGGAAAAGCAATAACGATCATGCCACTCGTGTGAGCCAGATTCGCTCTTGCGACTTCAGTAAGGTCATGGCCTAATTGGTCATATAACATTCATGTAAAATAGCTGACCACGGCCATCCATCCCACTTCTGGACACCAGTGTAGCATATTTGTGGGTTTGCTGCCTAACTGTGACTGGGATAAAACCAGGGACCTACTGCACACTAACTCAATACTTTACTGACACACACACACACATGAACAACGGCATTCATGGACAGATCATTTGCATGAGCTGCAATCCATTGGAAACAAATGGCTTTATCATTCTCATATGGATGAAGGTCATTGACAGTATAAATTAATTTGAAGAGGAGGAATGGAAGTCTGGGTAGAGATGACTGCTGATATAATTTTTGTTTCAGATGCATCTGTGTGATTTATTATGTGGGAAGTGAGGCTATAAATCAACCATTCTGGCATTTCTCCTCTGCTAGGGAGTCACAGACATGTTACCGTTTCTGCTTTTGACTGTAGAGGCTTGAGAATCAGACATGCTAGCTGAACTTTCCCATTTTGGCTGTGGCTTCACACAATGCAGGGTTATCCTGCTAGTGCATTCGCAATCCTCTACCCTCACATTTTTATGTTTTGTTTCTAGTTTTTAGGGAGGTATTTTAACCCCAACTGAGCAAATAGTTGTAAACTTTGTACTCGGTTGTCAACACTTTATAAATATGGCCCTTAAAAGTAGTATATCCTTCCTAAGCTTACAAGGCAGACATGCAAAGTAATTCTACTGTTTGCCCTTGTGAGTTGGTGCATAAATAATTATTAGTTATTCATGGTTGAACCTCTCACTCTGTGCCAGTAATGATGCCCTGGTCCTTTAAAAATGTGGCACAATCATGTTATAATTGCACTTGTATAACTGTGTATAGCTGCCATTATTTGTTATTATTTCACTATCTTTGGCATATATTTACTTTGGACTTCTATTATACCAGCAATGACCTCCCTACATCCCATAAACACAGTGCATTTGGAGCGTTTCTCACTGCCTAGCAACCTGACAACTGTAGCCAGGTTTGCTTTCCACTTGTAAGCCAGTAGAATCGTGTCTAAACATAGTTTCTTCAACCTCACAGCAATGTTCCAACAAAAAAGCTTTTGTGGGACTGAAGTGATTTGAGTTGCGTCTGTATAAGCTCCCTCAGTCAGCTTGTAGGGAATTCACTCATAAACACCGTACTTCGTAGATCTGCTCTTGCCAGCCCTGCCATCCCATGTGCACAGAGCTTGTTTACAGGGGACGAAGGCGTCTTTGCATTAATGATGTTTTCTGACCGCCGCCACCCCGCCAGCGCCATGCCTTTAATTCGCCGTGATGGTCTGTCATGGTGTAATATGACTCACAGTGCATTGCACATGTGCTTTCCGAGTGGCGCCCCCCTTTGTCGCTTTGAATCAACTTGAGTCCCACAACCGCCACATACGCCACGCTTGTTTGCATGGGCCGCCTTGGCCAGCACAGCTGACCAACACAGCACAGCCAATGAGAAAAAGAAACAGCAGCGTCTGTGTGGGCACTCAACCATGCCAGCAAAGAGTACGTTGCAGAAGAATCTGCATTGATGAACCGTAGCAAAATGACGTATGAATATTTTCAGCTGACAATTGGTGGCTGTGGGCTTAAAATGAGCTTGAGAATGGTGAACCGAACGTTGATTATTTGTGTGTGTGTGTGTTTGTGTGTGGCCTGTATATTTATAGTCTGCTTTGTGTGACTGTGAATGTCAGGACTGATCTGAGAGCAGTGCCTGCAGGGGAATGAGGCAAGAATCTCCCAGCCTTTGGATTAGTGTCAGTGTGCAGGAAGCGTAGGCTGCACCCCCTGAGCTACGTGTGTCTGTTGGGTCTCTAAAGCTGTCAGTTTTAATTCTGTCTATACTACAGTACATAGCATTTCCATTATAGTCTCTCGATTGTCTTGAAGCACTTCATGACAGCCAGCATCCTCACCACTAGTTCAGGTTTTCAGTCCTCTCCATATCGGTTTGTATCCACTTGAAATGCATGCCACTTGAACATCAATAGAGATCTAATTCAAAGAATCTGAATGCGGCTGTTGAGAATTCTTAGCAGTCCAAAATTCTACATTTCATCAGTCAGTCTGTGTCACTGGCTCAAGGGATTTGGTCCCTACGTTAGTCTATCAAATTATATTATCAAATTATATCTGGGAAAGATGTGCCTTGGTTTTGGTCATTATTAAGCTTTGCCTATGAGGTTGTCGTATCTATGAGTATTGGTACCAAAAAATCTGAATTTTTAAGGCAGGGTAGGCAGCTTCTTCACAGGTAATTTAGATCAGTAAGGTTATGGTGAAACACTGTATAGGCCTACCTCTTGTTCACTGCTTGGATATGCCTGTACTTGGCAAGGCTTATATTCAGTCAGATCAAGTGTTAAGCGGTGATAGCCGACACCCGCATAGCTGATGTTCAAGTTCAAGTTTTTACTGATATCCACATGGCAGTCAAAGATACTGAAATACATGGATATTACAATACATACACAATAACACATTCAAGTTGAAATCACAAGTATTCATGACAATATGTACGTTAAAGAGACTCTGGCGAGAGTCTTGCGAACATCAGAAAAATATTAAGTTTAACCTAGACCTCAAAATGCTCATCAGCCAATTAAATCGTTGACTTATTTGCACGGGATCAAACTCTATGTTAGCTGTTCCAATTACACAACCTGACACATTTAGCCCTATGCTAACCTGAGCAGGTGGCAGTGATTATTTCCTGCATCAGCCTATCAAATATCTTAGACTTTTCTTAAAATAGGTCAACTGTGCATATTTCCTTTATGCGTATTTTAGAATATTCGCATGAAGATCTGTCGCCAATTGGATGGAAACGTGGTTTATGACAAAATTCCCAATTTTTGCTCATCCATTTCACACACATCCATGTGCTTTTATGGAAAAAGATAGTCTATTTGAAGAGAATTATGGACTTGTCAAATAGCTGTAATTTACTGTCTTCATCATTGCTTTCTGGTAGCACACACTGCTAAAGTGGTTGACACTGAAACAACAGTGCACATTAACATTGGGTTCAAGCGCCCCTCGCATCAAGCATTTCTGTTAAGGATAACACTGTTCACTGCTGGTCCTCAAATGCTTGATTCAAATAACGCACATGTGACAAAGTGGATGATTATTAAAATGCACATGAATAGTACATGTAAGTGTAGCCTACGTCTATGTAATATAGCCTATAGTAGCTATTATTATTTATGTAGCAGTGCTAGTAGCCTATGTGACGTCTGCAAGAGGAATTTCAACAAGAAACTCCTCATTAAATGTATTCATAATCTTCATTTACAAGGTTTTCCTGCCCTTCTCTTCTCAACACACTAACACAATAAATGTCATTCTATATTTTCAAAGGGGGGAAAAAAACTGATGTGAGATTCAAACCCTTGCCACAATCTGCGACAATTACGTTAGTTAGGTATGTTAGGTGGAACGACCCAGCCACAGTACGTAGCCAGCTTGCATGCAATTAGTGCTGTTGACTCACTAGCGCCACTGCTTTAGCATCCCGCTAAGAGCAGGTTTCCACTAGTTTTAGCAGCTTCTACTCAAGGTCTCTAGCTCTACGTTGGTTCCCACCGTTTAGAGTAAGCTAGCTGAACTGTCGAGTGACCTATCTAGATAGATAGCGAACGGCACCACGTGTCAAAGCTAGCAAACTTTCGCGCTAAGCCGCCATTTGTTTTGTTTGGCTAACAGGAGCGGGGCTGTTTCTTCAAAGTGTGTTACCCCAACATTGAAGCACCATCCCCCTTTACATTCCCTTGTAAAAGATAAACCTAGCAGTGCATTTTACCTCAAGTTACTTGGTTGAAACACAGAGTCAGCACATGATATTAACACCCCCTGGCTTGGCTAGCTACCTATCGTCACTCAGGTGGTTATAGCCAGCTAATTAGCTAGCATCACTCATCACTAACCTGAAAGTATATAGAATTACTTTATTTCCCACTCCTCTGGCGAATAAAGCTTTATTTTTCTGCTTACCTGGCTTCCAGCTAATCTTATCTTTGTTGAATAGCAGCTTGTGGTGCGGGTATCCTTCGCTTCCCTCCCGGTGGAAACGAGATGGCGACAGGTTTAATGACCAAGTCATCAGGGAAGGGGTAGAGAAATCAGTGAAAGGCTAGCAAGGCTTGTCCTGGCAATTTCAGCAATTACATGGCCCATTCTGATTCCCGTCAGTTATGTGCTGCCTGCCTTGGTGTGGACCATGCAATGGCAGCTTTTGTGGACCACGTTAGATGTGCGCATTGCGCCCAGATCTCCTTAAATGTAGAGCAAGGTACATGGAAAGGGGAACCTCCTACTAGGGGAGTGGCGACTTCATCCGGAAGTTGTCGAGGAGGTGTGGGGACATTACGGGCAGAGCTCTGCCACCAATCTGTACGCATCGCAGGACAATGCACACTGTCGCTTGTTCTTCGCGATGATAGATCATAGCGCACCTCTACAGTGCTTCTGTATGCCTTTCCTCCCTTGGGCCTTTTTCTTGGTCTGTTAGTAAAAAGATGGAGAGTGTTTCATTTGTAACTCCCCAAATGTCACAGGTAACTTACCTTTGGCGCCAGAATTGTTAGTGGCCCACTGTAGACTACTTTCAGCGTTCTAAAATGTTTAACAGTCCACTGGAAAGCCCATGAGAGTTTTGTCTAAATTGTGATGCGTTATTTGCGGCCTCTCCAATCTATTAACCCATCAAACCCCTCCTTCCTCTCTTACTTCCTGATTCACATTCTATTTCTATGACAACAACTAGCCTATTTCAAGCCCATTCCATGAAATCTAACAAACCAATCAGAATTCATCACACGTTCGAATCAGGTGAAACACAGCTTGTAGCTGCCTCTGAGAAGAATGTTGTCGGTATTGCAGATTCCCGAAAGTCGGAAGTAATGTTGTAAATAAATGTCACAGGGAAAACATTCTATTAAGCCATCTTTTGATATTCCTCTGGCCAGGAAATTGTTTTTTCCTTTTTTTTTTATTATTGTTATTTGGAGCAGTTTGTGTGATACCGCTGCAGCTCGACGAGAGGGGTCATTCACGCTCATGACAACTGCTCATGATAACTGCATATTGTTTTTGTGAACAATTATCTTGTGTTATATTAAGTATAAGGTAACGCAGAAGCAGTACATACAAGCAGTACACAGGGGAGAAACCAAAATAAAAGAGAAAAAACAAATAATAAATCATGTGAAGAATCAAAAAAGAAAACACAAAACAAATAGTGTAACAGTTCATGTGTATTCTGTGGTGAATTATGATAACTGCATCATAATGCATTATATCTGCAGGTTTTAAGTAAATTGTTACCGAAGTGGAATTTGTGGTATTGTGCTTAAGGAGACATTTATGGCATCATCAGTTTCTGAAGTCATTGGGCACACAGATCCACTTCTCGTTCCACGCTGAACGGCTCCTGTTTGACCTTGGCAAAATATTCATATCAATCTCTGTCAGGGTAAAGGGACTGACGATAGGTATTTAAGCCCTGCACTTCCCTCGTTAGTCACCTTCAGTCCTGTACAAATGAAGTCTTCCTTTTCAACAAAATGTAATTAGAGCCCTTAAAGGGGATGTCCAGTCAGAGATATATGTTGCTCCTCACATTTATTGGTATATTTGATATAATTTATTATGTATGTTTCAAATCATATCAAATTGTATTTGTCAGATGCTTTGTAAGTGAAATGCTTACTTACAGGCCCTAACCAACAATGCAGAGAGAAAATAAATTAAACAACAAATATTAACACAAGGAGTAAATAGTCAATGAGTAACGATAACTTGGCCAAATACACGGGGTGCCAGTACCGAGTCGATGTGCAGGGGTACGAGGTAATTGAGGTAGATATGTACATATAGATAGGGGTAAAGTGACTAGGTGAGAGGATAGATAATAAACAGTAACAGCAGCACATATGATGAGTCAAAATAGCTAGTGCAAAAAGTGTCAATGCAGATAGTTAAATAGTTAACAAATAGCTACCCGGACTATTTAGTAATTTTATGGCTTGGAGGTAGAAGCTGTTCAGGGTCCTGTTGGTTCTAGACTTGTTGTATTGGTGCCGCTTGCCGTGCGGTAGCAGAGAGAACAGTCTATGACTTTTTAGGGCCTTCCTCTGACACCACCTGGTATAGAAGTGCTGGATGGCAGAGCTTGGCCCCAGTGATGTACTGGGCTGTCCACACTACCCTCTGTAGCGCCTTGCAGTCAGATGCCAAGCAGTTGCCATAACAAGTGGTGATACAGGCAGTCAAAATGCTCTCAATGGTGCAGCCATAGAACATTTTAAGGATCTGAGGGCCCATGCCAAATCTTTTCAGCCTCCTGAGGGGGAAAAGGTGTTGTCGTGCCTTCTTCACAACTGTGTTGGTGTGTGTGGACCATGATAATTTCTTAGTGATGCGGACACCAAGGAACTTGAAGCTCTCGACCTACTCCACTACAGCGCCGTCGATTTGGATGGAGCGTGCTTGCCCCTCTGTTTCCTGTAGTCCACGATCAGCTCCTTTGTCTTGCTGACGTTTCGGGAATGGTTGTTGTCCTGGCACCACACTGCCAGGTCTCTGACTTTCTCCCTGTAGGCTGTCTCATCGTCATCGATGATCAGGCTTACCACAGTGTCCTTTGCAAACTTAATGATGGTGTTGGAATCGTGCACGGCCGCGCCATTGTGGGTGAACAAGAGAGGACTAAGCACGCACCCCTGAGGGGCCCCCTTGTTGAGTCCAGGATCGAGTTTCAGGGGGAGGTGTTTAATCCCAGGGTCCTTAGCTTAGTTGTGAGCTTTGAGGCCACTATGGTGTTGAACGCTGAGATGTAGTCAGTGAACAGCATTCTCATGTAGGTGTTCCTTTTGTCCAGGTGGGACAGGGCAGTGTGGAGTGCAATAGAAATTGCATTATCGTTGGATCTGTTGGGGCGGTATGCGATTTGGAGTGTGTCCAGGGTGTCTGGGATGATGTTGTTGATGTGAGCAATGACCAGCCTTACAAAGCATTTTATGGCTACAGATGTGAGTGCTACGGGGCGATAGTCATTTAGACAGGTTACCTTGGCTTTCTTGGGCACAGGGACTATGGTGGTCTGCTTGAAACATGTAGGTATTACAGGCTGGGTCAGGGAGAGGTTGAAAGTGTGGGGACGATGTCATTTGTTGCACTTATTAATGAAGCCGGTGACTGTGGGAAACTCCTCAATGCTATCGGATGAATGCTAGCGAAACCGTCCTGTAGCTTCCGTAAAGAGCAAGTCACTGGTACTTCCTGTTTGAGATTTTGCTTGCAAGCAGGAATCAAGAGGATAGAGTTATGTTCAGATTTGCCAAAGGGAGGGTGAGGGAGAGCCTTGTATGCTTTTCTGTATGTTCAGGAAAGGTGATCTAGAGTATTTTCGCCTCTAGTTGCACAGGTGACATGCTGGTAAACATTTGTTAAAACAAATTTTTGTTTCCATGCATTAAAATCCCCGGCCACGAGAAGTGCCGCCTCTGGATGTGCATTTTCTTGTTAGCTTAGGGCCCTATACAGCTCATTGAGTGCGGTTTGTCACATATAACACTTAAGGAGCACAGAGAAAAAGACAACTCTAGACAAAAGTAGTTCTGTGATGTCACAGGTTTACATTCCCTCTCCTCTACCTATTCAGGGGAATAGTTTTAAGTGTATATCAATGAGGGTATATCATGCCAGGGGATACAGTAGCTGTATGATAGTATTCTGGCAGCACAATTAGCTCAATTGAGACTGAGATTTCCACTTTTAATTTATGCAGACTTCTGTGGCATTGTTGAAGAATTGAGACACATAAACAATAGTGTGTACGCTCATAACTCATGAAGATCTTTATAATGACATGTTTAGCCATTGCATACATTTGAAAGTAGTCCCTTCTTAGGTATAGGCTGGGGAGCTACTATATAATCCATTGTATAATTGTATAACTTACAGCTAGTGTGAAACCTGTGAAAAGCTAACACTTTTGCTTCTCCTAGACCTATGTTCTGGACTTTGCTACTAGTGTGTCAATTGTTTGTCGAAGAATTTTTACACACTTGGTATGTTTACCCATAAGTGGTTTAGGATAAACATAAGTGGCATTAGCCAGTCATAAAATAGCCAAGTCATCAGAAGAAACTCTCTACAACACTCTCTATAGCTTACTGTATGTTTCACTTATTAAAATATAACAAATGTTGATTGTTGCCACCTTAAACAAAATGTAGCAGGTGAATGTGAAGGAGTTTCATGGATTTTCTGTATGTGTCAACATGGGAGCCTATTTCTATTTAGTGGTTCTGGCATCAGTGCGTGGAAACAATGTACAGTTTGTGTTGTAAAATGAGACAGCAGGACATGTCACATAGACGCAATGCTAATTCAGTTATTTCGGAGAGCAGCCTAAGGACAGACATGACTGTCCTTGAACCTGACAATTCACAACACAACCAGTCAGTAAGAAAGTTGTAGTTGTCTAGTCTCTGGCATAGCTTGGAGTTAACACAGAACGTCTGGGTCTAGGCCTAGACAGTGTGAGAAATCTGGGAATCCTGCAATTACTGATAAACTGAAACACCAGCTGTTTCATTCAAAGAAGAGGGCTGTCTTGAATTGATCATGTCTTTACTATTAAATAAATACACATGAAATTAGGTACATGTACATTACACAGAAAAAGAAGAGAAATGCTAAGGAATTGTATCGCTAATTCAATCAATGTCTCACATATAGATATTACAAGAGGTGTCAATTTTCACAACATGCTCTAGGCAATAAAAAATATCTTTAATACATTTTATCTATCCAGATGTTTAAATCGGGGTTTATTTTCCCAATGAGGCCCTCGCCTCAGAGGGAGCATGCAGTTCACCAGTAGTGGAACTGACGGCAGCAGGATGTCACGTCGCACCCCTCCATGTTGGCCTCCAGTTCCCACCCCTGGCAATCCAGGTTAATGCTTTGGAACTACATGAGGCGTTTGGCTCCGAGCTGAACAGCGGACAAAAAGGGTGTCAGGGACCCAATAACTCAGACTTAATGGCCGAGCTAGGGCGATTGTTATCTCTTATGATACGCTGCAGATATTCCACTGGGCCATAATAAAAAAGACACTGCAGTGCATTGGTACCCGTGAGATTCTAATATGGGAATGGTTTCATGTTCATAATGCTGACACCAGTTGCTAACCTGATAGACATTGTATATGCTGTATTGATAACCTGCTGTTAGATAACCTGGCATGATAAACTGGTATGTGTAGATAACATGGAATGATAATCTGGTATTAGATAGCCTGTAATGATAACCTGCTACCCATAAATAACCTGTAACGATCACCTGTAATGATAAATTGGTGTTTGTAGATAACTGAAATGATAACCTGGTATTTATAGATAACCTGGAATGGTCTTTGATAACCTGGTATCTGTAGATAACCTGGAATGATAACCTGGTATTCATGTCCTGTTTATCTTTTGTTACAGTTCTATCAGTTGATGGCTTAGGAGAGGATGTGCTGGCTGGTACTCTTGGAATTGGCAGAGAAAGAGCAAATATTATGACTGGTCATCTGGGGTGAGACAACGGACATCGATAACCACAGATCTACTGCAAGAGTGAACCCAGCGATCGGACATCAGAAGTTTGAATGGACAAATTAGACATTGGGACATTATACGGAGCGCACAAGGAACAAAAATCTTTCATAGAAAGCCTGGAGGCAGGGAAATGAGTAAGTCATGGCCCAAATGATTGCCTTAATTATTACATATATACCTATATATGAAGTGATGAAACTAGAGACTTATCCGAGTTCAAATATGTTTTTCTTTATGTGTGAAACAGTGTCTTGTAAGGAACAGATGTGAATATTTTAATAAGATAGAGAAAACTTGTTTGGTTGTAATGTTGACAATGTTTTAGTTGGGTCTGCTTTGTAGGTGTCATTGATAACCAAATGGTGGAGTTGCTTTCTGCTTACGTGCAGCAAGCAGAATGAGTTGATCTATTTTTATCTAGTTTCGTATTGTCAACCAAAATAAGGCTGGCTTGAGGCGGAGCTGCTCGCTCAGCTACCAGCTACAATGTCTTTCAATTCACAGCATCATGTTATGACAACTATACTACAATTCAGAAAGGAGTAGGGAGTCAAAAAACGAGACGAAATGACTCTACAATATACATGAGACATATCAGATTATTTTGTCCTCTTTTTTTCACATACTGTTAGCATCTGTTCACACACTCTCAAACACAAAAGATGTCAGGTGCGCATACACACACACAAACACACAGAATGATCTACCGAAGGGACACAAAGGGTTTTCCCTAAGATGCAAATTGTATTATGTTAGTGATATAATTGACCAGCTGCTTTGTTGACACAAACCTCGATCCATTTAAAGTTAACTGTATGCAAAGTAACATGGAAGTGTGTTATATATTTTTTTAAAACTAGCCTTGACTATTACTTAACCAAAGTTTAAACCCTGATTTTATTGAACGTGGTGTACACTTCCTCTGGAGATGTTGTGAAAATAGATACACATTGAATAGAACATATGTACATATGCTGATGTTGATATTTCAGTGTCTACCAATTGTGTCGCAAATCATGGCATTTGAGACAATTCTACTTAGTTTGACTGTTAACAATGTTCATATCTTCAGAGGTCATGTTCCATTTTTATTTACATGAACATTGTCGTGGATGCTGCTCCAACAAGATCCATGATTTCTTTTCCACTTCAATTTAGATTTTTTGGCAAGTGGGCAGTTTCTTATTGTGCTGTTCTCATATAACTTGCACGTAGAAAATCCGCCCACTCTCTTTTGGTCTGCTTTCAAAGACACATAGTTGTATGCACTGCTTGCTTGTTGCAGCTTTGTCAGACAAATCAAATGTTAGTTTTTTTTAAAAAACATAAATGCCATCTAATGTTTAAGCCCATCCTTCTTACGTTCAGTCAACAGCCAAGAACTTAGTAACGCTCGCTCCTGGGCGTGCTGTCTATCATTGTGATGTCGGCCCCTGATGACTGTGCTTCAGTGCATCAACAACACAGAGTTCTTTATTCTTTTTATGTTATTGAAAGGGGTGGAACATAATATTATATCCAGTATTATCTACATAGACAATTGACTGCATTTCTATTCTCTTCCATAAAACGAAAACATACATATGTCATTGTACTGTCTGCAAAGACATAGAACACTTGAATCTGGAGATGAAAAGTGCTCTGACATCAGTGTCTGTTCTTCACCCCCCCTTCCCCACCACACCACCACTCCACATATACGCGTCTATTCCTATTGGTTACGCTATATCCATCTATTACAAAATAGTTAAAGGTCTGTAGTCAAGATTTTCCTCAATGTTCAGAAAACGTGTATCTTTCAATATCACGTCTTTCTAGTATATTACGACGTTACTATACTGTTAGATACTGTATACTGTTAGCTAGTTATCTACCCAATCCGTAGTATAACTCCGAAGTGATGGCTTCTTTGGAAAACATCAATCAGTGTTATGTCCCGGCCTAAAGCACTACGCATAATGGCGAGAATGTAAAAAAAATTAAAACGGCCATTCTAAGTCATTGGTATAGCCTGTGTAGCCTCAAGATCACAACAATGATATTTGACTACGTTATGGTAACATATTATGGTAATGGTCGAACTGTGATTGGACTGAACTGAAAAGACAAAGTCAAATAAAAGGCTTTTAACAATGCCCTAATATCAAAGATGGGGCTTAGCCTTGCCTACAGTTTCTAGACGTATCCTTAGTATAGATATGAGGCCTGCTTCAAGGTGTGACTAGTTACAGTGAAAAGGTCCAGAAAATTGACAAATATAGCTGGTCTGTCTTTAAACACTAACCAGGGACCGTACTCACACGAAGTGTCTCAGAGTGCTGATCTAGGATCAGTTCCCCTGTCCAGTTTATCTTATTCGTTGTGATCTAAAAGGCAGAACTGATCCTTTATAAGCACTCCCGCTCTGACATGCTTGATACATACGGCCCCAAATATAACAAACATATACAAATCAAATCAAGTTCATAACTTGAAAATCATTACAATGACATGTTTAACTATTGTATACATTTTAAAGTTGTGCCTTCTTAGGTATAGATTGGGTAGCTACTAAGGGTCCGTTGTATATATAAATATAACAAACATATACAAATCAAAGCAAGTTGTATTTGTCACACGCTTCGTAGACAACAGGTGTCGACTAACAGTGAAATGCTTACTCATGGGTTCCTTTCCAACAATGCCGTTAAAGATAAAGAAAATTAACATTTAAATAGTGACACAAGGAATAAATACACAGTGAATAACAAATAAAAATAACATGGCTATATGTGCAGAGGTACGAGGTAATTGAGGTAGCTATGTACTGTACATATAGGTAGGGGGTAAAGTGACTAGGCAACAGGATAGATAATACACAGTAGCAGCAGCAGAGTGTGAAAGTGTGTGTGTGTGTGTTGCGTCAATGTGCATGTGTGTGCATGTTATGTGCGTGTGGGCGTATGTAGGGAGTGTGTATATGTGTGTATGTGTGTTTTGGTTACAGTAATATGTTTAATCCATGGAATCATTGTACCATCACTAAGTACGTTTACCATGCACATCCACATTGATGTTACATGGGTTATTTGTCTGTTAAAATGTAACTAAATGTTAATGCTGTCCGAGTATGTGTGTGTATTTGAACCATTCATTTTCATGAACACTGGAGGGTCATTAAGGGAGTGAAATCAAAATAGAACTGTCTCTTAAAGTTGATATTAAAACAACTCCGTAGAAGTGTATTTCAGGATGTTATAATATTTATACTGTCCAAATGTGATAAAGTACCCATGTTTTGGTCAGCCTTGCTTTTTTTCTGCATGATTCTTTGTTTTTGAAAAGTGCATCCTAATCTGAGATGTTCGTATTCTTTTCTTGCGGTTACTTCTTCTCTCTGTACTATCTTTGGAGCTCGTTCATTTCCTACCCTTATTATTTAAATTTTTTATTTAGGTAAATCTTCAGACTTTTGGATTTTCTACATTAATATAATTTTTGTAGGCAGCAATATGAGATGTCATCGAACGGAGTATGTGCAATGTTGAATAAAGAAAAATATAATATATGAAATAAAAACAACTGCGAGAGTGACTTGAAGGGATTGCAACAACATGATCTATGAGTGGCATTCATATGTCACCTCATAATTTACTGGTTATGATGGCCTTATGCAAGAAGCACCTGTTGGAGTTGTTTTGCCTTGTTTTCTCCCCCATAGCCATTGATATATAGTGTTTGGCAGGATTCAATATTTAGAATTTTACAGTAATAGGACCCATGTTGGCACCAAAAGTTCTAAGATAATGCCATAGCATTCCAATGTTAACAACATTATGGAGAACTTCATCATCAAGAGCATTGCTTCACCAGTACAACAATATTCAAAATCCAAAGACGCATATGGCAGTTACAATAAATAAGGACTTTAGTAATTCAATTCGGAATAAGATGTTCCCATAAAAATGTTTATTGTTGCCGTAGGCATTCTGTGACTCATCCCAGTTTTTCCAAATTTGGAAACAGACAGTGTCACCCAGGGTCTTTTAGAATGTTCCAAGCTTTCTTACATCTGTCACCCAGTTGCCTCGAGGGCTTCCCAATAACCATACATATTCTGGATAAACTTCTCTTGACAATTTTCTTTTACTCTTAACGCATCATTTGAAAGACCTTGTACACCATTGCTAAAATGTGTTAGTCCACAATAATGTCCTCAAAAAATCTTAGAGCTGCATGGATTTCTCGAGACTATAAGCAGTGTAGCCTCGTCGCGAAACAGGCTTCCCGAAAACAGGAAGCCTGGGGAAGTTACATGGCAGAAATGAGCTAAAGAGGGGTCAAACCAATCAAATGCCTTGCTTGGGCAGAGCTCCAAAGGTGAACAAGCAATGGTGACAAAACACTTTAGAATGTTTGCAGCATGCTGGTTTTCACGGCATTCCTCTTTTATTTTGAGATGAAAAGCTGCAGCAAGAGGGGGGAAATGATCTACAATGCTGGCCGTACCAATATATATATAAAAATGATGTTTCTGGAGTGATATTTGGCTGTGCTGTCTAGCATGAGTTCATTTTGAGAAAAGTCAGCTAACCTTGTAAGCTACCTAGGTATAACTAGCTACCGTTAGCTACTAACTAGTTCAATTTCTCTCACGACTAGAAAGCCATTACATTTTTTTTTTTAAACAGAATGTTATTGACCTAAAAGGTTATCTGTGAACCCAGTAACTAGCTTATCCAGGGTCAGTGATAGACAGTACGTGGTTGCTCTATGTAGGCCTATCTCCCTCAAAACTCAACTCTGCAACCTCGAAGCCAGTTCATCTGCTTTTTTTCTTTGTTCCCCTGTAACCAGGGACTGAGTTAGACCTGGGACACCAGGTGGGTGCAATTAATTATCAGGTGGAACAGTAAACCAGCAGGCTCCAGACCTTGTAGGGTACGAGTTGAATACCCCTGGTCTATCTACTATGGGAACAACTGCAATCTTTTTGCAACCAACATTGTTAAAATGAATAAATTGAAATTAAACCTCATAATATGTTACCTGTAATCCTAATCTCCTGTAGCCAAATTGTCATCTCCTTATTTTCATACTGTACCTAAATTACAAGGGCTGGAATTGTATTAAACAATTTTATATGTCAGCACTTAAAAGGCATGTACAAAATCTGGTATATGGTTTGCCTCATATACCATGTCTGCTGGTATCATTTTAAATTGAGAACATATAGCTCAACATGTAAAGTTGAGCTATTCTCTGTTTCAGATGACAGGCCCCCATAAGGGCAGTAATGTCACCATACTGTAGGCCCATTGCTGCATTGGCGATGCATGCCATATGAGAAGCTGCTAAATGGAATCACATCAAAATCAAATCAAATTTTATTTGTCACATGTGCCGAATACAACAAGTGTAGACCTTACAGTGAAATGCTTACTTTTAAGAAAAATAAGTGTTAAGTATAAAATAGATATGTAAAAAAATTGAAAATAAAAGTAACAAATAATTCAACAGCAGCAGTAAAATAACAATAGCGAGGCTATATACAGGTGGTACCAGTACAGAGTCAATGTGCGGGGGCAATAGTTAGTCAAGGTAATTGAGGTAATATGTAGATGTAGGTAGAGTTAAAGTGACTATGCATAGATAATAAACAGAGAGTAGCAGCAGCGTAAAAGAGGGGTCTGGGTAGCCCTTTGATTAGCTCTCAGGAGTCTTATGGCTTGGGGGTACAGTAGAAGCTCTTAAGAAGCCTATTGGACCTAGACTTGGTGCTCCGGTACCGCTTGCCATGCGATAGCAGAGAGAACAGTCTATGACTATGGTGGCTGGAGTCTTTGACAGTTTGTAGGGGCCTTCCTCTGACACCGCCTGGTATAGAGGTCCTGGATGGCAGGAAGCTTGGCCCCAGCGATGTACTGTGATGTAATTCTACCCCACGGCAAGCGTTACAGGAGCGCCAAGTCTAGGTCCAAGAGGCTCCTAAAAAGCTCCTACCCCCAAGCCATAAGACCTCTGAACATCTAATAAAATGGCTACCCACACTATTTGCATTACCCCCCCTCTTCTACGCTGCTGCTACTCTCTGTTATTATCTATGCATAGTCACTTTAATAACTCTACCTACATGTACATATTACCTCGACACCGGTGTCCCCCGCACATTGACTCTGTACTGGTACCCCCTGTATATAGCCCTGCTATTGTTATTTACTGCTGCTCTACAATTATTTGTTATTCTTATCTCTTACTTTTTTGTTGGTATTTTCTTCAAACTGCATTGTTGGTTCAGGGCTTGTAAGTAAGCATTTCACTTTAAGGTCTACACCTGTTGTATTTGGCGCATGTGACAAATACAATTTTATTTTATTTTATTTGAAACCTACAAAATTCTCTCCACCAACAAGAGGGGTGTAAACAGTTTGTCATGACCAGTGCTTGTGCCCATTGAAATAGACGTGGCGTGGGATGTTCCCCAATGCTGGAAGGGGTGCCCCGAGAGAAAAAGTTTCGGAACCCCTGGTATAAACAACTATAGATCATTGAGTAGTAACAAGTAGGCTATTACTCCTAAAGCATTATTTCAGGTGAACAAAAAAAAGTCCTTACCAGTGGTGGCCAACCTTGCTCCACTGATCCCTGATCTACTGGGCGTTCTGACCCAGCAATAGCACACCTGATTATCAACTCATTAGGTTTGATAAGTTTAATCAGGTGTGTTATTGCTGGGCTGAAACATAATCCTACACACCCAGCAGACCTCCAGCAGGATTGGCCTGCTCCAATTGTAATAGGTTTATACCTTGTGTATGATGTTTAACTGTATTTTTGTATACAACATGTGCTTACATAGGTAGGCATACACATATAACCCATGGCATATGCACTCAGAGGCCAGTTTATTAGTTACAACCATCTAGTTCCGGGTCGGACCCCCCTTTCCCCTCCAGAACAGCCCGAATTCTTCAGGGCATGGAAACGTTGATCAATTGGTATTAAAGGACCTTACGTGTGCCAGGAAAACATTCCCCACACCTTTACACCACCACCAGCAGCCTGTACTGTTAACACCAGGCAGGATGGGGCCATGGACTCATGCTGCTTACGCCAAATCTTGACTCTGCCATAGACATGACGCAACAGTAACCGAGATTTGTGAATTGTCCAGTGTTGGTGATCCCCACTGGAGCCGCTTCTTGTTTTTAGCTGATTGGAGTGGAACCCGTTGTGGTCGTCTGCTGCAATAGTCCATCCGTGACAAGGACCTACGACTTGTGCCTTCCGAGATGCTGTTCTGCACACCACTGTTGTACTGTGACATTATTTTCCTGTTTGTGGCCCGCCTGTTAGCTTTCACGATTCTTGCCATTCTTCTTCGACCTCTCATCAACAAGCTGTTTTCGCCGTCAGGACTGCCGCTGACTGGATGCTTTTTGTTTGTCACACTATTCTCGGTAAACCCTAGACACTGTCGTGCTTGAAAAGCCCATGGGGGCTGGCCATTTCTGAGATACTGCAACTGGTGCGCCTTGCACCGACGATCATACCACGCTCAAAGTCGCTTAGGTCACTCGTTTTGCCCATTCTAACATTCAATCGAACAGTAACTGAATGCCTCAATGCCTGTCTGCCTGCTCTATATAGCAAATAAACTGGCACCTGAGTGTAGGTAGGCCTACCTATGTTAGCAAATATTATATACAAAAATACCGCTGGTATGCACAGTTGCTTTGTGAGAAGGTGTTAAAGTTCACAGTTAGCCATTGTTATGTACTTAATTCACTTAGCTAAACATTGTGTAAAGTTAGTTAGCTAGCTAGCAGCTTAGTTGAGTTAGCCTACAATGTGGCCTACTACTAGCACTGTAATACATCATTTTTCAACATTTTCAAAATTGATTTACTTACTTTAATAGGTTCTCCCACTGACTCCCACTGTTCTCCCACTGACATGTGGACGAATGGAATTGTCACCAGAGCGGTTTAGAACATGTTGTGACATTTGACTTTACCAGCCTAATCCACTTTCAGTTTTAAGAAATATAAATTGTAGACTGTCGGCCACACTTGGTAACTTGAAAACGAGCACTTGAAACTAGCAACAACTACAAAATGTGTCCTATCCAGATGGAAAACAGCGATACACATAACACACAGCACCGCTTCTATGGGCATGTGGGTGGATGGTTCTTGAAATGTAACATCCAATCAAAATCTTGTCGATGGGAGCCAGCGGACCATTCAAACCGTTTTTGTGATACAAAATTCCCCAGACCTCCAAGGGAGGCGTGACAACGATGTGCTTTTGGAAGTATGGCAACGCGAGACTATAACCAGTGTAATCTCTGAAACTCACATCTAAATACGAATCATGTTTTTCAAAATAGTCAGCAAGTAAACGATCAACTGTTGCTGGTTGGAATGAATGTGAACTGTCCCTTTGGTTACATAATGATTTATTTATTATAAAAGCAGAATGTTAATGTCATGGAACATTTGACGCCAACATGGAGGCAGTGGTTCGCTGGCTCTGAGTCTCTCCCTCAGTTACTGTTCAGTTAGATAAAATGATCAAGCATGTTTTTTATGACTGGCCCCTTTTGTCTCTCACTCAATGTCAGCTCACCTCCGTCACTAGAGACTGAGGATCACGATAGCGTTTTCTTCCAAAGGAGTCTTTAGGTTGTTGTTTTTGAAACCTGATGCTCGAGTCATTCATGTTTGGCGCTGTTTAAATATTTTAAATGGGTCCGTCGTGCTGCAATTACTTGACTCTTGGACAAGCGCCAGCCGCATCAGTCAAGCCCTCGACAAAGGCATTGCGCTGTACCTGCTCTCTGTGCTTGTCACAATTAGCTCCACAGGGACACGTCCACAGCAGCAGCCACTGTTCGCAGAGGCCTTAACCACAAGCTTGACCACAGGGACATTTTACCCAGCTGTTTTTAGACAAATACCACTGAAGCCAAAAATCTTACAAATACCTAAAGTATTTGAAAATGTTGAAGAAAACATGAAATAAGTGATAAGTGTATGTTACTTCGTTATGTTATTTAAAGGGGACACAACATTTGAAATACACCTGAAGCAAGGGTTACAAAATAATTGTCTCCTTGGTGATTCTGGATTCTTATAATGATCATCAAGGAGACACAATTAGTTTGTTGCCCTTGCTTCAGGTGTATTTGAAATGTCCTCTCCCCTTTAAGAAAAGGAATGAGGTAATAATGCACTTGTCATTGTGTGTGATAGTGTTCTCTCTCAAAGGTCAATGTGTGACACCAGGGCCAGACCACGGGGGCGTAAATTAGACCTGTGTGGAGTTATATATAGCCGGGCGCCCATCACAGCTGTCCTCTGAAACTGGGTGAACCTGCAGAGGGGGATACAAAAGGTTCTGGCTACATACACTTGCTGCGCACACAAACACATGTCGAGACACACACACACACACACACACACACACACACACACACACACACACACACACACACACACACACACACACACACACACACACACACACACACACACACACACACACACACACACACACACACACACACACACACACACACAGAAACACAGAAACACCCCAAGACCGCATATAGAGTAATGTTTGTTATTGGTTCCATAGCTTTTGTTAGCGCCTGCCACCGTCTTCCAGGAATAGGCTCCATCACTCAAAGGCGTAATACAAGACTTGACAGGGAACAATATCCCTGCACATGGTAGGCCCAGAACTACGTTCTCATGCCAGCAAATGTGGCGTTCATCTTTTCTGCGGCCTTCCACTCAGAGCACTGGAAACATAATGCCTCTGTACAGTATCGGCCCCTGAAATGGGACACCCCAAATCCTCAATGGTACCTGTCTACTACTCTGCACACCACTGTTCCTTCCTATCCCTCCCTCCTACGAGCCATTTTACCATTTGCAATAGTGGTGTTTACAATAGGACTGCAGGTTGTCAAAGATATGGAGATAACTTACGTATATGTCCTACAAAATCACCACCAATGTCAACAGGTAATGTTGATGGATAAGGCTGATGGATAAGATGTTCTTATACTTTTTGAAAACGATAATAGTCAAAGACAACCGCGCTATGACTCAAGCACCAACCTTCCCTAAGGGTGTGTTTACAAAGAATTGCAGACAGTGTGACCGGCCCTGACCTTGGATGTAGAGCAATAGCATTTTTCTTGCTCTGTCAACTAATCAAATATTGCTCTCATAGTGATTTAAGAAATGTGAAACTGCTAAGGTGAGCACATTAAAGGCCTTCATCGGAATAATGTAAACAAGAGGTTTTGAGATACAGTAGTGTTTGCTGAGGTGTTTTTTCTGAAAAGACTAAATAGAAGTTTGTTTACCTAACTTAAGGGTAAATTTAATCACACCTGCTTTAGCAATGTTCATGCACTATCTTTGTTGACATGACTGCTAACCCTGCACGCGTCTAATTCTGAGAACTGGAAGCATTTCCCCATGTTCACATACTGTACTGTCAATACTGAAATGCAAACTCGAGTGTGATGAAAAGTGTCACAAAATGTAATAGAAGACTTGAAATCTGAGTGGGGAAAAATCGATGAAAATATAAATAGGCTCTTTCGGTGCCTACACTCATTGTTCAGTTGTCAACTGGCCGTCATCTCACAAAACAAATAAAATCTAAATGTAAGCAGAAATTGCTACATGCTGGGACTGCCTAACTTGGAAGAGGTAACAGAAAATAACAGAAAATAATGTGCTCCCACGTTGAGTCACTAAAACCATGCATTTACAGGGTAGTTAAATAAACAGGTACATTGTAATTACATTGTAAGTATACATTGTTAACTGCTTACAAATTGTGATCATTCATATACAGTTGGAACAATCTGGTACTATGTGGTGAACAGGCAGACAGTTAAGCCCATTAACGTACAATATATAATTATCTGTGGTTGAACCCCTGACACTGACTTCATAACATCTGTAATCAACTCACAACAGTACATTTATCATGGCACCTCTGTGTGGTTGGGATTAGGTGGTAACAGGTCAACTGCCAAAGGTAGGTCAAGGTCCAGTGAGGAGGTCTTGGACTATTGCATTGATATGCCAGCCAGAGCTTTGGAGCATGTTGTTATGTCTTTACTGCTCTATAATCCCACCAGATCCAAGATAACCACAAGGCTGGAGAGAATTCTATTCTTGGACGGATTAAAAACATGTTTTGTTAGGTCATGTGAGGAGTGCTTATGATGAGGTGGCTTTACTCCTTTAACTCCCTGTCTACCGTTGCAAAAGAAAAGAGAAAAAAGGGATGTTGGGCAAAATCATTTTCTTCCAAAAATTGCGGCTTGAATAGGGCAACTAAATAAACTTTGCTTAACTATATACCAGTCTTTTCAAAAAAGTGAATCATTAAAGATCTATGTTAAAGACAATAGTATTCAATACACACATCATGATACATTGCTGTGCTGAGCTAGAAATATGTTTAGCAGTTACCTACAGAATCTGTGTATGATCTAGTGTGGTCGATCCAAATGTTTAGCCATTCATGTGTGCACTTTTCCATGACTATGTAATATTCTGGGCTCATCACAGCCTATCAATGAAATGGCTGCAAATAAGACATCAGTTTGATAGTAGGCGTTATGCAACACGTGATGTTTTGCTTCAATTGTCTGCAGGAGCTCTGTCTGAGCCTATTCCCTTGTCTCTAGAGGACGCTGCCAAGAGTGAAATGGTTTGTACGTAGAGAGAGGGCGCTGTGTTGCTCTGGCAGCAAAATGCACTTGGGTGACGTGTGAAGGGGAAATTATGTTTGTTGTCATGGTAACTGCCAGTATGGTTTGTCTAGAGCAAAAAAACATACCCTGGCAAGGGGCTAGTCTGATTCCAGGACTGATTCAGAGGAGAGCTCTCCTCCATTTTGAAAGAGACGTTTATCTTATTGAAAAGGCGAAACTTTCTGTCGTGCACCGAATGTGAAGAACTAAAGGCTAAGACCCGGTTCAATCAAAACCTGCCACAGGATTTCCGGGTAAAGAGCATACCCAGCAAACATGTTGGGGACATGCTGTGACGTTCCCATTAGGTCCCTTAAATGTTTTGGCGTGACGTTATCCCGCTAACCTTCTAAGAACGTTGCGTGACGGTCCCATGGGAACGTTCTCTGGGGGGACCTTTGTCTAGTTCCCTGTAAGTTCCCTGGACGTCACTGAGGACCATGTCAGGCCCTTTTTAGGACGCTCATTTTACTAGTCCTTAGGACGTTGCGTGATGGTCCCAAGGGAACGTTCTCTGGAGGACCTTTGTCGAGGTCTTTGTAAGTTCCTGGGGGATGTCACTGAGGATGTCAGGACCTTGTTAAAATGTTCTCAGGAGGTTCATTTGACTAGTCCTTAGGGCGTTGTATGATGGTCACAAAGGAACGTTCTCTGGGGGACATTTTTCTTGTTCCCGGTTTGTTCTCGGGACGACCCCCGGGACAAACCGGGAACTAGACAAAACCTCCAGGGGACGATGAGACAATGTCCCTAGAACGTCCTAAAAACATCATCGGGGACGTCCCTGGGAACAACCGGGAACTAGACAAAACATCCACGGGTTTATGACACAATAATGACTTTTGGTGGCCATTTCGGGACTTCCTAACTACTCATTATTGTTAGCAGGGCAATAATAAAAATCCTTCTGTGTAGCAAGTTGTCACTGTCGATGACAGGGTTCCCCAACTGACGGCCCACAGGTGATTTTGTTTGGCCCCCCAAGTTTTCTGACATAAAAGACTGTAAAAACACCAGCAAATCAGCTCCAAGTGATTTTAATTTTGGAAATCTGTTCCAAAGTATTTCCACGCGCATAATAGAGAGATGCTGTATATGTGATTGTATACAAGTGTAAGCAAGGTTTGAAATTATTCGATTTTAGTCAAATGTTATATCCGTTTGGGCTTCTTGCGATCAATTTGCAGTCTACAAATGATTTGTAATTATGTTCTGGCCCCCTGACCATCCGCTCAAGAAAAGAAATCAGCCCGCGGCTGAATCTAGTTGATGATCCCTGGTCTATGGGTCTATACGCTTTTAAACAGCAATAAATGGTAAAGAACTACATGTTTTGAATGATGGGAATATAGTATGTGATCTTGCATTTATGTCAGAGCATATCAACTCACCATGTCAACTCACCATTTTAGTGGTATGCTTTTTGGTTTGCACAATGTACTAAGCCTTTTGAAGGTGTCTCTCAGTCCATGGCATGAGCCCGACAAAAGAGAAGTATCTGGATATTGATCACCTGCTAATGCCCTTTACAGGGGAACAGGAGAGTAAAAGAATCACCAGGTAAGTCATTCTAAATAGATACAGTATCTGTGGAAAATGACCATGGAAAAGCAACATATGGTCCAACATTATTCACAAAAATATATTAATAAATATATGTCCTTATTGTGGATAACTTGGGAATTGCAATTGGCAATCTGTCAGAAAGAGAGAGTTGAATGGCCGTTGAGTGGCACACTGACTGAACACCTGAAAGAGTGATAGCAGTCTTCGCTAGTCTTGGCTAAGCTGAGGTAGTTGTGTGCTGTCACTGCTTGTTTGAGATACATGACCTTAACACATTTCAGTCTGACATCTTCCAGACTTCACTGGCGAGGAGAAGAGGAGAGGAGGAAAGAAAGAGAGGAGAGGGATGTTTCCTGCAAAAGCAGAGCACTTCTCCAGTCACACAAACTAGAGAAATATAAATGCATGCAACAATGACCACACACACACACACACACACACACACACACACGCAGCATGTGCAGATGTAACCTTCGCCTCATTCACTCATACTCGACTGTAATCCGCTGCACAGCTGTAACATGATTGAGGTCTGCTTTGATTGTTTGCACGAGTGTGAACCGAAAGCCATACATATACCTCCTCCAAGAACCCGCACTAAAATCAGCATGACCTTTTAAATCTTGTTTTTCCCACAGACCAAAATAGAAACAAAATGGCTCGAAGGGAAACAAAAGGCATCCTCTGGTTCTGAGCAAGTATCACACATACAGGCTCCCGCCGGGCGCTCAGGCTTTACATAAAATGAGCATTGATAAATTTACTTTAGCTTACGTAACCACGCTCAGATTGAAACATACTGAGGAAGCAGAAAAATACTTGAAACGTATTTAATTTCTCAGAGTTGCTCGGCTAATGAATGTGCAGTAAAGCTGCAGACGTGACATACGGCGATGACAGCGACGCGCGCTTGACAGGGATCTGGCATTTGGGAGCAGCTAAGCTGATAAACATTACCATAACTGTATGAGTCTAATTCGACGTTGTTGGCCTCCTCAGCGTCTGTTCTGAAAGCTCCCAAATCCGGGGAGAAGGTGCCTACCTAAACAGGTACGTACGCACGTAGCACTGCGCACCTGGGCCTAACTTTTACCACAGTCAATTACTATACAAAAATCTGATCCAGCGCCAGTTTCAGAGGACAGATTTTTCTGGTGCAGGATGGGAAAAAGACATGCATCCAAGACAAAATTAACACGGGGGTCCCAGAAACTGTCTTCCGAAACTCAGTCAGTTATTCATCCCAAATACAATGTCCAAACTTTGTCTTAACCTTTAACAGAGGTTTGATGATTAATACAGACATAGACATTCTATTTGTGTAGACCCATCTTTCACAGCAGGTAGGGCAGAGCCACCTGTATAAAATAAATAAAAGGTGGCCTACTTTGCATGTAGTTCTGGCATTATCCAAGTGCCTACCCCCTGGCTAACGTCTCTGTCCCGAAGCAAGCACCAGTGAGCCTGGAACTAGCCTCATGCTAGGCCCATCTCCTGGCTAGCTGAAGAGGCCCATCAGCCAATTTCTTGGGCTACAATACCTATTTTGCCAATTGGCCTGGACCCTTTTACTGCCTACATGGAGCCCTGCCGATCCATCATGACTGGTCTGCTGACGTAACCGTCCGAGGGGGCTTCCACAGACTTCTTCCGTCGCGACGTTCCCCTAAGGTCCTTCTGCTAGCCTGCTAGCCCCGGCCCACTAGCTGTCTGAATCGCCGTGTCTCCAGCTCGCCTAGCTACCCACTGCTCCCTATGATCACTCGGCTACGCATGCCTGTCCCTAATGTCAATATGCCTTGTCCATTGCTTTTTTGGTTAGTGATTATTGTCTTATTTCACTGTAGAGCCTCCAGCCCTGCTCAACATGGCTTAGCTAGCCCTTTTGTTTCACCTCCCACACATGCGGTGACCTCACCTGGTCTAAATGATGTCTCTAGAGACAAAACCTCTCTCATCGTCACTCAATGCCTTGGTTTACCTTCACTGTATTCACATCCTACCATACCCTTGTCTGTACATTATGCACATTACATGATCTATTCATCCGTGCCAAGAAACCTGCTCCTTTTACTCTCTGTTCCGAACGCACTAGACGGCCAGTGCTTATAGCCTTTAGCCGTACCCTTATTCTACTCCTCCTCTGTTCCTCTGGTGATGTAGAGGTTAATCCAGGCCCTGCAGCGCCAAGCTCCACTCCCATTCCCCAGGTGCTCTCAGTTGTTGACTTCTGTAACCGTAAAAGCCTTGGTTTCATGCATGTTAACATTAGAAGCCTCCTCCCTAAGTTTGTTTTATTCACTGCTTTAGCACACTCTGCCAACCCGGATTTCCTAGCCATGTCTGAATCCTGGCTTAGGAAGGCCACCAAAAATCCTGAAATTTCCATCCCTAACTATAACATTTTCTGACAAGATAGAACTGCCAAAGGGGGCAGAGTTGGAATCTACTTCAGAGATAGCCTACAGAGTTCTGTCATACTATCCAGGTCTGTGCCCAAACAATTCGAGCTTCTACTTATAAAAATCCACCTTTCTATAAACAAGTCTCTCACTGTTGCCGCTTGTTATAGACCACCTTCTGCCCCCAGCTGTGCCCTGGACACCATATGTGAATTGATTGGCCCCCATCTATCTTCAGAACTCGCACTGTTAGGTGACCTAAACTGGGACATGCTTAACACTCCGGCTGTCCCACAATCTAAGCTAGATGCCCTCCCAGCTGCCCACTTCACTGAGGCTAGGAAACACTGTCACCACCAATAAATCCACTATAATTGAGAATTTCAATAAGAATTTTCTACGGCTGGCCATGCTTTCCACCTAACTACGCCGGTCAACAGCCCTGCACCCCCCACAGCAACTTGCCCAAACCTCCCCCATTTCTCCTTCACCCAAATCCAGATAGCTGATGTTCTGAAAGAGTTGCAAAATCTGGATCCCTACAAATCAGCTGGGCTGTCTCTTTCTAAAATTATCCGCCGCAATTGTTACAACCCCTATTACTAGCCTGTTCAACCTCTCTTTTGTATCGTCTGAGATCCCCAAAGATTGGAAAGCTGCCGCGGTCATCCCCCTCTTCAAAGTGGGAGACACTCAAGACCCAAACTGCTACAGACCTATATCTATCCTACCCTGCCTTTCTAAGGTCTTCGAAAGCCAAGTTAAACAGATCACCGACCATTTAGAATCCGACCGTACCTTCTCCGCTATGCAATTCCGGTTTCCGAGCTGGTCATGGGTGCACCTCAGCCACGCTCAAGGTCCTAAATGATATCATAACCGCCATTGATAAAAGACAATACTGTGCAGCCGTATTCATCGACCTGGCCAAGGCTTTTGACTCTGTCAATCACCACATTCTTATTGGCAGACTCAACAGCCTTGGTTTCTCAAATGACTGCCTCGCCTGGTTCACCAACTACTTCTCAGACAGAGTTCAGTGTGTCAAATCGGAGGGCCTGTTGTCCGGACCTCTGGCAGTCTCTATGGGAGTGCCACAGGGTTCAATTCTCGGGCTGACTCCTTTCTCTGTATACATCAATGATGTCGTTCTTGCTGCTGGTGATTCTCTGATCCACCTCTACGCAGACGACACCATTCTGTATACTTCTGGCCTTCTTTGGACACTGTGTTAACTAACCTCCAGACGAGCTTCAATGCCATACAACTCTCCTTCCGTGGCCTCCAACTGCTCTTTAATGCAAGTAAAACTAAATGCATGCTCTTTAACCGATCGCTGCCCACACCTGCCAGCATCACTACTCTGGACGGTTCTGACTTAGAATATGTGGACAATTACAAATACCTAGGTGTCTGGTTAGACTGTAAACTCTCCTTCCAGACTCACATTAAGCACCTCCAATCCAAAATTAAATCTAGAATCGGCTTCCTATTTTGCAACAAAGCATCCTTCACTCATGCTGCCAAACATACCCTCAAAAAAACTGACTATCCTACCGATCCTTGACTTCGGTGATGTCATTTACAAAATAGCCTCCAACACTCTACTCAGCAAATTGGATGCAGTCTATCACAGTGCCATCCGTTTTGTCACCAAAGCCCCATATACTACACACCACTGCGACCTGTATGCTCTCGTTGGCTGGTCCTCGCTTCATATTCGTCGCCAAACCCACTGGCTCCAGGTCATCTATAAGTCTTTGCTAGGTAAAGCCCCACCTTATCTCAGCTCACTGGTCACCATAGCAGCACCCACCCCGTAGCACGCGCTACAGCAGGTATATTTCAATGGTCACCCCCAAAGCCTATTCCTCCTTTGGCCGCCTTTCCTTCCAGTTCTCTGCTGCCAATGACTGGAACGAATTGCACAAATCACTGAAGCTGGAGACTCATATCTCCCTCACTAACTTTAAGCATCAGCTGTCAGAGCAGCTCACAGATCATTTCACCTGTACATAGCCCATCTGTAAATAGCCCATCCAACTACCTCATCCCCATATTTCTTTTTTGTTGTTGTTGCTCCTTTGCACCCCAGTATCTCTACTTGCACATTCAGCTTCTGCCCATCTATCACTCCAGTGTTTAATTGCTAAATTGTAATTACTTCGCCACTACGGCCTATTTATTGCCTTACCTCCCTAATCTTACCTCATTTGCACACACTGTACATAGATTTTTCTATTGTGTTATTGACTGTACGTTTGTTTATTACATGTGTAACTCTGTGCTGTTGTTTGTGTCGCACTGCTTTGCATTTTCTTGGCCAGGTCGCAGTTGTAAATGAGAACTTGTTCTCAACTGGCCTACCTGGGTAAATAAAAAAAATATATTACAAAACATTTATTAGTGTCACATTTTAGCAAACAATGTAAAGAAAGAAATACTTTAGTTAATAAAGCAGCATACAAACGTGGTCTCTTGAGACCCTGCACCTCTCTGATTCAGAGGGGTTGGGTTAAATGCAGAAGACACATTTCAGTTGTATTAAGTTGTGCAACTGACTAGGTATGACATTTTCCTTTCCTTTTCTTTCTTGAGTAAGGCAGCTCCAAAATGCAGCTGTTTCAAACTATCTCAGTGCTTTCTGTGGTGGAGGGGCAGCCAGCGAAAGCACAGAGGGTAGGCATTGTTAATCATCTCTGGTTGCGTTGTGATTGGCTCATGGTTCTGTCACTCATGGGGACACTACTGTACATCACCGCAGAATCGGGAGAGCTAGGCACTTCAAGACACCCTATGGTGCTGCCATAGAATTACAGTAGAAGTGCCCGTCCAAGAAAGATCAAGGTCATTGGCCACAGATAAAATGATGTCAAATCACGTTATATCTCCTTGTAGCTTTGATTGGACTGATCATGTCAACATCATACTTTCTAAATCTTAGCTAGCAAACTAGCTAGCTAGATAAGCAGTCATCATCATGAATTATGTTAACAATCTACTAGCAAATCCTTTTCAATCCTTGTAATATATCGACCATTGGACATAAACATTACACAACAAGTCAGAAATGTCAAATTCAACAATGAGTGGTTTGGAAGGAAGCAGTGCGAGCGTCGCAAAGCAATTACAATTTTGCTTCCACTGCCTGCTATTCGGTGGAGAGGGTGTGTGGTCCAAGTGGGTTTAAGGATTTAAAACATGTGTCTGAAAGGGTCTCAAAACATGAGAATTGTGCATCACATGCAGAAAACGCTGTTAAACTGGGATTACTGGGGAAATCAAACGTAGCTCAGCTAGACATATAGATGAGCCATGACCTTCACAACCAATGAATGGAGGAGAATAGGTACGCGCTTGCGTGGCAATGACAAGGCGGCAGACTCCTGACCAGGTATTTTCAGGTGTATTTTTTAGACCATGAGTGAAAGTGATTACAGGCTACAAAGGCATTATGACAACCAAGTCCTTCTTAAGGGTACATCAAACACGATCCAAAACAAACACCCTTAAAAGGATAAAAAACCTTCACACGTAACACAATAGGCCAGAAAAGGTTGAACGTAATTGGCCATGCTGTCAAACAAGCATGACTTCACCCAGAGAATGCCAGACTTTGATGACAAAGTAATTGAGAAGTTTGCCCACAAGAAGGACTGCCGCACCACCTTCCTGTTCAAGTGGGCACAGCACAACAACGGTGTGTCCAGAAATATGGCTTGTATGCTGCTGCAGAAGTGATGTAATATGCCAGGGAGATACATATGTATAGTGAAGCTAAGAAAGTAACACTTTCAGTCGTGTACAGTCGTGGCCAAAAGTTTTGAGAATGACACAAACATAAATTTTCACAAAGTTTGCTGCTTCAGTGTCTTTAGATATTTTGGTCAGATGTTACTATGGAATACTGAAGTATAATTACAATAATTTCATAAGTGTCAAATGCTTTTACTGACAATTACATGAAGTTGATGCAAAGAGTCAATATTTGCAGTGTTGACCCTTCTTTTTCAAGACCTCTGCAATCTGCCCTGGCATGCTGTCAATGAACTTCTGGGCCACATCCTGACTGATGGCAGCCCATTCTTGCATAATCAATGCTTGGAGTTTGTCAGAATTTGTGGGTTTTTATTTGTCCACCCGCCTCTTGAGGATTGACCACAAGTTCTCAATGGGATTAAGGTCTGGGGAGTTTCCTGGCCATGGACCCAAAATATAAATGTTTTGTTCCCCGGGCCACTTAGTTATCACTTTTGACTTATGGCAAAGTGATCCATCATGCTGGAAAAGGCATTGTTCGTCACCAAACTGTTCCTGGATGGTTGGGAGATACCATTCTATACCATTCTTTATTCATGGCTGTGTTCTTAGGCAAAATTGTGAGTGAGCTCACTCCCTTGGCTGAGAAGCAAGCCCACACATGAATGGCCTCAGGATGCTTTACTGTTGGCATGACACAGGACTGATGGTAGCGCTCACCTTGTCTTCTCCGGACAAGCTTTTTTCTGCCCCAAACTATCGGAAAGGGGATTCATCAGAGAAAATGACTTTACCTCAGTCCTCAGCAGTCCAATCCCTGTACCTTTTGCAGAATATCAGTCTGTCCCTGATGTTTTTCCTGGAGAGAAGTGGCTTCTTTGCTGCCCTTCTTGACACCAGGCCATCCTCCAAAAGTCTTTGCCTCACTGTCCGTGCAGATGCACTCACACCTGCCTGCTGCCATTCCTGAGCAAGCTCTGTACTGGTGGTGCCCCGATCCCGCAGCTGAATCAACTTTAGGAGACGGTCCTGGTGCTTGCTGAACTTTCTTGGGCACCCTGAAGCCTTCTTCAAAATAATTGAACCACTCTCCTTGAAGTTCTTGATGATCCGATAAATGGTTGATTTAGGTGCAATCTTACTGGCAGCAATATCCTTGCCTGTGAAGCCCTTTTTGTGCAAAGCAATGATGAAGGGCACGTGTTTCCTTTTAAGGTAACCATGGTTGACAGAAAAATAACAATGAATCCAAGCACCACCCTCCTTTTGAAGCTTCCAGTCTGTTATTCGAACTCAATCAGCATGACAGAGTGATCTCCAGCCTTGTCCTTGTCAACACTCACACCTGTGTTAACGAGAGAATCACTGACATGATGTCAGCTGGTCCTTTTGAGGCAGGGCTGCGATGCAGTGGGAATGTTTTGGGGGGATTCAGTTCATTTGCATGGCAAATAGGGACTTTTCCATTAATTGCAATTCATCTGATCACTCTTAATGACATTCTGGAGTATATGCAAATTGCCATCATACAAACTGAGGCAGCAGACTTTGTGAAAATTAATATTTGCGTCATTCTCAAAACTTTTGGCCATGACTGTACAGTAAATTCAGAAAGTATTCAGACCGCTTGACTTTTTCCACATTTTGTTGCGTTACAGCCATACTGTAAAATGGATTAAATCGTTTTTTTCGCCTCATCAATCTACACACAATACCCCATAACGACAAAGCAAAAACAGTTTTTATGTTGTTGTTGCCAATTAAGAAATATCACATTTACATAAGTATTCAGACCCTTTACACGGTACTTTGTTGAAGCACCTTTGGCAGCAATCACAGCCTCTGTAATCATTGGAACACAGGAGTGATTGTTGCTGATAATGGGCCTCTGTCAGCCGTTTCCAGCTACAATAGTCATTTACAACATTGACAATGTCTACACTGTATTTCTGATCAATTTGATGTTATTTTAATGGACAAACAATTTGCTTTTATTTCAAAAACAAGGACAGTTCTAAGTGACCCCAAACTTTTGAATGGTACTGTTAGTGTTATTGATAAAAGAACAAACATTATGAATTTACTGAACATAAATGTAGTAATGTTTGTGGTTCAAAACAAGTCAAAACATGTTATTATTGAAGGAGAATGCAGTTCTTATCGAGTTACACAAATCCACAAGGAGTCAGTAGAAACCATATTTATTTAAGCAAGTCAGCCATTTCAGCCATGATGTTTTAAAAAAAAAATCTGGCTGAATGAACTGTTTCGTTGCCAGACGAGGCTCCGCTGATAGCTAAGTGTAGCTGTGGTAAGGATTCACTCCATGGTGCTGAAAGGAAAGCACCGTTGTCGGAACAGCTTTATGTATGCTATAACAGTTTGTGGACACCGTTTGTCACCGTTATAGTGCATTTAATGTATTGTTCAGTGTTGTGTTGTGTAGTGGCTTCGCTGGCATGCATCTACAAAACAATTGGTTGTGTTTGCCCCTCCAATATATACATGCTAAAATTGCCACTGCATATTAGATCAAAGAAAGAATGGAGACAATGTCAACAGAAGAGCGGACAGTTGCTTTGTGTCTGGGTTAGCTGGAAAATGACCAGAAGTGGAAAAAACAGAATGGCCACCAAGTAAATGTCAGCCTTCCTCATTATCACCCAGTGTCCAATAAACATATTCAAATGACCTCTTGCTTGTATGTCACCTTGCTGTTCTACTGATCCTCCCTACCATCACCAACTTGAGAAAAGAAACATGCAGTAGGTTCCCCTGGCAAAAGGACCACCCATCCTTATCAAATCTGGACCGGGGAAGGGGGAGGAGGAACAAGTACAGCAGAAGTCAAATGAGTTGTGGATTATACAGAGCTACTCATGAGGCAGGAACTTAACGGGAATAGAAACAAAGATTGCTTGTTTTCGTATGAGTCTCTTGTTAGATATTTCTATTACAAATGGAAAGGTGTGTGTGTGTGTGTGTGTGTTTGTGCTAAGGGATATTAGGTTGTGAACCCCACTATACTGAGTGGTGATACTGAGAGGCTGTGGCTTGAAGTCTTGGCGAGACTTAACGAGACTCATGTGAGGTTTGGCGTTATGCAGCAGATGGCGAGTCGTCTCATACCCAGTGGCCCAGCCCCAGGCCTCTGCCAGGAAACGGAGGAGCAGAGGCTTCCCTAACGATTCTCTCAGAGATGCCAACTGCTCCACTGTGTCCGCAGCAAAATGTTTTATTATTTTTTTTCTAAAATATTTTTGTAACCTTTATTTTACTAGGCAAGTCAGTTAAGAACAAATTCTAATTTTCAATGACGGCCTAGGAACAGTGGGTTAACTCCCTGTTCAGGGGCAGAACGACAGATTTGTACTTCTTGGGAACTTGGGATTCATCAGACACTAAAAGCTACGAACTAAAGCTACGAACCAATGTCTGACCAGTCAGCCAGCGTTAAAGAATGGGAGTTGTAACTGGGGCAATGCATAGGCATTTGAACATATGGGACTTCCATAGCCAAGGCCCTTATCCTCGCCTATGGTTCAACAATTCTGTAGCCCTGTAAGAAAATAGTAGAGAATAGGGATAAGCTTCAAGCGAGGGTGAATCAACCAAGCGTGATGTCATATTTTGGAGTCACTTGTACATGGTTTGACATATGCCATATGTTATCATAACTTGCTGCACATTTGAATTACTTAATTTCTTAGAATTTGAAGCTTGTAGAATGCTACTGTGAGTCATTAAAGCGCATCTACAGTTGAAGTCGGAAGTTTACATACAGTTAGGTTGGAGTCATTAAAACTCGTTTTTCAACCACTCCACAAATTTCTTGTTAACAAATTATAGTTTTGGCAAGTTGGTTAGGACATCTACTTTGTGCATGACACAAGTAATTTTTCCAACAATTGTTTACAGACAGATTATTTCACTTATAATTCACTGTATCACAATTCCAGTGGGCCAGAAGTTTACATACACTAAGTTGACTGTGCCTTTAAACAGCTTGGAAAATTCCAGAAAATTATGTAATGGCTTTAGAAGCTTCTGATAGGCTAATTGACATAATTTGAGTCAATTGGAGGTGTACCTGTGGATGTATTTCAAGGCCTACCTTCTAACTCAGTGCCTCTTTGCTTGACATCATGGGAAAATCAAAAGAAATCATGCAAGTATAAGCACCATGGGACCACGCAGCCATCATACCGCTCAGGAAGGAGACGCGTTCTGTCTCCTAGAGATTAACTTACTTCGGTGCGAAAAGTGTAAATCAATCCCAGAACAACAGCAAAGGACCTTGTGAAGATGCTGGAGGAAACCGGTACAAAAGTATCTATATCCACAGAAAATATATCGACATAACCTGAAAGGTCGCTCAGCAAGGAAGAAGCCACTGCTCCAAAACCGCCATAAAAAAGCCAGACTACGGTTTGCAACTGCCCCTGGTGGATAAAGATTGTACCTTTTGGAGATATGTCTTCTGGTCTGATGAAACAAAAATTAAACTGTTTGGCCATAATGACCATCGTTATGTTTGGAGGAAAAAGGGTGAGGCAAGCCGAAGATCACCATCCCAACCGTGAAGCACGGGGGTGGCAGCATCATGTTGTGGGGGTGCTTTGCTGCAGGAGGGTGGTGCAATTCACAAAATAGATGGCATCACGAGGTAGGAAAATTATGTGGATATATTGAAGCAACATCTCAAGATATCAGTCAGGAAGTTAAAGCTTGGTTGCAAATGAGTCTTCCAAATGGACAATGACCCCAAGCATACTTCCAAAGTTGTGGCAAAATGGCCTAAGGACAACAAAGTGAAGTTATTGGAGTGGCCATCACAAAGCCCTGACCTCAATCCTGACCTCAATCCTGAAGAAAATGTGTGGGCAGAACTGAAAAAGCGTGTGCGAGCAAGGAGGCCTACAAACCTGACTCAGTTATGTCAGCTCTGTCAGGAGGAATGGGCCAACATTCACCCAACTTAAAGGCAATGCTACCAAATACTAATTGAGTGAATGTAAACTTCTGACCCACTGGGAATGTGATGAAAGAAATAAAAGCTGAAATCTAAAAAATAAATCTCTCTACTATTATTCTGACATTTCACATTCTTAAAACAAAGTGGAAGGGAATGTTTACTCTGATTAAATGTCAGGAATTGTGAAAAACTGAGTTTAAATGTATTTGGCTACGGTGTATGTAAACTACCGACTTCAACTGTAAAACACTTCTCTTTGCACATAATCTCTCAAAACAAAAACAGCTTGAACTGGTATTCCAGGCTTTCCCACATGCAAGAACATGCTAAAATGTTGGGTTAAATTAAGCAAAATGAAAGATATAAACCGAAAAATTCGAAAGATTCCACCGAACATGTTGGGCAAGACAATTTTAATAGTAGGAGGATGTAAGATGAAAGAAAAACATTTGGCAACAACTAAGTCAAAATGGTGTCAAAAAACAATGTCGCTTTAGAATGTCCACTGAATGTCCGCAAAATCAAATGACACTCAGACCAAAATGATTACACCACTATGTCCTAACTCACCTTTAAGTTTTTCCAACATAGTCCGAGTGACAGATGAACTCGACTCAAACATTAGTACAGCACAGCACTGCAGCGGCAGCCCGTGTCTTTGCCACTCCAAGTGTTCTGATGCCTTTTCAAGGACACGGTATGTCAAATTCATTCAGACAGATGGAATAGTTTTCCCAAAAGCCACACTTTCATAATGAGTTTCTAATGACATGTGATGGGTAAATGTCTTTCCTTTCTGTTTTTCACCACGTTTGGGTACATAAGTCTCATCACCTCTGGCTTCAGCAGATGCTGCTTCCAAATGCCATTAAATGGACCTATCGCATACTGTTTATGATTCATGTTGAAATAGTCAAATGCAAGGTAACACTTTGTATTAACTGCCATGCGTGTAATGCAATATTAATTCACTATGTAAGGTATAATCAATGAGGGGCTATGCATTCTATGAAAAATTGTTCCACAAGGCGCTAGCGGAGTGGAACACTACCTTCCACGGAGTTGTATTATTTTCCAGAGAACGCATAGAGCCCCAAGTTGATTGTCCCTTTTATACCATGGCTATAATTTAACACATTTGCCACAAAAAAATGTCTTCATTTCCAGGTAGAAATGTGTTCAACATCTACTGAAGTAGGTAGCAAGTTTACTATATAGCGACAGTAGTTGTCTTGGTAACCAAACAAACAGACTTGCTAGTTTAGCTAACCAAACCATCAGTCCTAGCTTGATATTATGAAAAAGAAATTCAACAATTCATTTCGACTTTTGCTTTCAAAAGCAGCAGTAAGAATGAACTATAGTATTGAATTCCACCATGCTGATATACTTTGAGTTATAGGGAATTATGCAACAGGTGGGTCTAATCCTGGATGCTGATGGGTTAAAACCGCCTTCCAGCCAGTTTCTATTCCACAAATTACCACCAGCTAAAGCTATGACGTGGAAATGGCTATTAACTCTGTTCCATCTCACTGCGCAATCCACTGTCTCATCAACCCAGCCTGACAATTTAGAAACTTGATCTCCCCTGTAAAAAGCATCTAGACATTATCTCCCATTTCTTTCAGACTAGTAATTGGTTTTCAATAGAGGAGATTTGCATAAACCTTGCCGTCTGTCTCTCTGAAATACATTTTTTTTTTCGTGACTTGCGACATAGGCCTAGTTTCCTGAATCGGTCACATTTGCAACATTATTTCAGCATTGAAATTCAATCTACAGCTGTCCCGTAGTAATGGACATATAGGGGTTGGGAGACAGACAAGGTAGGCATCTTTTCAGCGTTATTTTTATGGATATATACTGTAGCGACCCGCACAGACAGCTGTGTGTTATGTTAGGCTATTAGTTGGTTGTGTTGTACTTACCAGTACCCAGTGTTCGTGGGGTCCGACATGCCAATCAACCTGCTATCTGCCAATCACAGGAATGCCTGGAATGTTCTGATGCCGGGCATCCTGGTGGTTGGCGGAGTGGCGTGGAGGGGGGTTGAGCAGGAGAATGGAGCATTGGAAGTTAAGACCAGGTTTAGCCATTGTTCTCTCGCTTACGTCTGGCCTTCACAAGAGAAGGTCACGGTTGGTTTATAGGGTATCCTTCATTTATTTGGCGTGGGCTATGGCCAAACAGTAGCCTGTGTGAAGTTGGGTTAATAAACCGTAAATTCGTAAACTCAATACTCTGTCTGGACAATTGTTCCTTTATGATCTAGTCAGGTCAGGGAGGACGTTGGAATGATGGCGGCTGAAGCGGGCATGAGTGCTTTGTCGACTGTGCTTCGCAAGGATTTTGGTGGGCGGACAGAAGGGCGGGACGAGGAATCTGGGGCTCAGGATGTAAACAAATATGGCGGAGCCCAGTTCCCGGTTCTCTCCTACGGAGCTGCGCTTATAGACCCAGCTGGCTCATCCTGAGTCATTGCAGATAGCCTTGGAGATTTGTGCTGTGTTGCTACAGGCGGCACGAAACACACACTCTGGTCCCAGGGTCTGCTGGGGTTGTGGCCAGCCAGGCCAGCCAGGCCATCTGCGCCGGGATTGCCCCATGTCCCCCAGAGCTTAGGGAAACGTCTCGGGGTCCGCATAGACCGGATAGTGCGGACCCCTGGCATTCTTTGCCAACCACCATCATCTTCAGGAGGAGCCCACCGGCACAGACGGGGAAGCAAGGCTCCACTTCCCCCAGAAGCAGATGAGGGCAAGCGGATGGAGCCTGTTGTTGTGGTGGGCCGGACCTGTGTTGGGGACTTTTGTCATGTCCATGTCACTGTGGAGGGGGTGCCCTGCTCTGCCCTGGTGGACACTGGGTCCACAGTAACTCTGGTGAGGCCGGATATTGTGCCAGGTTGGACAACCTTGCAGCTCCGCACAGTCACAGGTGAGCTGGCACCCATGAAAGGGAAGGGAATAATGACTCTGACAGTAGGGGACAGGTCTGTGCGTCATCCTGTGTGGGTGGTGGCTGTGCAGGACCCTTGTATCCTGGGGTTGGACTTTCTTAGGAGCACAGGCTGCCAGTTAGACCTAAATGGGGGCACACTGAGCTTCCAGGGAGGGCCGGCAGTCACCATGGCCCCCCCTAATGTCACATTCACTCAATCCAACAAACCCTTTACTCCAACAGTTAAAGCAGCAGAGACTCATGGCTGCCCCCGCTCCCCCACATCTGTGGGTGACTTTTCCCCAGCCCCTCTGTCACCTATGGCTGTGTGTTACATTCCCCCAGCTACCTCCACAACACATCCCTCCATGAGCCCGGGCCGCTCCCCCAGCTCAGCTACCCCAGATCGGAGAGGAGAGGACACTATCTGCAGTGAGGGAGATATGGGGGAGGAACTGTGTTGGTCTTGACCCCGAGCAGCAGGAACGGTTGTGGCAGTTGCTGTTTGAAGACAGCTTTGCGCTGAGTGAGGAAGAGGTGGGTCAGACTCATCTGGTGCAGCATGAGATCGACACAGGTGATGCTCGACCCATCAAGATGCGTACCCGCCAGGAGGTGGCAGGTGCCCCTCTCCCCAGAGGCCAGAGCCAAAACTGCATTCTCCACTAACAGAGGACACTGGCAGTTCAAGGTCCTGTACTTTGGCCTGTGCAACGCTCCAGCTACTTTTGAGCGTTTGATGGACAGGGTGCTGGATGGCATCCCCCGACAGCAGTGTCTGGTATACCTCGATAACATCCTGGCCCATGGCAGCTCCTTCCAGTCAGCCCTGGTGGCGCTACGGCGTGTACTGGAGTGGGTGGCTGCTGCAGGTCTGAAGCTCCACCCCGAGAAGTGCCACTTCATGAGGAGAGAGGTGTCCTTCTTGGGCCACCGAGTGGGGCAAGAGGGTATCAGCACCATGGAGGACAAGGTGGGGGCTGTCCGAGACTGGCCCACCCCCACCGACCAGCGTCAGCTGAAGAGCTTCCTGGACCTGGCCTCGTACTACAGGAGGTTTGTACGGGGCTTCTCAAGCGTCGCTGCTCCCCTGAACCACCTGCTGCCGAAGGACAAGGCCTTCACTTAGACAGTGGAGTGTGAGGAGGCGTTTAACACCCTCAAACGTGCACTGATCGAGGCCCTCGTGCTCGCCCCCTCTGACCTCACCTTGCCCTTTATCCTGGACACAGACGCGAGCAATGTGGGCATGGGTGGGGTGCTGGCCCAGGTGGGGCCAGAGGGGGAGAGAGTGGTGGCGTACTTCAGAAAAACATTTGACAAACATGAGCGCCGCTACTGTGTCACCCGGCGGGAGCTCTTGGCGTCAAACACTTCAAGTACTACCTGGGTGGCCTGCCCTTTACTGTAAGGACTGACCACTCTGCTCTCCAGTGGCTCATGTCTGGTTGGAGGAGCTTCAGCCATATGGCTTCACAGTGGTGCACAGGGCAAGGGCATGCCACTCCAATGCCGACGCCATGTCCTGTCGGGCCCTGTACTGCAGACGGCTGCCGCCACTGTGAGCAGAGAGAGGGACGTGAGAGAGACCTGTGTGCAGAGGAGGGGGTCTGTGCTACAGTGGGTAGAGGCGCAGGTGAGGCCACCGTGGGAAGAGGTGACAGCGCTCTCACTCGCGACCAAAGGGTTGTGGTCAAAGTTTGAGAGACTGCGGGCTGGCTGATGGCGTGCTACAGCGGGCATGGAAGGAGTCAGCTACCGGAGAGGAGAGGTTGCAGGTGGTGGTCCCAAAAGCACTGCGGGAGACTGTGCTCCAGAGTACTCATGGGGGGGGTAGGGACTGGACACTTTGGGGTCACAAAAACACTCCGCCGCCTCCATCAGGGCTTTTACTGGGGGCAGCACAAGAGGGATGTGGAGGACTTTTGCCGCCGCTGTGACAACTGCACAGCGAGAAAGGGCCCCCCAGGCCGTTCTCATGCTCAGCACCAACAGTTCCCAGTGGGGGCTCCCATGGAGAGGGTGGGAGTGGATGTAGTTGGGCCGTTCCCCACCACAGACAGTGGAAACCGCTGGGTGCTCACGGCCATGGACTATTTCACAAATTGGCCCGAGGCCTATGCTCTGCCTGACCAGGAGGCAGAGACCATTGTCGACGCCCTGACAGCGGGGATGTTCAGCAGGTTTGGAGCTGCAGAGTCCATTCACAGCGACCAAGGCAGAAACTTTGAGTCCCGTGTGTTCGCCACCATGTGTGAGAGGCTGGGTATGCACAATACCCGCACTACTCCTCTCCATCCTCCATCCTTGTGGAGCGCTTCAACAAAACGCTTGGACAGCAGCTGGCCATCGTCTCTGCCAAACACCAGCGTGACTGGGACAAGCACCTGCCTATGGTCCTCATGGCATGCCACTCCGCTGTCCAAGACTCCACCTCCTGCACGCATGCCCTCATCATGCGGGGGAGAGAGATCCGCACCCCTGCGGAGATGGCGTTTGGTCGGCCCCTGGATAGCCCTCATGTTCCCCCGGGGCCGGAGTATGCCAGGAGACTCCAGGACCGCCTGGAGACAGCCCACACCTTTGCCAGAGAGCAGCTGGTGAATGCAGGTGTGAGGCAGAAGAGGAACTATGACGTGCACACCCGGGGAAGGCACTTTGTGGCTGGGGAGCTGGTCTGGGCCTACAGCCCCCTAAGAAAAAAGGCAGATGCCCCAAGTTGGACAGTCACTGGGTGGGAAACTGCAGCGTCCTGGAAAGGGAGGGGGAGGTTGTTTACCAGGTGCAGCCTCCTCCCAGGGAGAGAAAAGTGGCACTGCACTGAGACAGGTTAGCCCCATACAGAGGGGCCTCTTCTCCCCAAACCCCAGGGACCACCACAATTCCCCTCTCTGGCAATGACAGAGAGGGGAATTGTGGGTCGCTTCAGAGACTTTGTTTGTTCCCTTGGGGACGAGTGACTTTGTGATGGGGGGGCTGTGTAGCGACCCGCACAGACAGCTGTGTGTTATGTGTTAGGCTATTAGGGGGATTACAATATAAAGAAATGTTAATTTAAAAAATGTTAAACGAAGTGCAGCTAGTTTGTAGTCTTTCCAGCTTCAGTTCGAAGTGATTGTGTTACCTGTGTCGTTGACTAGCCTCTGAACAACAGTGTCCTGACGAGAGAACACATTTCCGCCTCATTAGCTTACGTATTGTTATGGATGTCTCCAAATAAATGTCACTAGAAAACAGCTTAAGTAAATGCAGCTACTTAGTTGTTATTCTGGCTGTACTGGTTGACGTGACTGTAAATTAGACATAGTTGGCTAGCTAGCAAGCAAGGGATTAGAACGTTCCCAGCTAGTATGGCAATAGAACATTGTTTAAGTTATAATGCCCGAGAAGCCGGTGTTTGGAGGACATATTGGCACAGGTGTTGTTAGGCTTGAGACTAAATCGAAGGCTGGCAAACTGTTCCAATATATCCTCCAACACCGGCTTCAAGGGCATTATCACTTAAACAATACCCAGTCGTTCGTTGTTCTATTGCCATACTAGTTGGGAACGTTCTAATCCCTTGCTTGCTAGCTAGCCAACTATGGCTAAGAACGTTCCCAGCTAGTATGGTTACCAACATCTTCAAATAATTAAAACGTTATTTTGATTAATTAAGTAATTTATTTATTTCATCCTTCCATAAGATATAGTCCCAACACAAATCTAGGGTTGCTACCCAAACCGGCTGGTAGTTCGTTCTGGTCTGTTCGGTTGCCAGAGTCGTTCAGTCTTTTTGTTCTGCATCTATGGACACGACCCAGTCATTCGTTCTAAATGTTCCATTGCCATCCCTTGCTTGCCAGCTAGCCAACTAAGGCTAACTTACAGTCACGTCAGAAAGTTCAGCCAGAATAACAGCAAAGTAGCTGCATTTGCATTTGTTTAAGCTGCTTTCTAGTGACATTTATTTGGATACATCCATAACAATGAGCTAACGAGGAACAATTTCGCCTGGCATAGAAAATGTGCTCACTCGGAGGAGCTAGCCAACAACACAGCTAACACAATTACTTCAAATTGAAGCTGGGAAGACTGCAAACTAGCTGCACTTCGTTTTTTGTTTTACCTTTTCACAATTGACATTTCTTTGTATATATCCATAAAAATTATACCAGCTGAGAAACGCTGCCTGTCTGTCTGATCTCATTACTATGGGACAGCTGGAGATCAAATTTGAATATTGAAATAATGTTGCAAATGTTGGAGAGACAGACAGCAACATTTATACAAATCCCGCTGTTGAAAACTAAATGTTAGTCTAAAAGAAATGTGAGATAATGTCTAGATGATTTTTATAGTGGAGATTAAGTTAATAAATTGCTTGGCTGTGCTGATGAGACAGTGGATTGCGCAATCAGATGGAACAGAGTTAATAGGCATTTTAACTTCATAGATTTAGCCGGTGGTAGCTTGGAATGTGGTTTTAACCAATCCGCATACAGGATTAGACCCACCCGTAGTATAAGCACAGATAGAAAAATAATACAGATATTACATCGAATGTATAATGTGAAGCATTCGCTTAGCATTTCTACTCACCACTTAATATGGTGGTGAGGGGAAGCCCAGTGGCCGGAAGTGGAAGAAGATGTTTTCTGTTCCCAAAACTAGAATCTGTTACGAACAGAGTGGACTAAGTTTTGTATAATTTACCCTTGCCAAAGTTCCCAAAAATTGCATTGTTTAGAAGGAGTACAAGGGCGAAGTGAGTTATTGCACACTCGCACTTCAGAGTAGGCGTTCCCTAATGGAAAAATGCAAATACATACTAGAACACGCCAATAGGATCTTACTAGCTCGTGCTTGGCTCTGCCCCTATCCTTTCTTGTTCTTCCCACTATGACTTATTTGTTCAAATTGGAAACGACAGGGTGTGGTCTATCTTGGGTTAGTTAGAAACATCTTTGGTACAAGTAAAGGATAAACAACATTCTTTGGAAAATAATGAACAACATGGAAGCTGTGTGCTTTTTTATTGAAGTGTAGGCCTATGTAAAAACAAAGCAATGAGAAGCTTTTAGTGCTCTCATTTCATTTTTATGTGAAGTCACTTATACTCTTTCTTGTCAAGATATTGAAAGCCAAAGCCATTTGTGCTTTTATGCCCCCCTACAGTTATTCCATATTTCTTTCAACATATGCTACTTTCTCTCAATGCAAATGCATGCAAATATTCATGAAGACATACAGGCAATGAGGAAGCCGAAGTTCTGAGAGTTTCATGTTTATAAATGATCTGCGGCAAACTGAATAACTAATTCAAAAGGAATAGAAGAGACTTGGTAGACAATGTGAAGTGGAGAATACTGTAAGCCTAAGGGTGAACATAACACTTATCAAATGACAAGTAACCTTACCTAAAAACCTGGGCTCAATAGCCAGTCGGTCACACATATAAAACACACTTGAAACTCCATGGGGATAAAAAAAAATGTGATCTGTGAGACTTCTGATGAACTCTCAGTCACTAGATGTGATCTGTGATAGTCTAAAAATGTTATCTGGGGGGGTCCAAGAAAGTTATTTGGTCATTCCCCCTAGAGGTCCAAAAAAACATATGCTGTGAGGGATCTGGATACTCTAGGGATCTGGATACTCTGTTCCCTAAACAAATAATTGCTATTGGACACTGTAACCTACTACCTTAACTTCTGTGTTGATTCTATCACCAAAACAAGGGATGTTAGAATTTTCCACAACGACAAATCATGGGTTAACAAAAAACGAAAACACTGTCCTAATATCAAGAGAATAACCTTTGCCCAGGGAGGCACAGGGAAAGTGAAATAAATTAACAAGGACATGCAAGATAAGAACTGCTTAAATTGACTTCAAAAACAAGGTTGTGGAGAAATTCAGTGCTGGCAATGTTTTTACAATTATTATAATAAATGTTTTTATCCTTTATTTAACTATGCAAGTCAGTTAAGAACAAATACTTAAGCTATATAAGCTTGGAGAGGACTGAATTCGATGAGGGGCAGGCCACAGAAAACAAGCATTCATTGTGAAGACCCCCTTAACTTTGCAAATGAACAGAACATTTTATTTTAGATGTGACAAGCATGATTACAGTGAGGAGTGCCACAGTATCTGTGAAGGAATGGTCCCAGGCAATGTGACAATAGAGGAGAAACATTTTACCTTTGCATTCTGATGGGTCAACACACTCAAAGCTCCAGGACCAGACGACCTGTTTTTACCCAATTGTTCCAGCTCTTCCTGAACACAAGATTTGTCTCGGAGGCCTGGAAGGCATCTACTATAATTCCTCTAAGATAATACATACCAAATCCCTCAATGACTTTTGACACATTGCCCTGACCTCCCTACTCCACAAATGTATGGAAAGACTGGTTGTCGAAGAACTAACTGTGCAGACAGACAAGCTCATGGACCCACTTCAGTTTGGGGCAAACTGTGGTGTAGAGGACTTTCCTGGGCAAAGTCTACTCTCGTCTTGACAAAGCCAACACATAGGGCAGGATCTTATTCATGGGCTTTTCCAGTGCAAACTCACCTGCTACTGAAATGCCTTTGTGACCTACAGTGCCTTCAGAAAGTATTCAGACCCCACATTTAGCAGTGTTACAGACTGAATTTAAAATGGATTAAATTGAGATTTTGTGTAACAGGCCTACACACAATTCCCCATAATGTCATAGTGGAAAATACATTTCTGCAGATTTAATAAAAATGAAAAGCTGAAATGTCTTGAGTCAATAAGTATTCAACCGCTTTGTTATGGCAAGCATAAATACGTTCAGCAGTAAACATTTGCTTAACAAGTCACATACTAAGTTGCATGGATTCACTCTGTGTGCAGTAATAGTGTTTAATACGATTTTTTAATGACTACCTCGTCTCTGTACCCCACACATACAATTATCTGTAAGGTCCCTGAGTTGAACAGTGAATTTCAAACACAGATTCAACCCACAAAGACCAGGGAGGTTTTCCAATGCCTCGAAAATAAGGGCACCTATTGGTAGATGGGTAAAAAAAAAATAGAATATCCCTTTGTGAAGTTATTCATTAATACACCCAGTCATTACAAAGATACAGGCATACTGCCTAACTCAGTTGCCGGAGAGGAAGGAAACCGCTCAGGGATTTCACCATTGGGAGAATGGTGACATTTAAACAGTTACAAAATCCTTAAGGAAACCTGGTTCAGTCTGCTTTCCAACAAACACTGGTAGACAAATTCACCTTTCAGCAGGACAATAGTCTAAAACACAAGGCCAAATGTACAATGGAGTTGCTTACCAAGACGACATAGAATGTTCCTGAGTGGCCTAATTACAGTTTTGACTTAAATCGACTTCAAAATCTATGGCAAGACTTGAAAATGGCTGTCTTGTGATGATCAACCACCAACGTAACAGAGCTTGAAGAATAAATAAACAATTATGCAAATATTGTACAATCCAGGTATGCAAAGCTTTTAGAGACGTACCCAGAAAGACTCACAGCTATAATCGCTGACAAAGGTGATTAACATGTATTGACTCAGGAGTGTAAATTAGATATTTCTGTATTTTTCTATAAATTTGCATAAAGAAATGCCATCCATTTTGAATTCAACACAACAAAATGTGGAATAAGTCAAAGGATACGAATACTTTAAATGTCAACTCGGGCCTGGTGCATAGAAATTCTATGTTAAAGGCACCCTATCTGACCACCTTGTCCTAAACACAGGATATACTGTATACACAAATGAAATTGCATGCAACAACAGTGACCTCACCCTGATCAAATATGCGAACGACATGGCTCTGGTTGCTTGCCTGGTGGCAAATCCAGCTTAAGCTACTCCCAGTTCATTGACAGCCTCATAACAACATGGTTTGACAATAGCTTCCTTGACCTCAATGTCACCAATACTAAAGAACTATGCCTTGTTGGTAGGCTGGGGAATAATGGAAGTCTCTCTCTCTCTCTCTCTCTCTCTCTCTCTCTCTCTCTCTCTCTCTCTCTCTCTCTCTCTCTCTCTCTCTCATGAAAGGACAAACCTAACTTCTAGGAAAACACTGACCTCCTCTTCAAGAAAGCTTAGAAGTTTTAATGCAAGCAAACACACAGACCATAGTATACAGATCCCTAATCGAGTGTTCTCACTCTCAACATCTCCTCCTGGTATGGGAACCTCTCAATCAGGAACAGGAGTAAACTGGCACAAGTTGTCAATCAGGCCAGCAAAATAGTCGTCAATAAACAGCATTACCTCCAGGAACTGTGCACACAGAACATAACAAGGATAGCACTCCAGGTGTATAACGACAACACCCACCCACTGTACGCATCCTTCCAAATACTGCCGTCCATTCCTCGCACGGAGGAACGGAGGAAAGAAATCCTTCATCCCCAGCGCAGTGAAAATCCTAAATAAGAGTCTGATGAACTGAATTGTAAATGCTCAATATGTTTTTATGTCTGTTTGAGCCAGAGAGCAAAGGAAAATGTTCCAGTCTGTGTAAACCAAATGGACAATAAAGCTTTCTAATGAATAGGACCTTTGGACTTTTGCCTTGGATGTCTTGGATTTTCTCTCAAAACATCCAAACGACAATATCTGGCCTATTAAAAAAAGTAAAATAATCTAATATAAAGTGATCCAGTTAAATTTCAAGATGTAAAATTAAGTTACTTATGGGAATTTTCCAATTGATTCCAAACCAATAGGTGGTCAATTGGAATTGGAAATTGCCCAAATCTGACCACAACATTTAACAACAGAACTCTCCCTCTCTTGAAACATACAGTTGCAGAGTTTGGATCGATTCCACTTGACCCAATGTCAGTTTAGAAAATGAAGTAAAATTAAATTCACAAATTGGAAAGCTGTCCATTTTCAGCCCTGCTGCCAATAAAGGGGAATGTATTCACATAGGACGACAAGTGTTAGTTCGTAGTCCCAATTTCACGTCACATCCTTTTAATCAATCAACTCTTCAAAGCTGGGCCAGGACATCCATCCATCCTGCAGTTGGATATGTGTCTCTTCTCACAAAATGGCTATCGAATGAGAACACAAAACAAAGCTAAAAGCCAAAACAAATAATACAAAATGTGTGTTGTCTTTTGTTGTTCAGCCCTGCAATCCGAGTATAAATGTAGCTTGTTTTCATTGCTGATGAATAGTGTTATAGCAAGGGCCAGGCAGATAAGCCAGCAATAAAAAAATACCCAACGAAATGAGTTGGCACCCTATCAAAGTGGGTGAGTGCACACATCTTGCCATATGCTCACAGCTATTTATTACAAGGCAGGACAGGTTACTGGCAGCAGCGCCTCGCCTCGCCGTGTCCAAGTCCAGCTCAATTCCCCCCTGGCTGGTCTTGCATGAGGATTAATACGCCTGCTGCTTATGTGCTTAGCCTGGTTAAACCAGACTGAATGCTGTGCTCACAGTGGTAAGTTTAGTCTAGTTTAACCAGGATTAATATGCATAGCCCATCTAACAAAATCCGCCCATATGTTCTTCTTCAGGTTTATTATGCTTTCTTGGCTGAGTGCTTATCTTCTGACGTTTCTCGACCTGGTATGCACACTGTGTTCTCACAAGGGGCACTTTCTGCGGTAATAATGTCTGTGTAATCATGTATTATGAATGCATTAATAGCACACCGCCATGCGGTCTGACACACCGCCATACATTATTAGGCTTGCTATAAGCAGCCGCAATTGCTTGTGGCTGTTTAAACTGCATTTATAAACACATGGCAATATATGCACTCAGTGCATGGCCCCTAGGTGGTGAAGACCATTATAAGCCTTGCTATAAACATTCACAACTGTTGTGTTGATAATGCAACAATGTTGTGTTGATTATGTGATTAAGAGTGACTGTTACTTGAACTACATTAGTATTTCATTTTATTTATATTTAACCTTTATTTAACTAGGCAAGTCAGTTAAGAACAAATTCTTATTTACAATGACGGCCTACCCCGGCCACACCCGGACGACGCTGGGCCAATTGTGCGCCGCCCTATGGGACTCCCAATCGAACCAGGGACTGTAGTGATGCCTCTTGCACAGAGATGCAGTGCCTTTGACCGCTGCGCCACTCGGGAGCCCCTAGATGTAACATGGAAAAAATCTTCATTATGCAACATTGTTGGAAGAAAAAGCGAGAGGGCTGCATGGACGGACGTTTGCTAGGCGCCGTTAGCTGCAAATGTATCCTCCTACGAAGCATTCTCATCCAGCGCTCTCCACTCCTACTCCGTGGACCCTGGCAGTACTTGAGCGGGCCGGTAAAGCAGGAGAGAGGTAAACACCACTTGTCAACGACTACTGTGTGTGGAGGAGACTAGAGACAAAGTCAGGTACGGACTCTCAAATGAACGTCAATGGTAGGAACTACCTACAGTATGTGATGCGCCTAACACTAAACATTACTAGGGAAAACAAGCATATTCCTTTGAATAGATCAAATTGAATAGGTGTTTTCCTAAATGTAATGTGAGAGATGCTAGACTAGATGGGTTGGTGTTTTAGCTTAAAGACTGCAAAGTCTGCAAAGTCACTGTGGGAGGAGGAGAGGAAGTAGATTTACCTGCTGAGGGAGTCCTTTCTAGACTATAGCTTTGACCTATGACAACCTTTGCCCATTGTAAAATGTACAACAACTTAGAACAATGCGAAATATGTTAGGATAATGGTTTTAAGTCCACATACGAAGGTAATGAGCAATGTCGAATAGGAGGGGTGGAGGTAAGCTATTGTCTGCTGGGCTGTAAAATTCCTGCCAAAATCCGCCCATATGTTCTTAGGGTTTTCACATCACAAATGTTTTTGAACCGTCTGTTAGGAAACAGGTTTAGTGAATCCTCAAGCATCCATTAATAAAACGGCACATGCCACAGATTGACGTGCATTATATCTCAAATAAATGTTTGTTATGTTTGTTTACAGATGTTGGGTTTAGGATTAATAGAACACATTATATTGTTCACGGTTCGTTGATTTCAAAAGGGGTGTTGGCTCAAGGGCGAATAGACCAGCATGATGTTCTCCCTGGTTACATCTACTTAGTCTAAGCCTTAGACCTTACCTGTCCCCGAGTGTTATTTCTACAAGTACACACATACATTCAAGTGGCATGAATCAGAATCGGTCTAACAAGAAAATCTGCGTTTTCTCCACAGTGTACTTTGTCCGGTATTTGGGGGGATTTGTGTCTTTGTTTTCGTCAATAGTTTTGGAAAGAGTCAGTAGTCGTGCTGTTGAAATGAGGGATAATCTGTGGGCTTTGTTTTGTGCCTTTATGTACTTAGTGTCTTGTTACCCCAGACACAAAAGACGTACTAGTTTCATTTCACAAAAGCCACACTTGGCAATGGGGAAAACGTCACAAACTACTAATAGGCTTTTAAACATGGGGGTCTGGCTAGTTCTGCAGCTGCTTGGCTTTCCCACAATTCCCAGGCGTGTTTACCATCATTTAATAGGACAGGCCTGAAATATTCAAATGAAACTTTACAATGAGGTTAATGTTTAAATATTTCTATTTAATTTTATTATGGCCTCAATTAACACGTCCAACTACATTCCCTATCGACTGTCCATTGAGGCACACTCCCAAAATCTGCCTTCTGTCAAGGGACGTAGTGCATGAGCTAACCCTCTGTACACAATGTGCTACTTGCAAGCTGTAACGTCGACGCAGGGAGTCAGGAAGCAGGTGCAGTTAGTGATAATAATGAACGTAGCACGACACAAAGCAAGAGAAATGTCTGACAAGGAAACGTAATCAATACTGCCTGAAGAGGGATGCTAGGGAGTGCTAGATAAAGGGGGAGTAACCAGGGAAGTGATGGAGTCCAGGTGTGCGTAATGAGCGTTGCCAGGTCTGCGTAACGATGGGTTGCCAGGACCGACGCCGGAGAGGGGTAGCGGGAGTAGACGTGACAGCATCTCTAACCAACATCTCCAATCTCGTCATTGATTGGACTCCAGGTTAGTTGACTCCTGACTCCAATTAGCTTTTGGAGGTCATTAGCCTTGGGGTTCACATACCTTTTCCAACCTACACTGTGAATGTTTAAATTATGTATTCAATATAGACAAGAAAAATACAATAATTTGTATGTTATTAGTTTAAGCACACTATTTTTGTCTATTGTTGTGACTTAGATGAAAATCAGATCAAATTTGATGACCAATTTATGCAGAAATCAGGTAAAAGGTTCACATACTTTTTCTTGCCACTGTATCAGTTACTGTCTGACCTAACAGCAGCAGGTGATGAATGGCCCTACTATCCTTCCTCCCCATTCTTACTGATGCCAGCCCTTCTTTAGCCAAAGTGCCTGTGTAACAGGATAGCTTCTGTCCCTCTCCTCGCCCCTACCTGGGCTCGAACCAGAGACCCTCTGCATACATAGACAACAGCCACCCTCAAAGCATCATTACCCATCGCTCCACAAAAGCCGCGGCCCTTGCAGAGCAAGGGGAACAACTACTTCAAGGTCTCCAAGCGAGTGACGTCACCGATTTAAACGCTATTAGCGCGTACCCAGCTAACTAGCTAGCCATTTCGCATCGGTTACACCTGGCAGGTGTTTTTTTAATAACACAAGATGACATTTAATGTATACAATATGTTTACTGTAGCATGTACTGGCAGAGAAGGACTGTGTTACACAGGATTTTAGGCTGTCATTAGACTCAGTGGTCTTTCTCACAAAGTATAAACTAAATAAAAATTGTCTTCAGATTACTTTTTGAAGCATGTTCAGAGACATTTATACAGTAAGCCAGTTATAAAGTAAGCTCATCAACTTTGACCGCTTTCTCATCCTCATCATCTCTTAAGTCTCCGGGCTGCTTGTTGGATGCGATCAGTTTTATTCTCTGTAAGCAGCTTTGTTCGGTGTGACCAAAATCCGTTTGTGTCATCCACAGCACCACAATAACAGCATTAGGAGAGGACTGTGTGTTGTGTTTCGTGAGGCCAAAGGACACAGAGACACACACGCACACATGACAATGTTGCTCTTTGGTTACAGTGGGATGATCCCGGGATCACCTGCAGGGGGGCGAGGCTTGTGTAACAGTTTTTGGCTCGGGGCCCTCACGGTGAGTGACATGACAGGGCCAAACCCTTAAAATAACAAATGTCACAAAGCCTGTCCTGTGTACTGTACCATCCCAGTACACAAAGGGACAGGGGTCACTCTGGAAAGGAGAGCGATAGGGGTTAGACATCACAGGTTGAGAGGGATATGGAGTAGCGCCGGTCAGCTCAGTGTAAGAGGGGATGCTTAAAATGTACCAGGTTAGGGGTCACAGAGATGCGTATACAGTACATGTGTGTGTCTGCAAGCGTGCGTTCTGCATGCATTGCCTACATGTGAGTGAGAACGAGAAAAGTAAGTAAAGTCCCCCTACTCCTTTACTTTAAAAAAAACGAGGCCCTTCACCTAGATTTACAAAGTTCAAAATAGGTTATATTAGCACTGAATGATTCTCATCCATTCCAAATAACCATAGTTTACATGATATTCCCTAGAGCGATGGACAAATACACCACATGCCCTAGAATCAACATGACAAGCTAGCCTGTCATTTTTCTGGGATACTTCACCTTAGTTTCAGGAAAGAATGTGCACTCCCACAACACATTCAAAGTCAGATACTAACCTCTACCTCTGGCTGTCTATTCCCTAAAAGCAAATGTACAAACACCAGGTTATCCACAGAGCAAAAGCGTTCAGAGTCATCCCTTGTACTTTGCATGACGATGATGTCATTTCTGTATTCTGGGGACTAAACAATGCCTACAAGCCAATTGTATTTTATGGACCCTGACAGGGGTGTTCATGGAACAGTTTGCTGCCCTGCTTAAAAGTTAAACTGCCGACAGGGCAAGGGCCCCTAAAAACGGAAATTACGCATAAAAAGCGCAGCCAATTCAATGTTTTCAGTGAGAGGAATGCATTGGTTGAACCACACCCCCTAGAAAAACTCAGCGGACAACCATGCAAGGTCGAATCCCCAAGATGACAAGGTACAAATCTGTCGTTCTGCCCCTGAACAAGGCAGTTAACCCACTGTTCCTAGGCCGTCATTGAAAATAAGAATTTGTTCTTAACTTACTTGCCTAGTTAAATAAAGGTAAAATAAAAAAAATAAATAACGTGGTTTCTGGGGCCAATAAATAAAAAAAGTACCGAGCTAAGTGGGCTAACACAGTATTGTGACAAGCAGGAGACCCAGGTTCGAATCCCGATCAGTCACACATGAACAACAACATTGCAGTATTGAACCGGCATAGCACAGTGCTAATGCATCTAAATATCTCCCACTGAATTAGCCATAAAACCATTATGACGTGAGTCATGTGTCCGGCTAGGCAGTTATACTGTCAGTGCAGATAGGATGCACAACACTAAGCGATGGATGGAGATAGAGTTCACTGAGATGGGGACGGGGACGGGCGAAAGGAGGGCAGTCAGGCTTCTCCGTCAGAGTCAGCCCTCACATATCTGGCGTTTCCATATTGTCGGCCAGAGAGATTTTGTTTTGCAAGGCCGACTCCTGTATGAATCAGCCTGACCTACATTTGAAAGCCTAGGCTAGGAAAAAAATAACAGCTGAATAGATATCATTAGTGCCTGCTCTCTTCCACTTCTTCAAAATTACAGCCATCTAATTTGGCTTCTCCAGGGAGCCGCCAGGGGCTGATTCCATGAGACTGTTCTGGAACAAACCAACACAGCAGGCCAACAGATCCTTCATCACCAGGGTAGTATTCATTGTAAAAGCGTATGCAATGGAAAAGTGCTTTGACACGTAATCCCTCCCTGTTTCAGTCCGTTCACTTCCGTTTGGTACCAAATGAATATTACCAATGCTAGTTAAAAATCGCATTTATTGTCTGAATATGAAGAAAATACAAAGACTAATCAACTCAAAATGTAAGACAGCATGTGAGTCTTTGTTATTAAAATAATAAGATCATTCCCCTTCTGCATACGCAGTTACAGTTAGTTTCATTTAATTTATCAATTACATTAAAAAAATAGACGCAAATTAACAGAGGGTGTGCCCCTCAGGACCCTGAAGGGCACACTCAAAGAATGCCTGATGAATTATCATAATGAGCCAGACGTGTGGATCGATGTATGCCAAGGACAAGCATGTTGCATGCTGCCCCCCGGGCACAGCCAGTGTATGCTGTGTGTCTTTCTTTGCGTTCTTTTCTTTGAGTGTGTTTCATCATTGACTGATTGATATCACAGTATCCTCACTCTACTAGAGTAATTGTCTTATTCAAGAATACAAATAGGCATTCACAACAGGCATTCCCTCCCCCCATTTTGGAATAGGTCTCCAAAACGACAGAAGGGTATGACTGTTATGGAAACAGAGCGGTTGTTTAAAAGAATGATGGAGGCCACATGAAAATCTGGGGGAACTGTGGTCGTGTTTCCATAGTGCATCTGGTCAAAAAATCACATTACAAAACGTGGAACACTAAACTAACTCAGACCCCCTCATACACATTGGATAATAAAGTTGTATTATATGATATTCTCACACACACATGCACACCCACCCGCACACACACTCCTCCTCTCCGTCTATGCTGATAGTAGTCAGAGCAGTGGCAGCTTGCAACCCCCCAGCTAGGAAAGCGACAGAGGGAGCAAACAACAACACATCTGCACAAGTCAGCATGGGCCTTGCATTCACTGCAGACAAACTCCCTACCACAGCAACCAAGCTGGGGACATCAGCACGGATAAATGGTTTGTGGTCTATCTAACATATCTCGTCATCACTATTGAGTTGATGTTATCCAATGAATATCATGTACAGTGCCTTGCAAAAGTATTCATCTCCCTTTGGTGTTTTTCCTATTTTGTTGCATTACAACCTGCAATTTAAATAGATTTTTTATTTGGATTTCATGTAATGGACATACACAAAATTGTCAAAATTGGTGAAGTGAAATAAAAAAAATTACTTGTTTAAAAAAATGTAAAACTGAAAAGTGGTGCGTGCATATGTATTCACCCCCTTTGCTATGAAACCCCTAAATAAGATCTGGTGCAACCAATTACCTTCAGAAGTCACATAATTAGTTAAATAAAGTCCACCTGTGTGCAAACTAAGTGTCACATGATCTCAGTATATATACACACCTGTTCTGAAAGGCCCCAGTCTGCAACTCCACTAAGCAAGGGGCACCACCAAGCAAGCGGCACCATGAAGACCAAGGAGCTCTCCAAACAGGTCAGGGACAAAGTTGTGGAGAACTACAGATCAGGGTCGAGTTATAAAAAAAGATCAGAAACTTTGAACATCCCACCAGAGCACCATTAAATCCATTATTAAAAAATGGAAAGAATATTGCACCACAACAAACCTGCCAAGAGAGGGCCGCCCACCAAAACTCACGGACCAGGCACGGAGGGCATTAATCAGAGAAGCAACAAAGAGACCAAAGATAACCCTGAAGGAGCTGCAAAGCTCCACAGTGGAGACTGGAATATCTGTCCATAGGACCACTTTAAGCCGTACACTCCACAGAGCTGGGCTTTAAGGAAGAGTGGCCAGAAAAAAAGCCATTGCTTAAAGATAAAAAAAAAAGTAAACACGTTTGGTGTTTGTCAAAAGGCATTGAGGGAGAGTCCCCAAACATATGGAGGAAGGTACTCTGGTCAGATGAGACTAAAATTGAGCCATCAAGGAAAACGCCATGTCTGACGCACACCCACACCTCTCATCACCACGAGAACTCCATCCCCACAGTGAAGCATGGTGGTTGCTGTGGGGATGTTTTTCATCGGCAGGGACTGGGAAACTGGTCAGAATTGAAGGAATGATGGATGGCGCTAAATACAGGGAAATTCTGGAGGGAAACCTGTTTCAGTCTTCCAGAGATTTGAGACTGGGACGGAGGTTCACCTTCCAGCAGGACAATGACCCTAAGCATACTGCTAAAGCAACACTCAAGTGGTTTAAGAGGAAACATTTAAATGTCTTGGAATGGCCTAGTCAAAGCCCAGACCTCAATCCAATTGAGAATCTGCGGTATGACTTAAAGATTGCTGTACACCAGCGGAACCCATTCAACTTGAAGGAGCTGGATCAGTTTTGCCTTGAAGAACGGGCCAAAATCCCAGTGGCTAGATGTGCCAAGCTTATAGAGACATACCCCAAGAGACTTGCAGCTGTAATTCCTGCTGAAAAAGTTGTCTCTACAAAGTATTGACTTTGGGGGGTGAATAGTTATGCACGCTCAAGTTTCTTGTTTGTTTCACAATATAAAATAGTGGTAGGCATGTTGTGTAAATCAAATGATACAAACCCCCCAAAAATGTATTTTAATTCCAGGTTGTTGCTCGTAAGGCAACAAAATAGGAAAAATGCCAAGGGGGGTGAACACTTTCGCAAGCCACTGTATTTATATGAAATTGACACAAACTGTACTTCTCCGTTGTCTAATCTGTTATTTGGAGTATGAATAGATGCACACAAAAATACCAGCATTTTTCTAGCTTGCCATTCTTCCCAGTTATAATTGGATGAACTCAGACCATGGAACAGTTTAGGGGTTTGATTGTAGTGAATTTCCTTTAAAATCTAATGAGTTTCCAATGTTTTTTTTTACAGAAATTTGCCCTCTTTCATCTTTCAAATGCAGTCTGCGGCTCCACTCAAACTATGGTCTGTTTACATTTAATAATATCACACATTTAATATACACACTACTATCTTGAAAAAGCTCAAACTTCAAAAAAATACTTTTTGAATGAAACAATGAAATTATCAACACTAATACCCCATTTAAGTTGCTTCCTGCCCCTTCCGAGCTTGTTCTTTGAAACCCTCCAATGGGCATGCCAATATCGGGGCGTAACCATAAACCGAGGGAGAGAAATCGAGCTAGTCTACAGGCCTACCCTACGCCTCCTACACACAGCCCGGTCGCCCTCTATCTCCCACTGCCTCAATTATATAACCTTAATGCAAGAGACAGCTTGACTAAGACATCACGGGCCCATCTTGTGATTGCAGTTTAATTCACCATGCTTTGGAATTCATTCATTACAATGTTGAGGGAACCGATGACCTGTGTGTTGGGAAGTGACTCATGTGGAAGGGGAGGAACTGGCCTAAGGGGGAGGGAGGCAGGCAGGCAGGCTCCCCCCTCCCTCCCGCCAGCCGGCCATCCCTCCTTTACCAGCCTGCCCTGCTTGACTACATTAACCTCCAACCCCCTCCTCCCTCATTTACCCTCACCACCCTCTTTGTGCCCATGTACCATGCCCATGTGGGTTGTAGGCATATATTTGTAAAAAGGGGGTTAGGGTTGGGGGTTCATGGTGCCGACTGCTGAGCCTTACCCTCCCAGGGTGGCGAGTGGGCAACAGGCGGTCCCCGGCCCGGGTTCTGTGTGGCAGATGCACAATGATGGAGGTGCGGGTTCCCAGAAGCCCTTGGTATAGCGTCCGTTCGGGCAGAGCGGGCAGACGCAAGGCATCTGTGACAGCCGGGCTATGGGTGTTGGCGGTGACAAATAGAAGCGGACGTGTTCTGCCGTAGCAGATTTCCCGCTCTCCCCTCCGCTTTCTCCCTCAATAACACAGGGAAGGGAGGCACTGTCGTCAGCTCTCAGCTACCCAGGGCAAAAAAAAAAACACATCTGAAATATTACACAGTGACAGATGAAGTTCTCAAAATAAATGGTCTGTAAATTCGAATAAAGTGAGTCGCATCTTTAAGTACATTGTATGAAGGCTTCATTAATAATACTATACAGAACTATTATTGCCTCTGAGGGTGCTCTTGCAAAACTCTGAAATGGACACAAATATTGTCCAGAAATTACCTCATTGGACAGAAAGGACCACACCACCCCACACTCATGAGCAAAATATAAAACGTTACAATATAATTAAATATCATATACATAGGTGAAATAAGGGTTATGCCACATTCGGCAAGGGCACACCAGACAAAATACCTCTCATGCCACCCTATCCTCTTTGTAGCAGTTTTTTGGCATTCAGCTGCAGGGAGCTTGAGGGCTGCCATCATGGCTCAAACTCTCCAATTGGTGAAATGTAAATGAGTTACATAATCAGCTGAAAAATGTGAAGTCAGCACTTCACAACACCCTTAATAACAGTGTAAAAATAGCCAAAATATAATAAGTAGAGGCAGTCAATTGAAGTTGGGCCAAACGGAGTGGAAGGAAACTGATAAATCTTCTTTCAGGGATAATGAAGCTTATCCTATCCCTGGTCTCATGTTCATCATCCACTTTGTGCAGTGGGCCCCTTACTGGCATTGTTTATGTGTTAGAGATTTAAGTTAGTTTACAAATGTGTGTGAATGCATTTGGTATGTTTTTAAGTATAGGACATTGAGAGTATGTTAGTGTGTGTGTGTGTCTGTGTTTACGTGTTAGTGATTTAAGTTAGTGTAAGTGAATGCATTTGGTATGTTTTTAAGTATAGGACATTGAGAGTACGTTCTGAATAACATGTATGGACGTTTCAACTTTTTTATGATGATAGTGTTTCTCTGTATAATTAACACATTTGTATGTAGGCCTGTGTGTGTGTCTATTAATAGCAATGGCAACGTCTCTTTCGGTGAGTGTATGTGTACTGTACAATGCTAATGTAGTTTGTGAGGCTAGACAGGCTGAGCCTTGCAGATATGTAGATTTATTTCACGACTAAGGTTGAAATTGATTTTCTTCACGCTAGACATTTCAATTAATTTCAATTTCAAGTATGTAGCTCTTGACAGCCAAAACAAAAGCATCCTTCCCCATTTTATAGACTGAAGGCTGCCATCTACAGGGCATAAGATTACCATACACAAGTACTCACTGAATTATGCAAACATACATAACTCCATAAATCCTAAATACATTAACACATGGCCAGCTTTTTCATAAACAGTCTTTTTGTGAAGATATATATAAAAAAAAATACAACACTTTCAGAAATTTGGAATAAGATGGAAGACGTGCTTAGGTGACACTCTTCTGAGTCGACCCTCTTGCACACCAGAACCCAAGAACCCCAACCACCTTCCTGGTGAGTGATCCTGAGGGGGAATGCCTGTGGGGACACGGAGTCTCCTTCCCCCTGTTACCAACCCCTGACAACAACCCCAGGACAAATTATATGAGCATGGTATCGACCACTGTTTGTTTCGACGCCTGTCGCCACCGAAACAAAAACACCTTCCGATAAGGGTCAAAGGTGAGGAGTATAGAAAGGGAGCCCCACCAAAAATGATTTCCAAGCACATTGGACCTATAGGTCAAGATACACTGTATGGCGTGGTGGGTGCAAATTACTGGACAACTGCTCAGTGAGGTACTGTATGCTTCTGTGTAGAGGAAATATTTGCAAATTATCATGCATGGCGTTGCTAGCATGCGGATGGTGCTTGATTTAGGGTTTCAAAGTATTGGACAAATAACCAGCATTCTACTGGCAGTGGGGCTTAGTAGGCCTAAGCCAGACGAAGGGAGAGATGTTATTAGTATGGTTTTCATCCAGAGAAACTGCAGTATGGCAATATAATCATAGATAGAATCGAATGGACAATTGTCTTCTTCCTTTTCCCCAACACCCCCAGACAGACAGCCAGAGACACATTTTGAGAGCCACAGGATCAGTCGCAGTGCAGCTGCCCTGGATGGAGAGCATTTGGGGTTTAAGTGCCTTGCTCATAGGCATAACAGCAGTGGTTCGTACTTGGGATCAGGGACCAGCATCCCTCCAGATGCCAGTTTAGTTTCCATACTGTAGAATTGTTTGTGTCACCAATTTCTGTGTTTAGTCAATGTCTAAACCAAACATTGTGCTATCAGGCAAGAGGAGGAAAGAAAGCAGGTGACTCACAGTTCTACCAACCTGGTCTCAGGGCAATTCGTACAATTTGGTATGTTAATCTGTTCCCTCCATTATTTTCTTAAGTCTTCTTGAACTGCACTGTTGGTTAAGGGCTTGTAAGTAAGCATTTCACGGTAAAGTCTACACTACTTGTATTTGGCGCATGTGACAAATAGTTTGATTTGAAGTACAGTGTAATTCAAACTTTCTTAGCAAAGACCAAATTTCTTCCACCAGAATTTCTGGGGACCCCATTTTTTCCTCAAGAATTACTTGCGACCTCACCCCAAATCTAATGACACAACCTTAAAATGTGTAACTTTTGATTTTTACATCAACAAATAACCAAATAACATTTGAATCTCTTAACAAAATTAAAATTAACCAATAAATACATTTACTCAATACATTTTGTTTCTTCAAATTATCTTTCTTAATAAAAACGTTTGTATCTTGTCCCATACAGTAATCTGTACTGTTCATTTTTTGTTCCAAAAACTATTTACAGATTTGTTTATTTTGTGGGGGGGTGTGACCCCACTGCAGTTCCCCACTGACCCAACTAGGGGTTGCAACTCCGCCTTTGAATTCCACTGATTTAGTATGACTATTTGCATTGCCTCCCCCTTCTTCTACGCTGCTGCTACTCTGTTATTATCTATGCATAGTCACTTTAATAACTCTACCTACATGTACATAATTACCTCAATACTGGTGTCCCTGCACATTGACTATGTACCGGCACCCCCTGTATATAGCCCCACTATTGTTAATTACCACTGCTCTTTAAATCATTTGTTATTCTTATCTTTTACTTTTAGGTATTATCTTAAAACTGCATTGTTGGTTAAGGGCTTGTAAGTAAGCATTTCACTGTTGTATTCAGCGCATGTGACAAATACAATTTGATAGGTCACACTATGAATTAAAGAGGGGTCTTGCAATATCATACGAGTTAGAGGAGGTATAGTATCATACATCTTACCTGGTCGTGAATTGAATTGGTGATGTATAGTATTATTTATGTAGCAGGTTAGGTGAATTGAGTTAAGGTTAGAATAAGGCTTAGGGGAAGGGTTAGCTAAAATGCTACAGTCGTCCCCAATGCGACTCGAAACACACAACCTTTGGATTGCTAGTCGTTTGCTGTAATGGATGGATGTTGTTCTTTTTCTGGACATTAGCGCAGATGTAATTTGATCTTTAATGTTTTGTCATATTACGCAGGGGGTAGGTTATTTGGCATGTTACGCAGGGAGTAGGTTCAACAGGGGAAATCCTTGTTCACCTACATGATTCTTATTTAAGATTTAGAGACCTCTTTCCAGTTGTTTTCATCAGATTTTGCGTCACAAGGGACAAAGCTAGAGAATAAAACTGTGCGTACCAGGATAATTATCTGGCAAGTGCTGCCTCCTGGTGTTTGGAAAGTGATTGCTTTTTGGGCTGCTGCTGAGATCATTACAGAGACCCACAGGCTGCGTTTACACAGGCAGCCCCATTCTGATACTTTTTTAAAAACAAATTTGTATTTTGACCAATCAGATGAGTCTGAAAAAGATATGATGTTATTTGTCAAAAGACCAATTATTGGAAAAAACATCAGAATTGGGCTTCCTGTGTAAATGCAGCCAGTCACACAGTTATAGATTATGAAAAGTAAATCACATGGCCTAAAAGTCAACAACTTGTAATACAGCCGTCATCTCAACGTGCGTTTTCATGTCAGTTCTCCTCTTGTCAGAGACAAGAGGGACATGGCCTAAATGCCAAATAATACACAAACACAATGCAGTTACAGTACATGAGCTTATTGATATTAGGGCAAGAGGTTCAACTAAAAGAAGGCTGCTATGCCTAGGGGGGTCTGGGGGTATGCTCCCCCCAAAAATGTTTTATTAAAAAAGACTAATAAATATATTTTCTGTCAACTTATCATTGTAACATCACATACTAGCCTTAGGCAGTATACCGTATACAGGGGTATTTGGAAATCGCCACAGGATGGTTATTCAATACCTTCCCCCCAAAAAATGTAACAAAATAAATTATACATGTAATATTTGTAGCTACTTTTTAAGTAAATACATGCAGTCAACTTGTGCAATATGTTAGAAGATAAAGCAGATTGAGTCCTTCAATTCACTGGTCACATTATTTTACATTATGAAGTGTACCATAGTTCCCCAGAACAGTTGAGTCAGTCACGACTGTTTAAGTATCACAACTTGAGAAAGCGGGAGCAGGTGAGTCCAGCTGTGTATTGACAGGGGTCCCGTTTTATATTAACAGTCTAGTGTTTTTTTGCTTCAATAGAGTGATCAAGGACGTGCAACTATAGTTTTTCTTCACAGAAAATACATTAGTGCAACATATTTGGCAGAAAATAGCTTAATTTTCATCAGATTACAACAGAAGTGCAACGCTATTTGGCTGGCAGCGACACAAGTAGGCTAAATGAGCTTACAATAAAAAAGCAAGGTATTTTTTGCATATTTCAGTTTATCATAGAAATTATGTAGCCAGCTACTTTCCCTAATGTTTTTCTTGAAGATAATCTTGCATTTTACCAGAGAAAAGTAGGCTGGCAAGACCGAGAGCGCAGCCAAAGCGCTGTCTGCTGATAGAATGCCCATTTGTCGAACTGCAACTGAAGCACAAAATTAGTCTGATGCCGAGCAGAAATGACAATGAGCATTTTAGATCTGAGTTTACAAAACGAAGCAAGATAATTCTTATGAGTTGTATCTTTTTTTTCTGCATAAAAAATGAAGAATTCTGCCACTTAGATAACGTGACCCCTAAGTTTAACTGAATTAATAAGGTGACGGGGCATCATAGTGTTGGCTTTCTGCTGTGTTTGAGAAGTCAAAGCCCTTCGGATGGGTTATCTGTACAGCTGCCATTGCTCCAGAGTCAGTACTGTTTATTTTCACAATGTCTCTCGTTCACATTCGCTTATCAATGTCCAAACTCACCAAAAATGATATATAACATACCATAGCTACCTACACCTTGTGAATTTACCAGAAAACATAGTAAAACAGGTTTAATTGTGTTTATTTCAGCTAAATACCTCCATTTATAGTAGAAAACCAATACAGCAGTTTGATTAGTTTGTGGCGTCTTTGAGGCACATTTTACATATAATCAAGTCATCCTACTGGTCTGTGATATACACAATAAAATAACATTTATGGTTTGAATAAAAGCAAAACGTCATAATTTTTTTTTAATCTACAAAAAGGCACACAATCAGAATATATACTAAACAAAAATATAAACGCAACATGTAAAGTGTTGGTCCCATGTTTCATGAGCTGAAATAAAAGATCCCAGAAATTTTCCATACGCACAAAAAGTTTATTTCTCTCAAATGTCGTGCACAAATTTGTTTAAATCCCTGTTAGTGAGCATTTCTCCTTTACCAAGATAATCCATCCACCTGACAGGTGTGGCATATCAAGAAGCTGATTAAACAGCATGATCATTACACAGGTGCACCTTGTGCTGGGGACATTAAAAGGCTAATCTAAAGTGTTCCGTTTTGTCACACAACCCAATGCCTCAGTTGTCCACAAGAGCTGTTGCCAGATAATTTAATGTTAACTTCTCTACCATAAGCCGCCTCCAACATTGTTTTATAGAATTTGGCAGTACGTCCTACAGGCCTCACAACCACAGACCACGTGTAACCACATCAGCCAAGGACCTCCGCATCTGGCTTCTTCACCCTTGGGATCGTCTGAGGGGGAGGGGTATTGAGGAGTATTTCTGTCTGTAATAAAGCCTTCTGTGGGGAAAAACTCATTCTGATTGGCTGGGTCTGGCTCCCCAGTGAGTGGGCCTGGCTCACAAGTGGGTGGGCCTATGCCTTCCCAGGGCCACCCATGGCTGCACACCTGCCCAGTCATGTGAAATCCTTAGAATAGGGCCTGATGAATGTATTTAAATTCACTGATTTCCTTTTATGAACTGTAACTCAGAAAAATCTTTGCAATTATTGCATTTATATTTTTGTTCAGTATACATGAAAAAAGCTTGCAGGAGTAGTCAGATTGATATGATTTTACACAAAGTCAGTGTTGACGACAACTTTGGCATAAGTGGAGAAATCCCTTGTATTAAAAGATAAATATATTTTTTTTTAAATAAACTAACAATTACAAAGTTGAGAGAGAAACCGTGTAAAAGACGTGTGTAAATGTATAATCAGCTACTTGATGTATAAAGAAAATGTGTTTCCGTGGTAATCGGCCCCAGAGGTCAGGTCTCGCTCATTAAGCCACAGTCATGATTATTGCAATGTTAAAACAAGCTGTTCTCACGCACGGAACATTTTGGTTCACTGACCTTTACATCACACTAGTATATACCAACTGCTCTGCTGTTGCAGACTACCAAAATATAGAGCATTGTAGATCAGATAGCATGTAATGACTTGAAAATAATCTGATTATCCATTCCAAGTTGGGACCCCCTAGGAATTCTAGCCCAATACAACCCCGGTTGAATCAGGGGAGTTAGTGCTAAGCTAGAACCAAAATGGTCCCCCCAGGGAATGGATTGAGAAACACTATCATAAGTGCATCCTAGACCCTTACACATATTGTCCTCTTCTGTTTGCATGGCACAGTGGTAGACTCCATGACTAAACGGGTCGCTGGGATATGATGACACTGGGTGGCAGAGACTAGACCCTTCCCCTTTCCTTCTCTTCGTGTTCTACTCTCAGTACGGCTCTGCCTTCAAACTCCGATATAGACAGCAAGTAAACACCATCCCCACAATCTGAGAGAGAGAGGGAGAGAGAGAGAGACTTCTACCATTACACTTCTACCATTACCCCTGAATTTTGAGAGACCAGGGCAAGGATGTTTATGGTGGCCATCTTGGGTTATCTTTGTACTGTAAACAGTGAAATGGCTTATTTTTGCTCACCTGTACACAGGCGATGCCCACGCCCACCGCTCCAATGATCTTCAGGTGGTCCAAAATGAAGTTCTCTAGTTTAGTGATACAACCCCCCTGGAGAGAGAGGAAAGATAGGACCACATTGTGTGTGTGTGTGTGTGTGAGACATTCAAGATGACTTGGCTCTACAAAAGAAGTAGGGGAGCTGGGGGGGATGCAGCACCCCCTGAAAAATCGGAATAAAAAACATATACTAATAATACAAAAATATATATATATTATATTTGTTACTAAAGTAGTGCACTGGGCCTTTACTAGTATTAGTGGACAGATAGTCGGCTGAAGCGTGGGCAAAAACATATTTTCAGCATCTCCGCTTTGTCAAAAAAGGTAGTTGTATAATTAAGAACAGTATCTTGCAGGATTCAATAGTTGGAATTGTTATAGTTGTTGCCCTGTCCCGTTCTCTGCAATTGTCATTCTAATGGAATCCAGAAAGAACAAAACCCTGTCCTCAAACATTTACATCAAAAAGTGCCAAGTTATGGCCAAAGACATCAAACATCCACATCTATTAAAATATTTTTCTTTCTTGATCAAATAACATGGAAAACAACCACGTTTTGTGCAGTATTAATTTACCATCCTTACAAACCACTTAATGTAAATGTACATTACTGTATTGTACATAGGCTGGTCATCTATGTTTGGTACATGTAGACTTTCCATCACCATGAAGAAAAACAATGCACAATACAGTAAATGAGCACATTGAGACATCAAGTGGTTTGTGACGATGTGGCTCAGTTGCAACACTAGGATTGTGGGTTCGATTCCCACGGGTGACCAGTATGAAAATGTATGCACTCACTACTGTAAGTTGCTCTGGATGAGAGCATCTACTAAAATGTTAAAGGAATGAACAGACCATTTCAGTTTACAAATAGAAATAAGTTAGAAATAAGTCAGGCAAGTATTTTGATATTCCACATGTATTATCAGATTACAGTGCTGTGAAGTACTTAAGTGTTGAAGTGTGCCCATGTCTATCCGTAAATTAAAAATAAACTAGAAAATTGTGCCGTCTGGTTTACTTAATATAAGGAATAAAAAATGATTTATACTTTTACTTTAGACTAAAACAACTGCAGCACACCCACCCCCAATCTACTTCCCACACCTAAGATCTTGATACACAAACCTGAACTCCAGCAGAATTTACACTAAGCATTGCAAGCACACTAACACTCAACAACACTGGCTGCTCTCTGTATCTGACACTCACCTCCACCTTGTAGATGTTTGATGGGTGGTCCCTGCGGCCGCAGCCTAGAGTCTGGGTCTTACAGCAGCTATCCGGCACCAGCCTGCCGTCTGCCTCACTGGTGCGGATCCACACGCTCTCGCCCCAGTCCGACGAGCTGTTGCTGCCACAGCACTTAAACTGGCGGAAAAGAGAGAGGAGAGGGCATTTCACAACAGGGTGGTGGATGTTTTTCCAATTGTCTTGCAGTTGTTTCAGAAGACGAGCTGAATGATATTCAGTTCATGAACCAAATCCTTATACAGAACAATGGGCCATCTTTCAAATAACAAGTTTCATAATGACGAGTTACATGTATGGCTATAACATACTGTAACCATGCATAATGAAAACACATAACTGTGCCAGTGTAAATAACAGTAGATACAATGAATGTAAACATAAACAAGAGTGATTATTAATGCACATTGGAGAAAATCGACTTCCAAAACCACCTAACCAAACTCCTCAATTCTGCTTATGGTGCCTTCTCTTACCTCGTGCTGCAGCTTGTCCACTGCTTTGGTGACGTGCTGCTGCTCTGGCTGCCTGTACTTCTGCACCATGGTCTCCCGCAGGTTCTGTTTCAGCTCCTCATTGAGCTGCAGAGGAAGACAGGACACAGGGGATATGAGAGAACGGACACAGTAAACATGACGTTGGTCAGACTACAACAAAGCTACCCAGCAGACTATAGAAACAGAAGACTGATTCTTCTAAGTGTAAAATAATACTTGAAGGAATGTAAATGCATCTCATTGTCGATTTCATAGAACGATCCACTGTATCAAAGGTCTAGATTAGCTAAAACTGTAAATACAGAAGGAACTCCTCTTCAGGAAAGAGGAAATTATATACATAAAAGTAAGAGGAAGTACATTTCCATGAATTTATAACAGCAGCGCAAAAATTAGTCACTCGGGTAAGAGCATAGGCCTACATCTAGCTGTTTCACAGTTTCTATGACAACCACAGAATGTAGAGCCAAGTCAGAACGTTAAGGAGAGATAAAAGGAATAAATGAACGGGGGAGAAATAGAATAGGTTTTTATTTGACCTGTTGACAGCGTGGGAAACACTGCAGCAGTGAGATGAAAACAGGGTGAAAGGCCAAAAAGAACATGAGCAGACAATTACAAAAAGAGAGTTCAAATGACACACACCAAGCTGGTAAGATAACATTCCTGCAGGTCGAACAGCTACACAGCAGGGGTATATAGTAGTAACAAGGATAGTAGTGGGAATCACATGTTAGTGATATCATCACACTACAGAAATGCTACAGCAAGAGGTGGCAGGCATGGGAAAGCAGAGCGGGAGAGAGAGAGAGAGAAAAGCAACAGATGTAGAAAGAGAGAGACTGGGACATTATCCGTGAACCTTCCCTTGTTGTGGATTCCGTTTTTACAAACATACACTCTTCGGTCTCTGGGCAGGCTCTGCGTATAGATAGTGTTACAGCCGGTGGAATCAGGTGGTGAATCAAGTCATTCATTACCTGCTGGTAATAGATGTAGGCCAGGACACCGGCGAGGATCTCCAGCAGGAAGATACACAGCAGCAAGACAAAGTACTGTGGGGAGACAATGAAAGGTAGGGGATTAGGTTGAAATGGATATCCCCTGGCCCTCTGTCTATGGACCACAGTTAAAACAGGCTAATCCAATTTAGATGAGCTGGAGTTAAATGTATCAGAGCAGTCGATTGGTGGTTGTGGGGTCACTGTTGTTGTTTTGTTATGTCATTTTGCCAGTCATAGTTTTAATTTGTGGCGTATTGATTATGTGGTGAGATGTCAATGGATCTGTACAAAATCCTTAAAGGGATCCTTCAGGATTTAAAGCCCTTAAAGGGATCCTTCAGGATTTTGGGCAATGAAGAGCCAAAGCCAGATGAACTCGTGGATACAATTTTATGTCTCTGCGTGCAGTTTGAAGTTACAAACTAGCGTTAGCGCAACTGCTAACTAGCGTTAGCACAATGACTGGAAGTTAATGGTAACATGGATGGTTGATTTCCAGTCATTGTTAACTTAGACTTCCAGTCATTGCCTTTATGCTAGTTAGCATTGGCTCCCGAAACAAACTAACTTCCTTCATACTGGATGTAGAGACATACTGTAAAAATTGTATTCACGAGTTAATCTTCATTGCCAAAATCCAGAAGTATCCCTTTAACAACTGGCCCAGGAACAGTTTCCTCGTTGATGATAAGGGTTAGCTAAGTTTAAGAAGTTGGTAGGGAGAATATCCAAAATCAAAAGGCATAAAGTCATCACAACCCCTCTGGGTCCAAGCTATGGATAGAATCACGGGAAACATCTGTTTATTTGGTTGGAAGTGCATAGGATTACTACGCAAAGGAGTGTGTGAGTGTGTGTGAACAGTCCTTTGCCTGCATGGGCGTGTATTTGTTCCTAAGACATCCCCTTTAAAAAGGTACAATATTAAACATTTAGTAAGTATTGTTCATTCAAATAGCTCTAAATGGCCATCATAAAGTGGCAAGGATTAGACAAAATGCTTTCAAGATTACATGATATCTTTAGACCCCAGGTCAAGGCCAACAAGCATGGACGACATTAGCTACGGAGCGGATGGAAAAAAAATCTTTTGTCCTTGGTTAAAAGTTAAGTGCCTTTGAACGGGGTATGGTAGTAGGTGCCAGGTGCACCAGTTTGTGTCAAGAACTGCAACGCTGCTGAGTTTTTCACAATCAGCAATTTCCTGTGTGTATCAAAAATGTGGGGGTGGTGCAACTCAATATTAGGAAGGTGTTCCTAATGTTTGGTATACTCAGTATAGATATCGAGCTAGTCATCTAACGTTAATCGTACTATGTTCCAACAAAGTGTTAGGGTATATATTTTTTACATGTTGAGTGCTAGGTTATAGATTTTTGACACATTGTAGAAAGCTAGCCGAGCTAGCTAGCCTACTTTGCTAGCCTACTTTTGCCACATGAATTAGCTATGCAGTCTGTGGTGTAATTATGTTGACAAATTATATCTTCATAGGTCAATTTCGGCCCATGCAATGTACTAAGCTAGCTTCAGCATTTATATTTAGCCTCAGCCATAGTGGTGCCTGAAAGTCAAGTAGGATTAATTACACTAGTTAGCTATAGTGGCTTGAAAATTCGATGACATTGCTAAAGTAGGTAAATCATTTATAGGAAACAACTTTGCCATCAGTATGATGTGGTCAAATGTACTTTAGAGGGATGGCAAAGTTTGTCAAAAATAGCTAGCAATGGTAACGTTAGCTAGTTAAAGTTATACTAATTAAAGTCCCCAAGACATTCACAGTATTAGGCAAGACTGCCTTCTTTTCTTGTGCACCAGACGGACGGAATAATCTGCAATCCATGCTTCATCTAGATATGCTAGTGCCACTGAATTAATTTAAAATATTGATGGGTGACTTTACAGAGGAGTGTAAATGCTTTTTTTAGGCTGGATCATGTTGTTGTATGTTTTAATTCTGTAATGTGTTGATTGTTGCTGCCTTCTTGGCCAAGTCTCCCTTGAAAAAGAGACTGGGTCTCAATGGGCTTTTCCTGGTTAAATAAAAAAAATTAAAACTGCATCTACAGATAATATGGCGACATCACAATGATGACAAAGGGTTCTCATAGTAAATTATTTTCCTCCTTTTAAAATATCTGCATTGAATAGAACGTTCAGTCGGGCATGAGTTTTTAACAGAACGTTTATTGAGACAAACATGCAACCCATGAATAGCAAGTGTTGATGTGTATAGAGGTGATCTATGTAGTAGAGGGGATTCAATTTTGAATCTGAATTTCATGAATTTCCATGATGGAATTTCCATGATTCATCATGAATTTCCATGATGGCTATGCAACTGCTAAATGTTTTGTTGGCCTTCTATCCTCATTGCTGGCAGTGTTGAATTATAACCACCACAGATCAGCCACGCAGAACTCGAAATGTTTCCCTAAGAGTTCTGAATGGAGTTTTGAATGGAGTTCTGAATGCAATCAGAACGCCATACAACAAAACTATTGCTCACTCAAGGCAAAATTCCAATGGAAACTTATCGTATGGAAGGTATTGAGGTTCCTTGATTCAATTAATATTTCACCAAATATGTTTTATTTTCTTTCGGTCTAGAAGACAAAGGGCATATGCATTTAAGACAAAATAACTACATTGTACATCTACACCACAGACCTCCAAAGAGCCGGCTAACATCAGACCAGGGGATGCCAAGAAGAAGCCTAGGCCTGATAACAACCTATGCCAAGGACAGGAGAACGACTGCCACATTGCACAAAATAAATAGGATGTGAAGCCTAATGTTACTGCTAGCACAGAACATTTCCAAATTGTCAGAAATACTAGGATGTTGAGTTGTGGGTGGTGGAGGTTTGATGATCTATTGTTGTGCATCTGTATACTTTGAATAAAAACTAAATAATGGATTTGCTCATCTTCTTTATACAATGTTGTTTATGCAATGCAGGCCAATACAGCCACTTGTAATTTGCAAAAAAAGTTAGCATTGCTAAAGTATGACAATTGTTGGTATTAGCTTGGGTTCATATTAGAGGTCTTCACAGGTCCAACAGACCCAAAATTCCAAGATCCGACCCAGGGTCCTAAATTCTGACTTTTGTTTCAGACCTGGGTCGGGTCTGATATAATTGCGACGGCTCTCGGGTATGTGCAATTTAAATGTAGTTACCAACTGGACCCGGTTGGACCCGTCCTCTGTTAATTTAATGTGTGAGGTGATGAGAACTGTGTGAGCTTGTTATGTCAACGAAATTGCAACTCAATAAAACGTATAGCTTATGTCCAGCTGAAACTGGTTCCGGCTGCTCACCTCACGTGCGCCTGCTGCTGAGTAGAGAGAGCGCAAGTGAAATGAGCCTTGGCCTAGGCTACTATTGATTGTGAAGATGGATGCCTTTTTCACTGAAGTAAGACGAAACTTTGAGAATTTATTTACGTATTTATTATCATTTATTTTATCATTATTATTCAATATCACTATTATTATTATTATTACTATTATTATTATTTGTATCATTATTATTGTAGGCCAATTTATGAATCTAAAGCAGTTCTTTAAATATGCCAAAAGTGATTTGTTTTATTTTGTTGAGACATTTTCGATGGCTAAATTAAGTTTGAACTGTCTTTTTAATTTTGTGCTCTGTATTTAGAAAAAAATAAAAGTATCAAATTGTACTGTACTCTATACCATCTACTGCATCTTGCCTATGCCGGTCAGCCATCGCTCATCCATATATTTATATGTACATACTCGTATTCATTCCTTTACACTTGGGTGTATAAGGTGGTTGTGAAATTGTTAGATTACTTGTTAGATACTACTGCATGGTCGGAACTAGAAGCACAAGCATTTCGCTACACTCGCATTAACATCTGCTAACCATGTGTATGTGACAAATACAATTTGATTTGATTTAGGCACTCGCTTTTGTTTAATTGCTGCAATATAGGCCAGCTCTTTAAATATGCAACAATTGTTTTATTTCATTCTTGAGACATTTCTTTGGCCAAATTCCCACTGTAATGAAAAGGAAAAACTAAAGATGGCGAAATTAAAAACGATTTAATGCTGAAATATTATAAATTGTTCTTATTTTCCCTATAAACAACAAATTGACTTAATTAGGGTAATATCAAAAGTAAGAAACTTTTGTAAAGGTTTGGTGTGGTATGGCTATTATTAGGATAAACTACTGCAGGCCTATGAAGGCAGTGTGAACCAGCGCTCCAACTGACTCCAACAGTTGAACTTGAGGAAGAATGTTTTATGCCTACCAGAGTTACTCCTTTAATCTAACAATATAATGCTCATCTTTTTAAAATATTCTGATAGAAAATTTAAGAAATAGCCTCGTGTATGCATATAGAGTGCATTCGAAAAGTATTCAGACACCTTTTTCCACATTTTGTTATGTTACAGCCTTATTCTAAAATGGATTGAATAAAAAAAAAAAAAAAACATCCTCAATCTATACACAATACCCCATAATGACAAAGCGAAGGTTTAATGTTTGTACATTTATTCGAAATAAAAACCTGAAAAACCTATTTTACATAAGTATTCAGACCCTTTGCTATGAGACTCTTCTACAACTTGATTGGAGTCCACCTCTGGTAAATTCAATTGATTGGACATGATTTGGAAAGGCACACACATGTATATATAAGGTCCTACAGTTGACAGTGCATGGCATAGAAAAAAACAGGCCATGAGGTCGAAGGAATTGTTCCGTAGAGCTCTGATACAGAATTGTGTAGAGGCAAAACATTTCTGCAGCATTGAAGGTCTCCAAGAACACAGTGGCCTCCATCATTATTAAATGGAAGAAGTTTGGAACCACCAAGACTCTCACTAGAGCTGGCCGCCTGGCCAAACTGAGAAATCGGGGGAGAAGGGCCATGGTCAGGGAGGCGTCCAAGAACCCAATGGTCACTCTGATAAAGCTCCAGAGTTCCAAGCTTGTAGCGTCATACCCAAGAAGCCTCAAGGCTCTAATCTAAGCCAAAGGTGCTTCAACAAAGCACTGAGTAAAGGGTCTGAATACTTATGTAAATGTGAGTTTATTTTATTACATTTTTGCTTTGTCATTATTAGGCATTGTGTGTAGATTGATGAGCAAAAAAACAAACATTTTAATCCATTTTAGAATAAGGCTGTAAGGTAAAAATTTGGGGAAAAGGTCAAATGGTCTGAATACTTTCCGACTGCACTGTATATCTGTATAGCAGAAGTAGCTTATCTGACAAGGATAAAGAAATCCATGTCGTTGTCAGGAACATGCCTCCGGCATATCACTATCTTTCTCTCAGTCTCTAGGGCTATAGGCCTAAAGTCTCTTCCTTCATATTTAGATTTATTTTTGTAATATTAATATCATATAGTGGATGCCTAGGCATATAATCTAACAATATAATGCTCATCTTTATAAAAAATAATCTGATCGAAAATTCACGAATTAGCCGCCTCCTGTATGCATATACACTGAGTATACCAAACATTAGGAACACCTGCCCCCTCTGCCCTCAGAACAGCCTCAATTCGTTGGGGCGTGGACTCTACAAGCTGTCGAAAGCTGGCCCATGTTGACTCCAACGATTCCTACAGTTGTGTCAAGTTGGCTGAATGTCCTTTGGGTGGTGGACCATTCTTGATACACACGAGAAACTGTTGAGCGTGATAAACCCAGCAGCGTTGCAGTTCTTGACACCCTACTGGTGCATCTGGCACTTACTACCATACCCCATTCAAAGGCACTTCAATTTTTCGTCTTGCCCATTCACCCTCATACACAATCTGTTTCAATTGTCTCAAGGCCTAAAAATCTTTCTTTAACCTGTCTCCTCCCCTTCATCTACACTCATTGAATTGGATTTAAAAAGTGACATCAATAAGGGATCACCTGGTCAGTCCATGTCATTGAAAAAGCAGGTGTCCTTAATGTTTTGTACACTCAGTGTAACATCAGGATAAAGAAATCCATGTCGTTGTCAGGAACATGCCGCAGGCATATCTCCATCTTTCTCTTGGCCCCTAGGGCTATAGGCCTAAGCTTCTCTTCCTTTATATTTACTTGTCTAATATTAAAATCATACAGTGGACGCCTAGGCCAGTGGACACCATGCATACAATGCCCTGATGCATTCAGTGCTCAAATCTCAGCTGAACCGTGAGGTGGACAATTATTGTTTGAGGAAAGTAAAAACCAATAAAAAAGGCTATAAAGTTTTGAATATGCTACATATTTTGGGGGGAATTTGTTACAGGCAGTTTTTAAGGACACCTAACTGTGGATAATTTGCCCAATACCCTATCGCTCATTTCTTGATTCTGCTGGCAGCGCCCAGTTGGAGGTTTCTTTCTTGCTCTCTTTCTACTTTCGGATCTGAACGGGTCTCTCAGATCCCAAACCAGCACGGGCCTGTTATGGTCTGTTTGTCCACAGGTTTTTTTTTCGGGAACGGGTCTTAGTGGCCATCTGACTGTTCTCGGGTCTCCGCCTTCTTCACCACACTGTCTGTGTGGGTGGACCATTTCAGTTTGTCCGTGATGTGCACACCTTCTCCACTGCTGTCCCGTCGATTTGGATAGGGGGGGTGCTCCCTCTGCTGTTTCCTGAAGTCCACGATCATCCCTTTTGTTTTGTTGACGTTGAGTGAGAGGTTGTTTTCCTGACACCACACTCCCGAGTGCCCTCACCTCCTCCCTGTAGGCTGTCTCGTCATTGTTGGTCATCAAGCCCACTACTGTTGTGTCATCTGCAAACTTGATGATTGAGTTGGAGGCGTGCATGGCCACTCAGTCATGGGTGAACAGGGAGTACAGGAGGGGCCTGAGCACAGGAGGACAGAGTTAGATTAGAGTTTTATCTCCTATCTGATTTGAGCAGACACATCAGAAGTAGGGCATGGGCAGGTCTGCATTCACCGCCAAGTTCCTTTAGCATTAGACAGATAGGGAGATAAAATCGGGGAAAACCTTGACCCAATTCTCCTGGCTCACCACTGATCTTCGGTGTTAAGTGGAGTTGGTCTTTGTCTTTTCTCAACGTGGCTCTGATCTTGAATGCTGAGTAAGTAGACTGATCAATGCTTGTTGATGCGGCCACAATGGTGTTGAAGAAACACACACACACACACACTAGTGTTTGGCGATATTACAATAGCATAGGCTAATGAATAGGCTGTCAATCATCGTCGATGGTGATGACATCGTGATAATGACAGACGATGGTTTGGCCTATTTATAATTTGACTGGCGCCCTGCAGTAAAGAACGGAGTCTCGCAGTGCACAGGAGGGCAGCACACAAGTGTCATTCCGAGTAATTTGCCTATTCCTACTTGCTTTTGCCTATTTCAATAAATATGTGATACAAAGTGCAAGAGAGGAATGTAGGCCAGACAGAGCGGAGAATTCCACCAAAGAAGTGCAAAATGTCCAATCAGAAAATATTGTTTCTCTTTCTGTCAGCTGCATAGATTTGACTACAGCCTAAACCTATTCATTTTTTTCCTCTTCATTATAAACAGACACTCCTTAACTATCTTGCATTTAGCCGTAAAAAAAACAACATATATTTGCTTCGCTCTATATTCGATAGGCTTTATGAATATGACCGAAGGCCGTGCTTCATCGGTTTATGCATGGATTTCTCCCCAAAAGTTATTTGAATTGCCTAAAAACGTAAGGTAGACAGGGGACTAATAATGAAAGAGAACAAACAACATCAATAGGCTATAGAAAATCTAATTACAAGTTTAATCAAGTTGCAGGCCAGGAAAATCCCTCCAAGCGAGCATGAAAACCAAATTGCCAATAACCTATCCTCATTTCTCCTACTGACCGATCATAAAACCTTTAATACAAGTCAAAGTTATGAACGTGTTGGCTTGGGCAGTATACCGTATATACTGTATACAGGGGTATTTGAAAAAAGCTACAGGATAGTTTGTCAAAACGATTTATTGGAAGTTTTTCAATACATTTGAATATTTGTAGCTACTTTAAAGTTAATACCTGAAGTCAATTTGTGTAATACGTTAAGAGATAAAGCAGATTGCGTTCTTCATTTGAACGGTCACAGTATTTTATATTATGAAGCTTACCATAGTTCCCCAGAAGAGTTGAGCCAGTCACGCGTTCGTTTGTAAATAGCACAAAGGGAGACTGCGGAGTTATCAGCACAGCTGCCACATGAGCCGGATGAGTTATCAGCACAGCTGCCACATGAGCCGGATGAGTTATCAGCACAGCTGCCACATGAGCCGGATGAGTTATCAGCACAGCTGCCACATGAGCCGGATGAGTTATCAGCACAGCTGCCACATGAGCCGGATGAGTTATCAGCACAGCTGCCACATGAGCCGGATGAGTTATCAGCACAGCTGCCACATGAGCCGGATGAGTTATCAGCACAGCTGCCACATGAGCCGGATGAGTTATCAGCACAGCTGCCACATGAGCCGGATGAGTTATCTGTACAGCTGCCATTCTTTCCCTGTGCTTCCTACTAGCATTTTATTCCTCCTCCATTATGCTCTCTGCTCCGTGTACACATGCTGCTCTTCCTTCAGAAAAGCTTTATCATTTGCAGTTACTCTCTTTCAATTTCACTTGTAGATTTTCCCACACTCACCGAAAATGACATTCGGCAGCTACTAGCTATTCTTGCATAACTTTATGAGCTGGATTTGCCTCTTTTTATGTTCGTTTACGCTTGTTAGCATTTAGCTAATAGCGTCTATGTGATTTCGTTATTAGTTTGTACAAATGTTGTATGCATTCTGGTAATAGAGCCACAATGGGCTTTTCTTGCATTTTCCGCCCCCTTGTGTGCAATGCCGGTAATACCATAAATCCCAGGATGATATGACGATGTGAAAATCTGGGCACCGCCCCAGCCTAATGAGCAGTAGCTTATTTCACGAATATTCTAGTCTACGAAGGTATTGCCCTAAAGTTGTGACTTAAAAAAAATAACAATGGAAGTCTATAGCCCAAGCCTAGGCTATTCTCAATCAAAGCTTTATGACAGAACAAACAAAATTATTTGTAGAAAAAAGGAAGGTGCTGTTAGGGTACACAATAATAGGTCTTTGTAGATCTTTGGTAAAAGGGGTACATTTGTCATCAAAAAGAAAGGAGAATCATGGCACTCTTCATATAGTTAATTAAAATGGCTTTATTTATATTCCATGTTCAATGAAACAACGATTTCAAAACTCCAGCGCATTTAGGCTGCATGGCCGAAGATACGATGAAACGATGTCTTCTTTTGAACAAAGCATTTTCCAATCACCCAATTGAGGGAGTGGTCACAGAACAGCCAAAATTCATTAGACAACACCTAGTCAACAACACTATACATTCAAAAGTTAAATAGATACGTTATCAAAAAGCAGATCAAGGTCAGAAGCATTAGAAACACTAGAAAAAAATAAGCGGTTTTAGCCTTGAATGGGAGTGGGCAGAGTGAGAATAAGAGAGCCATACATTTCATACACTGAAAATATATAAAACGCAACGTAAAGTCTTGGTCCCATGTTTCATGAGCAGAAATAAAAGATCCCAGAAATGTGCTTCTCTTTTCTTTTTGAAAACAATATTATTATAATTTTTTTATTATTTTATGAGGCAAATAAAGCAATTATTATCCAGTTCTGAAGACGGTAGACCAGTCATATACACAGTTGAAGTCGGAAGTTTACATACACTTAGGTTGGAGTCATTAACTCATTTTTCAACCACTCCACAAATTTCTTGTTTACAAACTATAGTTTTGGAAAGTCGGTTAGGACATCTACTTTGTGCATGACACAAGTAATTTTTCCAACAATTGTTTACAGACAGATTATTTCACAATTCCAGTGGGTCAGAAGTTTACATACACTAAGATAACTGTGCCTTTAAACAGCTTGGAAATTCCAGAAAAGTATGTCATGGCTTTAGAAGCTTCTGATAGGCTAATTGACATCATTTGAGTCAATTGGAGGTGTACCTGTGGATGTATTTCAAGGCCTTACCTTCAAACTCAGTGCCTCTTTGCATGACATCATGGGAAAATCAAAAGAAATCAGCCAAGAATTGGAGACCTCCACAAGTCTTGTTCATCCTTGGGAGCAATTTCCAAACGCCTGAAGGTACCACGTTCATCTCTACAAACAATGGTACGCAAGTATAAACACCATGGGACCACGCAGCCGTCATACCGCTCAGGAAGGAGACGCGTTCTGTCTCCTAGAGATGAATGTACTTTGGTGCGAAAAGTGCAAATCAATCCCAGAACAATAGCAAAGGACCTTGTGAAGATGCTGGAGGAAACAGGTACAAAAGTATCTATATCCACAGTAAAACAAGTCCTATATCGACATATATCGCTCAGCAAGAAAGAAGCCACTGCTCCAAAACCGCCATAAAAAAGCCAGACTACGGTTTGCAACTGCACATTGGGACAAAGATCATACTTTTTGGAGAAATGTCCTCTGGTCTAATGAAACAAAAATATAACTGTTATTTTGGGAGGAAAAATCGAAGAACACCACCCCAACCGTGAAGCACAGGGTGGTGGACGCATCATGTTGTGGGGGTGCTTTGCTGCAGGAGGGACTGGTGCACCTCACAAAGCCATGACCTTCACCCAACTTATTCCTATAGAACATTTGTGGGCAGAACTGAAAAAGCACATGTGAGCAAGGAGGCCTACAAACAGGAGGAATGGGCCAAAATTCACCCAACTTATTGTGGAAAGCTTGTGGAAGACTACCCGAAACATTTGACCCAAGTTAAACAACTTAAAGGCAATGCCACCAAATACTAATTGAGTGTATGTAAACTTCTGACCCACTGGGAATGTGATGAAATAAATAAATCACTCTACTATTATTCTGACATTACACATTCTTAAAATAAAGTGGTGATCCTAACAAGGATTTTTTACTAGGATTGAATGTCAGGAATTGTGAAAAACTGAGTTGAAATGTATTCGGCTAAGGTGTACGTTAACTTCCGACTTCAACTATATACTGTGGATATGGTTCTGCGGTAGATTGATTCTATCCAGCCCACATAACGACGGTAAGATAGCCCATTCCTCATCAGACAGTCAATGCTCCATCACAGCGCGCCACACATACACGCGCTCCATGCTGACACTCCTCCATAAGAAAGCAATATTAGAAAAGATATGGCTGCACTTAGCCTCTGACCAGGCTTTCAACAACATTATATTTCATCAAGATTCATCCAGTTGCATTCGATTTCCTCACTGTAGCCCAACTGTAATTTTACCTGAGTTTTTTTTTTTACTTAAAAATATAAATATATAATTTTGAGGGGTCTGCCAATAGGGGACGATAGCATCGTATATCACAATGTTTTATTGGTACATAATCACGAAAAGATCTCCCAACCCTAACACGCACACAGAGAGAGAGAGAGAGAGAGAGAGAGAGAGAGAGAGAGAGAGAGACACACACTCCTCTGTGACATACATGGAGTTGACAGAAAGCCGATATAGCTGCTGAGAGGCAAGACATCGGAGGTTGTTCGCACAGATTTGACAGCCGTCTTCTCGCCCTTCGTGGACAGGGTTAAGTTACTCGCACGCACGCACAAAGACTCGCACACAGACTCGCGCACCCCTACTCTCTCTTTTCCTTCCTAACCATCTCTCCCCTCCCTCCTGACAAGTTCATTCCTTCAGCATGATTCATCGGCCTAATCTTGACTCCTTGGGATGCACTCTGCATTCCAACACACAAACACACAAAAGCCACAGCATATGTTTGGGATCAAAAGTGGACATACAGTAGAGGCCCATCTAGAACAGGAGCTGATAACAAAATAGTTTGAGAAACCTTATCCAATGTGAACGAATAATACTGGATTAGGCTGTTTCAACTACTCCTCCCTTGTCCCTTCACTAAGGAGTATAAGGCTCAAAAGGTCAGGGTAAAGACTGGATAGAGATCTTATTATTACTAAATAACTAAACTCATTGAGGTTTTAGTATTGGTTTCCTCAAAATACCATGTTCAATTTGATATAGAAAACAACCTAGATATAGAAGACCTAGATATCACTTGAATTCAAATTTTGGCATGCAGGTCATCGTATGCCAAAACCAGACACACCACACAGGCTCTGTTTACCTAGTTCTGTTCCTCACCGACCTAAAATTATTTGGCAACAAGTTGTCAGCAGGCATTGTTTTAGACATCATTAGAACCATGTCTAAAAGAAAAAAAAGTATCCAGGGTACTCTTGTCATTCTGAGACTAGGGCACCTTACCACCTATTGCTTTAGAGTAATCAATGTGAATGTTAGCTATGGCCACCACAGGCTAAGTAATGAAAGAGTTATTGTAAATGACAGTCATTCATGACCCATTCACATTGAATTACTTCTAAGGTGAGGAAAATAACAAATGATCTCATTTGGGTGCACTACCCCTTTAAGTTTGCCTCTGCTTACAGCACAGTTCAGCTCTGTCTATGACAGCCTTGTAGGGCTCTGGCCAGTAAGAGTATGAGGTCATTTTCTCTTCATTGCCTCTGGGGTTTTCTGACTCAGCCAGTGGTATAAATTGTGTCTGTTTGGAAGGAAAACTGTTTCCCTCCACTCTCTGTGCCACCTCCCTGTCAATTCTGCCAAGAAGAATGGACTGTGCTCATACCAGACCCCTCCTTATGAGAGCACTCTGCACACGCTCTCTCTCTCGCTCGCTCTCTCACCTTCTGCACTCTCTCTTGCTCTCACCTTCTGCACTCTCTCTTGCTCTCACCTTCTGCTCTCTCTCTCTTGCTCTCACCTTCTGCTCTCTCTCTCTCTTGCTCTCACCTTCTGCTCTCTCTCTCTCTCTCTCTCTCTCTCTCTCTCTCTCTCTCTCTCTCTCCCTCTCCCTCTCTCACCTTCTGCTTGCTCCCTCTCTCACCTTCTGCTTGCTCCCTCTCTCACCTTATGCTTGCTCCCTCTCTCTCTCTCCCCTTCTGCTCTCTCTCTCTCACCTTCTGCTCTCTCTCTCACCTCCTGCTCTCTCTCTCTCTCTCACCTCCTGCTCTCTCTCTCTCTCTCTCTCTCTCTCTCGCTCTCTCACCTTCTGCACTCTCTTGCTCTCACCTCCTGCTTTGCGCGCTCTCTCTCTCTCTCTCTCTCTCTCTCTCTCTCTCTCCTTCTGTTTGCTCTCTCTCTCTCCTTCTGTTTGCTCTCTCTCTCACCTTCTGCTCGCTCTCTCTCTCACCTTCTTCTGCTCTCTCTCTCTCTCTCACCTTCTGCTCTCTCTCTCTCTCTCTCTCTCTCTCTCTCTCTCTCTCTCTCTCTCTCTCTCTCTCTCTCTCTCTCTCTCTCTCTCTCTCTCTCTCTCTCTCTCTCTCTCTCTCTCTCTCTCTCTCTCTCTCTCTCTCTCTCGCTCTCTCTCGCTCTCCCTCTCACCTTCTGCTTGCTCTCTCTCTCTCACCTTCTGCTCTCTCTCTCACCTTCTGCTCGCTCTCTCTCTCTCTCTCACCTTCTGCTCGCTCACCTTCTACTCTCTCTCTCTCTCTCTCTCTCTCTCTCTCTCTCTCACCTTCTGCTCTCTCTCTCTCTCTCTCTCTCTCACCTTCTGCTTGCTCTCTCTCTCACCTTCTGCTTGCTCTCTCACACCTTCTGCTCTCTCTCTCTCTCACACCTTCTGCTCTCTCTCTCTCTCACCTTCTGCGCTCTCTCTCTCTCACCTTCTGCTTGCTCGCTCTCTCTCTCACCTTCTGCTCGCTCTCTCTCTCTCTCACCTTCTGCTCGCTCTCTCTCTCTCTCTCTCACCTTCTGCTCGCTCTCTCTCTCTCTCACCTTCTGCTCGCTCTCTCTCTCACCTTCTGCTCGCTCTCTCTCTCACCTTCTGCTCTCTCTCTCTCTCTCTCTCCCCTTCTGCTCTCTCTCTCTCTCTCTCTCCTTCTGCTCTCTCTCTCTCCCCTTCTGCTCTCTCTCTCTCCCCTTCTGCTCTCTCTCTCTCTCACCTTCTGCTTGCTCTCTCTCTCTCACCTTCTGCTCTTCTCTCTCTCTCACCTTCTGCTCGCTCTCTCTCTCTCTCACCTTCTGCTCGCTCTCTCTCTCTCTCTCACCTTCTGCTCGCTTCTCTCTCTCTCTCACCTTCTGCTCGCTCTCTCTCTCTCTCTCTCACCTTCTGCTCGCTCTCTCTCTCTCTCTCTCTCTCTCTCTCTCTCTCTCTCTCTCTCACCTTCTGCTCCCTCTCTCTCTCTCTCTCTCTCTCTCTCTCTCTCTCTCTCTCTCTCTCTCTCTCTCTCTCTCTCTCTCTCTCTCTCTCTCTCTCTCTCTCTCTCTCTCTCTCTCTCTCTCTCTCTCTCTCTCTCTCTCTCTCTCTCTCTCTCTCTCTCTCTCTCTCTCTCTCTCTCTCTCTCTCTCTGCTTGCTCTCTCTCTCTCTCTCTCTCTCAATTCTGTTTGCTCTCTCTCACCTTCTGCTTGCTCTCTCTCACCTGTTTGCTCCCCTCTCTCTCTCTCACCTTCTGCTCTCTCTCTCTCACCTTCTGCTCTCTCTCTCTCACCTCCTGTCTCTCTCTCTCTCTCTCACCTCCTGCCTCGCTCTCTCTCTCTCTCTCTCTCTCCTGTCTCGCCCCTTCTGCACTCTCTCTGCTCTCACCTCTGCTTGCGCCGCCTCTCTCTCTCTCTCTCTCTCCTTCTGTTTGCTTCTCTCTCCTTCTGTTTGCTTCTCTCTTCACCTTCTGCTCGCCGGGCTCTCTCTCACCTCTCTCTCTCTCTCACCTTCTGCTTGCTCTCTCACCCCACCTGCTCGCCGCTTCTCTCACCTTCTGCCTCTCTCTCTCTCTCCTTCTGCTTGCTCCCGCTTCTCCTCTCTCTCTCTCTCTCTCGCTTCACCTTCTCTGCTCGCCGCTCTCTCTTCTCACCTTCTGCTCCGCCTCTCTTCTTCACCTGCTCTGCCGCTTCCTCTTCTCTCACCTCTTGCTCTCGCCTTCTGCTCTCTGGCTCTCTCTCTCTCTCTCTCTCTCTCTCTCTCACACTTCTCTCCTCTCTCTCTCTCTCTCGCTTCTCTCTCTCTCTCTCTCTCTCTCTCTCTCTCTCTCTCTCTCTCTCTCTCTCTCTCTCTCTCTCTCTCTCTCTCTCTCTCTCTCTCTCTCTCTCTCTCTCTCTCTCTCTCTCTCTCTCTCTCTCTCTCTCTCTCTCTCTCTCTCTCTCTCTCTCTCTCTCTCTCTCTCTCTCTCTCTCTCTGCATGCTGGGAGTGCAGTGCATGCTGGGAATTGTGAGGAGTGCGGCAGTGTTGTGAAGAGTTAGGGATATCCTGGGTTTTCTCGATTTTCCTTTTCTTCACGCATGATTAAGGTTATTCTTTTTATTTACTTGTTGTGGTAGAATTAATTATATTGTTTTTTTCGTGGTCTAAACTACTCCTGACATTGGCGGGATGGCTACCCGAATGGGGACGCTATTCCTGTCACTTCGCACGGCTTTAGGTGTGTTACTGAAGCTACTGTCACGGTGGAGGAGTTTCTGGTCACGAGGAGAGAAGGTAGGATATGAGAATGTTGCTTATGCGCGCCACGGATGAATAAAGCGGTGGTGGTTTTCCTAAAGAAGAGCCGCCTTGTTGATCGTATGGTTGAGCATGGCGACTTCTTAAAGGAATGTTTATCTCAAGTCACGCCGCTTTTTCTCCGGCCAACAAGGGTAACGATTTCAAATGTACCGCCGCTTATTCCCAATGAGCTATTGAGCGAAAGTTATTATGCGTTTGGGAAGTTTGCAAGCTCAATTCAGATTAATCCCGTTGGGTTGCAAAACACCCGGCGTTGAAACAGGTTATGTCGCTTCACAGGTGTTTATGTTTTTGGATTCTCCGGAGCAGACTTTGGAGTTATCGCTTAAAGTTAAGTATGACAACAGACTGTATATGGTTTATGCTAGTACGGGTAGTCAACGGTGTTTTGAGTGTGGGGATGTTGGCCATAAGTTTACATGCTTGCCGAAAAAGGAGAAGGCGGAGGGAGGGGCGCAGGTGGTCCTCTTAACGCCTGGGCCCACTGATGTAGGAGAGGTGGGCCGACAGCGTAGAGCAGCCACAAGCACCTGTTGCTGAGGAACAAGTTGTCCGTGTTGAGGGAACTGTTTTCCAGCGTACCAGAGGGAAATGTTATGCATCAGGAAAATATAGCTATAGAAACTACGGATGGATCTGAAGAGACTTTTCCTCAAACCGGTGAGGAGTTGGCCAGTATGAGTAATGGGGTACAGGAGGGGTTCATGTGGAGCTAGGCTCCCAGGTAGTGGAGGAGATGCCCACTATGAGTAATGGGGCACAGGAGGGTGTTCATGTGAGCTAGGCTCCCAGGTAGTGGAGGAGATGCCCACTATGAGTAATGGGGTACAGGAGGGTGTTCATGTGGAGCTAGGCTCCCAGGTAGTGGAGGAGATGCCCACTATGAGTAATGGGGGTACAGGAGGGTGTTCATGTGGAGCTAGGCTCCCAGGCAGTGGAGGAGATGCCTGGTACGAGTGATGGGGTGCAAGTAGGGAGTGTTGAGGGGATGTGGGTAGAGGGGACTCTAGGGGTCTGTGGCCTCAGCTGAGGAGGATCAGAGAAGGATATGGATATCTCTGTTGATACAAAGCAGCTGGTGAGGACTCAATTTATAATCTAGAGGGAGATAAATGGGTTCCTGGATCAGACTTTTGGGAAATCTGTCAAATTGGCAGATTTTTGACGTTGATAAGTTTGTGAGGTCAGCTGTGATGTTACAGAAGACGGTGGGGTTAGACCAGTTGAGTGAGAAGAAGCTGCCGCTTGAGGAAATTTGTTACTGCTGTCACAGCAGCAAAAGGCACTGGGAAACGTGGATTGGTTAAGAGAAAATTTAAATAATGATGATGATCATGCCTCATAGGGTGTTTCTTTCTCTTTGGTTTCTGTGGTTTCTTCTGCTTTTCCTTCTCTTTCTATATGGAGGTACTAAGGGTAGGTTCTCTCAATATTAATGGGGAAGGGACAGGAATAAGAGGGCTTGGGTATTAGAAGTAATAAAACAGAAAAAGGCTTCATGTAGTTTTTTCTGCAGGAGACACATAGTGATGAGGCTAATGAGGTTGACTGGGGTATGTGGTGGAGGGGCAGCATATACTCAGTCATGGTACTAATTTCAGTGCTGGGGTGGCAATCTTGTTTTCCTCAGGCTTAGGGGTGACTGTGGTATCTACAACAGAGATTGTCAAGGGCCGGGTTTTATTGGTCAAGGTGGATATAATGGGTTTCTTGTTTTTTTTTTGAATGTATATGCTCCTAATGAGGGCACAGAGCGACTATATTTAATCAAATAAAGGAAACCTTAAGACAGTGTGACCAAGAGGGTGTCTGGTTTTAGGGGACTGGAACTGTACAGTGGATTTTACTGTTGATCGTGACTGCTGAAGAACCTCACCTGCGGTCAGCAACTTGTCTGTCTGGTCTATTAACTGAGTTTGAGCTTTCGGATGTGTGGAGAGTAAGGAATGCTAAAGTTAGCAGTACACCTGGCTCAAAGTTAATGAAGGTCATGTCAGTGCAAGGCTAGACAGGTTATATGTATCTGAGCAATATTGTAGTAGGGTTGGAAGGTGTGACATTACTCCTGTGGGTTCTCTGATCACCATATTGCTACTGTTGATATTCACTTGTCCTGTCCACGGCTGTCATCACCTTACTGGTATTTTAATGTTAAATTGCTACATGATGTCATGTTTTGTGAAAGGTTTTGTTGTTTTGGGAAAATGGAGGGTTACAAAAGGAAATTTTGATTCCTTGAGACAATGGTGGGAGGTTGGGAAGGCCCAACACGAGTCTTTGTCAACAGTATACTGCTCTGTCACGACAGTTCAAGAGACATCAGGGCCCTTGAACAGACATCAAGTCTATTGAATTGAAGTTGCTCACCCAGAATGACCCTGGACTAGCTATGAACTTACAGGACAGGAGACATGAACTGAAGTCGCTTTTACACTAAAGAGTGAAGGGTGCCTTGATTAGGTCTCTCGCTTTGCTACCCTCAAGGATATGGATGCTCCTAGCACTTTTTCTTTAACCTAGGACAGTCAACATTGCAACGTAAACAGATGGTCTGCCTTCTGCCTCCCTGATGGGAAGGTGACCACGGATGACAGCGAATGCGCCAACATGCTGTGGATTTTTACTCTGCCCTCTATAAGGCGGAGGATTGTGATTCTCGGTGTACTGAACAGTTGCTACACGGTCTTCCCTCAGCTGGGCCCTGAGCAGAGAGTTGCTTTAGACTCCTGACATTACTTTGCAGTGAGCTGTCCACAGCAGTTAAGCAGCTCTCAACAGGCCGAGCCCTGGCATCGATGGTTTACCATCTGAGTTCTACAAGCACTTTTGGCGGTCTATTGGGGAGGATTTTTATGAAGTGGTGTGTGAATCCTTTCATGAGGGTTCTCTTCCTGTATCCTGTCAACGTGCGGTGCTTTCATTGTTGCCAAAAAGGGGATTTGGCTCTCATAAAAATTGAGACCTGTTGCTTTGCTGTGCAGAATATAAAATTGTATCTAAATGTCTCTCAAACAGGTTGGAAAGAGTATCTGGGATTGTTGGTCCACAAGGACCAGTCTTACTGTGTGTACCTGATCGCTCTATTGTTGACAATTTGTTTCTAATAAGAGATGTTTTAGATATTTGTAAACTGTCTGATGTAAATGTGGGTTTACTTTCTTGATCAGGAGAAGGCTTTTGATCGTGTGGACCACCAGTACTTGTTCACAACAATGAAAGCCTTTGGGTTTGGGGATGTTTTTTGTCTTGGATGAGTTTACTGTATGGGCCTCATGTATGGTGAAGGTGGGGGGGGTTGAGTTGCCCCATCCCTGTCCAAAGGGGCATCAGGCAGGGATGCCCAATTTCAGGGCAGTTATATAGCCTGGCAATTGAGCCAATGCTTTGTTTTTAAGAGCGAGGCTTACTGGTTTCTCTGTGCCAGGTGTAATGAAGGGTCCCACGATAGCACTGTTCACGCATGCAGATGACGTGACAGTTTTTATTACAGGGATGAGGATGTTAAGGTTCTCTCAAACGCTTTAAAGGTGTATGAGGGGCCTCTCAGCTAGAGTCAACTGGGAAAAGAGTGAAGCGCTGTGGGCAGGTCAGCTTCAGACGGGTCCGCTCCACAGTTACCTGGGGGCTTCAGTGGGGCAGAGAAGGGATGAAGACTTTGGGGGTTTTTCTAGGCTCTGATGTCTTTCAGAAAGAACTGGGAGGGTGTAGTGGAGAAAGTGTGTGCCAGACTGTCAAGGTGGAAATGGGTGCTACCTCAGCTGTCTTATAGGGAAGGGTGCTGGTAGCTAACAATCTTGCTGCCTCTACCCTGTGGCACAGACTAATAATACTGCAGCCACCGGGGTCTGATACAAGAGCTTCAGAGGACCTTGTCAATTTCTTCTGGTCTGGACAACATTGGATCAAAGCTGCAGCCCTGTACCTGCCACTGCATGAGGGTGGGCAAGGCCTGGTGGACATTTCTTCCAGGATCATGGCTTTCCGGCTTCAAGCAGCCCAGAGACTGTTGTACTGTGACGGTTCTAGCTGGGTGGATACAGCCTACACATTGATGAGGAGAGCGGCTGTTTGGGCTTAGACAAGCACCTTTTCCTCTTAAAGCCAGAGGGGGGGTGAGTTGTCTGGCCTGACTCCATTCTATGAGTCTGTTATGCAGGCTTGGAGAGTTCTTGTAAAGTCCCGTATATCGGCACGCCACCAGGGATGTGGCTTTTTGAAGAGCCTCTGTTTTACAACACTGCCATCCAGTCCGTGTTCTGGGTTCAGCCAGCCTACGCTCATGCCTGTTAGGTGTGGGTGTACCAAGCTGGGTCATCTGATGCGGAGTAGGAGCAGATCGTTGAGGAGCTGGGAGAAAGATGCGGATCCGATCATCTCGCCACTGAGGAAGGTCAGCCGCTGAGGTCTGTGATTCCCTGCCAGTACTTCATCTGCAGTATGTGACTGACACTTCCAATTCTGATCGTGGAAGGAGGGTCTGGACTATGTGTTCCCTGCACTGATTGTTAGAGCTGCATGCGGGGGCATTCGAGGAAGACGTGGGGATGCTGCTTTCTTCCATACCTCCGGAGCTGGGGGAGTTCAAGGAGGTGGGAAAGAAGGCCTTGTACAGAATATGTGTGAAAGTGTCCCATGCCTCTTCCCTAGAAGGGGTAAATCGACGAGGTGGGCGGGTGTGTTTGGTCCAGGTGCATCCCCAAAAGGCTGTTGGAGGACTTTATACAAACTGCCTATTGAAAAGAGGACAGCTGACCTCCAATGGAGGATAATACATGGAGCCATAGCCACTAATATGCATCTGGTACACCTGACCCGACAGTTGGGGGAAGGGTGTCCATTCTGTGCTGAGTCGGAGTCTCTGACACATCTGTTTTTACAGTGTCCCAGGTTGGTCGGGATGATTGACCTGATCAATAGCTGGTTCTCAGCTCTGGGAGAGGTTTTCTCTTCTCAAGTGTTTATATTTGGGCTAAAGTACAGGTTTAGTCGAAGGGGTGTGTGTATGTTGCTTAATTTTGTGTTGGGGGCAGCTAAATTAGCGATATGGAAGACCCGGAAAGAACAGTATTCGGGACAGGGTCTGTGGATGTGGTGGGAATGCTGGAGGGAATGTTGGCATGCAGACTGAGGGTTGAGTTTGCCTATTATAAACTTGTTAACAACATTGATCTGTTTATGAGTATATGGGGTATTCAGAGGTTGCTGTTTTGTTTAGTTACACTGGAGGAGGATCTGAGTTGTGTTTTTAAAGTGATGTGCAAATATGGTTTTGTATGAGTGTTTACTGTGTTGTGGGTTCTCAGACCCCAATAAAGATTATTTAAAACTCAAAACTCTCTCTCTCTCTCTCTCTCTCTCTCTCTCTCTCTCTCTCTCTCTCTCTCTCTCTCTCTCTCTCTCTCTCTCTCTCTCTCTCTCTCTCTCTCTCTCTCGCCGCTCTCTCTTCTCTCTCTCGCTCTCTCTCTCTCGCTCGCTCTCTCTCTCCCTCTCACCTTCTGCTTGCTCTCTCTCTCTCACCTTCTGCTCGCTCTCTCTCTCTCTCTCACCTTCTGCTCGCCACCTTCTGCTCGCTCTCTCTCTCTCTCACCTTCTCTGCCTCTCTCCTTTCACCTTCTGCTCTCTCTCTCTCTCTCTCTCACCTTCTGCTTGCTCTCTCTCACCTTCTGCTTGCTCTCTCTCACACCTTCTGCTCTCTCTCTCTCTCACACCTTCTGCTCTCTCTCTCACCTTCTGCGCCTCTCTCTCTCAATCTTCTGCTTTGCTCGCTTCTTCCTCTCTCACCTCTGCTCGCTTCTCTCTCACCTTCTGCTCGCTCTCTCTCTCACCTTCTGCCTCGCTTCCTCTCTCTCTCTCACCTTCTGCTCGCTTCTCTCTCTCTCACCTTCTGTCGCTTCCTCTCTCTCTCACCTTGCTCGCTTCTCTCTCTCACCTTCTGCTCGCTCTCTCACCTTCTGCTCGCTCTCTCTCTCTCTCTCTCTCTCTCTCCCCTTCTGCTCCCTCTCTCTCTCTCTCTCTCTCTCTCTCTCTCTCTCCTCTGCCTCTCTCTCCCCTCTGCTCTCTCTCTCCCTCTGCCCTCTCTCTCTCTCTCTCCCTCTGCTCTCTCTCTCTCTCCCTTCTGCCTCTCTCTCTCTCACCTTCTGCTTGCTCTCGCCTCTCTCTCACCTTCTGCTCTCTCTCTCTCTCACCTTCTGCTCGCTCTCTCTCTCTCTCACCTTCTGCTCGCTCTCTCTCTCTCACCTTCTGCTCGCTTCCTCTCTCTCACCTTCTGCTCGCTCTCTCTCTCACCTTCTGCTCGCTTCCTCTCTCTCACCTTCTGCTCTGCTCTCTCTCTCTCTCACCTTCTGCTCGCTTCTCTCTCTCTCTCTCTCCCTTCTGCCTCTCTCTCTCTCTCTCTCCTTCTGCTCTCTCTCTCTCCCCTTCTGCTCTCTCTCTCTCTCCCCTTCTGCTCTCTCTCTCTCCCCTTCTGCTCTCTCTCTCACCTTCTGCTCTCTCTCTCACCTTCTGCTCTCTCTCTCACCTCCTGCTCTCACCTCCTGCTCTCTCTCTCTCTCTCTCTCCCCTTCTGCTCTCTCTCTCTCCCCTCTCTCTCTCTCTCTCTCTCTCTCTCTCTCTCTCTCACCTCCTGCTCTCTCTCACATCCTGCTCTCTCTCACCTTCTGCTTGCTCCCTCTCTCACCTTCTGCTTGCTCCCTCTCTCACCTTATGCTTGCTCCCTCTCTCTCTCTCTCACCTCCTGCTCTCTCTCTCTCTCTCTCTCTCTCTCTCGGCCTTCTCACCTTCTGCACTCTCTTGCTCTCACCTCCAGCTTGCTTGCTCTCTCTCTCTCTCTCTCTCTCTCTCTCTCTCTCTCCCTTCTGTTTGCTCTCTCTCTCACCTTCTGCTCGCTCTCTCTCTCACCTTCTGCTCGCTCTCTCTCTCACCTTCTGCTCGCTCTCTCTCTCACCTTCTGCTCGCTCTCTCTCTCACCTTCTGCTTGCTCTCTCACCCACCTGCTCGCTTCTCTCTCTCACCTTCTGCTTTGCTCCCGCTCTCTCTCTCTCTCTCTCTCTCTCTCTCTCTCTCTCTCTCTCTCTCTCTCTCTCTCTCTCTCTCTCTCTCTCTCACCTCTCTGCCTCTCTCTCTCTCTCTCTCTCTCTCTCTCTCACCTCCTGCTTGTTCCTCTCTCACCTTCTGCTTGCTCCTCTCTCACCTTATGCTTTGTTCTCCCTCTCTCTCTCCCCTTCTGCTCTCTCTCTCTCACCTTCTGCTCTCTCTCACCTCCTGCTCTCTCTCTCTCTCTCACCTCCTGCTCTCTCTCTCTCTCTCTCTCTCTCTCGCCTCTCACCTTCTGCACTCTCTTGTTTCACCTCTCTGCTTGCGCCGCTCTCTCTCTCTCTCTCTCTCTCCTTCTGTTTGCTCTCTCTCTCCTTCTGTTTGCTCTCTCTCTCACCTTCTGCTCGCTCTCTCTCTCACCTTCTGCTCTCTCTCTCTCTCACCTTCTGCTTGCTCTCTCACCTACCTGCTCGCTCGCTCTCTCACCTTCTGCTCTCTCTCTCTCCCCTTCTGCTTGCTCCCGCTCCCTCTCTCTCTCTCTCTCTCGCTCACCTTCTGCTCGCCGCCTCTCTCTTCCTCACCTTCTGCTCGCTCTCGCTTCTCTCTCTCACCTTCTGTCAGCTTCGCCTCTCTCTCACCTTCTGCTCGCTTTCGCTTCTCTCTCTCTCACCTTCTGCTCGCTTCTCTCTCTCTCTCTCTCTCTCTCTCTCTCTCTCTCTCTCTCTCTCTCTCTCTCTCTCTCTCTCTCTCTCTCTCTCTCTCTCTCTCTCTCTCTCTCTCTCTCTCTCTCTCTCTCTCTCTCTCTCTCTCTCCTCCTCTCTCTCTCACCTTCTGCTCTCTCTCTCACCTTCTGGTTTGCTCTCTCTCTCACCTCTGCTCTCTCTCTCTCACCTTCTGCTCGCCTTCTCTCTCTCTCTCTCTCTCACCTTCTGCTCTCTCTCTCACCTTCTGCCTCGCTCTCTCTCTCTCTCTCACCTTCTGCCTCTCTCTCTCACCTTTCACCTCTCTTGCTCTCTCTCTCACACCTTCTGCTTCTCTCTCTCTCTCACCTTCTGTTTGCTCTCTCTCACACCTTCCGCTCTCTCTCACACCTTCTGCCTCTCTCTCACCTTCTGCTGCTCTTCTCTCTCACCCTTCTCACGCTTCTGCTCTCTCTCTCACCTTGCTCGCTTCCTCTCACCTTCTGCTCGCTCTCTCTCTCTCACCTTCTGCTCGCTCTCTCTCTCTCTCACCTCTGCTCGCTTCTCTCTCTCTCTCACCTTCTGCTCGCTTCTCTCTCTCACCTTCTGCTCGCTTCTCTCTTCACCTTCTGCTCGCTCTCTCTCTCTCTCTCTCTCTCTCTCCCCTTCTGCTCTCTCTCTCTCTCTCTCTCTCTCTCCTTCTGCTCTCTCTCTCTCCCCTTCTGCTCTCTCTCTCTCCCCTTCTGCTCTCTCTCTCTCTCTCTCTCCCCTTCTGCTCTCTCTCTCTCCCCTTCTGCTCTCTCTCTCTCTCACCTTCTGCTTGCTCGCTCTCTCTCTCACCTTCTGCTTTCTCTCTCTCTCTCACCTTCTGCTCGCTCTCTCTCTCACCTTCTGCTCGCCTCCTCTCTCTCTCTCTCACCTTCTGCTCGCTCTCTCTCTCTCACCTTCTTGCTCGCTTCTCTCTCTCTCACCTTCTGCTGCTCTCCTCTCTCTCACCTTCTGCTCGCTTCCTCTCTCTCACCTTCTGCTCGCTCTCTCTCTCTCTCTCTCCCCTCTGCCTCTCTCTCTCTCTCTCCTTCTGCTCTCTCTCTCTCCCCCTTCTGCTCTCTCTCTCCCTCTCCCCTTCTACTCTCTCTCTCTCCCTCTGCTCTCTCTCTCACCTTCTGCTCTCTCTCTCACCTTCTGCTCTCTCTCTCACCTCCTGCTCTCACCTCCTGCTCTCTCTCTCTCTCTCTCTCCTTCTGCTCTCTCTCTCTCCCCTTCTGCCTCTCTCTCTCTCTCTCTCTCTCTCTCTCACCTCCTGCTCTCTCTCACCTTCTGCTTGCTCCCTCTCTCACCTTCTGCTTGCTCCCTCTCTCACCTTATGCTTGCTCCCTCTCTCTCTCTCTCACCTCCTGCCTCTCTCTCTCTCTCTCTCTCTCTCTCTCGCTCTCTCACCTTCTGCACTCTCTCTTGCTCTCACCTCCAGCTTGCTTTGCTCTCTCTCTCTCTCTCTCTCTCTCTCTCTCTCTCTCTCCCCTTCTGTTTGCTCTCTCTCTCACCTTCTGCTCGCTCTCTCTCTCACCTTCTGCTCGCTCTCTCTCTCACCTTCTGCTCGCTTCTCTCTCACCTTCTGCTCGTTCTCACCTTCTGGTTGCTCTGCTCGCTACCTGCTCGCTCTCTCACCTTCTGCTTGTCTCCCGCCTCCCTCTCTCTCTCTCTCTCTCTCTCTCTCTCTCTCTCTCTCTCCCTCCTCACCTTCTGCTCGCTTCTCTCTCTCTCTCTCTCTCTCACCCTTCTGCTCTGCTTCTCTCTCTCTCTCTCACCTTCTGCTCGCTTCCTCTCTCTCTCAACCTTCTGCCCGCCTCACCTTCTGTTTGCTCCCTCTCTCACCTCTGTTTGCTCCCCCCTCTCTCTCTCCCCTTCTGCTCTCTCTCTCTCACCTTCTCTGCTCTCTCTCTCTCTCTCACCTCCTGCCTCTCTCTCTCGCTTCTCTCACCTTCTGCACTCTCTTGCTCTCACCTCCTGCTTGCTCTCTCTCTCTCTCTCTCTCTCTCTCTCTCTCTCTCTCTCTCTCTCTCTCTCTCTCTCTCTCTCTCTCTCTCTCTCTCTCTCTCTCTCTCTCTCTCTCTCTCTCTCTCTCTCTCTCTCTCTCTCTCTCTCTCTCTCTCTCTCTCTCTCCCTCTCACCTTCTGCTTGCTCGCTCTTCTCTCCCTCTCACCTTCTGCTTGCTCGCTTCTCTCTCTCTCTCACCTTCTGCTCGCTCTCGCCTCTCTCTCGCTTCTCTCACCTCTCTCTCTCTCTCTCTCTCTCTCTCTCTCTCTCTCTCTCTCTCACCTTCTGCTCTCTCTCTCTCTCTCTCTCTCTCACCTTCTGCTTGCTCTCTCTCACCTTCTGCTTGCTCTCTCTCACACCTTCTGCTCGCTCTCTCTCTCTCACCTTCTGCTCGCTCTCTCTCTCTCACCTTCTGCCTGCTTCCCCCTCTCTCTCACCTTCTGCACGCTCTCTCTCTCACCTTCTGCTCGCTCTCTCACCTTCTGCTCGCTCTCTCTCTCTCTCTCTCTCTCCCCTTCTGCTCTCTCTCTCTCTCTCTCTCTCTCCTTCTGCTCTCTCTCTCTCCCCTTCTGCTCTCTCTCTCTCTCTCTCTCCCCTTCTGCTCTCTCTCTCTCTCACCTTCTGCTTGCTCGCTCTCTCTCTCACCTTCTGCTTGCTCGCTCTCTCTCACCTTCTGCTCGCTCTCTCTCTCTCTCTCACCTTCTGCTCGCTCTCTCTCGCTCTCTCACCTTCTGCTCTCTCTCTCTCTCTCTCTCTCTCTCACCTTCTGCTCTCTCTCTCTCTCTCTCTCTCTCACCTTCTGCTTGCTCTCTCTCACCTTCTGCTTGCTCTCTCTCACACCTTCTGCTCGCTCTCTCTCTCTCACCTTCTGCTCGCTCTCTCTCTCTCTCTCTCTCTCACCTTCTGCTCGCTCTCTCTCTCTCACCTTCTGCACGCTCTCTCTCTCACCTTCTGCTCGCTCTCTCACCTTCTGCTCGCTCTCTCTCTCTCTCTCTCCCCTTCTGCTCCCTCTCTCTCGCTCTCTCTCTCTCTCCTGCTCTCTCTCTCTCCCCTTCTGCTCTCTCTCTCTCTCTCACCTTCTGCTTGCTCGCTCTCTCTCTCACCTTCTGCTTTCTCTCTCTCTCTCACCTTCTGCTCGCTCTCTCTCTCTCTCACCTTCTGCTCGCTCTCTCTCTCTGTCACTTTCTGCTCGCTCTCTCTCTCTCTCACCTTCTGCTCGCTCTCTCTCTCTCTCTCTCACCTTCTGCTCGCTCTCTCTCTCTCACCTTCTGCTCGCTCTCTCTCTCACCTTCTGCTCGCTCTCTCTCTCACCTTCTGCTCGCTCTCTCTCACCTTCTGCTCGCTTCCTCTCTCTCACCTTCTGCTCGCCTCTCTCTCTCTCTCTCTCCCCTTCTGCCTCTCTCTCTCTCTCTCTCTCTCTCTTCTCTCCTTCTGCTCTCTCTCTCCCCCTTCTGCTCTCTCTCTCCTCTCTCCCCTTCTGCCTCTCTCTCTCACCTTCTGCTCGCTTCTCTCTCTCTCTCTCTCACCTTCTGCTCGCTCTCTCTCTCTCTCTCCCCTTCTGCTCTCTCTCTCTCTCTCTCTCTCTCTCTCTCTCTCCTTCTGCTCTCTCTCTCTCCCCTTCTGCTCTCTCTCTCTCTCTCCCCTTCTGCTCTCTCTCTCTCTCCCCTTCTGCTCTCTCTCTCTCCCCTTCTGCTCTCTCTCTCACCTCCTGCTCTCTCTCTCACCTCCTGCTCTCACCTCCTGCCTCTCTCTCTCTCCCCTTCTGCTCTCTCTCTCTCCCTCTGCCTCTCTCTCTCTCTCTCTCTCTCTCTCTCTCACCTCCTGCCTCTTCACCTTCTGCTCCCCCTCTCACCTTCTGCTTGCTCCTCTCTCCCCCTTCCTCTCTGTTTGCTCCTCTCTCTCTCTCACCTCCTGCTCTCTCTCTCTCTCGCTCTCTCACCTTCTGCACTCTCTCTTGCTCTCACCTCCTGCTTTCTCTCTCTCTCTCTCTCTCTCTCTCTCTCTCTCTCTCTCTCTCTCTCTCTCTCTCTCTCTCTCTCTCTCTCTCTCTCTCTCTCTCTCTCTCTCTCTCTCTCTCTCTCTCTCTCTCTCTCTCTCTCTCTCTCTCTCTCTCTCTCTCTCTCTCTCTCTCTCTCTCTCCTCTCTCACCTCTGCTCTGCTTCCTCTCTCTCACCTTCTGCCTCGCTTCCTCTCTCACCTCTGCTCTCCCTCTCTTCACCTTCTGCCTGCCTCTCTCCTCACCTTCTGCTCGCTCTCACCTTCTCTCCTCACCTTCTGCTCGCCTCTCTCTCACCTTCTGCCGCCTTCTCTCCTCACCTTCTGCTTCTGCCTCCTTCTCACCTACCTGCTCGCTCTCTCTCTCACCTTCTGCTTGCTCCCGCTCCCTCTCTCTCTCTCTCTCCCTCTCACCTTCTGCTCGCTCTCTCTCTCTCTCTCTCTCACCTTCTGCTCGCTCTCTCTCTCTCTCTCTCACCTTCTGCTCGCTCTCTCTCTCTCTCTCTCACCTTCTGCTCGCTTCTCTCTCTCTCTCTCTCTCTCACCTTCTGCTCGCTCTCTCTCTCTCTCTCTCTCACCTTCTGCTCTCTCTCTCTCTCTCTCTCTCTCTCTCAACTTCTGCTTGCTCTCTCTCACACCTTCTGCTCTCCCTCTCTCTCTCTCTCACCTTCTGCTTGCTCTCTCTCACACCTTCTGCTCTCTCTCTCTCTCTCACACCTTCTGCTCTCTCTCTCTCTCTCTCTCTCACCTTCTGCTTGCTTGCTCGCTCTCACCTTCTGCTTGCTCTCTCTCTCTCTCACCTTCTGCTCGCTCTCTCTCTCTCTCTCACCTTCTGCTCGCCTCTCTCTCTCTCTCACCTTCTGCTCGCTTCACCTTCTTGCTCGCTCTCTCTCTCTCTCTCTCACCTTCCTTCTCTCTCTCTCTCTCTCTCACCTCTCTCTCTCACCTTCTGCTTGCTTGCTCTCTCTCACCTTCTGCTTGCTCTCTCTCTCTCTCACCTTCTGCTCGCTCTCTCTCTCTCTCACCTTCTGCTCGCTCTCTCTCTCTCTCACCTTCTGCTCGCTCACCTTCTGCTCGCTCTCTCTCTCTCTCTCTCACCTTCTGCTCTCTCTCTCTCTCACCTTCTGCTCTCTCTCTCTCTCTCACCTTCTGCTCTCTCTCTCTCTCACCTTCTGCTCTCTCGCCTTCTGCTCTGTCTCTCTCTCTCTCGCCTTCTGCTCTGTCTCTCTCTCGCCTTCTCTGCTCTCTCGCTCTCTCGCCTTCTGCTCTCTCGCCTTCTGCTCTGTCTCTCTCTCTCTCGCCTTCTGCTCTCTCTCTCTCTCGCCTTCTGCTCTCTCCCTCTCACCCTCTGCTCTCTCCCTCTCACCCTCTGCTCTCTCCCTCTCACCCTCTGCTCTCTCCCTCTCACCCTCTGCTCTCTCCCTCTCACCCTCTGCTCTCTCTCTCACCCTCTGCTCTCTCTCTCACCCTCTGCTCTCTCTCTCTCTCTCTCTCTCTCTCACCTTCTGCTCGCTCGCGCTCTCTCTCTCTCTCTCACCTTCTGCTCGCTCTCTCTCACCTTCTGCTCTCTCTCTCTCTCACCTTCTGCTCTCTCTCTCTCTCACCTTCTGCTCTCTCTCTCTCTCACCTTCTGCTCTCTCTCTCTCTCACCTTCTGCTCTCTCGCACCATGGTGCCCTCCAAGCTCCTCACCAAGTTCGGGACCCTGGGACTGAACACCTCCCTCCGCAACTGGATCCTGGACTACCTGACAGGCCAACCACATGTGGTGAGAGTAGGTAACAACACCTCTGCCATGCTGACTCTAAGTACACAGCCCAGGGGCTGCCCTGGGCTGTGTGCTTAGCCCCCTCCTGTACTCTCTGTTTACCCACAACTGTGTGGCCACACACAACTCCAACTCCATCATCAAGTTTGCTGACGACACGATGGTGGTAGGCCTGATCACCATCAGCAATGAGACAGCCTACAAGGAGGAGATCAGATACCTCGCTCTCTCAACGTCAGCAAGACCAAGGGGCTGATCATGGAATACAGAAAACCGGGCCGCTAACAGCTACTGCTCTCCCTCTCCCACAGCCTATCCACACTGACAATGCCCATCCACAGGTCTCTACCCACCCAGACACACACACCTTCACTGTCACTCTTACTCACATACTCAAAAACAACCTCACTCACACACTCATTACTGACGCCACACACTTACACCCACACACCCCCTCACACTCACGCTGCTGCTAAAATTATTTTTGATTAGATGTATTACTACCATTACACAGCTGTTTATTGATTGCCATGACCATTAGTATTTACTGTATCTTACTACTGGTCACTATCACTCCAGTTTACATGTATATATTACCATTAGTATATTACCATAAGTATTTATATATTCCTGCTACCAGTCACTTTTTAGACCTGTTTCCATGTATATCCTACTACCAGTCACTTATGTATAAATCTACCTCAACCACCCCAGTATCCCTGCATATTGAATAAGGTACTGGCTCTGACATGTATATACACTTGCATTCTTGTGTTTCTTCAACTTAAATCTTACTTGTGTTTTTTAATAATATAGATAATAATCAAAAATATAATTATCACTACATTGTTGGGAAAGAGCTCTCAGGGTAAGAACGAATTTGGCTAATGTTTTACACCTTTTGTATCCTGTGCACGTGGCGAATAAACTTTGATGTTGTGTCACGGTGTGGAGGATTGGGAGTTTGCGTCCTGGTTGGGACAGAATTTCCACTTGTGTCACCCGTGTGTGTGTGCGCGTGAGTGAATGCGTGAACGCGTGTGCATGCAAACGGCTGTGCATAATTGAGGGTCAACACTTACCACTCTCAGCAGCCTCCTCTGCTCCTTGAAGGTGGCACAGCAGCCCAGCACTCCCGTCACCATGACGATGGCCCCGGCTAGGATTAGGATGTAGGCGGAGGCGGCGTAGGTCGCGGAGGAGAGCAGGCTGATGTAGTCGCTCTTCTCCACCAGCGTCCAGATGCCCACCGCCATCACCACGCCCCCTGCCAGCTGGGAGGACAAAGTACAGAGGAAGAATTTGACACATAGCCCACTACCTACTAGCCTGACACCGAAAACTGTGGAGTTGATCGATCTATGTTGAGGGAGGAGCTAATTTTTTGTAAACGACAATGAAATATTCCTATGATTACTGTAAAATTTGTTAGCACCATCAATTCTTGCAAAAAAGTAAAAAGTTCAGTTTGGAAAAACTGAAAGTATGCATTTTAGAAATAGTTTTCACAAACATACATTATATATATATATATATATCTCTGAACTCAGAATCAAATATTCTTTACAAATATAACATGGTCGCATAAGGTAGAACTTTTCTGATTTCAGACGTGTCCATATAAACAGGATTATTAGGGAAATTGTTCTGCTGGCAAAGCATGTAAATGTTTAAATCAAATTATTATAATAATCTGACTATTCACAGTATTATTGTGTTCATGTAAGTAACCATACTCAAAGTATATTTAGGTGTTATAAATTAATAACTTTCCTACTAACATTCTAAAAGTTGACGGTGCCAAAATCTTGCCAACCCATTTCTTAATCTACTAACTATGACTGCGTGTGAGACATGTTTTCCATAAAATACAGTACCAGTCAAAGTTTGGACACACCTACTCATTCAGGGTTTTTCTTTATTTTTACTATGTTATACATCGTAGAATAATAGTGAAGACATCAAAACTATGAAATAACACATTTGGAATCATGTAGTAACCAAAAAAAGTGTTAAACAAATCCAGAAATATTTTAGATTTGAGATTCTTCAAAGTAACCACCCTTTCCCTAGATGAGAGATTTGCACACTCTTGGCAAAAACCTGGGCACCTGATGGGAACAATAGAATTCTCACCACGGCATGTTACAATAGTAAAATAATCTATTTGTCATTTGTTAAAGTGAATTCAGTCTTTGAGACGCTCAAACAAGCACATTTGTGTATCTGTAGTTGGTGTTCTTCAAATCTAAAATGCACTAGACTGTGTGAGACAAAACCCACAAAAATAGACAACGGGCAAATGCATATGTGATCCCAATGTCTAAATAGTGCCAGCAGGGCTAGTTCAAACTGCAGTAAGATGGTTCTCATCACAGGTGAGTGAACCAGCTCATGCTTAGTGAATAGCACTTGGTTGATCTCTGGGAGCAGGACATAGGAGAGCTGAATAGATTGTGTGAGAAAAAAGTGAGACAAGAATGAATACAATAAACCATAACAGCAAAGGAATGTAGTTTGTGAGTGAAATCATCCTACTCCAACTATTGACAGGGATAATGTGGTATTTCTTATTTGTCAGTATGAATGAAATTAGACGGTCCTGCCTTGATGACTGTATTAGCTTTACACTACTAGTCCTATAGATTTTTTTTGGGCTTAAATTATTACTTGGAATAAACTGATAGCTGAAACAGTCCTTGTCCCTGAATGACATGCTAGCTAGTGATAAAGCCCCAGAAAGTATTCATACCCCTTGATTTATTCCACATTGTGTTACAGCCTGAATTAAAAACGGATAAAATAATGACAAAGTGAAAACATGATTTTAGAAATCTTAGCAAATGTATTGAAAATGAAATACTGAAATCGCATTTACATAAGTATTCACACCCCTGAATCAAGACGTGTTAGAATCACCTTTGGTGATTACAGCTGTGAGTCTTTCTGGGTATGTCTCGAAGAGCTTTGCACACCTGGATTGTGCAATATTTGCCCATTATTCTTTTGAAGATCTGTCAAATTGGATGTTGATCATTGCTAGACAACCATTTTTAAGTCTAGCCATAGATTTTCAATCTGATTTAAGTCAAAACTGTAACTCGGCCAATCAGGAACATTTACCATCTTCTCGGTAAGCAACTCCAATGTAGATTTGGCCTTGTATTTTAGGTTATTGTCCTGCTGAAGGGTGAATTAAACTCCCAGTGTCTGGCGGAAAGCAGACAACCAGGTTTTCCTCTATGATTTTGCCTGTGCTTAGCTCAATTCCGTTTATTTTTTATACTGAAAAATGTCCCCGTTTTTAATTAATGATTACAACCATACCTATAACATGATGCAGCCACCAGGTACCCTGTAATGTCTTGTATTCTATTTGCCCTAAACATTACGCTTTGTACTCAGGACAAAAAAGTTAATTGCTTTGCCACATTTTTTGCAGTATTACATTAGTGCCTTGTTGCAAACAGGATGCATGTTTTAGAATATTTGTATTCTGTAGAGGCTTCCTTCTTTTCGCTCTGTCAATTAGGTTAGTTTTGTGGAGTAACTCAAATTTAGTTGATCCATCGTCAGTTCTCCTATCACAGCCATCAAAACTCTGTTTAAAAAGTCACCGTTGGCCTCATGGTGAAATCCCTGAATGGTTTCCTTCCTCACCAGCAACTGAGTTAGGAAAGACTCCTGTATCTTTCTAGTGACTGGGTGTATTGACACTCTTTCCAAAGTGTAATTAATAACTTTACCATGCTAGTTGTTGTAGTTGTTGAGTGGCTTCACTGCAAGTATATTGTATGTTTTGGATTCAATAAAATACATTTTTTACCATGCTCAAAAGGGATATTCAATGTCTGCTTTTTTTTAACCCATCTACCAATAGGTGCCCTTCTTTGCGAGGAATTGGAAAACCTCCCTGGTCTTTGTGGTTGAATCTGTGTTTGAAATTCACTGATTGACTGAGGGACCTTACAGATAATTGTATGTGTGGGGTACAGAGATGAGGTAGTCATTCCAAAATCATGTTAAACAGAGTGAGTCCATGCAACTTATTATGTGACCTGTTAAGCAAATGTTTACTCCTGAACGTATTTAGACATGCCATAACAAAGGGGTTAAATACTTATTGACTCAAGACATTTCAGCTTTTCATTTTTAATAAATTTGTAACATTTTCTAAAAACATAATTCCATTGACATGATGGGGTATTGTGTGTAGGCCAGTGACACAAAATCTTAATTTAATTAAAAAAACATATTTAGGCTGTAACACAAGAAAATGTCAAAAGTCAAGGGGTGTGAATACTTTCTGAATGCACGGTATCTGCTCCTGCTAGCTAGCAACATATCTACTTGTTGTAACTAGCTATCTAACAAGCAAGCTAGCTACATTACTAAGGTTGCTGCATTCTAAGTTGGGAGTAATTTTACAGCTTGCATTGATAGTATCCTCTTTCTATAACTAAATAGTTAGATTACACATTTAAAAAAAATACTTTAGCTGAGAAGATTGTCAGAGGGAGATATCTCTCTAACGTGATTGGCAGACGTTATCAGCAGAGATAGTACCATGGATAGTACACAATGTTTGATTGGTTTACAGTTTAGTACTCGGCTGCCAATCGATTAGACTACATTTTATTTTTCCATATACAGTGGGGCAAAAAAGTATTTAGTCAGCCACCAATTGTGCAAGTTCTCTCACTTAAAAAGATGAGAGAGGCTTGTAATTTTCATCATAGGTACACTTCAACTATGACAGACAAAATGAGGAAAAAAATCCAGATAATCACATTGTAGGATTTTTAATGAATTTATTTGCAAATTATGGTGGAAAATAAGTATTTGGTCACATACAAACAAGCAAGATTTCTGGCTCTCACAGACCTGTAACTTCTTCTTTAAGAGGCTCCTCTGTCCTCCCCTCGTTACCTGTATTAATGGCACCTGTTTGAACTTGTTATCAGTATAAAAGACACCTGTCCACAACCTCAAACAGTCACACTCCAAACTCCACTATGGCCAAGACCAAAGAGCTGTCAAAGGACACCAGAAACAAAATTGTAGACCTGCACCAGGTTGGGAAGACTGAATCTGCAATAGGTAAGCAGCTTGGTTTGAAGAAATCAACTGTGGGAGCAATTATTAGGAAATGGAAGACATACAAGACCACTGATAATCTTCCTCGATCTGGGGCTCCACTAAGATCTCACCCGTGGGGTCAAAATGATCACAAGAACGGTGAGCAAAAATCCCAGAACCACACGGGGGACCTAGTGAATGACCTGCAGAGAGCTGGGACCAAAGTAACAAAGCCTACCATCAGTAACACACTACGCCGCCAGGGACTCAAATCCTGCAGTGCCAGACGTGTCCCCCTGCTTAAGCAAGTACATGTTCAGGCCCGTCTGAAGTTTGCTAGAGAGCATTTGGATGATCCAGATAAGGATTGGGAGAATGACATATGGTCAGATGAAACCAAAATAGAACTTTTTGGTAAAAACTCAACTCGTCGTGTTTGGAGGACAAAGAATGCTGAGTTGCATCCAAAGAACACCATACCTACTGTGAAGCATGGGGGTGGAAACATCATGCTTTGGGGCTGTTTTTCTGCAAAGGGACCAGGACGACTGATCCGTGTAAAGGAAAGAATGAATGGGGCCATGTATCGTGAGATTTTGAGTGAAAACCTCCTTCCATCAGCAAGGGCATTGAAGATGAAACGTGGCTGGGTCTTTCAGCATGACAATGATCCCAAACACACCGCCCGGGCAACGAAGGAGTGGCTTCAGAAGATGCATTTCAAGGTCCTGGAGTGGCCTAGCCAGTCTCCAGATCTCAACCCCATAGAAAATCTTTGAAAGTCCGTGTTGCCCAGCGACAGCCCCAAAACATCACTGCTCTAGAGGAGATCTGCATGGAGGAATGGGCCAAAATACCAGCAACAGTGTGTGAAAACCTTGTGAAGACTTACAGAAAACGTTTGACCTCTGTCATTGCCAACAAAGGGTATATAAAGTATTGAGATAAACTTTTGTTATTGACCAAATACTTATTTTCCACCATAATTTGCAAATAAATTAATTAAAAATCCTACAATGTGATTTTCTGGATTTCTTTTTCTCATTTCGTCTGTCATAGTTGAAGTGTACCTATGATGAAAATTACAGGCCTCTCTCATCTTAAGTTGGAGAACTTGCACAATTGGTGGCTGACTAAATACTTTTTTGCCCCACTGTATTGACCCCTATGTGTTTTAATCAAATCAACTATATTCACTGAGCTTGTCTGATGCTTTAAGCACACTAACTAAATAATTAAGACACACAAATTACTAGAGGGAGTCTGACCAGCAATTGATTTGATCGTTTTTTAGGCTATGGATGAGAAAGTTTACTTATTTCCAAACGTTTAGGTCAGTTGTATGCTGCTTTGCGATCCATTAAACAGCAAGGGTTGCATTAAATAGGCTCAATATTTTTTACTGATGCATTTGCTAATATTCAATTAATACGCACAAAACAAACAAAAGCATTCACGTAGAAAATTGATAGGCTACATATAGGCCAATCATATATAGCTTATGCACAGCACAGTTACATTTATTGAATCAGTTTTCTTGCGCAAACCGTGAGCAACACCTGTCAAACGCAGACATTTCTCTGGAAACACAGGGATGTGGATTCGTACGGGACTAGAATAACTGTAGGTTATTCTGACTGGAATTGTTACTCTCCGGCCATATAAAAATTACTGACATGGCAGATTCAGACGGGACTAAAATGACAGATGTGGCGTCTTGTGCTCGCGCACATAATTACATTACCCGACCTCCCCCAGTAAAACTAATCATCCGAATAGGGCCTGACGTATAGCATATCATAATAACATAAATAAATTGGTTATAACAAATTCTGAACACCGTAACATATGACAGCAAATTGGATGCAGACGACGTGACAAATAAACTCGGAACGAGGGAATGTTCACTGGTTGCTCAGGAGGTAAAGGGAAAGTCAGATGTGTGGAATAAATTTGACTAGTTGTGGAAAATACTGGAAATCAAGAAAAATAAGTTAAGGAGCAAGCACTGCGTGCATATTATGTGTGCAAAACAAGTGTTGTATAGATTACAATATAATTTTTCTGACCGTTTGGAACAATGTAAACTCTAAATAAATTAAGCGTACCAGAGAGTCTGTTGTAAAAATGTTTTGTTTAGCCTTTATTACAGCAAAGACTAAAAACCGTCACATTGATTTGTGAATGCAATTCACCAAATGGAATGGTATATTTATTGTTTAAGCTAATTATTCAAGGCTCACTTTATTTTAAAACTAAAATGCTCGATCAAGAATGACTCGTATGCTGTGTGAGGACATGAAAGAATGAATTATTGATACAGTAGCTTATATAAGTATTGAAATATACTGTAGGCCTAAGTAAGTTACGGTATTAACACTAAACAGCATGCACTCTTAGGCCTACAGCTCAATGGTGGTTATAAAAAGATGCTATACTAAGCCTACTAATGATAATGACATGACTTCTGATCATAATAATAATAACAACAACGAGATCAAGAAAAAGGAGTGCTAGTATAAATATGATTTTTCTGACAATTTGGAATTGTAAACAAAACAATCAAGTGTAAATCCTTTATTACAGTAAAACAAAGAAGAAAAACAGACTCATTTGTGAAATCATTGCGTGAGGCTTCACTATTAAAACACTCAAACAGGCAACAGAAGCAGGATCTAAATTATTTCTGTAGATATATTGATGATTTATAAAGCCCAGCCACATTTAACAGTTAGGCTATTGATTATAGACCTAATAAAGTTAGGATTTCCTCTCTTCTCACTTTTCTTAGACAACAAGGGAAGGGCTGTTTTCTCATCTCCTCATTCTGCTGCTGCCTCCACCGCATTGTTCTCAACACCAATATGCTGGTTAACTTCGCTATTATGCACAACGCAACATGGTCTAGGAAAAGACGCCAATTCAACTGCGGACTTGAATCGTGGACAGCGACCACTATCCTACGCGGGTGAAAGGGCATTTGTTATAAAAAAATATATTATTTTTATTAGTGTTGCACCATTGTTTTTATGTAATATAACCATATTCAATTTCAGTAGCACATGTCTCAGACTGATAAACTATGCCATCCCCACGGCCTCCACAACGGATCAGTCCACTACTGCTCGACTACAGAAATCTCGGTCGACCAACAGCCTATCGACCAAACAATCAACCAGCCGACTAAATGGGGTGAGCCCTACAAATATGTAAAAACCAGCTCCTTCCTTTACATAGATCGATCATCTCGAAAACTAAAGCAGATAGCTTGCTACAGCCCACCACCTACTATGGAAAACAAATGAACCACTGCCACCTTCAATTCTTATAGCCATTCATATTTGTGCAGTATTAAATACTGTGGAATAGTTCCCATGAGTGTTAATGAAGATGGCAGTATTTGGTGTGTAGTCTTCTTTAAACACAACATTACAGGCCTATATCAACTTAGAAAATACATCACCATCCACAGTTTGAATATTATGGAAAGTGGTTCAAATCAACCGTATACACAGCAGCACTGCACCAAAAAGGTTGTTCTCGTGCCAACTCAATCACTTACACAGCTACTGATCTCCTTGTAATGCAGGGTCATTCATTCACTAAGGGAGCAGAGGAGATCAAAGTCAAAGTCACCATTATTAGTCAGTTGTACAACCGAATGCCTTTAACCGAAATGTGTCTTCCGCATTTAACCCAACCCCTCTGAATCAGAGAGGTGCGGGGGGCTGCCTTAATCGACATCCACGTCTTCGGCGCCCGGGGAACAGTGGGTTAACTGCCTTGTTCAGGGGCAGAACGACAGATTTTTTCCTTGTCAGCTCGGGTTACAAGTCCAACGCTCTAACCACTAGGCTACCTGCCTACCTGGGCCGCTATACACTCGATGTGAACGACATTCAGCCTGTGAAACATACACAGTCAGTCATGCTGATGTTTATACACTGTAAGGCTGTTCCCGACCCTCCTCCTCCCACTGCCCTTTGCAGATTCCGCCATTAAGCTCCTGAAGTTGTCGGTAATAGGCTACACCAGTGGTCGGCATCCTTTTCCATTTGGAGTGACAAGTTATCGTACAATTTTGACTGATCTGCGTGCAAGTTCTGATTTTCATATGCACATTTTAGTAGAACACTTTTATTATAAAATAAATTAAGTCTTCAGATCTCAAAATCAATGTCATGTGTTAATCAAAATCCTATCTAAATGAAAACGATTCAAATCTTAAAGTAATTTATATTGCCAATATGTAAAAATAGCCAACAAATTAAAACATTGCAGCCTATAGGTAGAAAATATCCTGATAAAAATAAATATCCTATAAATCACATTGGCTACGCATGGCCTGTCTTTAAGGAACTTGCAACATTGTATAAAATATTCTGGGCTCTCAGTTTCCAGCACCAGTGAGCTCCGGACAGACAGACACACACAGCTGTAGAATATTTGCGTAAGGGATAAGAATAAGTAATCAGTCACAATGTTTTAGGGGAAAACATGTATTTGAGCATATGTAGCAGCCTAGCAGGGCTAGATTATTAGGTTTGCATTAGCTGACACCTTTCCTGAGATCTGTATTAGGACAGCTGCCATCTCCCACAGTGTGGCTGACTAGCCATTCAGTCTAGCGGGCTGGGAAGCACAGTTGTGTGCTAGGGAATGTGGGATGGAATGCCGGGTGGGTGTTGTGTTGGTCTGTGGACACCAGAAAGATGCAAAAACCCATATTTCTCAGAGGGGTTGTCCTCCCAGCATGAAAGTCACATGCAGGCAGACTGACAGACAGACTCACCCAGAAGAGGAAGTTGAACGTGAATAGGAGATACTTCAGACAGACGGTCCCGCATGTTTCCTTCTTCTCGTCGTACGCTGTTGCTGGTGCCCCCATTCTGCAGGAGAAAGAGAGAGGTGGGTTTGAAAGGTCCAAACAGTTAACCTTATATCCGTTGTTGTTTCCCAGACACAGAATAAGCCTATTTTTGCTGTCACAGATCATTCTGGCAATTCTTAAATAAAAACTTTATTGGAGAAAGGATGTTTAACATGCTTTTTACTAGTGGTGCAACGGATCACAAAACTCAAGGTTCCCGGTTTTGAGTCAGCGATCGGGTCATTTTTCGGATCAGCAACAAAAAAGGGGGGGAGACAAATATATTACTTAAAGAACACTTAAAGCAAAGAACTTTTCAATGTTTAAATAAAATCTTAAAATATTCAATATTCAAAGTGCAATGAGGCATGATACCTTCTTCCTTTGAAACAATAGTGAATGGAAAAATAGCCTGTGTCCACATAAAAAAAAAAAGAAAGCAAAGCAGACCTGAGCTTATAACTTCACATTCTTTTTCAAAAAGATGAGGATGTTTACATTGTCTGGGGAGAGGGTAGACCTCTTTGCAGTCATTATGTCCCCTGCCGTGGAGAACACCCTCTTGCTAGGAACTGAAGTGCTAGGCACAGCTAGGTAGCGTCTTGCCATCATGGCAATGTGCGGGTATTACCACTTATTGCTTTTCCACCATGCCATCACCGTCCACTGGAATGCTGCATGCTGCCTTGTAGGATGCCACCTCCTCTTTGATGGTGTTGGCAAACGTCTTGCCTGTGTCCTTGCTCGCAAAGGTCTCCCCGAAAAGCTCCTTCATGGCCAGATTATTTTGTGGAGGAGATGCCTCTGAGTTTCTCCTGTCGGAGAAACTCCTGTCGGCTCTGCGGCTTGACCCTTCCCCAAAAATTACTTGATCTATTAAACTAACTAATTACTTATTTTCATAGAACTATAATTGTGGCAAAAACATTGAATAAAAGTCATTATTATTATTCCAAATCCAAAATGTATGATTCTAATAGCAATAGCATAGACTAGACTGCAGTACGTTTTTTTTTACCTCTTCAGTGGCCACAATCTCAGTGGTGAGATCACTGTATGTCCTCCGGCGTAGGACAGGGTCTAGGTGAGACAGGGGCTTGAACCTTGGATCCAGTGCAGTAGATCTATGAAGGTAGTCCTACACATTATGGGGGTATCTGGGGGTTCAGGTCCTCTCTAATGGCAGCCTTGACATCTCTAGTGATGGTGCGGTCTTCCTCACTTGGGGCCATTGATTGTAGAATCCTTGTTTTCAGAGGTAGGATCATGGACACAGACAGTGCAGTTTCAGTGCTCAATAGGGTTGTAACCATTTTGAGGGGTTTGAGCACCTGGAGGACCTCCTCTGCCACTTTCACGTCATCATCAGACAAAGTGACGATGTCTTTATTTTTTCAGGGTCTTGGTCTGTCAGTGCAGAGTATACAGCTGCCTGCTGCTCAAGATAGCGCTCCAACATGTCATAGGTGGAGTTCCATCTTGTTGTGACATCGTGTATGAGCTTGTGGGTCGGTAGCTATAGCATTTATTGCTTGGTCTTAAGCACATGAGCAGCTGTTGTGCGTTGGTGGAAAAAGGAAAAACCACCTTCCTGATCCTCCCAAAGAGGCGGTCCATCTGGCTCACTGAGATTCCCCTTTGGGATGCTAAATTGGGCCTCTCTAGCTGCCAAGAACCATTTACTTGGTTCTTGGCATTATCTGTGGTGATTGGGATATTGCTATTGGGCCTCTCTAGCTTCCACTCTGCTACTGCTCCTAGCAGTACCTGCGGCAGATTTACGTAAAACCTTATTTAATAAGGGAAACCTATTTGATAAAAATATGTGACAAGTCCACGATGGGCTTAAATGGGTACCCCATGTATCCTTTATTCCCATGGGTGTTCCAAATAAGCCCAAGTCTTAAATAATCCTATTTGAAATAATTTCCAAATGTTCAAAACTTACAAACTGACATTTCTTATGTAAAACGTGATTATATTCTAAAGTTATTTAAATAAACTGATCATTACTATTCATCATGAAAGCAGCACTCTTAACAGGGTCCAATCGTATCCACAGAGATCAATGTGGACTTATATGCTAGGTGCATAACTGTAGTTTGTGTTTAAATTAAATCTTAACAAAAAACATTTGTTTGTGTTCTTTAAATATTAGGGATATCAACACACTATCCCGATGTTTCAATGCAAATTGGGCTTAAAAGGGTAAATTGACCCAAAAACCCATTCTGTGCCCTTTATAACACTTGCCTGGACATTTGCCAGTACCCCAGACAGTTCTTAAGTTTTAGTCTTTTAGATTAGAGTTCTTTATCATTTTATTTAATTATAACATCCACCATTGGTGACTCGGCATTGAATTGCCAAATACATTTGTTTAACGTAAAAGGTCTTCCATATTGTCTGTAATTCGTTGATACGCTTCTTCGTGGTTCTAAGATTGATAATTACAGGAGGCGGGATGAAGGAGAGTCTTACTATTGGTCTTCAAGAAAGGAAGTCAGGACAACATGAAGTAAACAAAGAGATTTCTGAAGTAAAGTAATAGGCAAATAGTGGTCAAGTAGCTGAGTCACTTTAGGGAAGTAAGTAGGCAGAATATCTGGCCAAAATGAGGTGCATTATATCCAGGTGCAATAATGTCCCTGTCAGATACAAATATACTGCACATGTTCACTCTTTTCCTGTCCGGGATAGAGCTTTGTGTCAGGTATGGCTGCAGGCCATCCGACATCTTGATTATGGTGTCGATACAAAGTCTGAAGTGATCCACCAGCTGCGGTTTTCATGTGTGCAGTGATCACTTTGGGAACGGTTGAAACCGGGTTCTGTTCCCACCATCTTTCCACCACGGATAGGAAAGAGACAACCATTTCTGGTAGATTGCAAGCTAAGTTGCTAACAAAGTAATTTCTAACATTGTTTGTTTGCCTATTGCCGAACTAGCTTGCAATGTATTTGGCTTGCTACTGTAACAGTAACGTTATCCTGTCCTGCTGACTATTTAGTTTTTTATTTTGCTTTGTGATGAAATTCCCTTTTCCATTGCTCATAATATAGGACGTTCACCCATAAAATGATAAATTCAGTCAAGGTTTATACAAATATCAGGTCAAATAAAAGTTTATTGGTCAGATTTTAATCACAGGTGTAGCGAAATGCTTGTGTTTTTAGTTCTAACAGTGCAAAAATAATACCTAGCAACATTTACAAAACAACACACACATAACCCAAAAGGTAAAAAGATGAGAAAGGGAAAACAGGTTTAGAAATTTTAGCAAATTTATTAAAAATAAAAACAGAAATACCTTAAGTATTCAGACCCTTTGCTATAAGACTTGAAATCGAGGTGCATCCTGTTTCCATTGATCATCCTAGAGATGTTTCTACAACTTGATTGGAGTCCACCAGTGGTAAATTCAATTCATTGGACTTGAAAGGCACACACCTGTCTATATAAGGTCCCACAGTTGACGATGCATGTCAGGGCAAAAACCAAGCCATGAGGTTGAAGAAATTGTCCGTAGAGATCCGAGACAGGATTGTGTCGAGGCACAGATCTGGGGAAGGGTACCAAAACATTTCTGCAGCATTGAAGGTCCCCAAGAACAGTGTCCTGCATCATTCTTAAATGGAAGAAGTTTGGAACCACCAAAACTCTTCATAGAGCTGGCTGCCTGGCCAAACTGAGCAATCAGGGGAGAAGGGCCTTGGTCAGGGAGGTGACCAAGAACCAGAAGGTCACTCTGACAGAGCTCCAGAGTTGCTGTGTGGAGATGGGAGAACCTTCCAGAAGGACAACCAGCTTTGCAGCACTCCACCAATCAGGCCTTTATGATAGAGTGGCCAGACGGAAGCCACTCCTCAGTAAAAGGCACAGGACAGCCAGCTTGGAGTTTGCCAAAAGGCCCCTAAAGGACTCTCAGACAATGAGAAACATGATTATCTGGTCTGATGAAACAAAGATTGAACTCTTTGGCCTGAATGCCAAGCGTCACGTCTGGAGGAAACCAGGCACCGCTCATCACCTGGCCAATGGTCTGCGGTTGTGAGGCCGGTTGGATGTGTGATGGAACATTTTATAATGTGAAGAGACAGCCTTGTCTTTTGTGTCATAAAAAAATCCTTGGTTCCTGCCTGTGCTTGGTAAATTTTCATGGCACATAGTCCAGGACCCAGTTGCACAGGAAGGTGTTCAGACCCAGGGCCCTGAGCTTAGTGATGAGCTTGGAGGGCACTATGGTGTTGAAGGCTGAGCTGTAGTCAATGAGCAGCATTCTTACAAAAGTTTTTCTCTTGTCCAGTTGGGAAAGGGCGAGGTGCAGTGCAACGGTGATTGCATCGTCCATAGATCTGTTGGGGCGTTATGCAAATTGTAGTGGGTCTAGATTGTCGGGTAAGGTGGAGGTGATATGGTCCTTAACTAGCCCCTCGAAGCACTTCATGATGACAGAAGTGAGTGCTATGGGGCGATAGTCATTTAGTTCAGTTACCTTTGCTTCTTGGGTACAGGAACAATGGTGGACATCTTGAAGCAAGTGGGGACAACAGACTGGGATATGGAGATTGAATATCTCTAAACACTCCAGCCAGTTAGTCTGCACATGCTCTGAGGATGCAGCTTGGGATGTCATCTGGGCCAGCAGCCCTGCAAGCCAGCCACGGAGAATGAGAGCACAGTCCTCATGAGCGGAGTGGGTCTGCGTCGGTGTTGTTTTCTTCGAAGCGGGCAAAGAAGGTGTTTCACTTATCCGGGAGCGAGGCGTCAGAGTCCGCGACGTGGCTGGCTTTCCCTTCATAATCCCTGATCACCTGGAATCCCTGCCACATACGTCTTGTGTCTGAGCCATGTGATTCACACATGGCGGGAGGTCTTGTTTAAACACAAACTCACCTTCTTGACAACTTCCTTCACAACCGCTCTGCGCTGCTCCGCGAAGCGCAAGAAGTATGAATGCCCTGACTTCTGGCTAGGCCGTATCGCCGTAAATGCTGCACGGCCAAAGCAGACGTCGGATTGACCATGCAGCACCTTTAACTCAACAGTCAAGTCCAGACCTGCCCTCTCCTCCTCCTTCTGCCAGCCTTCTCTCTCTCCCACAAACAGGCCGTGCCAGATTGTACTAGTCTAAGCTTTCTGTAACACTAATATAAGAGCCTTCTCTACTGTAATTTCACTGCCTTCTCTACACCGCTCATGCACACGCGCGCGCACACACACGCACACACACAAAATTGCATTAATACAAAATGCAAGACAGCCTTCTCTAGCCTACTGTAACACTGCAAGTCAACTTGGCCGGCCAGCCTGGGGTAGAGGTTACATAGCAAGCAACAGCTGTGGAAAGAAGACGTATTTGCATTGTGCTGTACTGAACTGTTTGAATGAGCTTGTATTTCACTATAACAGTGATCACAGCAACATCATGCGTTCTCATGCTGCATGATCTGACCATTACCGTCTTAAACCGTGAGTGCATATTTGATTCATGCAACAAATAATATATTTGGATTCATGTTATAAAGGTAATATCTATAACATTATGTTATACGTACAGTAGCCAAAGCTATTTCTTGTGGAATAACTTTTCTGGCATCTCATATAGAGAAGTCCATATGCAGCAACTCATTAAGTTCACCATGCTTACATTTGGCATTAGTAGACAACGTAAGTTACTTCATCAAGCATTCATGGTCATGGTTTTACAGTGTGTGTAGGCCTATATTTGTGTGGGGGTCTGTCGACTGAACCTGCCCTGTGTCTGTTCACCATCTGTTAGGGTGGACACCTTACGTGTGTCCCTGTCAATTAAATTCGAACAAACCTTTGACAGGAACTTATCATTGTATTATGTACCGAAACTGAGCCGCTGAGTAAAGAAAACTATGTGCACAGGAGGAGCACAATGCACTAAAGAGGTCAAACTTAACTCCCAAATCTGAGATACAAAATCATAAAGGCTCTTTCAATACACAGGGTTCAACACTTTGAAAACATACAGTACCAGTTAAAAGTTTGGAAACACCTACTCATTCAAGGGTTTATCGTTTTTTACATTGTAGAATAACAGTGAAGACATCAAAACTATAAAATAACACATGGAATCATGTTGTAACCAAAAAAAAAAAAGTGATAAACTAATCAAAATATATTTTTTATTTGAGATTCTTCAAAGTAGCCCCTCTTTGCCTTGATGACAACTTTGCAAATGTTCACATTCTGAACACTGAAATAACCTTAAACCTTAAATGGAATCGCCTACCGCTCAATACAAGACCGCTGACAACCAGACATACCACACCTGTCTGAAATAGGCTCATAACCAATGAGTAGTCACTGTCTCCTATGCATGACAGATCATTAAAGTATTTGAATACTTTGAACTCTTTCAGTTCAGGGCATGTTTAGGACTTGACAAAAGAAACTATATTCCTTAATTTGGATACTTTTATATTGGCTATAGGCCTATATGTGTTTAGTCAAACTATTATTAATTAGATTAATTATAAATAAAAACAATAATTAATGCATGGGTTTTGGGTTATTTTGCAAATGACTGGCACCATATTTATTGTAGTGTACAATAGTTTGTCAACAATTAAAAACAAATTTATTTTGATGGGGTTGTAGGGAATTCAATTGAAATACCTCATTGAAACTCCATAAATGATAATTATAGCCTTTGAGAATGACATGCAAACTGGCATACAAAATAGGCTACATGACATAAAGAACTAACAAAAATAAGTTTGAATATAAACAATGTTCTAAAGCAGGGTTCCCCAACTGGAGGACCGCAGGTGATTATAATTTTAATCATACAGCAAATCAGTTCCAATGGATTTTAATTTTGAAAATCTGTTCCAAAATATTACCACGCATAATAGAGATATACAGTTCCTTGCAAAAGTATTTGTTTTTACTTAACCCTTATTTAACTAGGCAAGTCAACTAGGAACAAATTCTTAATTACAATGACGGCCTTCCCCGGCGAAACCCTAACCCGGACAACGCTGGGACAATTGTGCGCCCCGCCCTATGGGAATTCCAATCACGGCCAGTTGTGATACAGCCTGGAATCTAACACCGGGATGCAGTGCCTTAGACCGCTGCGCCACTCGGGAGCCCCAAATATTCAGACCCTTTGGATTTCTTCACATTTCATTGTGTTACAAAGTGGGATTAAAATGCATTTCATTTTCATTAGTATAAATTAAAAAACTAAAATATAGTGGTTGCATAAGTATTCAGCTCCCTGAGTCACTACATGTTAGAAACACATTTGGCATCCATTACAGTTGTGAGTCTTCTTGGGTAAGTCTAGAAGAGCTTTGCACCCCCTGGGTTGTGCAATATTTGCCAATTATTATTTTCAAAATTCTTCAAGCTCTGTCAAGATGTTAGGGATCATGGCTAGACAGCAATATTTTTAAGTCTTGCTATATTTTACTGTTCGGTTTATATACAGTATATCACAAAAGTGAGTACACCCCTCACATTTTTGTAAATATTTGAGTATATCTTTTCATGTGACAACACTGAAGAAATGACACTTTGCTACAATGTAAAGTAGTGAGTGTACAGCTTGTATAACAGTGTAAATTTGCTGTCCCCTCAAAATAACTCACACCGCCATTAATGTCTAAACCGCTGGCAACAAAAGTGAGTACACCCCTAAGTGAAAATTTCCAAATTGGGCCCAATTAGCCATTTTCCCTTCCCGGTGTCATTTGACTCGTTAGTGTTACAAGGTCTCAGGTGTGAATGGGGAGCAGGTGTGTTAAATTTGGTGTCATCGCTCTCACACTTCCTCATACTGACTGGTCACTGGAAGTTCAACATGGCACCTCATGGCAAAGAACTCTCTGAGGATCTGAAAAAAAGAATTGTTGCTCTACATAAAGATGGCCTGGGCTATAAGAAGATTCCCAGGACCCTGAAACTGAGCTGCAGCATGGTGGCCAAGACCATACAGCGGTTTAACTGGACAGGTTCCACTCAGAACAGGCCTCGCCATGGTCGACCAAAGAAGTTGAGTGCACGTGCTCAGCGTCATATCCAGAGGTTGTCTTTGGGAAATAGACGTATGGGTGCTGCCAGCATTGCTGCAGAGGTTGAAGGGGTGGGGGGTCAGCCTGTCAGTGCTCAGACCATACGCCGTACACTGCATCAAATTGGTCTGCATGGCTGTTGTCCCAGAAGGAAGCCTCTTCTAAAGATGATGCACAAGAAAGCCCGCAAACAGTTTGCTGAAGACAAGCAGACTAAGGACATGGATTACTGGAACAATGTCCTGTGGTCTGATGAGACCAAGATAAACTTATTTGGTTCAGATGGTGTCAAGCGTGTGTGGCGGCAACCAGGTGAGGAGTACAAAGACAAGTGTGTCTTGCCTACAGTCAAGCATGGTGGTGGGAGTGTCATGGTCTGGGGCTGCATGAGTGCTGCCAGCACTGGGGAGCTACAGTTCATTGAGGGAACCATGAATGCCAACATGTACTGTGACATACTGAAGCAGAGCATGATCCCCTCCCTTCGGAGACTGGGCCGCAGGGCAGTATTCCAACATGATAACGACCCCAAACACACCTCCAAGACGACCACTGCCTTGCTAAAGAAGCTGAGGGTAAAGGTGATGGACTGGCCAAGCATGTCTCCAGACCTAAACCCTATTGAGCATCTGTGGGGCATCCTCAAACGGAAGAGGACTGGCCACCCCTCACAGCCTGGTTCCTCTAGGTTTCTTCCTAGGTTTTGGCCTTTCTAGGGAGTTTTTCCTAGCCACCGTGCTTTTACACCTGCATTGCTTGCTGTTTGGGGTTTTAGGCTGGGTTTCTGTACAGCACTCTATGACATCAGCTGATGTAAGGGGGGCTTTATAAATTTGATTTGAAGCTAGAGGAGTGCAAGGTCTCTAACATCCACCAGCTCCGTGATGTTGTCATGGAGGAGTGGAAGAGGACTCCAGTGGCAACCTGTGAAGCTCTGGTGAACTCCATGCCCAAGAGGGTTAAGGCAGTCCTGGAAAATGATGGTGGCCACACAAAATATTGACACTTTGGGCCCAATTTGGACATTTTCACTTAGGGGTGTACTCACTTTTGTTGCCAGCGGTTTAGACATTAATGGCTGTGTGTTGAGTTATTTTGAGGGGACAGCAAATTTACACTGTTATACAAGCTGTACACTCACTACTTTATATTGTAGCAAAGTGTAATTTCTTCAGTGTTGTCACATGAAAAGATATACTCAAATATTTACAAAAATGTGAGGGGTGTACTCACTTTTGTGATATACTGTATGTTACCCCTTGACAGCAGAAAGCACGGCATTGATTTTCACTGCTACACAGACGATACACAACTTTACATTTCTGTGTCCCAAGAGGATTTTAGATCCACAAATAAATTAGACTATATTAGTGATTTAAATACTTAAGATGGCTCACAACTTCCTTCAACTAAATCAATACAAGACCAAATCGCTTAATATTGGAGCCAAAGCAGAGAGAGAATCTGGCCGCATTTTAATTCACAGGCAATAAAGATAAAACACCAGGTAAAAAACCTAGGTGTCCTTTTAGATTCTGAATTCAACTTTGAATCACACATTAGGAATGTAACCAAAATAGCTTTTTACCACATGAGGAACATTGCCAAGGTGTGTCCATTTCTATCTCAGGCTGATACAGAGAAACTCATCATTGCTTTTATTACAAGCAGGCTTGACTACTGTAATGCTCTCACGTCTGTTCTAACCAAGAAATACATTGGTCAACTATCCCAAAGCCTAGGCACAAGACGCATGGTGAGGCAGCCTTTAGATACTATGCCCCCTGCCTCTGAAATAGTCTGACAGAGAACCTGAGGGGGGCTGAAACTGTGGACATTTTTAAAAGAGATCTTAAAACCTATTTTTAGCTTCAGCATTTTTAGTGTTTCAATTTTTGTTATTATTTTTTTTTTTTATCCTCTGTTATTTCAGTGTGTATTTTCATTGTATTTTTATTAGTTTTTTCCTGTGAAGCCCATTGCATTGTATTCATGTCTGAAATGTGCTATATTAATAAAGCTTGATTTGATTGATTTTCAAGCAGATTTAAGTCAAAACTAACATGTCAAGCATACCCATACCATGATGCAGCCACCACCATGCTTGAAAATAAGGAGGCAGTTACTCAGTGATGTGTTGGATTTGCCCCAAACATAAGGCTTTTTTTTGCAGCATTACTTTAGTGCCTGGTTCCATACAAGATGCTTTAGAGCCTGGTTCCATACAAGATGCTTTAGAGCCTGGTTCCATACAAGATGCTTTAGAGCCTGGTTCCATACAAGATGCTTTAGAGCCTGGTTCCATACAAGATGCTTTAGAGACTGGTTCCATACAAGATGCAGGTTTTGGAATATTTAGGTCAGGGCAACATACATCCCTGAGCAGTTTCATTCCGGATTGCAGCTCAATTCAGAAGTACGACTGTATCTTTGATGTGTCTGGGTGGTTTAATATATAATCCACAGTATAATTATTAATTTAACCATGCTTAAAGAGATATAATGTCATTCCTGATTGCAGCTCAGATTGCACTGTATCTTTGATGTGTCTGGGTGGTTTAATATATAATCCACAGTATAATTATTAAGTTAACCATGCTTAAAGAGATATGTCTGATTCGATTTTGTTATCGATCTACCAATCACTGCCCTTCTTTATGAGGCTTTCAAAAAGCTCCCTGGTCTTTGTAGTTTAATGTGTGCTTGAAATTCAATACTTGATTGAGAGACCTTACAGATGTTGTATGTATGGGGGACAGAGCAAGACTTAGTCATAAAAAAATGATGTCAACCCCTATTACTTCACACAGAGTCCATGTACCTTGTGATTTGTTAAGCCACATTTAACTCCAGAACTATTTTAAGATTGCATAAGTATTCAATCCCTTTGTTTAAGCAACGACTATATTTTAGTTGTGAAGTGTATTTACCCCCCCAAGAAAAAACAATTACATATTTTAAAAAAATATCCCACTTTGTAACACAATTACATGTAAAGAATTGAAAAGGGTCTGAATACTTTTGCAAGGCACTGTATGTGACCGTATTCAAATGTAATAAAGATTTGAATTTTTTGTTTTAGTCAAATATTATCTGTTTGGGCTTCTTGCGGTCAATTTGCAGTCTACGAATTATTTGTAATTATGTTCCGGCCCCTGATCTGCGTAGGAAAAAAATCGTCCCGTGGCTGAATTTAGTTCAGTATCCCTATTCTAAAGAATCTCAGCAGCTGACTGCATATCTCCGATTCACAAAGAAAATATAATTGCCGTGTTCCTGTGAGCTAACATAGCCTAGATGCTAGCTAGACAACAATCATTTCCCCGCAGTAAAACGTTCAAATCGGCATGTTAACCCTGCTTGGTACCACTAAAACAATAAAGAATTAAATATGTTGCCTTAGAATCCAAAACGTTTCTGTGAATTGTAACATGTTTGCTGTCGAACAAGCTAATGTGTTAGCTACAAAGTAACAAGCTTGAAGCCGCTGCGCCGTAATGTTACCTACCTGCGGCTGTGTTGTTACAAGTAGCACGGCGTTGATGTATCCAAAATAATAGACAGATGTTTAAAACTTGTTTTTGGTCGTTTTCATTCCGAACTCTATTTTTCCGGGATTCTTTCGCTAGTCCAAACCACAGAGAGGGAGAAGCGCAAAATGCTAAACTAATGAGTAGCTAGTCCACTGGGGTCTATGACTGTACAGTAAGTAGGTCGTGTCGACTCCACCCAATCACTGATTTTTTTTCTAGCCTGTGGCGCAATAGAACAGTTCTGTTCCTAGTTGCTGCTGGGCAATTCCATGCTCTAGGAGTCAGATTTTTTAAAGGAATGTCAAACAAAAACCATTTGTTTCAAAGTTTAACAAACCATAGGCTACAACTCTATGCACAAGGACTACTTTTAATAATTTACACTGGAAATGTTTCCTAACACATTTACTGAAAGAAATGCGTAGGTGCAAAGTTTGTTTTAACAGAGTTTCAGTAAAATCTCCCTCCATTCTGTGTCCACGTTTTCCCGAAAATGTTGTTAAATGTCTGCTCTGAATTAATATTTAATGATGTCTGCAGAAATAATGGGGTGTCAGCTGGCCATGACATGACACATTGACTCTATTTTGCTTATTTAACTACAGTTAGTGAAGTGGATTTACAACAGGTAACAGACTTGAGGAAACTGAATTTCATCATGGGTCCCTGATTTGTACCCAGAAATGCATCATTATGAATACCATTCTCTTCATGGAGATGTATCTTAAATAGCTACACAAAGGTATAAATATGCAATATCCTTCTTTGCATACTTGGGTATTATTCTACACACTGGCTATTATTTTAATGAGCTCTGCCCCCAAATATGACCACATTTGGTTTGTCTGGTTCAGACCAAATCTGAACCAATTATAGATGTCTATGTTTCACAAGTTTGCACATCGAAGTCACATATGCCCGTGATTGGGAGTCCCATAGGGCAGCACACAATTGGCCCAGCGTCAACCAGGTTTGGCCGGGGTAGGCCGTAATTGTAAATAAGAATTTGTTCTTAACTGACTTGCCTAGTTTAAATAAAGCTAGAGCTACCATTTACAAGAAACGGGACAAAGACATGGACGCATACAAGAAGGCCCACTACGACCGCCAAAATCAAACATGCAAAAGGACACTATAGGAGGAAGGTGGAATCCTACTACACCGGCTCCGACGGTCGTTGTATGTAGCAGAGCTTGCAGACGATAACGGATTACAAAGGGAAACCTGGCCGTGAGATGACCAGTGATGCAAATCAAATCAAATTTTATTTGTCACATGTGCTGAATACAACAGGTGTCGACCTTACAGTGAAATGCTTACTTACAAGCCCTTAACCAACAATGCAGTTTTAAGAAAATACAAAACAAACCAACATTTTTTTAAGAGATAAGAAAAACAAATAATTAAAGAGCAGCAGTAAATAACAATAGCGGGGCTATATACAGGGGGTACCAGTACAGAGTCAATGTGTCAATTTGCAGGGGGCACCGGTGTCAAAGTATTTGAGATAATTATGTACATGCAGGTAGGGTAGTCAAAGTGGCTATGCAAGATAATAACAGAGAGTAGCAGCAGCGAAGGGGGGTGTGCAAATAGACTGGGTAGCCATTTGATTAGCTGTTCAGGAGTCTTATGGCTTGGGGATAGAAGCTGTTTAGAAGCCTCTTGGACCTAGACTTGGCACTCCGATACCATTTGCTTTGCGGTAACAGAGAGAACAGTCTATGACTACGGTGGCTGGAGTCTTTGAGGATTTTTAGGCCCTTCCTCTGACACCGCCTGGTATAGAGGTCCTGAATGGCAGCAAGCTTGGCCCCGGTGATGTACTGGCCCGTATTCACTACCCTCTATAGTGCCTTGCGGTCGGAGGCCGAGCAGTTGCCATACCAGGCTTTTTGAGGATCTGAGGACCCAACTTTTTTCAGTCTCCTGAGAGGGAATAGGCTTTGTCATGCCCTCTTCACAACTGTCTTGGTGTGTTTGGACCATGATAGTTTGTTGGTGATGTGGACGCCAAGAAACTTGAAGCTCTCAACCTGCTCCACTACAACCCCGTTGATGAGAATGGGGGCGTGCTTGGTCCTCTTTTTCTTGTAGTCCACAGTCATCTCCTTTGTCTTGATCACGTTGAGGGAGAGGTTGTTGTCCTTGCACCACATGGTCAGGTCTCTGACCACCTCCCTATAGGCTGTCTCATCTATGTCGGTGATCAGGCCTACCACTGTTGTGTCATCAGCAAACTTAATGATGGTGTTGGAGTTGTCCCTGGCCGTGCAGTCATGAGTGAACAGGGAGTACAGGAGGGGACTGAGCACGCACCCCTGAGGGGCCCCTGTGTTGAGGATCAGCGTGGTGGATGTGTTGTTACCTATCCTTACCACCTGGGGGCGGCCCGTCAGGAAGTCTAGGATCCAGTTGCAGAGGGAGCTGTTTAGAACTGTGCAGAACTCTTAATAAATGAGCTAAATGCCTTTTATGCTCAATACAAGGAATACAACACTGAGTGTTGTGTGAAAGCCCCTGAGTTCAGGATGACTGTAGGATTTCACTCTCCGTGGCCAAATTGAGTAAAACTTTTAAACCGGTTAACACTCGCATGGCTGCCGGGGCAGATTAAATTCCAGCGTGCGTTTTCAAAGCATGTGCAGACCAGTTGGAAAATGTCTTCACAGAATTGTAAAATCTCTCCTTCATCCCAGACACCCTGGACCCACACCAATTCGCATACCGTCCCAACAGATCCCCAGATGATGCAATCTTAATTGCACTTCACACTGTCCTCTCCAACCTTGACAAGAGGGGAAATAACTATGTGATAATGCTGTTCATTGACTACCGCTCAGTATTTAACACCATAGTCCCCTCCAAGCTCATCACCAACCTAGGGACCCTGGGACTGAATTCCTCCCTCTGTAGCTGGATTCTGGACTTCCTGACTGGACGGACCAGGTGGTGAGTATAGGCAACAGCTCACCCTCAACATGGGGGCCCCTCAAGGGTGTGTGCTCAGTCCCCTCCTGTACCACGACTTTGTGGACACGCATGAGTCCAACACCATCATCAAGTTTTCTGACAACACGACGGTGGTAGGCCTGAGCACCGACGGAGATGAGAGCCTACAGGGAGGAGGTCAGAGACTTGGCAGTGTGGTTCCATGACAACAGCCTTTACCTCAACGTCAGTAAGACCAAGTAGCTGATCGTGGACTACAGGAGAAAGAGGGGAGAGCATGCCCACATCCACAGGGCTGTAGTCGAGCGGGTCGAGAGCTTCAAGTTTTTCGGCGTCCACATCACTAAGGACTTAACATGGTCCAGTCGTGAAGAGGGTTAATCAACTCCTCTTCCCTGTCAGGAGGCTGAAAAGACTTGGCATGGGCCTTCGGAATATCAAAAAGTTTGACAGCTACACCATCAAGAGCATCTTGACTGGCATCTTGACTGGGTGCATCACAGCTTGGTATTGCAAATGCACCACCCTCGGCAGTAAAGTGCTACAGAGGGTGATGCTGACATCACTGGGGCCGAGCTCCCTGTCATCCAGGACCTCTATATCAGCCGGTGTCAGAGGAAGGCCTGAACGATAGCAACCCAAGTCAGAGACTGTTTACTCTGCTACCGTCCGGTGAACAGTACCAGAGCATCAACACTCGGACCAACATGCTCCGAGACAGCTTCTGTCCCCAAGCCAAAAGACTGCTAAATAGCCATAAGATTGCTAAATACAGTGCATTCAGAAAGATTTCCGACCCCTTGACTTTTTCCACATTTTGTTACGTTACAGCCTTATTCTAAAATTGATTAAATGTTTTTCCCCCTCACTCTACAGACAATACCCCATAATGACAAAGCAAAAACATTTTTTCTCTCACATTTACATAAGTATTTAGACCCTTTACTCAGTACTTTGTTGAAGCATGTTTGGCAGTGATTACAGCCTTGAGTTTTCTTGGGTATCATGCTACAAGCTTGGCACACCTGTATTGGGGGAGTATCTTCCATTCTTCTCTGCAGATCCTCTCAAGCTCTGTCAGGTTGGATGGTGAGAGTCGCTGCACAGCTATTATCAGGTCTCTCCAGAGATGTTACGTCTGGACTGTGGCTGGGCCACTCAAGGATATTCAGAGACTTGTCCCGAAGCCACTCCTGTGTTGTCTTGGCTGTGTGCTTAGGGTTGTTGTCCTATTGGAAGGTTAACCTTCGCCCCAATCTGAGGCCGTGAGCGCTCTGGAGCAGATTTTCATCAAGGATCTCTCTGTACTTTGCTCTGTTCATCTTTCCCTCAATCCTGACTAGTCTCCCAGTCCCTGCCGCTGAAGAACATCCCCACAGCACGATGCTGCCACCACCCTGCTTCACTGTAGGGATGGTGCCAGGTTTCCTCCAGACGTGATGCTTGGCATTCAGGCCAAAGAGTTCAATCTTGGTTTCATCAGACTAGAGAATCTTGTTTCTCATGGTCAGAGTCCTTTAGGTGCCTTTTGGCAAACTCCAAGCGGGCTGTCATGTGGCTTTTACTGAGGAGTGGCTTCCGTCTGGCCACTCTACCATAAAGGCCTGATTGGTGGAGTGCTGCAAAGATGGTTGTCCTTCTGGAAGGTTCTCCCATCTCCACAGTGGAACTCTGGAGCTCTATCAGTGACCATTGGGTTCTTGGTCACCTCCCTAACCAAAGCCCTTCTCCCCCAATTGCGCAGTTTGGCCAGGCGGACAGCTCTAGTAAGAGTCTTGGTGGTTCCAAACTTCTTCTATTTATGAATGATGGAGGCCACTGTGTTCTTGGGGACTTTTAATGCTGAAGACATTTTTTGGTACCCTTCCCCAGATCTGTGCCTTGACACAATCCTGTCTCGGATCTCTACGAACAATCCGTTCGACCTCAAGGCTTGGTTTTTGCTCTGACATGCACTGTCAACTGTGGGACCTTTTAATAGACAGGTGTGTGCCTTTCCAAATCATGTCCAGTCAATTGAATGTACAACAGGTGGACTGCAATCAAGTTGTGGAAACAGCTCAAGGATGATCAATGGAAACAGGATCCACCTCAGCTAGTTTATTGGCTGTGATAGGAGAAAACTGAGGATGGATCAACAACATTGTAGTTACTCCACAATACTAACATAAATGAAAGAGGGAAAAGAAGGATGCATGTACAGAATACAAATATACCAAAACATGCATCCTGTTTGCAACAAGGCACTAAAGTAATACTGCAAAAAATGTGGCAAAGCAATTAAATTATTGTCCTGAATGCAAAGTGGGGCAAATCCAATACAACACCACTCCATATTTTCAGGCATACTGGTAGCTGCATTACGTTATGGGTATGCTTGCAATCGTAAAGGACTGGGGAGTTTTTCAGGATATAGAATAAACGTAGTGGAGCTAATCACAGGCAAAATCCTAGAGGAAAACCTGGTTCAGTCAGCTTTCCATCAGACACTGGGAGATTAATTCACCTTTCAGCAGGACAATAACCTAAAACACAAGGCCAAATCTACACTAGATTTGCTTACCAAGAAGATAGTGAAAGTTCCTGAGTCGCCTAGTTACAGTTTTGAACTTTTATTATCTTCCTTCCTCATGAGGGAGAGAAATTAAAACATATCCTAAAGACATGGGTTTTTGGTAATGGAATTCCAAGGCACAAGGCAATGTTTCTTAAACATATACAGTTGAAGTCGGAAGTTTACATGCACTTAGGTTGATGTCATTAAAACTCGTTTTTCAACCACTCCACATATTTCTTGTTAACAAACTATGGTTTTGGCAAGTCGGTTAGGACATCTACTTTGTGCATGACACATTTATCCAACAATTGTTTTCGGACAGATTATTTCACTTATCATTCACTGTATCACAATTCCAGTGGGTCAGAAGTTTACATACAAGTAAATTTGACTGTGCCCTTAAACAGCTTAGAAAATTCCAGAAATGTATGTCATGGCTTTAGAAGCTTCTGATAGGCTAATTGACATCATTTGAGTCAATTGGAGGTGTGCCTTTGGATGTATTTCAAGGCCTACCTTCAAACTCAGTGCCTCTTTGCTTGACATCATGGGAAAATCTAAATAAATCAGCCAAGACTTCAGAAAAAAAATTGTAGACCCCCACAAGTCTGGTTCATCCTTGGGAGCAATTTCCAAACGCCTGAAGGTACCACGTTGTTACAGATACAGGTATCCTGGGTGTATTTGTTTTTCTCCTTCTGCCCTAGTAACAGGTATCAGTCATCAGTCGCATCAATCTGAAGACACACCTCTTCCTGTTTCCTTTACCTAATCATATCGCCTTTCCCTTGGTTTAAAAACCCAGTCAGTTGTTTTCCCAAGATGGCTCTCTCTCTCTTTTTGGATTTGCTGAAGACCACATATTCTTTCATACACCACAGTTTAGTTTGTTTGTACATACATCTCACATTGTCTGTTATCATGTGAGTATGTACTGCTGTGGTGTATTGCTGTTAGTTTGTTTGTGCGCATACATCTCACATTGTCTGTTATCATGTGAGTATGTACTGCTGTGGTGTATTATTGTTTGTTTGTTGGTGGGAAAAGGGGATAACAAGCCAAGTTGCCCTTGGGCATACATTACCCATAGGAAAACTTTGTCTAAATACCCTAGTTAGAACTGGGCGGACCACCCACTGTATTTTATTGGTTAGTTAGATAGCTGTTCTTTAACCAGTAAGACTAGCTTAGGGTTTTTTGGATATTTATTAGTTCTTTCCTTGGGTCCAGCTCAGCCCCTTTTTCCCACACCCCATTACCATGTGTTTGACAGTAAACCTCAAGTGTTTGACGGTAGGTTTAAGTTGTCTGTGGATTTCTTTTAGTTCTCACTGTTCCTTTTCACTTTTATAATTTGCATGAGATATGTTACGGGTCTCGTTTCCCTCTCCCCTAGATTGCTGGGCAAAAGGGGTTCGTAACACACGTTCATCTGTACAAACAATAGTACGCAAGTATAAACACCATGGGACCACGCAGCCGTCATGGGGCGGCAGGTAGCCTAGTTGTTAGAGCGTTGGACTTGTAACCGGAAGGTTGCAAGGTCGAATCCCTGAGCTGACAAGGTAAAAATCTGTCGTTCTGCCCCTGAACAAGGCAGTTAACCCACTGTTCCCCGGGCGCCAAAGACGTGGATGTCGATTAAGGCAGCCCACTGCACCTCTGATTCAGAGGGGTTGGGTTAAATGCAACTTTTCAGTTGAAGGCATTCAGTTGTACAACTGACTAGGTATCCCCCTTTCCCTTAATGCTCAGGAAGGAGACAAGTGTACTTTGGTGTAATGAACGTACTTTGGTGTGAAAAGTGCAAATCAATCCCAGAACAACAGCAAAGCTGCTGGAGGAAACGGGTACAAAAGTATCTATATTGACATAACCTGAAAAGCCGCTCAGCAAGGAAGAAGCCACTGCTCCAAAACCGCCATAAAATATCCAGACTATGGTTTGCAACTGCACATTGGGACAAAGATCATACTTTTTGGAGAAATATCCTCTGGTCTGATGAAGCAAAGCGAGAACTGTTTGGCAATAATGACCATCGTTATGTTTGGAGTAAAAAGGGGGAGGCTTGCAAGCCGTGAAGCACGGGGGTGGCAGCTGGGGGTGCTTTGCTGCAGGAGGGACTGGTGCACTTCAAAAAATAAATGGCATCATGAGGAAGGGAAATTATGTGGATATATTGAAGCATATATATATCTCAAGACATCAGTCAGGAAGTTAAAGCTTGGTTGCAAATGGGTCTTCCAAATGGACAATGACCCCAAGCATACTTCCAAAGTTGTGGCAAAATGGCTTAAGTACAACAAAGTCAAGGTATTGGAGTGGCCATCACAAAGCCCTGACCTCAATCTTCCTGACAATTTGTGGGCAAAACTGGAAAAAGCGTGTGCGAGCAAGGATCCTACAAACCTGATTCAGTTACACCAGCTCTGTCAGGAGGAATGGGCCAAAATTCACCCAACTTATTGTGGGAAGCTTGTGGAAGGCTCATTGAAATGTTTGCCCCAAGTTAAACAATTTAAAGGCAATGCTACCAAATAATAATTGAATGTATGTAAACTTCTGACCCACTGGGAATGTGATGAAAGAAATAAAAGCTGAATAAAATCATACTCTACTATTATTCTGACATTTCACATTCTTAAAATAAAGTGGTGATCCTAACTGACCTAAGACAGGGAATTTTTACTAGGATTAAATGTCAGGAATTGTGAAAAACTGAGTTTAAATGTATTTGGCTAAGGTGTATGTAAACTTCCGACAGAAAAATGTGACCAACAAGTGTTGATATTAGTTGGCAGGGGTCTTTACTTGTTGGATGTGTATACTTTTTCTGATACATGTTTTCTAAGACCTGTTTTCCATCTGTTTGACCAGAAATCAAAGCCTTAGCTTATTCCACATTTTTAGGATGAAAATGGTTGAAAAATGTACATGCCTTAAATTATTAATAATATAGACACTTAGCTTTCATTTGACACCCAAATTTGACATGCTCCTATGAACTTCACATGTTGGTGCTCATTGGTCATTCTACATGGAAATTAATTGCTACTGATTCATGATCTTTCAAAGAAAAGGTAACAGAATATGATCAACTAAAAGTAAGCAGGCAAACACAAAATGCGTCTGTCAATCATAAAAGCATATGCATCTAACCATGCAAAGAAAATGATACAAGGGGGTAACGGTAGCCAACATTTGAGTAGCATGGCATCTTCATAATTATTGGGATTGACCTTTTGTACATTTTTTCAGTAGGCTGACATCTCATATCATACTATTATGCTTTATGTTCATTTATCTTCAAAATAGATATATTGACTGTTTTATTGTCAAATTAGACTGACTTGAAATGGGATAACATATTGCCTATGTGCATCAATGTTTTTTAAGCACAGTTGAGTATCCTTCAATGCTAAATGTACTGAGCAAAGCCTAATCATTGTCAAGTCTAAACGTTGTATTGCCACTAGATGGCAATGGTTCACCTTTGGGTTGATTTCATGTACTACATTACCGTAATCTTGTATATAGCCGGCTAAATGCATAATTATTGTCAGCATCATTTGAAATGTAAGGATATGAAGTTTTAGATATTTGCAAACAGACCTTCAAATCACATTTGAAGCCCCCATGAAGATACCCTTTTGTTTATCTTATTTTAATTTTGATCTATTAAATGATAATAGCCAAGTTGTTCATATTGCAACACAGAAGTAGGGTCTTCTCGGCTGTTTGCCTATTACATTTGGAGCGCAATTTGTTTGCAATAGAAAAAGACTGCGGAGGTTTGTTTCATTGTACAAAAACACGCTCTTCTATTAGGGATGTAGCGCAAAAAAAAAAAAAAACTGTCACCAAGGGAGACGCGCAGGTCTGTGTACTGTTGTGGATGGTCAAGAGAGCGTGCATAATTTGGAGAGAATTACGCGCGGGTAGACGCCAGATAGGAAAATCTTCAACATCTCAAAAAGGTACATTTCAGGTACTAGCTATATTTTATGTGTTTTAATTTCAATATTGTGGTTTTCAGGATATCCTCAATTTTACTTGACGCTACTGCTCACCACTTTGTGTAGACAACAAGCTGTCAGTTTGTTAGGGCGATAATCTCTTTAAGAAGCAATCTAAGGCGTTGAAAACACGGGAGTATCGGGTACAATGTCAATATAATGTTGTAGGCCTAACTTACTAAAACATACTACACTGAACAAAAATATAAACGCGATATGTAAAGTGTTGGTCGCATGAGCTGAAATAAAAAAAATCCCAGACATGTTCAATATGCACAAGAAGCTTATTTCTCAAATGTTGTGCACAAATTTGATTGCATCCCTGTTAGTGAGCATTTCTCCTTTGCCAAGATAATCCATCCACCTGACAGGTGTGGCATATCAAGAAGCTGATTAAATAGCATTATCATTACACAGGTGCACCTTGTGCTGGGGACATTAAAAGGCCACTTTAAAATGTGCAGTTTTGTAACACAACCCAATGCCACAGATGTCTCATGTTTTGAAGGAGCGTGCAATTGGTTATGCTGACTGCAGGAATGTCCACCAGAGCTGTTGCCAGATCATTTAATGTTAATTTCTCCACCATAAGCTGCCTCTGAAATCGTTTTAGGGAATTTGGCAGTATGTCCAACCTGCCTCACAACTGCAGACCACGTGTTACCATGCCAGCCCAGGACCTACATATCCTACAAATTCTGATTGGTTGGGCCTTGTTCCCCAGTCGGTGGGCCTATGCCCTCCCATGGCTGCACCCCTACCTAGTCATGTGAAATACATAGATTAGGGCCTAATTAATTTCTGGTGACTTATTTCCTTATGATCTGTAACTCATAAAATCTTTGAAATTGTTGCATTTATATTTTTGTTCAGTATACATATACATAATTTAACAGCACAATGACAATAGTAAACCTTACATGGCTTGTAACCAGCAGCTTTTGGCTCCCTGCTTACAGTCAAGTGTTTGAATGAGAGTTTCTATGTGACATTCTTCTCGTTCATTTTCCAATCAGAAGGGAAAATACAATTAAAACAATACATAGAAAATGTAATTACAATTTTTTGTCTTATGACAGATTTTCGGGGGGTATAAAATTATAATGAAACAACGTGTAGCCTATTATTGTTATTATTGGGCACAGTTTATTGGAAGTTAGGCTATGTCACTGTTCAAGTGCTTCTGTGAGTAAGTTTACTAGGTTACAACTATAGCAACAGTTTGTGCATCGGCCCAGCAAGGCTTAGCCTATAGTCTTCAGTGTGTGAAACTAGTCCTAATCCACCTCACACCTGCTAAAGTGTGAGGCTATAAATATGTCACTTGTGTCTCAGGTCATTAGAGTCCATGTGGAGTCTCTAGGAAGCTTGTTGGGACAGTGAGCCAGCCTCACAGGATGCCATTGCAGCAAGTGTAAGGACTAGTAGTCTACCTGGCTTTGTCACAAGCTGCAATAGCTACAACACTCCATAATTGGTTTATTGTATCAGTCAATGAGACGGAGACAGTGGACACTGTGCCTGTCTACTCAACAGACATCTCTGCGTTTACACAAGCAGACTAATTCTGATATTTTATTCACTAATTGGTCTTTTGACGAATCCGATCAGCTCTGAAAAAGATCTGATGTGTTTGGTCAAAAGGCCAATTAGATTGTGTTTACACAGGCAGCCTAATTGTGATCTTTTGCTACTTAATTTGTTCTTTGACCCATCAGACTAGATATTTTTGCACTAATTGGGAAAAAATATCAGAATTGGGCTGCCTGTGTAAGCGCAGCCTTTGACTGGCCAAGGATGATATGACTAGGGTCCTGTGTTTTGCGCAATCATGTGACATAGCAACAGTTTATTCTGAATTTTAAGCCTTATCCAGAAATGAGAATTACACCACAAAATGAAAGCAATTGTCTGAAAAGAATAGGGGACAGTTTAATGAAAATCTATAAATAAAGGTTAAAATCCAGGCATGTTACTTCATTGCGCAAAACACAGGGGCAGGGCTGATGTTGACTAATTGACAGACAAACAGATACGCCTTGATCAGACCAACCGTGTCATTGCGTTTTGGTCTTCTGTGTGGTGCATACGTTGGATATAACCAACATATGCATCAAATTGTATGCATAGACTTGACAGAAATAGTAGCAAAAGATGAATGTTGAACTTTGTTGCATACATATCCAGCAAAAATGTTGGATTACAAATTTAAAAAATACTTTTTTTCACGCAGCATTGATGCAATGACGTTGTCATCTGATCGAGGCGATAGTGGTCATGAAGCCTTCGTGACAATTGTAGAGGGAGTCATAGACATTGTATACAATGCTGAAATGGCTTATACTACTCAACAAAAATATAAATGCTACGTGCAACAATTTCAAAGATTTTTACAGAGTTACAGTTCATATAAGTAAGTCAGTCAATTTAAATAAAAAAATTGGGCCTTAATCTATGGATTTCACATGACTGGGAATACAGATATGCATCTGTTGGTCACAGTTACCTGAGGGGTGTAACCGGTGTGAAATGGCTAGTTAGTTAGCGGGGTGTGCGCTAACAGCATTTCAATCGGTGATGTCACTCACTCTGAGACCTTGAAGTAGTTGTACCCCTTGCTCTGCAAGGGCCGCGGCTTTTGTGGCACGATGGGTAACTGCTGTGAGGGTGGCTGTCGTCTATGTGTGCAGAGGGTCCCTGGTTTGAGCCCAGGTAGGGGCGAGGAGAGGGAAGGAAGCTATACTGTTACAGGGGCATGGATCAGTAATCTGGTGTGACCACCATGCAGCGCGACAGTTGATCAGGCATACAGTTGATCAGGCTGCTGATTGTGGAATGTTGCCTCTTCAATGGCTGTGCAAAGTTGCTGGAAATTTGCGGGAACTAGAACTGTCATACATGTCGATCGAGAGCATCCCAAATACAGTGCATTCGGAAAGTATTCAGACCCCTTCTCTTAAACAGGTTTTTAGAAAATTTTGCAAATGTATTAAAAATAAACATCTTATTTACATAAGTATTCAGACCTTTTGCTATGAGACTCGAAATTGAGTTCCGGTGCATTCTGTTTCCGTTGATCATCCTTGAGCTGTTTCTACAACTTGATTGGTGTCTCAATTGATTGCACATGATTTGGAAAGGCACACACCTGTCTATATAAGGTCCCACAGTTGACAGTGCATGTCAGAGCAAAAACCAAGCCATGAGGTTGAAGGAATTGTCCATAGTGATCCGTGTCGAGGCACAGATCTGGGGAAGGGTACCAAAACATTTCTGCAGCATTGGCGGTCCCCAAGAACACAGTGGCCTCCATCATTCTTAAATGGAAGAAGTTTGGAATCACCAAGACTCTTCCTAGAGCTTGCTGTCTGGCCAAACTGAGCAGGGAGTAGGGCCTTGGTCAGGGAGGTGACCAAGAACCCAATGGTCACTCTGACAGAGCTCTAGACAGAGTTCCTCTGTGGAGATGGGAGAACCTTCCAGAAGGACAACCATCTCTGCAGCACTCCACCAATCAGGCCTTTATGGTAGAGTGGCCAGACGGAAGCCACTCCTCAGTAAAAGCCACATGACAGCCCGCTTGGAGTTTGCCAAAAGGCACCTAAAGGACTCTGACCATGTGAAATAAGATTCTCTGGTCTGATGAAACCAAGATTGAACTCTTTGGCCTGAATGCCAAGCGTCACGTCTGGAGGAAACCTGGCACCATCCCTACGGTGAAGCATGGTGGTGGCAGCATCGTGCTGTGGGGATGTTCTTCAGCGGCAGGGACTGGGAGACTAGTCAGGATCGAGGGAAAGATGAACGAAGCAAAGTACAGAGAGATCCTTGATGAAAACCTGCCCTAGAGTGCTCAGGACCTCCAGATTCGGGCGAAGGTTTACCTTCCAATAGGACAACGACACTAAGCACACAGACAAGACAACGCAGGAGTGACTTCGGGACAAGTCTCTGAATGTCCTTGAGTGGCTCAGCCAGAGCCCGGACTTGAACCTGATCTAACATCTCTGGAGAGACCTCAAAATAGCTGTGGAAAAAGTCAAGTGGTCTGAATACTTTCCGAATGCACTGTATGCTCAATGGGTGACCTGTCTGGTGAGTTTGCAGGCCATGGAAGAACTAGGACATTTCAGCTTCCAGGAATTGTGTACAGTTCCTTGTGACATGGGGTGTGCTCTATCATGCCGAAACATGAGGTGATGGCTGTGGATTCTCTGCGCATTCAAATTGCCATCGTTAAAATACAATTGTGTTCGTGGTCCGTAGCTTATTACTGCCCATACCATCACCCCACCGTCACCATGGAGGGCACTTTTTTCACAACGTTGACATCAGCAAACCACTCGCCCACACGATGCCATACACGTGGTCTGCGATTGTGAGGCAGGTTGGACGTACTGCCAGATTCTCTAAAACAACATTGGAGGCAGCTTATGGTGGAGAAATTAACATTCAAATATCTGGCAACAGCTCTGGTGGACATTCTTGCAGTCAACATAACCAATTGCACGCTCCTTCAAAACATGAGACATCTGTGGCATTGGGTTGTGTTACAAAACTGCACATTTTAAAGTGGCTTTTTATAAACCCTAGCACAAGGTGCACCTGTGTAATGATATTGCTGTTTAATCAGCTTCTTGATATGCCACACCTGTTAGGTGGATGGATTATCTTGGTAAAGGAGAAATGCTCACTCACAGGGATGTGAACAAATTTATGCACAACATCTGAGAGAGAGGTTTTTGTGCGTATGGAAAATGTCTGGGACCTTTAATTTCAGCTCATGAAACATGGGACCAACACTTTACATGTTGTATTTATATTTTTGTTCATTAAAATTTGTGAATATGCTGGTACTTTTTTGTTACAAATTCCATCACACAACTTGATCCCACCGCTGCCACCAACATACCAATTTAAATCACAATTTATGCCACGCTGTCAATCTGTGATGGATAGGACAGACCAGATAATAGCCTGGTGTGGTCATTATTTTTACACTTGGAGGCCACAACACTTGAAGTATTGATTCCCAGGCAGAGTGAATGCAAGACTACAGCATAAATCCTAGTTAAATACCACTACTGTATGTATCATTGTACTGAATGTCATGACTATGTAAAGTAAGAGGTCATAAGTCAACATCATTGTTATGTTGCTCCTTCTAACAGAAGGGGTTGATTTTAACGGGTGAACACATGTATAGGTTAATGGGGTCATGGTTATGTTTAGGCTTCTCTGCTCTTGCAGCTGGAGTGGCCAAGGCTACAGTAGGTCAATGGTCTTAGTCCAGTAGGCCATGCTATAGTATAAAGCAGACCATCTTCAGCACTTGATCACTTCCATTAATGGATTTGAAAGGAAACTGCTGGAAGAAATATAGTGTGGAAACCCCATCTAGCTACAACAGTCCAATTATTTTAAATGTGTGGGGAAGAGTGCAGGAGTGCACACTCCAGGAGAAAGGTAGATGAGTAGGAGATTCTTATCTTAAAGAAAGCTCCCACTTCTGAACTACTTCTCCCCTTCATTGGGGCATCCAATTTAGGCATTAAACACTCTCTAAGTCAAAGTCAACACTCAAGGCCATAACTCCAGTTCCTATGGCGGAAATACACTATGCTGTATCAACAAAAACAAAAAACGGATTGCAACTTGCAAAACATGCAGGAAGAAAAGTAGTCGATCGCTATGGGGGTCTTTCTTATGGCTACCCATGTATTTCCATGGAAATATAAAGTTTATTTGGAAAGTAATACATCTATTTTTAAAAGCATTCATGATTTGCGTAAATGTAATATACTATTACTCTTGTTAAAAACATGAAATGGTATTACATTTGGTGAAGAGCACATTATGACTTGTTTGGGACTTGACTTGATACTTGACGATCTTGACTTGAGACTTGACTCGGACTTGCCTGTCTTGACTTAGGACTTGAGTGCTAACACTTGAGACTTACTTGTTACTTGTAAAACAATGACTTGGTCCCACCTCTGTTAATCCCTCAAGTCTGAGTCCCAAGTGTCCATATTGGACAGGGCCTTACTTCTGTGAGCATGGCATGGGTCAGCATAAAACACAGGCTTATCCAGTCACAATCCTGTTCCCTTTGTGAAACACTCCCAGCGGGTGACAGTGGTGGTGAGGTTACCATTGTGCCACTCAGACCAGACAAGTGACTTTTACAAGGTGCAAAAGGTCAGGTCTTGTTAATTGTGTTGAGGTGGGCCAGTTTACTTTAACTAATTAAATTACAGTATACAGTGCCTAAACCAACCCTGTTAAGAAGTGATCTTAGTTTGGATACAGACAGTGCCAGTCAGACCTGGGTCAATTGTTTTTTTGGTTTTTTCAGTTACTTTAGTTGCGCTTGGTTTAACTCACCTGGTGTCAGTGGCGTGTCGGCTGGGGAGGGTTTGCACTTTTAGCACTATCCCATGGGTACTATTGTGCCGGGCAAGCCAAATCAGGCACACCTAAAGTATTGTACACACCTACGGAAAGACAACATAATTTAGACCCAAATATGATGCCAGTTCTTGTTATTTGCATCTTGTCAGCCATGGAATATTTTGAGCATAGGGGCCAAATCGTCAACATAAAATATTGCCATGTATGTATCTTACTTGTGCACACTTACATTTACATACTTACATTGAAAAGATGGGTCTAGACGCACAAAAGTCGTTATTTGGTCTGATTGTGTTCAGATCTGGCTGACCACTTCAGGAGGTGGTCAGGGATGCATTGTGTGTGGATTTCTCCTCAGTCTGGATGCAATCAGGCTACCGAAAGCACATATAGTGGACAATGTCATTGGTGGAATAGGCTAAATAAACTCAGCAAAAAAAGAAACGTCCTCTCACTGTCAACTGCGTTTATTTTCAGCAAACTTGTGTAAATATTTGTATGAACATAAGATTCAACAACTGAGTCACATGTCTGTGGAACTTGTTCAGTTTATGTCTAACAGAAATTGAATAATGTGTCCCTGAAGGGGGGGTGGGGTTAAAATCAAAAGTAACATTCAGTATCTGGTGTGGCCACCAGCTGCATTAAGTACTGCAGTGTATCTCCTCCTCATGGGCTGCACCAGATTTGAAAGTTCGAGAAGTTACCCCACTCTTCCACCATGGCACCTGCAAGTTCCCGGAAATTTCTGGGGGGAATGGCCCTAGCCCTCACCCTCTGATAAAACAGGTCCTAGACGTGCTCAATGGGATTGAGATCTGGGCTCTTCGCTGGCCGTGGCAGAACACACACAGAACGAGCAGTTTGGCTGGTGACATTGTCATGCTGGAGGGTCATGTCAGGATGAGCCTGCAGGAAGGGTACCACATGAGGGATGAGGATGTCTTCCCTGTAACGCACAACGTTGAGATTGCCTGCAATGACAACAAGCTCAGTCCGATGATGCTGTGACACACTGCCCCAGACCATGACGGACCCTCCACCTCCAAATCGATCCTGCTCCAGAGTACAGGCCTCGGTGTAACGCTCATTCCTTCGACAATAAACGCAAATCCGACCAGGTGAGGACCTACCTTACAACAGGCCTACAAGCCCTCAGTCCAGCCTCTCTCAGCCTATTGCGGACAGTCTGAGCACTGATGGAGGGATTGTGCGTTCCTGGTGTAACTCGGGCAGTTGTTGTTGCTATCCTGTACCTGTCCCGCAGGTGTGATGTTCGGATGTATTGATCCTGTGCAGGTGTTGTTACACGTGGTCTGCCACTGCGAGGACGATCAGCTGTCTGTCCTGTCTCTCTGTAGCGCTGTCTGAGGCGTCTCACAGTATGTACATCGCAATTTATTTCCCTGGCCACATCTGCAGTCCTCATGCCTCCTTGCAACATGACTAAGGCACGTTCACGCAGATGAGCAGGGACCCTGGGCATCTTTCTTTTGGTGTTTTTCAGTACAAGGCCTCTTTTTAGTGTCCTAAGTTTTCATAACTGTGACCTTAATTGCCTACCGTCTGTAAACTGTTAGTGTCTTAATGACTGTTCCACACGTGCATGTTCATTAATTGTTTATGACTCATTCAACAAGCATGGGAAACAGTGTTTAAACCCTTTACAATGAAGATCTGTGAAGTTATTTGGATTTTTACGAATTATCTTTGAAAGACAGGGTTCTGAAAAAGGGATGTTCCTTTTTTTGCTGAGTATATAATGATAACAAAATAACCACAACTACTGATGGAAGTAGCTAACTACTGTAGTTGAGTAGCCAGCTAACCTTTGTAGGAAACATGTTCCTAGCATGTGAGGAATGTGTTTGCTGGCCTCATAAATGCTAGCCAGCTGGCGAATATTTAGAAAAATATTGTTTTGTTTGGCAAGAGTTATGCTAACCTGTTGCGATCCCTTTTAGTATTGCTTGCTGGCTAGCTACAGTAGTTAGCTACTGTCATCAGTTGTTGTCTTATTATCATATTTTGCCTATTCCACCATTTGTAGAATCCATACTGGCATTTGAATATAGGAATCCAGACACACTGTGGACACGGTAGACACATTTTAAATGTAGGTATAGATGCATGATGCATTCGGAATTACGCAATCAGAACGCTATGATCAGAATACTAAATCTGCATGAACTGTCAAGTCTAGACACGGCCTTAAAGCTCTACATCCACACGTCATGTCACATTTAGACAAGTTTAGGGTATTCATATTTTGGGAAATTAAAAACAGGCTGATTAAGATGCGTACAATTGGACCACTCAGTGATACTGTACTGGATGTTCATGCAACATAGTCATATCAAATATTTTGAGTAATCCGTTGTGTGCGTGTGTACAGTACATGTATTTATGTTTGGGAAACAGATCTACGCACCAGGTAGTGACAGTAAGAAGGGGAATAGTTCAGGCAGTGAAGATTTCTCCACTCAGTGAAATTCAACTTTTAATCCAGGTCCTGACCTGTCATTTGCCTGCTTGCCTGTCTGCCTATGTAACAGTCTTTCCCCTCCAGTGACCTTGTGTAACACTACAATATGTAAAACCCAAGACTGTTAATCCCTCTCATATGTCTCCCTCTCACACCATTTCCACAAAAAAAATCTGGGAAGGAGGATCAATTTCCGTTCTCCTTAGAAAAATTATCTCTGCCTGGATCATTTGATTCTGCTGTTTTAAGTTAGTACTGATGTATTTTTACCAATGTATATTGTTTACTCTCTGCTCACTCCCTTTTTCTCTACTACAGAGTCTCTGTTGAATATAGCTGTGGAATGGATCTACAGCCAGTAGAAAGGTGATGCGGGTAGAACACCCTATTGGAAAGCGACTGTCACCTTTGCCTGTAGGTGTTCAAAGCTAACACCATGCCATAAGGAACTGTGTGCTACCACCATTTTACTGTGGGCTGGAACTATTCTTTTGGGCTGGAAAGAGGACCCTCTCCACTTTCAACATGCTGATAGCTAACAATAGCATTTTCAGAGAGCTCTTCCAATGTCTCTGGCCGATAGCAGGCCACAGAGCTCCCCAGTCAGTGGAATAGTCCTTAATTAGGAACAATAAACGCAGTGCACCTGCTCTACGTAAACACATATATTGGACACATCAGGCTGCCGTGCAGAAGCTCAAGCCGGCAGCTGGCACCTCTGCATGTGTGCACCTGTGTCTGTATAGTTAGTGTGTATGTTTGTGTCTGTGTGTGTGTGTGAGTGTGCGTCACCTTGGATCCTCCTTGGAGCCGCACACAGCCCGGGCGCCCAGCCTTCGGCCCGGAGATGCTGCAGACCAACAACTACTCCCTGGTGCTGCTGATCCAGCTGAGCCTGTTGACCTTTGACCTGTTCGTCAACTCCTTCAGCGAGCTGCTAAGGGCAGCGCCCGTCGTCCAGCTGGTGCTCTTCATGTAAGACGCGGGGAAGGATGGGAGAGCCAGGGGGTAGACTGATGCAAATTTAATTATTTACGGGTGGGAGAAAAAGGTTATTGACACAATGTAAAAAGCAGTGTTTCTCAACTCTGGTCCCTCAGCACAGTGTGTGCGTGTGTTCATTTGTGTGTCTTCATTCGTTTAACTTAACTGTAACTAAATGGAAGCTTCTCTCTCTCTCAGTATCCAGGACATAGCCATCCTGTTTAACCTGATCATCATTCTGCTGATGCTGTTCAACACCTACGTGTTCCAGGTGGGCCTGGTGTCCTTGCTGCTGGAGCGCTTCAGGGCCCTGCTGCTGCTCTCTGCCCTCTACCTGACCCTCAGCATCTCCCTACACTCCTGGATCATGGTACGCTGTGTATGTATGTGTGTCAATTAAAATCTAAGGTTATTCGTCACATACACAGTTTACAGCAGGTATGAAAGGTGCAACAAAATGCTTATGTGCTAGCTCCATCAACAATGCAGTACATTAGTCAATATCAACAACAAAAAGTCAAGTCAAAATAACAAGAGAGGTAGTACTCATAGCGTAACACCCCGTATTATCGGCATATTCAACAGCGTTTAAGAAATATATTACCTTCAACAGTGTTATCTTGTGATCAAGCCATCAATGTTTTGTGATTGTTGGTGTTGTAAAAATGTTAGCTAACGGGTTAGCAATTAGCATGCGCCCTCCTGTAGACTCTTAAAAATGGTTCTTCATCAACATCTCCTTCAGTGTTGTAACCAAATAATGTAATATAAATGAGTATGAATAATTTGGGTAAAACGTTGGATATTAAATGATGTGTGGTCTCGTGCAGTAGAATTTTACAATATACAGCGTGTGTGTGTGTGTGTATACATGCATACATACAGTTGAAGTCGGACGTTAACATACAACTTAGCCAAATACATTTAAACTCAGTTTTTCACAATTCCTGACATTTAATCCTAGTAAAAATTCCCTGTCTTAAGTCAGTTAGGATCACCACTTTATTTTAAAAATGTGAAATGTCAGAATAATAGTAGAGTATGATTTTATTCAGCTTTTATTTCTTTCATCACATTCCCAGTGGGTCAGAAGTTTACATACACTCAATTAGTATTTGGTAGCATTGCCTTTAAATTGTTTAACTTGGGTCAAATGTTTCAGGTAGCCTTCCACAAGCTTCCCACAATAAGTTGGGTGAATTTTGGCCCATTCCTCCTGACAAAGCTGGTGTAACTGAGTCAGGTTTTTAGGCCTCCTTGCTTGCACACACCTTTACAGTTCTGTCCACACATTTTCTATAGGATTGAAGTCAGGGCTTTGTGATGGCCACTCCAATACCTTGACTTTGTTGTCCTTAAGCCATTTTGCCACAACTTTGGAAGTATGCTTGGGGTCATTGTCCATTTGAAAGACCCATTTGCGACCAAGCTTTAACTTCCTGACTGATGTCTTGAGATGTTGCTTTAATATAGCCACATAATTTTCCTTCCTCATAATGCCATCTATTTTGTGAAGTGCACCAGTCCCTCGTGCAGCAAAGTACCCCCACAACATGATGCTGCCACCCCCGTGCTTCACGGTTGGGTTGGTGCTCTTAGGCTTGCAAGCCTCCCCTTTTTCCTCCAAACATAATGGTCATTATGGCCAAACAGTTCTATTTTTGTTTCATCAGACCAGAGGACATTTCTCCAAAAAGTACGATCTTGGTCCCAGTGTGCAGTTGCAAACCGTAGTCTGGCTTTTTTATGGCAGTTTTGGAGCAGTGGCTTCTTCCTTGCTGAGCGGCCTTTCAGGTTTATGTCGATATAGGCCTTGTTTTACTGTGGATATAGATAGTTTTGTAACTGTTTCCTCCAGCATCTTCACAAGGTCCTTTGCTGTTGTTCTGGGATTGATTTGCACTTTTCTCACCAAAGTACGTTCATCTCTAGGAGACAGAACGCGTCTCCTTCCTGAGTGGTATGACGGCTGCATGGTAAAATGGTGTTTATACTTGCGTACTATTGTTTGTACAGATGAACGTGGTGCCTTCAGGCGTTTGGAAATTGCTCCCAAGGATGAACCAGATTTGTGGAGGTCTACAGTTTTTTTCTGAGGTCTTGGCTGATTTCTTTTGATTTTCCCATGATGTCAAGCAAAGAGGCACTGAGTTTGATGTAGGCCTTGAAATACATCCACAGGTACACCTCCAATTGACTCAAATGATGTCAATTAGCCTATCAGAAGCTTCTAAAGCCATCACATACATTTCTGGAAATTTCCAAGCTGTTTAAAGGCACAGTCAACTTAGTGTACGTACATTTCTGACCCACTGGAATTGTGATACAGTGAAATAATCTGTCTGTAAACAATTGTTGGAAAAATGACTTGTCATGCACAAAGTAGATGTCCTAACAGACTTGCCAAAACTATAGTTTGTTAACAAGAAATTTGTGGAGTGGTTGAAAAACGAGTTTTAATGACTCCAACCTAAGTGTATGTAAACTTCAGACTTCAACTATGTATGTATAGCTAGAAGGGTGTCTTTAGTCGCAAAACGTACTGTTATTTTCCAGTCTATTTAAATGTTGAGCTCGAGGTGATTTAATCCTCCATCCGCTAGAGTGTCTGAAGTTAAGGGGTGTCCGATGTTGGGGGAAAATTAGGAAGTAGTAATGGACTGTTTTTACACTGCATTTACAAATATAAAGTGGGCAGGTAGGAACTTGGTCTGTCAGTGGAATAAATAGTATTTAATAGAACAGCAGCGTTGACTGTGTGTAACACTCGCACTTGACCCCCCCCTCCCCACTAGCACCGACTTTGTGATTAGCTACTTTATTGAGGAAAAATTTACTATGAGATATGTGATTGTCCCACCATCACTAACTGTAAGTCACTCTGGATAAGAGCGTCTGCTAAGTGACTCAAATGTAAAGTGTGTGTGGGTGCTTGTGTGTGTTTATGAATGTGTATGTTTTTGTGCAATGGTTGGATGTGTGGGTAGTCGGTGCAAATAATCTCTGAGGTGAAAATAGTCTAAGGTGCAGGTAGACAGCTGGGGTTAGCTGTTCAGCAGTCTGATAGCCTGGTGGTAGTAGTTGTCTCAGAGCCTGTTGTTCTGAGACCCGATGCTCCGATACTGCTTGCCAGGTGGTAAGAGTGAACAGTTCGTGGCTCAGTTGACTAGAGTCCTTGTAGAACTTAACGGCCTGCCTTTGTGTGTGTTAGTGAGAGAGATAATGTAGCTTACGCACTTTCTGACACATGCACGTCCATGTATATACTGCATGTGCGGAAATATGTGTGAAGCCTGCGTGTGTGAGTGTGTGTCTTGTGTATTTTCATGGGGATAGTTCTGATTTCTAGTTATTATAAAAATGTGTGTGAAGGTATAGGATCTGTTCATAGCCTGGCGATCAACATTAAGTGAATTTGAGGTTTTGAGAGAAGTACTGTAGAGGAACTGATCTTTCTTACAGGCAATTGGGGATTTAGCCTGGGCTGTGATGTTCAGGAAACTCCCTGACAACCCACTATGACTAAGCTTTTGTCATAGGTGGATTCACTCCTAGCCACAAATAAAATGAGAGTATACTTTATTAATCCACAGGGGTAAATTACATTTGCCACTAACCTGATATGTGTGAAAGATATCTTACTTTGTGGCTATGGAATTTCAAGTTTTCTGTAGGCCTCAGAATTGTTTATTACATGTGTATTATCATTTACTATCAATTTATGGTTTAATATGTTTTATTGAAAGAATGCTATCCCTCAAACTGAATGATGCATTGGGTTATGTCTGTCTCTGCAGAATCTACGTTGGCTAAAATCAAACCGCTATGTGTGGACTGATGGTCTCCAAGTGCTTTTTGTCTTCCAAAGAATAGGTGAGGCTGTCTTTGGTCACACACTTACTGAAACACATTTTAGGAAACCTTTTAGGCCTGAAACGCAATCCATCCTGTGTGCCTTCATTAAATCAAATAAGTTGGAGATCAGTGCTACATGGTAAATACTTTTTGAAGGTGTGTAGTACACACACAGCTCTCACACGCTTTATTTGTATAGCGTAGTAGGTAGGTACCAAGTTGACCCTTGAGGGCCATATGGATCTGATTTGTCATTCCCTTTATCTGCTAATTGGTTAAGAGGATGTATAGTTTGTTTGTTGTCTTTTCTGTTTCAAAACCAAATTACTTCAGTCTTTCATTGGTGATGTGTGTTTGTGTGCAGCGTCCGTGTTGTACTACTACTTCTACAAGCGCACCACAGAGTACCTGGGTGACCCTCGGCTCTATGAAGACTCGCCTTGGCTCAGAGACGCCTTTGCCAATGCCAGAGCCCGCCAGTGAGCAAAGCGCAGTGTGTGGAGATTAAACTGGAATGGACAGATCCAAAATTGATCCCTCCATTTCCCCCAGACACAGAGAGACACTGCTACGTGCAGAGCTGAAATAGACGCTACAGTGCACAGGCATGGGCTTATATGGAGGGAAGAACCAGAGGGAAGACCTCTGTGCTGTATCAGACATGGGTAAACTTTAACAAGAAGGGTGAAAAATGAGATTATGCTTGGATACAGCAAGCCACTTTGCAGGGCAAGCCAGATGTACTGTAAGAGGCAAACTGGTTTAGGGCCTTGATTAATGGACAGAATGTTATACCAAGATGGCTGTGATGATAAAATTTGAGAACTCATAGTTTGATGTGACATTGACACAACAAGTTATTTAAAAAACATTCACACGTTGTAACCTTGACTGAGTTTGTCTGTGTCATTTAGCTATCAATGTAATTATTATCTTTGTTGTTTTTTATGTAGGATGATTTGAGAGTTTGTGACAGATTTTTTTGTCAAGATGACTGGAAAGAAAAACAATGTTTTATGTGTTTAAAATGCTTACTTTTTTCCTGCTTTTTGTACAAATGTATTAAACAAAACCCAGACAATGCATACACTGATACACCCTGTCTGTGCTCAGTATCCCTTTCAGGAAATACTTCCAATGTTAATCCTATATCACATACATGCACTCAGCATAAGCACACATTTATGTGACACATCAATTTACGTCACAAGCTCTCGGCATTGTGAATGAGATTACCTTTTTGTTATGACCCTATGCAGTCATTGCATAGACCTAAACCCACTGGATTTACACATGGAAAAAGACAAACCGTTAGACAGTCACATGCAAAATCTCCCAAAACAATTTGGGTGAAAAGAATGTATGCTGTGCAGATACAGTATGTCTCAGAATAGGGGACTAAAGACCCATGTCAGAGTCTATATATTACTGACGGTAAAACTGGATGTGTCAGTCATTTTATCACCACATCTCTCCTAACCCACCCCATAAATAGTGCTCTACAGTAAATATATACACCATACGCATGCTTGCTTTCAACGAGCCACAGATGGGGATCTATTCTTATACCTGGGATTAATTGGGGATTGAGTCTTTAGCCCACAGGCCAGTGTTTTTGACAGCAGTGATGTCACTGCAAGCCCTGTGTTTATGAAGGTGTCAGCAAGGATGGTGGATAAACCAAGATGTCTTACTCAGGCAGTTTACCATTGGGGAAAAAATGATAAAGATTCCTGTCTGTGTAAGTGGGCGTTCCCTCTCTTGCGTCAACATGCTTTCTTTCGTGAGGCCAATGGCTCTGGTCTACTTATTGTCCCCTCCCCATATGCCCTTACTAGAAATACACTTTTCTGGGTCACCCCATCCGCAGGGCAGGGGCAATAAGTAGACCAGAGTGGCCCTGTCCTGGTGTCAGTCTTATGCTAACCTAACGCATGCAGTACTAGAATGCCCATTATCGATTTTGATTGATACAGTAAGTGGATTAAATGTCTCTTACAGGGGCATTTTGCTTGATCAACCATGAGAAACAATGCCATGGCTCTGAAAGATCTCTTGTCCTCTTCATCAGTCACTTGGCTTTCTGCTGCTGAGGTCGACAATTTAAAACACTGATGAGCAAAGCATTGCAACACACAGTATTTCATGTGAAAAAACTTCATATTACAGAAGGGTAAACCAAATAATAGAAGTTATGGCACTCTCTTCTTTGCAATGCAGATGGACAATGCACCATCTTATAAAAATACATGCACAAACAACGACAAATCGACTTCCGAGCCACATGGGGCGCTGTGGAAGTAAATATTTATCTAGAGTTTTTAGCAATCCACTTCCGCTTGTTTTTTTTTATTATTTATATCCATGGTTTCAACACTTGAGAAGAACTGATACAATTTCGCTGGTGTTCTTATTCTGTCTTTGAACGCCATGTCTTATAATTACGTGGTAACAGCGCAGAAACCGACGGCAGTCAATGCCTGCATCACCGGTAATTATCGTTATTCTTGTTAGCTCGCGCACCACCATGTCGTAACTACCTCATCCACTAGCATGCTGAGCTCCCGCGCGAGAAGCCGAGCTACAGGCACCTGCAGGCCCCTTGACATTGTTTCGCCAGCAAGTTGATCAAGTCCATTGATAAAGGCTTTGTTCAATGTTCATTAACCATGCACAGTATGGGACATGTGGTTTCGCTCAACTGATATCAAATAGCTAGCTATCAGTTGTCAATCAAGTGAACACGAAATGGCACGAGCCAGTGTGTGCTCCTGCGCAGCCAGGCTGTTTGGAAGCTAATGCTAGCTATCTTCAGCTGTCTGATGTCAATTTGTTTGCTAGCTAATGTCAGTCAATTGGATTACTATTACCTTCTTGTTTATCAAGGATCTCAGACAGGTTTGGAGCTTCGCTGTTGCTAAATTACACAGGTAGCAGGCAGGCCACTGCAGTGCCATTCAATATGTCCACCTAAATAATAAATTGGCAAACTTGTAACGTTACTGTCATGGACAGTCTGCATCGTTACGAATGTATGGAAATTTACTTGGCCTTTAACTGCCTGCATGTCTTTGATTGCCAATATGTTGGCGATAGCTAGCAAACTATTAAATGTATTACTTTTTAGGTTAAAATCACGTGTGATTTAAAAATAACATAATTTAAGGCATTTTGACACTGACTAACAAATCCCATATTAATTTTAAAACCACACTGCAGTGTTGTCACCTTAGTGCATCTTTTGTGAGTAAAAATGATCTGCTTAGCTAGAAAAGTATGCCAGTTGTATTGCTATTAGATAGATAGAAAAACAAATACTTGAACTCCAGAAATGTGCATTTTCAAAATACAGGAAGGAGATTGGGAAAGAAAAAAAAACTTGCCTAGACTTGTCTAGTTAAATAAAAAATTCCAATCTGCTAGTCATACAGAAAGCTGGAAGGCACTCCAATAACTACTAATTTAGCTATTAGAAAAAGTTAGTCTGACTGACTAGACCACCCTCTCTTCCCCAGGCCACTTTACTTCTGCGGAGGACCTGAATCTGCTCATAGCCAAAAACACACGCCTGGAGATCTATGTGGTCACAGCGGAAGGGCTCCGGCCCGACAAAGAGGTGGGCATGTACGGCAAGATTGCTGTCATGGAGCTCTTCAGGCCAAAGGTGAGTCTTCTACGACCTGTATGTTTGTGTGTGCATGTTAGTCATTTCAAAGCTGGGTCAGTTTCAGTAGAGAGAAAACATTTTGAAACAAGGAGATACTGCCTGAACTTTTATTCATTTATTTTATTTAACCTTTATTTAACTAGGCATGTCAGTTAAGAAAAAAATCTTATTTACAATGACGACCTACACCAATCTTGTGATACAGTCTGGATTCGAACCAGGGTGTCTGTAGTGACGCCTCAAGCGCTGAGATGCAGTGTCTTAGACCACTGCGCCACTCGGGGTTCAAATAAGAACACAGAATTATGTTTTACATTGCAAAAGGTTCCTCTACGGTGTTCCCTTCTTAACCCAGGTTTCTTTCTGTAACTGCCATACAAGTTGTAAACTTCTGCCGATGCCGAACTTGAATGTGGACATGTGTTTTCACTGGCTTCAATGGAGAGGAACCTTTTGTCTGTTTTGACTGCAGGGCGAAAGCAAGGATCTGCTGTTCATTCTCACAGCCAAATACAACGCTTGCATCCTGGAGTACAAACAGAACGGGGAGAGCATCGACATCATCACCCGCGCCCACGGCAACGTGCAGGTAGGATAAAAATAAATATGCGCACAGCCAGTGTCTTTGAGCTGTTGCTGGAGATCAAGGTATATGTTCTGCAAAACTGTAACAGGAATACTGCAGACTGAAACAAAAGGATGCCGTGAAACTCCTCTTAACTTGACCAACATATTTATTTCTGCATAGGACCGCATCGGGCGTCCCTCGGAGACAGGCATCATTGGCATTGTAGACCCTGAGTGCCGCATGATCGGCCTGCGGCTGTACGACGGCCTATTCAAGGTGATCCCGTTGGACCGGGAGAACCGAGAACTCAAGGCCTTCAACATCCGCCTGGAGGAGCTGCAGGTCATCGACGTCCACTTCCTGTACGGCTGTCAGGCGCCCACAGTCTGCTTCATCTATCAGGTAGGGAGGGGAGTAGGTAAAATAGGGTGGGGGAGGGACGGGTAGGAAGTGGTGGATGAGAGGGGTACAATGTTGGAGTGGTTGTGTCTATGCATTTATATGGGTGTGTTTTGAGGGGGTGGTTGGGGAGGAGTTGAGAAAATGCAAGAGTAGGAATATGATGCTGTTTGAAAGAATATTGGGGAGTCAGAGGGCATGTGTATATGAGACAGTAGTGCATGTCCGGGTGAAATGGGGAATGTGTGCTTTAGTTAACAGACATGTTGCGTGAATATCTGCGAGTGTGTCAGTCTGATTTGTTTTTGTGTGCTGTAGGACCCTCAGGGACGGCATGTGAAAACCTATGAGGTGTCGCTGAGGGAGAAGGAGTTCAACAAGGGGCCGTGGAAACAGGAGAACGTGGAGGCTGAGGCTTCTATGGTTATCCCAGGTGAGGAGAGAATGTCCAGGCCGGGTTAGACAATGATTGTCGGAGCCCTGGTCCAATCCTCACGACATTTACTTTATTCTGATGTTCAAAACTCTTAGATTAGTGTTTAAAGCTAATTTCAACTGGAACTGCAGCGCCCAAGGGTCCTCTTCTACTTTTTCTACATCTTCTTATAGCGTATTTGAATGTGATTCCCTTGTTGGTTGATTTACGTGGTGGTTTATGTATTTGTCTCTCTATTTCAGTCCCAGAACCATTTGGAGGCGCTATAATCATTGGACAAGAATCCATCACCTACCACAACGGGGATAAATACTTGGCTATTGCGCCTCCCACCATCAAGGTAAGATCAACCTAAATCAACACAATGCAGAGGCTTTCAACTGTTTTCCAGCATCATGCAGCATGATAGCAATGATGAATTGGATATAGAGTGCTGCACTTCTCTAGATGCTCAAAGCACTTTACATAGAACAGAGGGAAACTCCCCTCATACACCACCTCTGCCCCCCACAGCAAAGCACCATCGTATGTCACAACCGAGTGGACCCCAATGGCTCGCGCTACCTGCTGGGGGACATGGAGGGCCGCCTGTTTATGCTGCTGCTGGAGAAGGAGGAGCTGATGGACGGGGCCGTGGTACTCAAGGACCTCCGCGTCGAGCTGCTCGGGGAGGTATGTGTTGTAGGCCTACTGTCTCCCTCTCTTGTGATCACTGTGTTTTTGGTTGTTTTCTCTTTTGTGTGGTCTCATTTTATCTCGACTTCTATTTTTGTTCTTTTTATCTGTCCCTTTCTCCATAGAAAGCTTTCTCTCTTGCTCTCTCTGATGTCTCTCTTGCTTTTTCTGTCTCCCTATGATCTCTTCTTTTTATTTGGCTCAGTCGTCTCATATCTTGCTTTCAATGATGTCCCTTTTGAACTCTCTCTTTCCCTTTTCTCTGCTTCTTTCCTATTTGACATTCAGCTTCCACATTACACAACTGAGTCTCAATGGCAGAATTATCCTTCAGTGTGTATTGTAAAAAATACGAGTGTACACCAGGCCCTTTTTGTAAGTTGATAACATGAGATGGGCTGAAGAGTAGGGTTGCACATTTTGGGGAATATTCAGAGGTGGAAACTTTCCATGGGAATTAACGGAAATGTATACCGTACTGTGAGACGCCGAAGACCGCACCAAAGGGAGACAGGATAGACAGGGAGACAGGACGGACAGCTGATCGTCCTCGCAGTGGCAGACCACGTGTAACAACACATGCACAGGATTGGTCCATCTGAACATCACACCTGCTGGACAGGTACAGGATGGCAACAACAACTGCCCGATTTACACCAGGAACGCACAATCCCTCCATCAGTGCTCCGACTGTCCGCAATAGGCTGAGAGAGGCTGGACTGAGGGCTTGTAGGCCTGTTGTAAGGTAGGTCCTCACCAGACATCACTGGCGACAACGTCGCCTATGGGCACAAACCCACCGTCGCTGGACCAGACAGGACTGACAAAAAGTACTCTTCACTGACGAGTTGCGGTTTTGTCGCACCAGGTGTGAGGGTCGGATTTGCGTTTATTGTCGAAGGAATGAGCGTTACACCGAGGCCTGTACTCTGGAGCGGGATCTATTTGGAGGTGGAGGGTACGTCATGGTCTGAGGCAGTGTGTCACAGCATCATCGGACAGAGCTTGTTGTCATTGCAGGCAATCTCCACGCTGTGCGTTATAGGGAAGACATCCTCCTCCCTCATGTGGTACCCTTCCTGCAGGCTCATCCTGACATGACCTTCCAGCATGACAATGCCACCAGCTATACTGCTCGTTCTGTGCGTGATTTCCTGCAAGACAGGAATGTCAGTGTTCTGCCATGGCCAGCGAAGAGCCTGGATCTCAATCCCGTTGAGCACGTCTGGGACCTGTTGGATCGGAGGGCTAGGGCCATTCCCCCCAGAAATGTCCAGGAACTTGCAGGTGCCTTGGTGGAAGAGTGGGGTAACTTCTCCAACTTTCAAATCTGGTGCAGTCCATGAGGAGATACACTGCAGTAGTTAATGCAGCTGGTGGTCACACCTGATACTGACTGTTACGTATTTTGACGCCCTCCTTTGTTCAGGGACACATTATTCAATTTCTGTTAGTCACATGTCTGTGGAACTTGTTCAGTTTGTCTGTTAAGTCTTTATGTTCATTATGTTCTTTATGTTAATTTTAAGTTTGCTGAAAATAAACACAGTTAACAGTGAGAGGACATTTCTTTTTTTGCAAGGCATTCTTGTTTTTTGAGTTTAGTTAAGCCGTTAGATTAAACAACTCCTTTGTAAGATAAATGTTTTTAAAATGAAACGTATGGAAACAGGTGAATTAACACTCCTCAGTTAGCAGGCTCAAGCAAGCTAAAACCCACATGGTAGCAAAAACTAACTAGCAGAAATTCTTAACAAGTTAGAAATGATTTAAACACACTTTGCTGTTGGCTACAATTTGCTAGTTAACAAAACATCCCTTTACAACCCTACTGAAGAGTAATGTCTGTGTGCATCCCTCCCTCCCTCCCTTTCAGACGTCCATTGCAGAGTGCTTGACCTACCTAGACAACGGTGTGGTGTTTGTTGGTTCCAGACTGGGCGACTCCCAGTTGGTCAAGGTAAGGCTGGACCGGTCACATAGAAAACACCTTGATGAATGTAACCCCTGGAAAAGTGTTGTTTTTAATAATAAAGACACATGAGAAGAAAATAATTCCAGAAAACTGTTTTTACAAGGTGCTTTTTGAGTATGGTAGAGTGTATTATAGCACTTGTAGACAATCAAGGGGATGATGACCATTACTCAGTAATCGAAAGGTACAGATCGAACCAGCTTTGAAATTCAAGAGTTTAAGAAAGGATATGCAAGCCTCACAATTTTTTTCTGTACTGGGCGGTGGACATCAATAGTCAACTTGTAGTTTATCTAGAGTTGTCTCTTCCCCCCCCCTTTCCAGCTCAATGTGGACAGTAACGACTCAGGGTCGTACGTGGCGGTGATGGAGACCTTCACCAACCTGGGGCCCATTGTGGACATGTGTGTAGTGGACCTGGAGAGACAGGGACAGGGCCAGCTGGTAACCTGCTCCGGAGCGTTCAAGGAAGGCTCTCTCAGGATCATCCGGAATGGCATTGGGATCCACGAGCACGCCAGTATCGACCTGCCAGGAATCAAAGGTCAGTAGGAGGGCTTCTGGGCCCTCGGGGGGGAAAAAGGATGCTGTTGTCTCTGGACCAATACCCAATTGACCCCTAGCCCGTATCCCCAAAACAGATCTGAAGGAGTTGGATTGGTATAAGCAATATATGGTAGTCCCTCTACTTTTGATACACTAGGGCCAAATTCAAGCTCTCTTGAATGTAATTCTCAAATTTGAGCTGGGTGGAGGGAAACCCAGGCCAGCGCAGCCCAGTTTCACAACTCATTTAGAATCCGGGATGGTGACGCCATTACTATACAACCGCCAAGCTGACCACTGCTGGATGCTGACACATTTAGCTAGCTTGTCTGGGCTTGTTGCTGTTAGCTTGCCCATGGACAAGCAGTACTGCAGTAGTCAGACATGACATGAGTTACCACAATAGCTGGATCCTTCATAAATCTTTGCACTACACAATAAACTTATAAGAACACTCAGCCCTAGAATGCTAGCTAGCTAACGCATTTGCTCGCAAATCAGTTGAAACTAACTAGCTAACATGAGCTAGCAGGAATTTTTGCTGACCAGGTCGTGTTGAATGCTTGTTGGCTACATCATATCAAAGCTGTCTGGTTTGCTTGGTTAGCTAGCTAATAGCCAATGCCATGGCAAGCAAGGTAAGCTAGCTAGCTAGCCTCTTAAATGTACTGTCCCCATATTTAGATTTTTTTTATTCAATTCAGTCTGGTATGAGAACGGTAGCCCCTATCCGCAAAGGCAGGGTGTCTGCGTAAAGCTGAGTATCTTGGCTATTGATCTGTTAAAATATTTGGTGTGATTTACTACCGTATAAGGGCAGACCGAGCCTATGACCTGATTTCAAGATGGCTGCTACCTACGTTGTGAAGCATAAACAAAATTAACGCGGAATACGTTGATTCACACTGACAGCTGGGACTCCACAGATCATGAGGATGTCTTATTTGTCTGCATGTGACCTTCTGTTATTGATCACCAGCCCTGAGAGTCACACTTTTTTAAATGTTATTTTACACAACTTTTTCACCAAACAGCAATCGTCTTACAAGGTAAGCTTCGATATGGTCTGTTTGAGCTATAGCTACGTTAATCCTTAGGTTGGTAAGAACAAATCTAGCCTATTGCCAATGTTATCTGATGATGTATGACTTAATTGCAACATCAAATGTCCCCCGAGTGACTATCTTTGCGCTTGAAAAATATGATAAACACTTGGATATCCCCTGTATGTACCCCCGACACCACCACAATGTTTGAGAGAGGTTGGTGTTGTAGAAGTTGTTTTTATAGTGAACAATAACTTTTAGGCACATCCAGTGTCCAAAAACAGTGCAATTACCACATTCGGACACTTTGGAATGGTTGAAAGGACACTTGAATGTACCCTGGATACCCCATAACACCACCACAATGTTGATATGGTAAAAATTGTTTTTATAAGGAACAAATTCCATTTTAGTAATTGCAAATATGTAATTGCACTGGAATGATCTAATTTACAGATATATGCCACTTTGGAGAGGTTTAGGGACACTTGGAAACGTCCCTTGACCACACCTGACACCACTTACTAAAACATCTGCCCATTTCTAGTTAGGTCTATCAATCCCATTTTTTTTCTGATTTTGTTCACATGTTGTGGAAGCCATCGAATGTGTTTCCAGCTCTGGGCATCAATAATTCTCTTATAACTTGTCAATGAAATATTATTTTCAAACAAAAAAAAATATTTTGTGTGTGCTTGTAACTCCTATCTTCTGATAATTTCCTCATGCTATCCCAAATATCGTCTGTCCAAATATACCACTTTTTGGCTTGTCATGTAATTACACATGAATAGCAGTTACTTTTGGGTATGTCTATTTAGGTGGAAGTCTACATTCTAAGAGGCTAGCCTGTTTAGCTACCTAGCTAACTTCAGCAAGCTAAATACATGGCTCTGAGTCTGGCTGGCACTGGCAGGTTTATGGGATAATGTTAGTTACAACATGGTGAGGGTGAATTCAATTCAACTTCTTGCTAGCTAGCAATATTAGCAATGCCAGCTCCAGTCACACATTGGCTGCCTAGCAACATGACATAATTTCTGAAGGCCCAACCTGGGTTGACTTCAAAGTGCCAATGGAAATGGGGCTTCAGTGGGATTTTCTCCATATTGTTTGCTCTGTCTAATTATTGCTGTTTTCTAGTTTTTGTCGTTTTTATTAAATCGGTTATGGTCCCAGACATCGGCCACATACTCATGAACACGCTGATGAGAAGGAAGTAGTTTACTTGGCCAATCAATGAGGCCCAAATAGAGAACGAAAACCTTGAGAAACTGCCGCGGCCCACCAGGACTGTGGGCACGGCTCAATCAAGCTACAGCTTCTGACTCCTTTCTAGTTCAGGGTCCTGCTCACAAGGCACCGAAGAAAACAGACTTAAACCGGGATGGACTACCTGGACTTATTCCAATAGTAGTCCGAAGAAGCTCATTCTTGTTTTCTGTTGCAAAACACTTATAAACATTTTCCCTTGTTTGCCCTAATTAAACACCACCTAGCTAATAATGCTGCTTGTTTTCTAGTTCTGTGGAACACTTGATGTTTATTTTCCTCCATATTTTTTGTTGTTGTCCTCCCAGGTTTGTGGCCCCTTCGCTCAGAGGCTGGGAGAGAGACAGACGATATGCTGGTCCTGTCTTTCGTGGGCCAGACAAGGTGAGAGAACCAGTGGTGGCCTTATAGAAAGGTTCTGCATGTGTTGACCGCAATGCAATCACTCCCTGTTCAGTCTGGTGAAGCCTTGCCTAATGCCACAGTATCTTGTTTATATGACCGAGTTATTGATTTGACACCTATTATAACAAAAGGGAGAATAGACAGATAAAACAAAACATTTATTTAATTTCAGAGTTCGACATTGTTGACATGGATTGTTGACATGGATAGATTTTTACACCAATTGTAACAAGAGACAAGTTTACGAAGGTTGAAATGATCAAATGCATGAAAAAACTGTTGGTCACTAAATCGGGGGAAAAACTAGGACCGTGAAAAAACGTCCAGCTGGATCTCCTCACCTGCTTTTACACTTAAACTGATTCACTAAGATCTGCCCACTATAGTGCTGTCTGGTCAGAACATGATTTTGAGGCCCATACTCACCACTTGGTCACCACCACACGCAAACATAGGAGTAGATGATTCCATTTTAAAATTCTTTATATTTTTTTGTGTGGTTCTAAAAGGGGAAACAATACAATCATTAGAATATACTATGATAAATGTACATTTGTGGCCAAAGGTTTTGAGAATGACACAAATATTCATTTCCACAAAGTTTGCTGCTTCAGTGTCTTTAGATATTTTTGTCAGATGTTACTATGGAATACTGAAATATAATTACAAGCATTTCATAAGTGTCAAAGGCTTTTATTGACAATTACATGAAGTTGATGCAAAGAGTCAATGTTTGCAGTGTTGACCCTTCTTTATCAAGACCTGCAATCCGCCCTGGCATGCTGTCAATTAACTTCTGGGCCACATCCTGACTGATGGCAGCCCATTCTTGCATAATCAATGCTTGGAGTTTGTCAGAATTTGTGGGTTTTTGTTTGTCCACCCGCCTTTTGAGGATTGAACACAAGTTGTCAATGGGATTAAGGTCTGGGGAGTTTCCTGACCATGGACCCAAAATAACGATGTTTTGTTCCCCGAGCCACTTAGTTATCACTTTTGCCTTATGGCAAGGTGCTCCATCGTGCTGGAAAAGGCATTGTTCGTCACCAAACTGTTCCTGGATGGTTGGGAGAAGTTGCTCTCTTGGAGGATGTGTTGGTACCATTCTTTATTCATGGCTGTGTTCTTAGGCAAAATTGTGAGTGAGCCCACTCCCTAGTCTGAGAAGCAACCCCACACATGAATGGTCTCAGGATGCTTTACTGTTGGCATGACACAGGACTGATGTTAGCACTCACCTTGTCTTCTCCGGACAAGCTTTTTTCCGGATGCCCCAAACAATCGCAAAGGGGATTCATCAGAGAAAATGACTACCCCAGTCCTCAGCAGTCCAATCCCTGTACCTTTTGCAGAATATCAGTCTGTCCCTGATGTTTTTCCTGGAGAGAAGTGGCTTCTTTGCTGCCCTTCTTGACACCAGGCCATCATCCAAAAGTCTTCACCTCACTGTGCGTGCAGATGCACTCACACCTGCCTGCTGCAATTTCTGACCCCGATCTGCAGCTGAATCAACTTTAGGAGACGGTCCTGGCGCTTGCTGGATGGTTGATTTTAGGTGCAATCTTACTGGCAGCAATATCCTTGCCTGTGAAGCCCTTTTTGTGCAAAGCACAAGAAAAAGCACACGGCACGTGTTTCCTTGCAGGTACCCATGGTTGACCAAGGAAGAACAATGATTCCAAGCACCACCCTCCTTTTGAAGCTTCCAGTCTGTTATTCGAACTCAATCAGCATGACAGTGATTTCCAGCCTTGTTCTCGTCAACACTCACACCTGTGTTAACGAGAGAATCACTGACACAATGTCAGCTGGTCCTTTTGTGGCAGGGCTGAAATGCATTGGAAATGTTTTTGGGGGATTCAGTTCATTTGCATGGCAAAGAGGGACTTTGCAATTAATTGCAATTCATCTGATCACTCTTCATGACATTTGGGAGTATATGCAAATTGCCATAATACAAACTGAGGCAGCAGACTTTGTGAAATATTATATTTGTGTCACTCAACTTTTGGCCACGACTGTAATATAACAATAAGCAGATGAGCAAACTGTGGCATAATATAGACATATGAATGAATCCCATAGTATAGCATCTAGACATCATTAAAGAATATACATGGCCAGAGAGATAGATGTAGAAGGGCCTAAGGCCATGGAGCTTTATAGCTGGCCTGGCTGAGATCCTAATTTAGGGCTACTGCGCATGTGCTGGTGCACAGAAAGAGCTGGAACATTCTGGGAACTTCTAGAATCTGTAGAATGGTACTAGTTACTACACAATTAACACAAGGCTATACATATTGCAGATATAAACATATTGCAGCGATAGCATGCATATAATATAAACATTGCTAATACAATATTGAGTGTGCTAGTCCCACTCTATATACACACTTGTAGCAATAATAATAACCATAATACACTGGACAAAAATTGCAATGGACACACAGAACATTTAGTTAGGAAACAGCATGTGAACAATTGCTCAGCACTCTCTTCTTGCAACAGCATGTAAACACTTGCTAACTTGAGGTGTCGAGGGCAGTGCCCTGCATTGCGTCAAAGCATCCTTATAGGGTTGGGAAAGTCCATCTGATTGGCTTTCAGGCATGTCAATCATTCGGGAGGGACAGCCTTTTTTACAATGTAAATTACCTTTTTTCACTGATCAAAAATATAAATGCAACAATTTCTAATATTTTACTGAGCTACAGTTCAGATAAGGAAATCATTCAATTGAAATATAAATTCATTAGGCCCTAATCTATGGATTTAACATGACTGGGAATACAGATATGCATCTTTTGGTCACAGATGCCTTTAAAAAAAAAATATATATATATATATATAAGTAGCAACGTGGATCATAAAATTAGTCAGTATCTGGTGTGACCACCATTTGCCTCAGGCAGTGCAACACATCTCCTTTGCATAGAGTTGATCAGGCTGTTGATAGTGGCCTGTGGAAGGTTATCCCACTCTTCAATGGCTGTGCGAAGTTGCTGGATATTGGCGGTAACTGGAACGTGCTGTCATACACGTCAATTCAGATCATCCCAAACAAGCTCGATGGGTGACATGTCTGGTAAGTGCGCAGGCCATTTTCAGCTTCCTGGAATTGTGTACAGATCCTTGCGACATTGGGCCGTACATTACCATGCTGAAACATTAAGTGATGGCGGTGGTTGAATGCAGGGCTCAACGTTAAGTTTTGTCCGCTTTTCCCGGGTAAGTAAAATAGTCTGACAACCAGAATGTAGATTTCCAAATGGACAAGATGAAAAACCACAACATCAAACAATTACTCCGATCAGAATTGGATCAGGCGGCGGCACTTCCACAGCGCACAGCATGCCAGTTCATGGTTGACATTGAGTAAATTGCCTACATTCCTATTTGCTATATGCTATTTAAATTGTTATATTTACACAAAGCAAGAGAATAATGAATATGTCTTGGCCTATTAAGCCACTCTTTCAGTTTAATGCATGCTCAATTTCATGATCAAACAATGAAAGCCTAGGACTGTTAGATTCAATCTCGGAAAGTTTTAAGTTGTTTTTGAATAACCCCAAAACATGGGAAGTATTTTATGAAATAACATAAGCATTAAGACAAACTAAAGTTGAGTATTTTCTAAACTATTCTAATAAAGTGTTTAATGTCCTAAAGTTTGCATCTTTTTAAATGGGAATAATTATCAAAGTTGGAGTCTATGCTATTCTCATTCACCGATTTTATTTTGAATGACAAATATTTTAGGCCACAAGAAGTGACATTGAGCAAACAATACCAAGATGGAGAAATCAAATGAGGAATCAAAAGAATTTAGGCTACAGCTGAGGAATGCTAATGAAAGAAATGCGTAGTTGGCCAATGCCCTTTTCCATGTTATTCTAGCAATGTGCAACCTACTACAACACGTATAGTAGCTTAGGCGGAAGGATTAGCAAAAATGGGAATAAGTTTAAAATGATCAAGTTCTGAGGACAGCAGAGTTGCTCTGCAGCCCACGATTTACAACCCAGCACAAAACCGCACAGCCAGCGATGCACTTTGACTGTCACTCGCGCCATCTGTGAGCTTCGGCACAGACAGGCCTAAGCTAATACTCATCTCTTTCGTGCCACAGCTCCCCCAGAGTGGAATAGGCTATTCGAAAAGTTTTGAGTCCACTAAATATATTTGATCAATGTCGTTATTCTCCTTGTCCCTCCTGTAGCATGCCAGCCAAATGTGTAGCAGTCACTTTTTGTTGAACCTTTTTTGTACATTATTTTGTATGGCTGCTAGGGAAGGATAACATTGTCTGTGGGCAAGTACAGAAAATTATTTCAGATCCCTCCTATGTACTTCATTTATTTTCAGTCACCCTTTTGGCCGATGGTCTTCCAGACCTTTTTTGTTGTTGTTGGGATAAGTGACTTCAGCTTTTCAACAAGTAAAAATTATGTTCTAATTGTCCAAAGAACAAGTGATTTTATTTTTTAATGTCGAGCCCTGGAATGGCATGACAATGGGCCTCGGGATCTTGTCAAGGTATCTCTGTGCATTCAAATTTCCATCGATAAAATGCAATTGTGTTCATTGTTTGTAGCTTATGCATGTCCATATCATAACCCCACCGCCATCATGGGGCACTCTGTTGACATCAGCAAACCGCTTGCCCACACGTCGCCATACACGCTGTCTGCCATCTGCCCGGTAAAGTTGAAACCGGGATTCATCCGTGAAGAGCACACGTCTCCAGCAAACCAGTGGCCATCGAAGGTGAGCATCGCCCACTGAAGTCTGTTACGACACCGAACTGCAGTCAGTTCAAGACCCTGGTGAGGACGACGAACACGCAGATCAGCTTCCCTAAGACAGTTTCTGACTGTGCAGAAATTGTTCGGTTGAGCAAACACACAGTTTCATCAGCTGTCCGGGTGGCTCGTCTCAGACTATCCCACAGGTGAAGAAGCCAGATGTGCAGGTCCTGGGCTGGCGTCGTTACACGTATTCTGCAGTTGTGAGGCTGGTTGGATGTACTACCAAATTCTTTAAAATTACGGAGGCGGCTTATGGTAGAGAAATTCTGGCAATAGCTCTGGTGAGCGTTTCAAATTTGTGCACATTTTGTCGAAATCAGCTTTTTGTGCCTATTAAACATTTCTGGCATTTTATTTCACCTCATGGAACATGGTATCAACACTTTTTACATGTTGCATTTATATTTTTGTTCAGTATATAATAAGTCGTTCTGTGTTTGTGTGTTCTCAGGGTGCTGATGCTAAGCGGGGGAGGAGGTAGAGGAGACTGAGCTGCCTGGCTTTGTGGACAACCTGCAGACCTTCTACTGTGGCAACGTTGCCCACCAGCAGCTCATCCAGGTATACACAAACGCACCCACTAGTGATGAGGGAAAAAATCTATAGTTACATATTGGGATATCATTTTTGACGATATATGGTATAGTTTTGACTATCGCAATATTTTTGCGGTAATTGGCTGTACCTGCACCAAAAACAAAACATTTCCATGACTGATTAAAACGTTTCTCATGGCTCTTATCCCTCTGCGGCAGACATATGGTGAGCAATATGTTTGGAACATCGAATCGCAATACAATCGCAGTATTGAATCACAATACATATACAGTGCCTTCAGAAAATATTCATGCCCCTTGACTTATTCCACATTTTGCTGTTACAGCCTGAATTCAAAATTGATAGTTTTTCTCACCCAGCTACAGACAATAACCCATAATGACAAAGTAAAAACATATTTAACATTTTTGGGGCTAATTTATTGAAAATGAAATATGTAATCCATCGCGGTTCACACAAAACACATTTCACAGCGAAAACAAATCAATTACCTGTTGAAGAACTTCTGCTGATGGCTTCCAAAGTGTCCAATGAAGACAATCCATGGTTCTTTTGTTAGAAAAAGTCATGTAATATTTCCTTAAATCTCCATTTGGTTCGCGCGTTATAATGAGAAACTACAGCCTCCACTCCTACATTCAAACGTGACGAGAACTCGTTCAACTTAAAGCTATAAACAAGCTATAAACAATCAAAAATCATTTAAAATGTATCCTTAGGAACACTTTTAAGTATATTTACTATTATAAATCAACCGGAATATAAACTGATCGATAAAGACTTAAAAAAACACAGAGCGAGCCTTCTCGGGAGCGCGCGCTGCCTTGTTGTTGAAATTGAGTGGACACTTCCTGTTTTTTCTTCTCTGCTCTAATGGCATGCAAACAAAATCTGAACACTGTCTCGAGACTGTTGACATCCAGAGGAAGCGATAGGCACTGCATTCATATGCCCTTATATGGGCATTTTCATGAGGGAGGGGTTCCAAATGAGGCACTCTGTCAAAACCACTTTTTCCAGGACAGAAATTCCTTGGGGTTTCGCCTGCCATATGCGTTCTGTTTTACTCACAGACAAATGGTTAACACTTTTAGAAAATTCAGAGTGTTTCCTATCCAATGGTAATAATATGTGCATATCCTATTTTCTGGGCCTGAATGGCATTTTACTTTGGGCACGCCAGGCTCTCCAAAACGGTCACCTCGTGCGCCCATCCCTAAGAAGTTAAGTCATCTTGGATATGTCTATCAGCTTTGCACATCTGGATTCGGGGATCCGTGCTGGCTGTGAAAATCCCTCCATGCGAGGTTGAAAACCAAATGGCCAATGACCTATCCTCCTCCTAGGCCTATCGTAAAAGCTTTAAGATATGTTAGTTATAGCTTATTTCCCAAATATTTAAGCCTACAAAGGTGTTGTCCTAAAGTTATTGTGGCTTTCAAAAATAACAAGAATGAAGGTCTATAGCCTCAGCCTAGGAATAGGCTGTTCTCAATCACAGCTTTATGAGAGATATGACAAACAATATTATTTATTGTTCTTTTATTTTGAGGCAAATTAAGCAATTGTTATCCAGTTCTGAAGACTGTAGACTGCTTCTATCCAGCCCATGATGTAGGCCTATAACCTAGCTCACTATGGTAAAACAGCCTGTTCCTCATCAGACAGTCACACACACCTGTGCCGCACACACACGTAAGGCTTGCACTTTTTCAATGGAGCAAAACTGATTCTCTGCAAAACTGATTTAATAGCTATTTTTTACCCGGTGGCCACCTGACACTTACCACAGGTGAGAAGAATTGCACATAAACAAGAATCACTTGCCTTGAACCAAATGAATGTTAATTTTTTTTGCAGTTGTAAATCAAACAAATACACGTGTGAACACAACGTTTTCAAATAGTGAATCGTGCAAAGGTGCCAGTATATTTATGTACTGTGTGTGTGTGTGTGTGTGTGTGTGTGTGCGATTCAGATCACATCGGGCGGTGTGCGTCTGGTAATGCAGGACAGCAAGGCCCTGGTGTCTGAGTGGAAGGAGCCGCAGGGCCGGAACATCAGCGTGGCCGCATGTAACTCCTCCCAGGTGGTGCTGGCCGTGGGCCGCGCCCTCTACTATCTCCAGATCCTCTCTGGGGAACTCAAACAGATCAGGTACACACAACTCAAATCCAGTTCAACTTTATTTACAGTGTTGTTAAACACCACCTGGGATTTGGTGAGCCCCAGGCCAACTGAATTGTAGCTTTAAGTATGAATAAAAGTTAAATCAACAGAAAGAATGACGAACACATTGCCTTCAGAAACTATTCATATCACTTGACTTATTCCACATTTTGTTCTTACAGCCTGAATTTAAAATGGATACAATTTATGGGATATTCTGTGTAAATTGATCTACAAACAAAACCCCATAATGACAGTAAAATCGTTTTTGTATAATTTTATTGAAAATTAACTATAAGTAAGTAAAAGTAATACCCCTGAGTCAATAGTTTGTAGAAGCACCTTTGACAATGATTACAGCTGTGAGTTTGTCTGGGTAAGTCTCTAAGAGCTTTGCATGCCTGGATTCAGCAACATCTACCCATTTTAATATTTTCTAAATTCTTCAAGCTCTGTCAGATTGGTTGTTGATCATTGCTAGACAAAAATGTTCTGTCTTGCCATAGATTTTCAAGTGGATTTAAGTCCACTGTAACTTGGCCACTCAGGAACATTCACACATGGCAGCATCATGCTGTGGGGATGTTTTTCATCGGCAGGGACTGGGAGACTAGTCAGGAGCAGAGATCCTTGATTAAAACCTGCTCTAGAGTGCTCAGGACCTTAGGCTGGGGCGAAGGTTCACCTTCCAACAGGACAACAATCCTAAGCACACAGCCAAGACAACACAGGAGTGGCTTCGGGACAAGTCTCAATGTCCTTGAATGGCCTTTCCAGAGCCCAGACTTGAACCAGATCGAACATATCTGGAGAGACCTGAAAATAGCTGTGCAGCGACGCTCCTCACCCAGCTTGACAGGATCTGCTGAGAAGAATGGGAGAAACTCCCCAAATACAGGTGTGCCAAGCTTGTGGTGTCATACCCAAGAAGACTCAAGGCTGTAATTGCTGCCAAAGGTGCTTCAACAAAGTACTGAGTAAAGGGTCTGAATACTTATGTAAACGTGATATTCAGTTTTTCTTTTTATTATACATTTGCCAACATTTCTAAAAACCTGTTTTTGCTTTGTCATTATAGAGTATTGTTTGTAGATTGATTGAGAGGAAACAAACAATTTGATCCATTTTAGAATAAGGTTGTAATGTAGTATAATGTGTAAAAAGTGAAGGGGTCTGAATACTTTCTGAATGCAGTGTATGTACCCATACACACACACCACTTTGAACCCAGTTGGAGTCAGCTCTACGGAGTCCGCTCTACAGGCCATCACCATGCCTGAGCTTTTCTTACACTGCTCTCCAAGGAAGGCTCTACTAATGTAGTCTGGTTCAGCAAACACTGTTTAAGTGGTTGTTGATGCTGAGCTGTAGCAAAAGCTGTGCCTTTTTGAGAGTGGGCTGTACCAACACACACACACTGGAGCAAAACAAATCTTGGCTACACAACGTAAAGTGCTTTGAGCTCCTCTTAAATGCACTTCATAAATCCAATCCCATATGGGGGTGTAGTGACATACCCAATAGGTTGGATGATTCTCTTCATCACTCACCTTGAAAAAAACAATACAAAAAATGTGTAAATCAATCAATCCACCATCATTAACACAATGGAAAAATTCAATGATTTATTATTGAAATGGCATGGGCGACTGAGGAAAACAAATTGGGACAGTTTAAGGCGCTGTGGCAAACAATAATGCAGACACTAGGGATGGGTGTGTGAGCATGCCAGTCTGGGCAGGTGAGGTGTAGTCCTTGTTTGTGTGTCTGTTATGTTGTTCATATTAGGAGTCAAAATAAATACATATGTATCAAAAACTTTGTTCTATAGTTTTTATTTTTTTTATCCAATCCCATGCTGTTCTGTCTGTCCCCCCTCAGCACGGTGGAGATGGAGCATGAGGTGGCCTGCCTAGACATCACGCCCCTGGGGGAGGGCGGAGAGTCGCCCCTCTGCGCCGTGGGCCTGTGGACGGACATATCGGCACGGGTCCTCAAGCTGCCCTGCTTCACCGCCCTGCACAAGGAGATGCTCGGAGGAGGTGAGAGGGGGATGGAGATTCAAGTGCACTAAAGGGATAGGTGGGATGGATAGATAGAGCAACTGATTTGGACCTTTGTGTAGCCAGGTAAGTCTGTAACTTTGAGAAAAAGCTAATTTCCGATTGGGAGGAGCACAAGTGCTCGGTTCAAGGTTTTGTATTCGGTGACTATTAATCTATTTAGCAGGTAAAATGTATAAGCACTGACAAAGTGTTTGTTTGGAGTCTCAGTGAAAATTTTAGTTTCGTTTTTAGTTGAGGATCAGAACAACCAGTAATTGGAGCAACTGTTATCGCAGCCCCATTTCACGCTAACATGCGAGTACTCGAGTATGCTCAATTCTTTTCCAGTGTACTCGAACATAGACATCCTTTCAAATGCCCATCAACTAATGTCCGCCCACTGTTTTGTTGCTCCCGACGTGTTCTTTTAATAAAGCTTCTATAAAATCAACATTTTATAAAAAATACAGGTTTTTTTGGAGCTGCAAAAAATTGGGCACACATTCCCTTTTTTCTCTGTATTGGACTTTCTCTTTGTCCTCCTGTTATCATTTTTTATGTGTTTTTATAAACCCCTCTATTCAAAGCCTGTGTTACTTGTCCATGAAAAGGGAGGGAATCCTAAGGGACAGAAGCACTCTTGCTGTTTCCACACATCCTAGATCCATTTGCAATGTTGCACAACCATGTGGAAGATGTTGTGACCTAGCTGTCAATACTTTCTTAATTGCCCCTCAGGGGGGATGAATAATAGAGTTGTTTTGACAGTGGAATTCTGCTGCTATTCCAAAGCTTTTCACACATTTGATGTGTTTGTGTGTGTGTGTGTGTGTGTGTGCGCGCATGTGTACAGAAATTATCCCTCGCTCCATCCTGATGACGACGTTCGAGGGCGGCTACTACCTGCTGTGTGCCCTGGGAGACGGAGCGCTCTTCTACTTCGGCCTGGACCTGACTACAGGTCAGGCTGCTGGAGCAACACATACTGCTGTTGCCTTTTGAGTCACATTTGAATAAACATTCCAGACAGTTAACTGCACCATCATGTAATTTATTGATAGAACAAATTAGGTTAAGATATGTCAAGTAGGCCTGTTAATTTTCTTAACAGCTGCAGTTCGATTCTGTTTCAGAATTTTCTAAATGTATTGAAAATGTCAAACTCTTCATTGGAAATACAATGAGTGTACAAAACATTAGGAACACCTTCCTAATATTGAGTTGCAGCCCCTTATGCCCTCATAACAGCCTCAATTGGTCGGGACTACAAGGTGTGGAAAGCGTTCCACAGGGATGCTCGCCCATGTTGACTCCAATGCGTCCCACAGTTGTGTCAAGTTGGCTGGATGTCCATTCTTGATACACACGGGAAACTGTTGAGTGTGAAAAACCCAGCAGTGTTTCTGTTATTGACGCACTCAAACTGGTGTGCCTGGCACCTACTACCATACCCCATTCAAAGGCACTGAAATATTTTGTCGGTCCCATTCACCGTCTGAATGGCACAAATACACAATCCCCTTCATGTACGCTGATTGAAGTGGATTTAACAGGTGACGTCAATAAGGGATTCACCTGGTCAGTGTTTGTCATGGTAAGAGCAGGTGTTCCTAATGTTATTGACACTTGGTGTATATTGAAAATGGAATAGGTTTTGGATTGGAATTGCCGCTAATCACCTGAATAGACTGAATTAATCCTGGCAGGTTGGCAAACTTATTGTTAAACTGTTGGCGTTGACCCTGTTGTGTTGCCAACAGGCGTGCTGAGCGAGCGTAAGAAGGTGACTTTGGGCACCCAGCCCACGGTGCTGAGGACCTTCCGCTCCCTGTCCACCTCCAACGTGTTTGCCTGCTCCGACCGGCCCACCGTCATCTACTCCTCTAACCACAAGCTGGTCTTCTCCAATGTCAACCTCAAGGAGGTCAACTACATGTGTCCGCTCAACTCCGAGGGCTACCCCGACAGGTTAGTCAGTCACGTGCGTCTCAATAGTCCAAAGTGGCATCATTAGCACATCTTCTCCGTTTGGACTGTGAGACGAATTCAACAGGTTTAAACAGAAACCTTTTTTCCCCCCTGTCATCTGTCCTGTGGTTTCAGACCAGTGCAGGTGGCGGAGACGAGACTGAGAAGTCTGTTGTTTATTTTTCTCATTCAAGGACATGAACCATTACAAAGCTAGAAATAAGATGCAACTCATCTGTTGTTGGGGTGTGGTTGTAACCTGTGTTTCTGTGGCTTTGGCAGTCTGGCTCTGGCCAACAACAGCACTCTCACCATCGGGACCATCGACGAGATCCAGAAGCTCCACATTCGCACGGTTCCCCTCTACGAGTCTCCCAGGTAAGGGAACAACACCAGTAGAAATAGTTAAACAGAGTAGAAGTATATCTATCCAATGGATTTACCCTCCGGTAAATCAAGAGCGACACGTTTATTTCAGTTTCTTTTTACTCTTTCTCTCACTCCCCCCTTCAATCTCTCCACTTTATTCTCCCTTCTCGCTCCCTCCCTCTCAGGAGAATCTGTTACCAGGAAGTGTCTCAGTGTTTCGGGGGTGCTGTCCAGCCGTGTGGAGATGCAGGACGCCAGCGGGACCACTGCAGCAGTGCGCCCCAGCGCTAGCACTCAGGTAGCGGCACACCGTCTGGTATTTCACTGTACCGCTGACCCATATTCCTAAATATTCTCAGAATAGGAGTGCTGATCAAGGATCAAGACCTTTTGAATATGGGCCCTGAGTCTTGTATCCCGTATTCAACGGTTTTCATGATGTGTCGTGCAACTGCGTGTTTTGTGGAAGAACAGTGCTGGAAATATCTGAACTTCGCTCTATATGAGCTAAAGCATCAGCATCCATAGTTACTGTATTTTATTTAGCAGCTTTAGTGCAATTGTTTTTTTTTGGGGGGGGATGCCTTGAATGCTAGTGATGCACATCACTTGGCTGACAATGTGTCCAGATGACTTAGTTTAGTCTTGGATTATTGCACATAATGACTAAAAATAAGAAAGGAGAAATAATATATTATTTACAAGAACACTTGTAGGTGAGGAAGAACCTATTCCCTTTTCCCCTAGCCTTGTGGTTGTTCATAGTCTGGGTTTTCATCTCCCCATCTCCTCTCTCCCTACCTCTCCCCAGGCTCTGTCTAGCAGTGTGAGCTCCAGTAAGCTGTTCCCCAGCAGCACCTCCCCACACGAGACCTCCTTCGGGGAGGAGGTCGAGGTGCACAGCCTCCTGGTGGTCGACCAACACACCTTCGAAGGTAAGTTCCCCCTTAAAACTGTCTTGATTAACGAGAATGTGTCCATTTGAAGTGAGTTATGTGATCTGTTGCTGGTGGTTCTACTGGTGATTGCTAAGCTGGTGATTGTACTCTTGAGGAGTACACACAATTCTTACCTTTTTGTGGTGATTTGTCCTCAATACCCTGATTTTTCACGTGTTCATCCTCACAGTGCTCCACGCTCACCAGTTCCTCCAGAGTGAGTACGCCCTCAGCATGGTGTCCTGCCGCCTGGGCAGGGACCCCTCGGTCTACTTTATCGTTGGCACAGCGATGGTCTACCCAGAGGAGGCGGAGCCCAAGCAAGGCCGCATCATCGTCTTCCACTACACTGACGGTTAGGACAAACCTTTTCTTTCTTCCATTCTCATTCTTCTCGTTCACTCTTTCCCATCATTCTTCTCCTGTTGTTCTCTCACCCACCTCTTTCATATCCTCCTGTTTTTTGCTCGCGCTCTTTTTCACACTTTCTTCTACAGTCTCTTTCTTCCCCTCATCTTTTTATCATTCTCGCTCACCTTTTCCTCACTCTTTCCATGCCTCTTCCTCCCTTGATAGTGCCTGATAGCACCTTCCTATCAATAATCATCTCAGTCATGAAGATGAATGACTCGGAGTGAACAGATGCTGTGAATACTATATCAGAGAGCTGTAACACTAGCCTGGAAACCAAACTGATGTGCTGCATTTCACCATTTGTTTAAAAGAATTGCTTTGAATCCAAACCATTATGCTCAGTTTCACAGTGGTACAAATGGTTAAACAAAACATATCAGTTTGGATTTCAGGCTACTGTAACACCAGCCCTGACCCAGACTGTGTTCTTTCTCTTCATCTGTGTAGGTAAGCTGCAGACGGTTGCAGAGAAGGAGGTGAAGGGAGCCGTCTACTCCATGGTGGAGTTCAATGGGAAACTACTGGCCAGCATCAACAGCACAGTGAGTACTTTTGATGGTTTGAAAAGTAGATGTTTTTAAAGCCAGCTCCTATTTTACAAGCTATAGTTGTAGATACTCACATGGAGGGACATTTTACATCCACTTAAATTAAAACTTTCACTTTGTCTCTCATTGCCAATAATGCATCACTAAGGGAGTATTTGATTTAAGTGAAAGTCGGGTACTTTGGCCCCATGGTAAAGTTCGCCCCATGGTACTTGGCATAAAAAATCTGAAAATGAAAGGAGACATTTTTTTTTTCTTCTCATTTTTTTCTTCTCTCAATCCTGACTTAAAAATTTGTAAAAAAGAAACTTTGTGTTGCTGCCTTGTCAAGTTCAGTGCTTCCTCTACAATGGACCGTACTGGCCATAATGGCTGCCACAGTGAAACTGTAGTTATCGGACTCACAACCATACGGAATGAGTGTTAAGGATAAACTTTAACTACAGAGAATTTTTTTTGATTTAAGTCTATCCAGTAGTATTCTTTTCAAATGGACCGTTGGAATCTGAAGTAACATTGACGGGGGTATTTCTTGTAATTGTGTGATATACATGTCTCCTACAAAAACAACCTTGGTGCTTTTCGAGTCCTTGTTACTCCAAACCTACACTGCAGCATCCAGACTCTGCTCCTCAACAATTGTGTATGTCAATATCAATGCATCATCAATGTGCGCACGCCCCAGGTGCGTTTGTACGAGTGGACCGCTGAGAAGGAGCTGAGGACAGAGTGTAACCACTACAACAACATCATGGCACTCTACCTAAAGACCAAAGGAGACTTCATCCTGGTGGGAGACCTGATGAGGTCTGTACTGCTGCTGGCCTATAAACCCATGGAGGGCAACTTTGAGGAGGTAAGGAATGATACTAAGAGAGGCCCTGCCAGTGTTCCAATTCTCCACCTCTTTTTCACTAAGAGGACGGGGGGATGTGCTCAGTGCCACACTTTAAGGAGGAGGGTGTAGAATTGGAACACAGACTGGGTACAGACTTTATAAGGTCTAAATGACGATTTCTTTTGGTTTTGCTCATATACAGGTTTTTTTCATCGTGGGTGATTCACCCTTGGAATACAGCATTCTCCAAAATATAGATTTGAATGCTTTTATTTTGTCGCACTCATTTTTCAAGGGCTATACCGAGGAGGATTCAACACCAAACACTTGCAATGAATAAAAACTTGAGTGATTAGTTGGAACAGTTGTTTATCAATAATTGCACCTCTTGGATTAATAAAGTTTATTGAATGGAATTGAGCCGTTGGTGATAAGCCTGTTTTTCCCATGTTACTCTTCTCAGATCGCCCGTGACTTCAATCCCAACTGGATGAGTGCTGTGGAGATCCTGGACGATGACAACTTCCTGGGGGCGGAGAATGCCTTCAACCTCTTTGTTTGTCAAAAAGACAGGTGAGGTGGAATCTGACCTCATTTCTGGAATCCTCTCGCCACAGAAGGAAGAAACCTCTAGTACGGTTTAGGAGGCAAATAAATAGTATGCATAGAATCGCAGAAGGACTAATTGAGATGGAGCCCGGCCTAGACGTGTCCTCACACTCTGACCGCCATCCTCCATAAGCCGTCGACTTAGTCATCCATGATCACCGATTTCCATTTACCTTTATCTTTCTCATGTTTGTTGATGCCACCGTTTCTCTCTTCTCGTCCTTCCTCCTGTGCTGTACCTTTCTTATTTCTTACTACCTCTTCCCTCACGCGCTTGTTTTTCTTACTCATTACCTCTCATCTACATCTATTGCTTTTCCCATTTATCTTTTTCTGCCTGCCTCTGTATCGTTCGCTTTATCCCTGCCATTTTCTCTCAATTATAATAAATTCAATGCTACTTTATTGGTATGCAATAAATGAGTACACATTGCCAAAGCAGAAATGTATGAATAAATGGGTACAATGATTGGAATCAAAAAATAGTTTGTGCCATCTCTGAAATGTAGCTTTTTTTTTAGAATTAAATAAATGGGTACACATTGCCAAAGCATGAAATAATTTGGACCAAAATAGAAGTTGAGCTCTCTCCCTCCCTCTCTCCCTTGGCAGCGCGGCCACGACAGACGAGGAGCGACAACACCTGCAGGAGGTGGGCGTGTTCCACCTGGGGGAGTTTGTCAATGTCTTCTCCCATGGGTCACTGGTGCTGCAGAACCTGGGCGAGAGCTCCACCCCCACGCAGGGCTCCGTGCTCTTTGGCACCGTCAACGGCATGATCGGTAATGGCCCCCGCTGCCACACACCAGGGGTGGATTCACTAGAAACCAAATGAGACGAAACAGCGGAGGGCCGAACCTGAATTTGTCAAATAAGAAACACTTGTTTTTTCTGTTGCAAAACGTTTTTCTATGGTTTTGTTTGCAGTAATGAATACACACCAGGGTCGTACAGCATGCAGTAGCACAAACATTTTGTGACCGCAAGAGAGAGCTGTTATTATTAGACATGTTTCTGTAGCAGCACTTGGGTCTCAAAATGTTGTTTTTCTGGTGCCTACTGAACCAGTACTGATGCCGGTTTCAAGGTCCCGAATGCCCTCATGTCTTTAAAAAAAAAAATGTTAGGCTATGTACTGTTAGTGTAGCAGTCTGCTCTACAGATTTTCCTCAACTACATAAGCACCCATTTTAAGGATGAGAGGTGGGAAGCAGTGGAGAGGGGATGCAAGTCATTTCCAAGTGACTGTCCAAAATCAAAGTCACGTTACTTTATCCATTTCTTTCATAGCTGTGTTAATAATGAAAGGGAAATGATGCTTTGAGTGTTGAGTGAATTCTGCAATGACTATTATTTCACTGAGGCACATTCACAATTCTGCTGAAAGCTTTTCCGGGTAAGAAAGCCATTTATCTCTGAGGAAGCACCTCTGGTCATTCCCGGTTGACTTCTACTGAGCAATGAAGCAAAAATATATACAGGCTCTTAAAGAAGTGAAAATGTATTAGTCCCCTGCAAAAAGCTGCACAACACATTTTGTGTTCGGTGACATCGTGTTCAGTAGGCACAAATTGGAGAGAGAAAATTGTTTCACCTTCCCTCAGACAACCCACACTCAAATTCCCTCTCGGCTTTCATCTTTTCTCCTTCACTAGGTATGAGTGGCGAGCATACGGATCTGCATACCTCATCCATTTCGGTTCTTTTTTTATTTTCTCCCGTAAATGACAAGCCATCTGTCTTATCGCTCTAGGTCTTGTGACCTCTCTGTCCGAGGGATGGTACAGCCTGCTGCTGGACCTGCAGAACCGACTCAACAAGGTCATCAAGAGCGTGGGCAAGATCGAGCACAGCTTATATCCTTTCCTTCTGGGGGTGTGCGTGTTCATGCGGACAAAAACCTACCCCTTCTGTATCACATTGAAAGTGCCTTTTCAGGAACTGGTGAGCATCACTGTCACGGGTGGCAAAACTTGGACTACCTTGACGTGGCTGTAAGAATGGTAATGGTTGTCATAACATGCCTAGCCCGTAACTGAATGAATGACAAGGCGCTGTGTTTTACCATGTCGTGTGAATGAAGCGACGACCTGAAGTTGACACGTAGTCGTGTGTATGTGACACGCCTGCCTGTCATCCATATAAGATGGGACGGTGGTTGATTACAGGGGGAGTCACAGGGAAGGATCAATTTTGGACAACGGTAATTGGCCAGCCAAATGACCGCAGTGACTGTAATAACCTCCTCCACTCCTGACTGCATGTGCTGCTATAAAAATAGAATGAATAGAACGTGTGTCCCAATACAAGTCAATGATTGCATAATGGGTGGATTTGTGTCCATTGCGAGGCGTAAAGCAGGAAGTGTACCGATCAATAGTTGCTGGTTCAACTGACATTACAAAAAATACATTCCAATTGCATGAACCACATCAGTTAACATAAATTGAATCGACATTACCATGGAAATTATTGCGTCACAATACCAGGCAGTCCTGAGTGGCGCAGTGGTCAAAAGGTTTGATCCCAGGCTGTGTCACAGCCGGCCGTGACCGGGAGCCCCATAGTAAGGTGTACAATTGGCTCAGACGTCCGCTCTAGTGACTCCTTGTGGCAGAGCCGGCACATGCAAGCGGACTCGGTCATCAGTCGAACGGTGTTTCCTAGGACCCATTGGTGCAGCTGACTTACGATTTAAGCGAACAGTGTGATAAGAAGTGGCGCGGCCAGGCAGGTCATGTTTTGGAGGACGCATGACATTTGCCTCTCCTAAGCCGATTGGGGAGTTGCAGCGATGAGCCGAAAGATCGTAATTCGGAGAGAAAATGGGGTCAAAAAAATATACCACCCTGAACTCATCTGATCTCGATAGCAGTGCATGTGCTCATATTTAAGTGAACATTCTAGGAGTACTCGAACCCAAAAAAATTCAGCTTCCGGTCCTCAAAAGGACAGTTCCCTGTAAGAGGAGTGACTTTGCAGTAGGGGTATGTGTTATTTGTCTTCCTTGACTTGGTGGCACCTGGAGGTCCTTCCATACAGAGCGTAAGACTGAGCAGGCCACGGGCTTCATTGACGGGGACCTCATCGAGAGCTTCTTGGACCTGGGCCGAGCCAAGATGCAGGAGGTTGTCAGCACGCTACAGGTACCAACACACATGCACGTTCTCTGAAGCACACACATACATGCTCTCATACACTCACTCTCTCTCACACACTAGCTCGCTCGCTCACTTTTTGGACTGCAGTGACACTTAAAGGTACCACTCAGCTACACGTGTCCCATAGCTGTGCGGGCCAATCCAAACTGCTGGAACAGTTAGCTGACATAACACAACACCCCGTTCTGCGTTTCAGATTGACGACGGCAGCGGCATGAAGCGCGAAGCCACCGTGGACGAGGTCATAAAGATTGTGGAGGAGCTGACAAGGATCCACTAGCCCCTCCCACCCAGACCCCGGCCATTACGGAGGGGGAGGGACCTGGGGGGAGGGGTGGCTAGGGCTCTGTAAATACTTATAAATAAATAAAAAGGTGTTTGCATGACCGTCCTCCAGACTTCAAATGAGTTGACACATTTTGTTTTTTAATCTGATCCCAGACGGGCCACATCAGTACTTCAGGTGCTTGGATAAAAAAAATGACCTGTCAACCATAGCGAAGATGACGAGCAAAGGGACTGGTCAGAAAGCCATAAGTTATGGAAGAGAGGGAAGGGGATGGCCAGATCACTGCTGTGCAAGGACGAGGAGAGATGACTCGTGGATTTGACAGGGATCCACTAAAGTAGGAATGATTTGAAGTCTGGAGAGAACATAAGTAAAAGAGAAGGAAGGAATGGGTGGAAAATGATACATTCTTAGCTGTTTTGTCTGCCGTTTCTCCAAATAAAGGTTGCTTTAGTACTGTGTACCTCTGCGTTCGGGTCTTTGTGTTTCATGAGAGGTCTCCTATCTTGGTGATATTCATTTACTTTTCACTTCTGAGCATTAACTTCAGTCGGTTTTGGGGTTTCAAAGCATGTCGAGTCTTACACCACAGTGTAATTTCAACAATTACATATTAAATGTATGCACTCACTACTGTAAATTGCTCTGGATTAGAGCGTCTGCCAAATGACAAATGTAAAAATGAATCACTTTGCCTGACTTAACGTCACTGAGTGCAGTGCTAAATTACCACTACAATGTACTATTAACTTTTGCATTGTCTCCTAGAGTTGAATTCTTCTCTCAACTCAGTTTTGACTATGGGGACACGTTTGTCTCAAGGTATAAGAAAGGGGTAAAAGATTTATTAGCAAAGTCCGAGAGTATTTGTAGTTAAGGTGCATATTGTGATGGGGTGCGGAGACCTCAGGGTTCCAAAGGAACCATAATAAGCTGTGCTCGGGCTATGAGATAAGTACTTAGCTATAAATTATTATGACAGTTATCTGCAGACAGAGTTCCTGGGATACCAGTTGGGGGAACTGGTCAATCCATTATTAACTGCCAGGGAAAAGGCTGGAATTGAATAGCCCTGTGCCCGTATTCATATAGCATCCTTTTATGTGCTCGAAAATAAAAAACGAATCCAAAATCAACACTCCTACTCTGAGATGCTTGATCCATAAGGTCCCTGATGTAGGCTAGACCCTTTCCGGAATGACATCTGCGAAGACGGTGGTGCCGAGCTGCCAGCAGCCACCTGAACTTGCTTCAACCAACTGCTGCCATAGAACAGAGAAGCACTACTGCCGACACGAGCTGAACAGAGGCACTTAAGTGTATATGTAGTTACACAGGCTCTTAGGACACCCCAGAGAGGCATTATCTGCCGATGTCAGCTGTACACCAGAACACCCTTAACATCCTCCGCCAGCACCAGACCTCTTTGTTAGATCAAACAGCATGCCTCATTTATTGTCTCCCTTGGCAGGTTCTCCCTTGTCTAGCAGTGCTTTGTTTTTGATGACAAACATGTGAACATGGAGCCAACATGCTGTGTTACAGCAGCTGAGGGGGTGATCCTGGCCTTGTGTCTATCGTCTATGGAAAGCAATGGCAACTGAGCTATTGCAGCACTTTGAATTTGAAATGATACAGTGACTGTGAGGTTAAAGTGCAGACTGTCATCTTTAATTTGAGGGTATTTTCATCCATATCTGGTGGCTAGTAGCCTAGAGGTTAAGAGCGTTGGGCCAGTAACTGAAATGTTCAAATCCCCGAACCGACCAGGTGACATCTGTCAACGTGCCCTTGAGCAAGGCACTTAACCCGAATTGCTCCTGTAAATCGCTCTGGATAAGCATGTCTGCTAAATAAATACAAAAATGAAATTACAGCACTTTTTGTACTATTTTAGGGAACCAAAAGTATTTGGACAAATTCATTTGTGTATTAATGTAGTATGAAGTTGGTTTGGTCCCATATTCCTAGCATGCAATGACTACATCAAGCTTGACTCTACAAGCTTGTTGGATGCATTTGCAGTTTGTTTAGGTTGTTTCAGATTATTTTGTGCCCAATAGAAATGCATGGTAAATAAAGTATTGTGTCATTTTGCATCACTTTAATTGTAAATAAGAATATAATATATTTCAAAACACTTCTACATTAATGTGGATGCTATCATGATTATGGATAATCATGAATTAATATGTGGACACCTGTCCGTCGAACATCTCATTCCAAAATCATGGGCATTTATATGGAATTGGTCCCCCTTTTGCTGCTATAACAGTCTCCACTCTTCTGGGAATGCTTTACACTAGATGTTGGAACATTGCTGTGGGTACTTGCTTCCATTCAGCCTCGAGCATTAGTGTGGTTCGGGCACTGATGTTTGGCCTGGCTCCCAGTCGGTGTTCCAATTCATCCCAAAGGTGTTCGATGGGGTTGAGGTCAGGGCTCTGTGCAGGCCAGTGAAGTTCTTCCACACTGATCTCGACAAACCATTTCAGTATGGACCTGGCTTTGTATGGACCACGGGGGGATTGTCATGCTGAAACAGGAAAGGGCCTTACCTAAACTGTTGCTACCAAGTTGGAAGCACAGAATCATCTAAAATGTCATTGTATGATGTAGCATTAAGATTTTGCTTCACTGGAACTAAGAGGCCTAACCTGAACCATGAAAAACAGCCCCAGACCATTATTCTTCCTTTACCAAACTTTACAGTTGGCATTATGCATTGGGGCAGGTAGCATTCTCCTGGCATCCGCCAAACCGTTTCCACTGCTCCAGAGTCCAATGTCGGTGAGCTTTACACTACTCCAGCCGACGCTTGGCATTGCGCATGGTGATCTTAGGCTTGTGTGCGGCTGCTCAGCCATGGAAACCCATTTTCTGAACCTCCTGACTAACAGTTATTGTGCTGACATTGCTTCCAGAGACAGTTTGGAACCGAGGACAGACGATTTTTACACGCTACGCGCTTCAGCAATCGGCAGTCCCGTTATGTGAGCTTGAACGGCCTACCACTTTGCGGTTGAGATGTTGTTTCTCCTAGGCGTTTCCACTTCACAATAACAGCACTTACAGTTGATCGGTGGCATCCTATGATGGTGCCATGTTGAAAGTCAATGAGCTCTTTAGTAAGGCCATTCTGCTGCCAATGTTTGTCTATGGATATTGCATGGCTGTGTGCTCAATTTGATACACCTGTCAGCAATTGATGTGGCTGAAATTGTCTAATCCATTGATTTGAGGGGGTATCCACATACATTTGTATATACAGTTGAAGTTGGAAGTTTACATACACTTAGGCTGGAGTCATTAAAACTTGTTTTTCAACCACTCCACTTTCTAGTTAACAAACTATAGTTTTGGCAAGTCGGTTAGTAATTTTTCCAACAATTGTTTATAGACAGATTATTTCACTTATAATTCACTGTATCACAATTCCAGTGGGTCAGACGTTTATATACACTAAATTAACTGTGCCTTTAAACAGCTTAGAAAATTCCAGAAAATGATGTCATGGCTTTAGAAGCTTCTGATAGGCTAATTGACATCATTTGAGTCAATTGGAAGTGTACCTGTGGATGTATTTCAAGGCCTACCTTCAAACTCAGTGCCTCTTTGCTTGACATCATGGGAAAATCAAAAGAAATCAGCCGAGACCTCAGAAAAAACAATAGTACGCAAGTATAAACACCATGGGACCACGCAGCCATCATACCGCTAATGATATGCCACTGGCTTTGAGTGAAGCCAGTGTGTCTATGTATGAGGATGACTCAACACACACGTCAGCTACTACAGAGAGGGAAATCATTGCAACACTTAACAAAGAGCTGCAGTTAGATTCAGAATGGGTGGCAAGGGATACATGTGTTCTAAATATTTAATCAACTAAAAGCAATGTATTTGGGACAAATCATTCACTAAACTCTAAACCTCAACTAAATCTTGTAATAAATGTGGAAATTGAGCAAGTTGAGGTGACTAAAATGCTTGGAGTAACCCTGGATTGTCATGGTCAAAACATGTTGACACAACAGGAGATAAGATGGGGTTGAAGTCTGTCCATAATAAACCGTTGTTCTGACTTTTTAACAACACTATCAACAAGGCAGGTTGTACAGTCCCTAGTTTTGTCGCACCTGGACTACAGTTCAGTCGTGTGGTCAGGTGCCACAAAGAGGGACTTTGGAAAATTACCATTGGCTTAGAACAGGGCAGCACAGTTGGCCCTTAAATGTACACAGAGAGCTAACATGAATAATATGCATGTAAATCTGTCATGGTTCAAAGTGGAGGAGAGATTGACTTCATCACTACTTGTTTTTGTAAGAAGTGTTGACATGCTGAATGAACCGAGGTGTCTGTTTAAACTACTAGTACACAGCTTGGACACCCATGCATACCCCACCAGAGGTCTCTTCACAACCCCAAGTCAAGAACGGACTGCATAGAGCCATGACTGCATAGAGCCGTGACTACATCATCAGGTAACTGATGCAAGCAGTAGAATCAGGTTTAAGAAAACTGATAAAAATACACCTTATTGAACAGCGGGGACTGTGAAGAGATGCACAGACACATGCATATTTACACAAACGCTAGCGCACACACTCTACACACAAGTACATGGTGATATTATACATTTTTGTATTGTACTGTTGATATTTACTGGCATAATAATGTAACATGATGTAGTGTTTTTATCTTTTGTTTTGTGTGTGATGTTTGGCAGCAGCTAATGCGGATCCCTAATAAATACAAATATTCCCGACTCTTGTGAATTTGTAATCATGGTATCAGATAATCTGAAACACAACCAAAACAAACTGCAAATGCACCCAACAAGTTGGTAGAGTCACAAGTATGACATTTTTTATTTTACCTTTATTTTACTAGGCAAGTCCAGTTAAGAACAAATTCTTATTTTCAATGACTGCCTAGGAACAGTGGGTTAACTGCCTGTTCATGGGCAGAACGACAGATTTGTACCTTGTCAGCTTGGGGATTTGAACTTGCAACCTTTCGGTTACTAGTCTACTTTAATACACGTAAGTGAATTTGTTCAAATACTTTGGGTTTCCTAAAATGGGGGGAACTATGTCCAAAAAGTGCTGTAATTTCCAAAAGGTTCACCCGATATCGATGAAAATTTTATAATTTCAAATACTTTTGGACCTCACTGTATAATAGGCATATTTTCAGAATTTACCACGGTTTTATCAAGTTTATTTGTAAACATCCTCAATGACATCCATAATTCTAGTTGAAGATATATCTAATCTATCTGATGTAGGGTTTTTTCAGCTTGGTGCGTAAGGTTTTTGACCCTTGACTATCCATAATGCTTTAGAGATTTGAGAGATATTATTATGGGAATTCTGGTGCAATCCCAGAAAGGCAGAGAAGGTTTGGGTGTGACTGTGATGCATGATGATGATGATCCATCTCATTTGGAGTCTGGAAGATTCCCTTGGGGCTGGTTAGAATAGTTTTTTTATCTCAGAATGTTTAAGAATAATATAACGAGGGAACATGCAGCTCATATCAAAAGTATCAACCTTTTAACTAGAGATAATTCACAATACAAATATTACCTTATATTGAACAATGTGAGCTGTGTTGAGGTGAGGCACATCTCTTTAGTTGAGATCTTTAGTTCTAAGAAATTAACTCTTCGTTAATTAGGGCTGTGTTGTATTGTTCAGCTGCCAGTAGATGTTAGACTAAGGGTTGATGTTTGAATACTACACACACTGTTCTGAGAGTTGAGTTACACACAGCAAATATCGAATTTGACTACAAGTCATTGTCATAATTAACTTGGATGTTTTGTGGATACCCACATAAAATATTCAGTGACAGTGGCCTGCTTTGTCATTTGCTGTAAATATTACATTTGGTGGCATGAGTGCCGACTACTGATGGAATAAGCTTGTCCTAATAGTCAGGCTGAGTTATATGGTCTGACAGTTATTACACATAATCATATAACAAAAAGTGGATGGAAAATGTAACCTTGATAACTTTGAAGCATAATTATGATAATGCTGCATTATACTGTACACGCTAATGCACTCGCTAATTACTGTTCTATGTAATACACTGAGATAGAAACACACACCAGCCCAGGTGGCTCTGCAGGTGTGACCACAGCTGGGTTACAGCAGCTAAGTGTTAAAATAACAGCATACTGTGGGCTATTTTAATCCTCACAAGCTGGCATATCAACTGTATGTCGATTTTTATTCAATCCAAAAGTCCCTATGTTCTCCTAGGTAAAATTTTGGTGAACAGCTTTTTATCAATAAAAAAAACTATTCTGGGAGGGGTTCAAATCACAGACGGGAAATAATATTTAAAAAGTACATAGATCCACCCTCCTGCACCCCATCCCGGTGACCAGAGAAAACCCTCCCCATACCACCCCTTCCCTGTGGGCCTGAAAGAAAAGAAAGTAAAACATATGAAAATAGGTGTATACATTGCCTTCAGAAAGTATTCATAGCCCTTGGCTTATTAGTAAAAGGGGTGTAAAAACTTTCTGAAGGCACTATATATACTATACAGTTGAAGTCGGAGGTTTACATACACCTTAGCCAAATACATTTAAACTCAGCTTTTCACAATTCCTGACATTTAATCCTAGTTAAAATTCCCTGTCTTAGGTCAGTTAGGATCACCACTTTATTTTAAGAATGTGAAATGTCAGAATAATAGTAGATAATTATTGTTTTCAGCTTTTATTTCTTTCATCACATTCCCAGTGGGTCAGAAGTTTACATACACTCAATTAGTATTTGGTAGCATTGCCTTTAAATTGTTTAACTTGGATCAAACGTTTCAGGTAGCCTTCCACAAGCTTCCCACAATAAGTTGGATGAATTTTGGCCCATTCCTCCTGACAGAGCTGGTGAAACTGAGTCAGGTTTGTAGGCCTTCTTGCTCGCACACGCTTTTTCAGTTCTGCCCACAAACTTTCTATGGGATTTAGGTCAGGGCTTTGTGATGGCCACTCCAATACCTTGACTTTGTTGTCCTTAAGCCAGTGTGCCACAATTTTGGAAGTATGCTTGGGGTCATTGTCCATTTGGAAGACCCATTTGCGACCAAGCTTTAACTTCCTGACTGATGTCTTGAGATGTTGCTTCAATATATCCATATAATTTTCCTCCCTCATGATGCTATCTATTTTGTGAAGTGCACCAGTCCCTCTTGCAGCAAAGCACCCCCATAACATGATGCAGCCACCCCCCGTGCTTCACGGTGGGATGGTGTTCTTCGGCTTGCAAGCATCCCCCTTTTTTCTCCAAACATAACGATGGTCATTATGGCCAAACAGTTCTATTTTTGTTTCATCAGACAAGAGAACATTTCTCCAAAAGGTACGATCTCTGTCCTCATGTGCAGTTGCAAACCGTAGTCTGGCTTTTTTATGGCGGTTTTGGAGCAGTGGCTTCTTCCTTGCTGAGCGGCCTTTCAGGTTATGTCGATATAGGACTCGTTTTACTGTGGATATAGATACTTTTGTACCTGTTTCCTCCAGCATCTTCACAAGGTCCTTTGCCTTTGTTCTGGGATTGATTTGCACTTTTTGCAACAAAGTACGTTCATCTCTAGGAGACAGAACACGTCTCTTTCCTGAGCGGTTTGACGGCTGCGTGGTTCCATGGTGTTTACACTTGCGTACTATTGTTTGTACAGATTAACGTGGTACCTTCCGACGTTTGGAAATTGCTCCCAAGAATGAACTAGACTTGTGGAGGTCTACAGTTTTTTTCTGAGGTCTTGGCTGATTTCCTTTGATTTTCCCATGATGTCAAGCAAAGACACACTGAGTTTGAAGGTAGGCCTTAAAATACATCCACAGGTACTCCTCCAATTGACTCAAATGATTTCAATTAGCCTATCAAAAGCTTCTAAAGCCATTACATAATTTTCTTACAATTTCCAAGCTGTTTAAAAGCACAGTCAACTTAGTGTTTGTAAACTTCTGACCCACTGGAATTGTGATACAGTGAATTATAAATGAAATAATCTGTCTGTAAACAATTGTTGGAAAAATTACTTGTGTCATGCACAAAGTAGTGCCAAAACTATATATTTTGTTAACAAGAAATTTGTGGAGTGGTTGAAAAACAAGTTTTAATGACTCCAACCTAAGTGTATGTAAACTTCCGACTTCAACTGTATATATATTCACGGTGGGAACCACACATGCGGAGATAATCCCTTCACTTACTCTGTGTCTCACAAAGACACGACAGCTGGAACCAAAAATCTCACATTTGGGACTCATCAGACCGAAGGACAGATTTCCACTGGTCTAATGTCCATTGCTCGTGTTTCTTGACCCAATCAAGTCTCTTCTTCTTATTGGTGTCCTTTAATAGTGTTTTTTGCAGCAATTCGACCATGAAGGCCTGATTCACGCAATCTCCTCTGAACAGTTGATGTTGAGATGTGTCTTTTACTTGAACTCTGTGAAGCATTTATTTGGTCTGCAATTTCTGATGCTGGAACTCTGGGTATTCAAATCCTGTGGTGGTCCTCATGAGAGCCAGTTTTATCATAGCGCTTGATGGTTTTTGTGACTGCACTTGAAGAAACTGTAATGGGAATTTTAATGTTTGTGCTTTTCTTATAATAAATATCTGTCTTCTATTCATGTGCTGTTCTAATAACAATTTCTGTGTTCATGCACAAATCCTCACTATCAGTAGCTGCAATTTGACAGTACGCCCAGACCGCGTTTTGAGAACAAACTAAGGATATCTCAGTTTCAATGTCTCAGCTTAGAGAGAAAGAAGCCTTGTGATGTATTGGTCTGCCACATGGATGAAACAAAACGGTAATGATTAATGAATTATGCTAAATCATACAAATGCAGGGCGAAAGTATTCACCCCCTTGGTGTTTTTCCTATTTTGTTGCATTACAACCTGTAATTTAAATGGATTTTTATTTGGATTTCATGGAATGGACATACACAAAATAGTCAAAATTTGTGAAGTGAAATGAAAACTTGTTTAATATAAAAAAATAAAAATAGAATTCAAACGGAAAAGTGGTGGGTGCATGTCTTCACCTCCTTTGCTATGAAGCCCCAAAATATGATCTGGTGCAACCAATTACCTTGAAGTCACATAATTAGTTTAAAAAAGTTAACCTGTGTGCAATCTAAGTGTCACATGATCTGTCACATGATCTCAGTATATATACACATGTTCTGAAAGGCCCCAGAGTCTGCAACACCACTAAGCAAGGGGCACCACCAATCAAGTGGCGCAATGAAGACCAAGGAGCTCTCCAAACAGGTCAGGGACAAAGTTAAGGAGAAGTACAGATCAGGGTTGGATTATAAAAAATATCAGAAACTTTGAACATCCCACAGAGCACCATTAAATACATTATTCAAAAATGGAAAGAATATGGCACCACAACCAACCTGCCAAGAGAGGGCCGCCCACCAAAACTCACAGACCAGGCAAGGAGAGCATTAATCAGAGAGGCAACAAAGATACCAAAGATAACCCTGAAGGAGCTCCACAGCGGAGATTGGAGTATCTGTCCATAGGACCACTTTAAGCCGTACATCTCCACAGAGCTGGGCTTTACGGAAGAGTGTCCAGAAAAAAAGCCATTGCTTAAAGAAAAAAATAAGCAAACACGTTTTGTGTTCGCCAAAAGGCATGTGGGAGACTCCCCAAACAAATGGAAGAAGGTACTCTGGTCAAATGACAAAATTTAGCTTTTTGGCCATCAAGGAAAACACTGTCTGGCGCAAACACCGTCCCCACAGTGAAGCATGGTGGTCACAGCATCATGCTGTGGGGATGTTTTTCATCAGCAGGGACTGGGAAACTGGTCAGAATTGATGGAATGATGAATGGCACTAAATACAGGGAAATTCTTGAGGGAAACCTGTTTCAGTCTTCCAGAGATTTGAGACTGGGACAGAGATTCACCTTCCAGCAGTTCAATGACCCTAAGCATACTGCTAAAGCAACACTCGAGTGATTGGTGGTGCCCCTTGCTTAGTGGTGTTGCAGACTCTGGGGCCTTTCAGAACATGTGTATATATACTGAGATCATGTGACAGATCATGTGACACTTAGATTGCACACAATCTAACTTTTTTAAACTAATTATGTGACTTCAAGGTAATTGGTTGCACCAGATCATATTTAGGGGCTTCATAGCAAAGGAGGTGAAGACATGCACCCACCACTTTTCCGTTTGAATTCTATTTTTATAGAAGCAGGTACCCACGTGCCATCTCCTCATTGGTTATACCCACGTGGGTGACTGAAAGACGAATGAGGTCAGTGGTGGTAATGCACCTAATTTATGAAAGTTGCCATATATTTATGAAAGTTGAAAACACCAGTCTCAATGTCAACAGTGAAGAGGCGACTCCGCGATGCTGGCCTTCTGGGCAGAGTTGCAAAGAAAAAGCCTTATCTCAGACTGGCCAATAATCAGAAAAGATTAAGATGGGCAAAAGAACACAGACACTGGACAAAGGAACTCTGCCTAGAAGGCCAGCATCCCAGAGTCACCTCTTCACTGTTGACATTGAGGCTGGTGTTTTGTGGGTACTATTTAATGAAGCTACCAGATGAGGACTTGTAAGGCGTCTTTCTCAAACTAGACACTCTATTGTACTCTTGCTCAGTTGTGCACTGGGGCCTCCCACTCCTCTTTCTATTCTGGTTAGAGCCAGTTTGCGCTCTTCTGTGAAGGGAGTAGTACACAGCGCTGTACGAGATCTTAAGTTTCTTGGCAATTTCTCACATGGAATAGCCTTCATTTCTCAGAACAAGAATAGACTGATGAGTTTCAGAAGAAAGGTATTTGTATCTTGCCATTTTGAGCCTGTAATCGAACCCACAAATGCTGATGCTCCAGATACTCAACTAGTCTAAAGAAGGCCAGTTTTGTTGCTTCTTTAATCAGAACAACAGTTTTCAGCTGTGCTAACATAATTGCAAAAGGGTTTTCTAATGATCAGTTAGCCTTTCAAAATTATAAACTTGGATTAGCTAACACAACGTGCCATTGGAACACAGGAGTGATGGTTGCTGATAATGGGCCTCTGTAGAATAATAGTGAAGCCATCAAAACTATGAAATAACACATATGGAATCATGTAGTAACCAAAAAAGTGTTAAAAAAATCTAAATATATTTGACATTCTTCTCTATCCACTGGTGAATTGGAAGAGTGGTTTGATTGCCATCTAAGAGCCAACATATTTTTTTGCGGCAGTGCTGCCTGCCAGTAGTAATCTCTGATTGAGAGATTCAAGGAGCTATCATCTTAAGTAACACAGCAGATGCAACACATTGAATATTTACATACATGAACTTCAAAATGATTTTTATAACTTTGGCCCAGAAGCATTTAACTGCAGGGCACTCTCACACCATATGAAGGAATGTGCCTACCTGATTTAGGGGACACAGTGAACAGTTGGGGCCATTTTCATGCTAAAACTTTTTCTTTGTGTTAAACACAGCCTGTGAACAAACTTAAAATGTATAAGGTTGATGGTTCGGATAACGGGATGCCAAGGTCATATTTTTCTGGGGCAGTTACAGTAGATCTGTGGACCATATTTTTTAATGGCTAGCTCAGCATATATAAAGGTTTTTATATATATTATAGTGATCAGTCCTTTTGGGAGCCCATTTAAATTATTCATAAATTCCATCATTGGATGGTTCGGTAGTTGGGTTTCCCCAAGGGACGCCATAGGCCAGCATAGCTGACACAAATTGTAAATATGGGAAAAAGGAGTTACCTGGTAATGTGTCTTTGAAATCTTTAATGTTCTCAAACCATTACTGTCCATGATTTCGGCAAGGGCACGGATTCCACATTTGGACCTTTGGGGGGGATGCAAAAGGCTGCCCTACAGATCGTAAAGCATTATTGTGTATGGCATGTCATTTCGATTCCCTGTTACATTGTTTTTATATTTTGTGCCAAATAGAAATTGTGTGAGCAATAATAGGACCAAAGCGTAGTTTAACATTGTTTAAAGGATATATCAGTGAAGACCACCCCTTCCCGTGCAATAGGAGACACCATATGTATCTCCATACTCAGCCAGTGGAGGTGGAAGAATTATGTCTAAACAAATTTAGGATGGGATGAAATGCTAGTACCTGGAAATGCAATTTAACGTTTGTTATGAATAGTCCTACGTCTTTCCCTCTTTGCAAGTTTGTTAATTTTATCTGGGCTCACTTACCTTGCCATATATATTTTGAGACCGCAATATGGATTTTAGCCCAATAGCCATAAGGGGGAGACAAGGGAAGCATTGAACTACAGAAATTCAGCCGTGGCAATATATTAATTTTGACAATAAGATATTCTGCCGGTTAAAGCAAGTGGGATATTTGTCTAGGTAAAATAACTCTGACGTAGATGCCATATTCAGTCAAAAACATTTTGCCTTCAGTTGGAAATGTCATTATTCTATAGCAGGGGTGCACAACTCAGGCCCTCAAGTCCACAAGGGCTGCACCACGTTCAGTTGCCAAACGTTGACGAACGTTGCAGATAGAAAAACCATAGAGCCGACATGATTCCTTGTTCTACATAACATATTTATGTCTTCCAAAATCATGAGTCCTGCTGAACGAGCAACTGATTTTAGTTTCTACCTGGAACTTTGTGACTGGCTGGAGAGTGCGCACACCTGTTTCCAAGGTAGAAACCAGTCCCTATAAAAAGCAACAATGAAAATCTGCATGTGACACTCAAGGAACAGAGCTGTGCACAATGTAGCCTTGGGCTATACCTACCTTTAGACGCCTTTTTACAAATTCAGTGGTTGTAATTAACAAACACTGACATTTTATTTAATAGAAACTATATTAGACGAATTCAGTTTCCAGGACAATACAGGGGATGTACTCCCAGGACAAGCAGACTGAAATATCTCCAGTTCAACCATTGTCATGTTTGCAGCTCTCCGTCAGCTCTCTGTCTTTGCTGTTTCATCAACTCAGTCAGCGGCTTCAGAGAAGAGGGAGTGGAGAGGTGAAAGAGAGCGACCGCGAGCGCATGTTTTATTGATCAAGCGCGGGAAGGGAGAAAGCAAGCGAACATGGGAATGAAGTATGGCTCCGCTGAGTGGAGGGAGAGGTTTGCAGAAAGTAGGCTTATGATGAACTCGAGGCGCAATAGCAGAGGTCTCAAAGAGGTGGCGAGAGTAGGGGGGAGAAAAGCATTTGTTCAATGCTCAAAGGAAATAACATATAGCCCTTTTAATATGTGAAACATTTTAGTATAACCTTTCGGGTGACTGGGGGAGGTTTAGGCATACTGCAGTTTGGTGGTCATGCAATGGGTTTTGAGGCCCTAAAGTAAATATTTACTGAACAAAATTTTGGCAAAATGTAAAGTGTTGGTTTCATGAGCAATGGTAATTTCAATGCACAGAGATACCGTGATGAGATCCTGAGGCCCATTGTCGTGCAATTCATCCGCTGCCATCCCCTCGTGTTTCAGCATCATAATGCATGGCCCAATGTCGCAAGGATATGTACACAATTCCTGGAAACTGAAAATGTCCCAGTTCTTCCATGGTCTGCATACTCACCAGACATGTCACCCATTGAGCATGTGTGGGATGCTCTGGATTGACGTGTACGACAGTGTGTTCCAGTGAATGCCAATATCCAGCAACTTCACACAGCCATTGAAGAGGAGTGGGACAACATTCCACAGGCCACAATCAACAGCCTGATCAACTCTATGCAAAGGAGATGTGTCGCACTGCATCAGGCAAATGGTGGTCACACCAGATACTGACTGGTTTTCTGATCCACGCCCCTACCTTTTTTTAAGATACAGTATCTGTGACCAACAGATGCATATCTGTATTCCCAGTCGTGGAAACCATAGATTAGGGCCTAATGAATTTATTTCAATTGACTGATTTACTTATATGAACTGTAACTCAGTAAAATCTTTGAAATTGTTACATGTTGCATTTTAACAAAAATATAGTGTAACTTAAGGAAGTGAAATGTAAACACCAAAGCGTGTTTTAACCCACTACACTAGATATTTGTACATATAGGCATGTAGGCTATGTATTATAGGTACTTAGGTTTAATAGTTTGTAGTTGAACATTTTCTATTCATTTTAGGCCTATTAGTAGTTGTACAAATTTTTCTTATGCTGTTAAGGTAAGTTTTATTATTATTTCATTATTACTAACCAGTAGTTGCCATATTATTATTGTAATTTTTTTATTTGGACACTTGAAAACAAGATGGTGCATATCAAGAGATTTCGTCCTGCAAAATGTTCAATAAATAAATACTGTAGAAAAATGAGGGGGAAAAGAGTCAAATTCATACTTAAATGCTAATATAAAATAGGCTATATGAATGTCTATTTAGCATTTTGGGTCAATATTACATGTCAATTTAGTGTATTTTCATCCAAATATCAGTTTCAAATCACATTTGTTTTTATTACCACAAATTTTTACTATTGAAGACAGTGTTATAGTTAACCCCACCGCCTGTTAAGTCCTAGAAACGTAGAGATATATATGTTGTTGATGTAAAAAATATGAATCTAACTCTAATCTTTTCATAAGAAACAAAAGCCTAAAAGGGTTACTTTGTTCCCCACCCCGGTCTCCCCTGTGTGTGTGTGTGTGTGTGTGTGTGTGTGTGTGTGTGTGTGTGTGTGTGTGTGTGTGTGTGTGTGTGTGTGTGTGTGTGTGTGTGTGTGTGTGTGTGTGTGTGTGTGTGTGTGTGTGTGTGTGTGTGTGTGTGTGTGTGTGTGTGTGTGTGCGCACACCTGTCCAGTCAAAGATGTTGTGGTGTACAGGAAATACACCTGTTACCTACCACTGGCTAGTGTTTAACTGTAGCATCTTAAGATGTAGGCGGTTTTCCCAGTGTGTTTTTTAAGGGGTAGATCAGCTTTAATATTGTAGATTATAGCTTCCATCAATGTAATTGTCTGCATCATTTCCAATCCCCCATATAAGTTTTTTGTAAATATATTTTCCCAGAAATGCACAGCTGCTACCAAGACTCCGCTGACACTGACAATCAAACTACATGTCAAGCTACTAAGAGAGATTGTGAACCCACAAAAACATTTCTAATCAAAGGTTGTTTTGCAGAGTTTTCTGATGTTCTCATGCATTTGGCATGAAAGACTGTGTGTTCTACCTAGCTGGGACACAGAGAATGGTTATTAATGGGGTCACACAGAAGTTGGCTCAATGTGAATGTAATAACATTGATGAGAACTGTGGGAAAGAAATGCCCCTAGGCCACAGCAGGGAGACGTTGTCGAGGATCTTGACAGATTCTGTGGCAGTCAGATCTCAAGAGACATTTAGTAGCCTTGGATGCCTCATGTTGGTTTTGTTGATATGTTCTATTTTCATGGGTTTTGTGAACATCCAGACATTCTTAGTATTGAAGTTGCTATACTGATTTATATTATTATAATTTATACATAATAAATCCCTCCAGATTAACTAGTTCATTAAATAAGTACTATTATGAATTCACTGTTACAATGCATTCTACTTTACAGTATTTCTTGATGGTGAAAGAAAAAAAAACTCTGGGAAAAGTGGATTTGGATGAGCCAAACATTTAGTAAACACCATTATAAGAGCCATGCACTTTAGTACTCACATGGCCTGTCTTACTAAATGCACTCTTGACCTGCATTCCTTAGTGCTCCTCTCGTTTCAAAACACTTAGATTATAGAATGATTCAAAATAATTTAAAGCATATCTTTAAAAAAGGATTACTTCTATATATTACATATATATGTTGACCACAAAATTTAGCGAATAACATTTAATTAAGCAAAAACCATCCATTGGCTCCCGATATGACATTGTGCTTGTTTTACAGTACAGGTTGTTGTGAAGATGTTACATGAGGATTGGTCGGCGAGTCGTTGGTGAGAAAGGTCTGTCACAGGGTAGAGAGAGAGGTGTGTGCCTCACTCATTCACAGAGTTCTTTGGGGCAAAGAGGGGACACCGCTAGGCATAGAAGGTCTCCACTTTGACTGCTTGGCAGAACATCGTCATAGAGAAGACCAAACCCAGAATCTAAACAAAGGGAACACATACACAACCAAAACCAATGTGATACAACTACATCATCAATAAAGTGGTCGTGTCTGAATACCCATACTTGCGTCCTAAATAGTAGGCCGTTTGAGTATCCCCAAAAATATATAAAGGTTTAATATTATGGGACATTTTAGAAAATCTAGTATACTTTAATAGCTCGTATTCATAGTCATTTTGGCTTTGACAAAAGTTGATAACCAGATATAGGGATTTTCTACCGAAATTAACCAATAACGCAAAACAATGTAATCGTGCAAGACGCATTCTCAGTATGCGAAAATATAACGTTTTCTAGTATGTGATTTTTTTTCAATCTAGTATGGTTTAAATGCCAGGATGTTATACTAATTTCGGCTCCTTATCCAGTAGAATTCGATGCACCCTTTTCCACAAAGTTGGGAAGAGGTGGGCTGTGAGTGATGGGCCCCAGTGCTCTTCAACTAGCCAAACTAGGCTACTTAATTGGGAAGATGCCGAATAGCGAAGCTTCTGCGGCGGTAGTTTTTGTTCTCCTTACAATTCTCACGAATATTGCATTGTAAGCAACATCTAAATTAGCCATGGATGGAGATAGTGATTTGGACTTGTGGTTTTACTTAATTCTCCGTACTGGGCAATGATTATAACTGTGATTCTGATCCAACCATTAATTCATACATTGTTGTTCCCCTGGCCTGAAAGGATGAAAGTTCAATATGTAGCTAGATGTAGAAGTTTAATGTTAACCAGCTAACGTTGACCATGAACGGAAGTTAGGCTAGCGAGCAAGCATTTTAGCCAGGTAGCCGAGGACAACAAAACATAAAAGCGTGTTCTGTATGACAGAGTGATAGACCGTTTCGTCAACATGAGAGAGGAGGATGGCATTAGTGTTTCTCTACAAGTAGGGTGAGTCAACAGGTTTTTCTACACACAGACAGAAATCAGAACCATGGACAGCCACATCATATTTAGCTTGCGTTGATTGGACAAAATTGTTTGTTTTTGGTATCTTTTAGTTGTCACTATTAGACTAAGCACAGGTGATGTTGAAGTGGTGCTGGAATAGTGCAGGCTGATCCTGTTTTCTTTGCGTCTCGCAGTAACTCTATTTGGTTCTAAATCAACAGTTGTTTAGTGGTCCAAAAATGTCGGAAACAGTAACTTGTTTTACCATGCTGTAGATCATGTAACTGTACATTGAATATGCTTTGTGGACTTCACTGGACAGAGGTTGCTATAGTTTGTGATCAAACAAATGTGTGGTTGAATTTATTTGTATTGTTTAGGCCTATATATCACGGTTGCAAGGCACATGAATTAACAGGTTATAGAGCAAACAATGCAATTATCGCAACACAGGTTGCAGTCGTGGCATACTGTATACTTTTTACTATGCTATGTGCTAAATAGTATGCAGTTTAAGTGTGTAGTAAGCTAGTATGGGTATTTGGACAAGACCAGTGTCTCCATTGAGAATAAAAGGAACAACCTCATGAATTGGAATTCACTGTAATTGTTAATAGAGGCCTACTTTCAAATCATCTAATTTCTTATCAATTATTAGTGATATTAGCTTGGCTCCAGATCTGTTTAATATGTGATTTAACCAACTCCTCTGACTTTTGTTGTCATGCCATTCAGTCTGACCCCAATGCAAGCTACAGTAAACGTTCATATGCACAGATATTTAGAATGGGGTCTGTATAGCAAAGTTGGAAAAGCAGATACCGATCTTCTGGTGCCAAGCTAAGATGTTATGGTCCCCTGTCAATAGACATCACTATAAAATGCTACTCACTGAAACATAGGCATTTAAAGCACTTTCATTGTGCACTGAAGAGTACAATTGTGTCACCAGTGTCTGTACCTGTGTGAGTGCCGTACACAAGGCAAATATCCACAGGGCCACCAGATTCTGTTGTATCCAATCCTTCACCCGCTCGTAACATGGCTGTGGAGACACACAGGAATGGATACAAAAGTTTTACAGCACGTTATACAAAAAAACATCACATTAACCCATGTATAGTATGGGGTCCCTAAGTGTAGCCTAAAGCAGGGTTGGGGTACATTTAATTTTTCATCTGGTGCTAGTCTTGGTAGACTTACAAGAGTATCGGGCCCACAGGCCCTTTTCTACACCGCCCAACACAAAGAGACACATCCTCCCATACATGCCTTTTACTCTGCAAATCATCTCCTTGACATGTTAGCTAAGTGGGTCCCATATGGATGCCTTCAACCTCCCCCCCTTCTCTGTTATAAATGTTCCCTGGGATAGCTACCATCCCTATCTATCACTAGGGGCGGAAGGATGGGAGTAACTTGCAGATGGTACCATTGCTCTGTGCTGGGACAACATTTAGACAAGCGAACGAGAGCTGCATTTTTCATGGCCAACACAAACAGGATATACACTTAGGTGACGTCTCCAACTCTCCCCTTTGAACATTCAAGAGACATTACGTGTAACACAGTGTCAATGTACCACTAGACAAATACAAGTCTTCACTTATAGAATTGTGAATAGTTTATAAATCCTCAAAGCAGCTGAAGTGGTTGTTGTAATAATGAAAGAAAGTGGCATAGACGTGTTATGGATTATATGTTTAATGACTATATGTTTGTACATTTAAGAAAATACTAAGAATATTCCATTGTGAAAATTTATGCAATAGAGATTAGGGTTATAATAGAGATTAGGGTTATAAGACAAATGGTAAATTGATGTGTGTGTGTCTAGAAATGAATACTGTGTGGAGAGTGGAACAAGATGGTACGACTTGCCAGAAGGAGTCTGTGAGAACAAAGAATTCTTTGTGAAACTAGATTGTAGGAGAAGAGGCCTTCTCGACCTTGGGAAGGGAGGAACTGATAGGATGTCTGGAATTGACTTATGTTGCAAAATGGTGTAATGCTGAATGTGTACTGTGGGAGAAATATTATTTCCTAGAGAGGGTGGGGCATTTGCATCTTTTGTATTTCAACTTGTACAATATAAAAATACTGTGTTCACCTTTGAAATGCAGAATTCTCATGAATAAATAACCTGACCAAAATTGCAGATATGGGACTTTGTCTAATTTGTCATTTAACTAGAGCTTTACAACCTCTAGGAATTATTCAAAGCCTGATTGATAGTTTATGTCAACAATTGAGAACAAAATTCTCATGACACAACGGCAGACAGCGATGGGACTGGCACAGAGTACATGAGCCTGGCATGGTACACGGCAGAAAGAATTTCTGCCTCGCAGTCTTTAGCACTGCTGGTTTTCAGTCTTCCCCTATAATCAGGGATTTAGACCTGTGACACCAGTTGAGTGGATTCTCTCACCAAACAAGGGTATTAATCAAGTAATTATATATTCATTAACTACCAGGGGCAAAAGAAAGAAAATCAGCAATGCTGCTGCAGACCTCAAGGCACAGATTTAAAAACCTCATAGAGTCGATTAACATAACAAAAAAATCCCCATCAAAATCTGTCTAAACTAGAGATATGTTTTTTGTTGTTGTATGGGCTGCGTCTCAATCCACCACATACGCCCATGTCGGCCTTCCGCATCTGCGGTGAAAAGTGACAGGGATACAGAGCTGTTTGTCAGACCAGGAGACAAAAACGTCTGTAACACTAGAGGTTTCTGTGAGAATACCGATTTTTGGAAATCGGTTGGCCAACAAACTATGACCCCAGTATAGAAAGCAGAGACTCTCATGAACACGTTGGTATTCTCCGTTTTGTTCTACGACCCCTACAAGTATCACAGGACTTGTCTAAAGGTAACCCGGTACCGGTTAAAAAAAAGTTGTGCCCCAAAAAATGGAGTAAAATGTGTAAAAATATATATAAACTCGGCAAAAAAAGAAACATCCTCTCACTGTCAACTGCATATATTTTCAGCAAACTTAACATGTGTAAATATTTGAATGAACATAACAAGATTCAACAACTGAGACATAAACTGAACAAGTTCCACAGACATGTGACTAACAGAAATGGAATAATGTGTCCCTGAACAAAGGGGTGGTCAAAATCAAAAGTAACAGTCAGTATCTGGTGTGGCCACCAGCTGCATTAAGTACTGCAGTGCATCGCCTCTTCATGGACTGCACTAGATTTGCCAGTTATTGCTGTGAGATGTTACCCCACTCTTCCACCAAGGCACCTGCAAGTTCCCAGACATTTCTGGGGGGAATGGCCCTAGCCCTCACCATCTGATCCAACAGGTCCCAAACGTGTTCAATGGGATTGAGATTCGGGCTCTTCGCTGGCCATGGCAGAACACTGACATTCCTGTCTTGCAGGAAATTATGCACAGAACAACCAGTATGGCTGGTGGCATTGTCATGCTGGAGGGTCATGTCTGGATGAGCCTGCACTAAGGGTACCACATGAGGGATGAGGATGTCTTCCCTGTAACGCACAGCGTTGAGATTGCCTGCAATGACAACAAGCTCAGTCCGATGATGCTGTGACACACCGCCCCAGACCATGACGGACCCTTCACCTCCAAATCGGTCCCGCTCCAGAGTACAGGCCTCGGTGTAACGCTCATTCCTTCGACGATAAACGCGAATCCATCTTTCTTTTGGGGTTTTTCAGAGTCAGTAGAAAGGCCTCTTTAGTGTCCTAAGTTTTCATAACTGTGACCTTAATTGCCTACCATCTGTAAGCTGTTAGTGTCTTAACGACCGTTCCACAGGTGCATGTTCATTAATTGTTTATGGTTCATTGAACAAGCATGGGAAACAGTGTTTAAACCCTTTACAATGAAGATCTGTGAAGTTATTTGGATATTTACGAATTATGAAAAGGGGACGTTTCTTTTTTTTGCTGAGTTTATATTTATTCCTGAGCTTTTTTAAATATCCTAGATATAGGACAGACACTTAAAAACCTTATTCCTTATGATACACATCTGTTTTGCCATTTAAGAATGTGTTATTCTGACGTTATTATTTTGTTTACCTGGTTGGTCACAAGGAAGGTTTTTGGACCAAACAATTACATTTGGCCAACAAAAACAACAAAATAACATTTGGGAACAACTAGTGTGCATGCGTGTGTGTATGTGTGGCGGAGAGAGGGAGAGTGTATGTGTGGGTGCATGTGTGTTTGCTTGTGTTCGTGTATGTGTGAATCTGTGCATCTTACCGCGGTCCACCAGGTCCCTGGGTTCACGAGGCCACAGTTGTCGCTGTACTCCAGACAGCAGGAATCGGGCACGCGGCTGGCATTGTACACCTCAAACCAGTCCGTATGGTTGGTCACGCCACAGCAGCGGAACTACACCAGACAAGAACACTGAACGTTAATGACCGAACAGAGAGGAAAACCAAAAATGCTACACACTAAAACCATTCTGCATGATTCATAAACAGAGATCGTTCTCTGGCACTTCCATACGTACGGTACCAGTCAAAAGTTTGGACACACCTACTCATTCAAGGGTTTTTCTTTATTTATACTATTTTCTACATTGTAGAATAATAATGAAGACATCAGTACTATGAAATACAACATATGGAATCATGTAGTAACCATTTTTTTTTTAAACAAATCAAAATATATTTTATATTCTTCAAAGTAGCCACCCTTTACCTTGATGACAGCTTTGTACACTCTTGGCATTCTCTCAACCAGCTTCACCTGGAATGCTTTTCCAACAGTCTTGAAGGAGTTTCCACATATGCTGAGCACTTGTTGTATGCTTTTCCTTCACTCTGCGGTCCAACTCATCCCAAACTATCTCAATTGGGTTGAGGTTGGTTGATTGTGGAGGCCAAGTCATCTGATGCAGCACTCCATCACTCTCCTTCTTGGTGAAATAGCACTTTCACAGCTTGGAGGTGTGTTGGGTCATTGTCCTGTTGAAAAACAAATGAAAATCCCACTAAGCTCAAACCAGATGGGATGGCGTATCGCTGCAGAATGCTGTGGTAGCCATGCTGGTTAAGTGTGCCTTGAATTCTAAACAAATCACAGACAGTGTCACCAGTCTCTTCTTCTTATTGGTGTCCTTTAGTAGTGGTTTCTTTGCAGCAATTCGACCATGAAGGCCTGATTCACGCAGTCTCCTCTGAACAGTTGCTGTTGAGATGTGTCTGTTACTTGAACTCTGTAAAACATTTATTTGGGCTGCAATTTCTGAGGCCGATAACTCTAATGAACTCCGGGTCTTCCTTTCGTGTGGCGGTCCTCATGAGAGCCAGTTTCATCATGGCGCTTGATGGTTTTTGTGACTGCACTTGAAGAAACTTTCAAAGTTCTTGAAATTGTCCGTATTGACTGACCTGACATGTCTTAAAGTAATGATGGACTGTTGTTACTCTTTGCTTATTTGAGCTGTTCTTCCCATAATACGGACTTGGTCTATTACCAAATCTATCTTCTGTATACCACCCCTACCTTGTCACAACACAACTGATTGGCTCAAACACATTAAGAAGGAAAGAAATTCCACAAATTAACGTTTAACATGGCACAATTGAAATGCATTCCAGGTGACTACCTCATGAAGCTGGTTGAGAGAATGCCAAGAATGTGAAAAGCTGTCATCAAGGCAAAGTGTGGCTACTTTGAAGAATCTGAAATATCAAATATATTTTGATTTGTTTAAAACTTTTTGGGATAATACATGATTCCATAAGTGTTATTTCCTAGTTTTGATGTCTTCACTATTATTCGACAATGTAGAAAACAGTAAAAATAAAGAAAAACCCTTGAATAAGTAGGTGTGTCCAAACTTTGACTGGTATGTTAAACATGCCACATCTTTTATTTAGATAGTTCTCACTCATCACTCCAAAATGGTCATTACTGAATTTAAACTAGCTGAACTTTTCCTTGGTGCATTTTGCAGTGTGGTAATGTATTCAATGGGGGGTGGAGAGGGTAAACTTGCTCTTATGGAATGAGAACACTTACTGCGGTTTTGACATGTGACTCAATCTATAATTCTCTCTCTCTCTCTCTCTCTCTCTCTCTCTCTCTCTCTCTCTCTCTCTCTCTCTCTCTCTCTCTCTCTCTCTCTCTCTCTCTCTCTCTCTCTCTCTCTCTCTCTCTCTCTCTCTCTCTCTCTCTCTCTCTCTCTCTCTCTCTCTCTCTCTCTCTCTCTCTCTCTCTCATGTAAAAAGGGTCATTCTGTGATCAAATAGCCCAAAGTTTGATATCCGGTATCTTTTGATGTCTCTCGGCAGCTTTCACCAGCAGTACCTGCTGCATTTTTATCAGCTCCTTTTATTCAATCTTTTCTCTACTATCTTTCCTCACCTTGTTTTTCTTTTGCCCATGATTTGAGCTGTGGATTTTAGTCATGAATAATACAAAGCCATGCACATCAAAGTGAGTGTGGAAACAAACAGTGTTGTTCTTCGGGGAGCCGTGCGGTCCAATTTGCATTTCTCTTACTGTTTTGCAGCCTATTTAAAGAATCCAAGGCTATTCTTATTGGTTGGAATCAGGTTAGATTGCGTAATCCCTTGTCCTTATGAAGTGGTACATATGATCATGTAATTAGCCTGCAGTACTGTATTTCTAAAAGCTTGGCCTCTTTTAACACTAGCCTGGTCCCAGATCTGATTGTGCTGTCTTGCTAACTCCTATGGCCATTGTCATGCATTGGCATAAACAGATCTGGGACCAGGCCAATTTAAGACAACTGTACTGTTCTACTGTTGACCACCAGGGGGCAGTCTAAGCAGGACAAGTTCACTTACATTTTACATTTACATTTTAGTCACTCAGCATACGTTCTTATCCAGTGCCTTGCTTAAGGACTTACATCTGTTTGTACGATCATCCAGGCGTTGGTCAAGCCTACGTTGCCCTCGGTGCCAAAGAGCTGGAGTCCCCTCTTCAAATCCATCTGGGCATAGTGATCAATCTGGATACAAGACACACAAAGACATCAAGGTGAAGATATGGACATCCTTACTCATGCAAAACACACACGCCCAAACACTCTCTGTCTCTCTGTCTCCGAAACACACAACTTATTTACACATTCAGACAGTCAACAAACAATACATCAATCCGATTGATCGACCATTGACCCAGAGCCTTTGCTCTCTCAAACTGTAGTCCTTTGGCATGTTTGTGTAGAGGGCTACAGGCTGACACCATCAGTGGTCTGTTCAACCCGCTGTCAAAAGTGCTCTCCCACTTGGCTAAGTCACATCTGTTTACAGCCGTTTCAACACAGCCGCAATGTAGCATGAATAATAGACTATACCTGATATTTTACCTGAGCAAAATAATATACGGGTAACAATGTAGAACACAAAGGTAACACAAAGGATAAAAGAGCATGAGTAAGGTCTTCAGGGGAAGTGTTACTAAAATACAATTTCCTGATTTTAGCTTTGTTCTTGTCTTGTATTCCCTTATGAAAATAACAGGAGCAAAATGTGCTCTGCTGAAAGTACAACGGGCCGAATTCTGACTTGAGATGCACGCTTAACTCTGACTTTCGCGTCATTCAGATCCTCTCAAGCTCTGTCAGGGTGGATGGGGAGCGTCGCTGCACAGCTATTTTCAGGTGTCTCCAGAGATGTTAGATCGGGTTCAAGTCTGAGCTCTGGCTGGGCCACTCAAGGACATTCAGAGACTTGTCCCGAAGCCACTCATGCGTTGTCTTGGCTGTGTTCTTAGGGTCGTTGTCCTGTTGGAAGGTGAACCTTCACCCCAGTCTGAGGTCCTGAGCGCTCTGGATTTTCATCAAGTATCTCTCTGTACTTTGCTCCGCTCATCTTTACCTCAATCCTGACTAGTCTCCCAGTCCCTGTCGCTGAAAAACATCCCCACAGCATGATACTGCCACCACCATGCTTCACCGTAGGGATGGTGCCAGGTTTCCACCAGACGTGACGCTTGGCATTCAGGCCCAAGAGTTCAATCTTGGTTTCATCAGACCAGAGAATCTTGTTTCTCGTGGTGCCTTTTGGCAAACTCCAAGCAGTCTGGCAGTCTGTGCCTTTCACTGAGGAGTGGCTTTCGTCTGGCCACTTTACCATAAACGCTTGATTAGTGGAGTGCTGCAGAGATAGTTGTCCTTCTGGAAGGTTCTCCCATCTCCACAGAGGAACTCTGGAGCTCTGTCAGAGTGACCATTGGGTTCTTGGTCACCCCCCTGACCAAGGCCCTTCTCCCTCGATTTGGCCGGACGGCCAGGTCTAGAAAGTGTCTTCGTGGTTCCAAACCTCTTCTATTTAAGAATGATGGAGGCCACTGTGTTCTTTGGGAACTTCAATGCTGTAGACATGTTTTGGTACCCTTCCCCAGATCTGTGCCTCCACACAATTCTGTCTTGGAGCTCTACGGACAATTCCTTCGACCTCATGGCTTGGTTTTTGCTCTGACATGCACAGTCAACACCCTATGGGACTCTCAATCACGGCCGGTTGTGATACAGCCTGGAATCGAACCAGGGTCTGTAATGACATCTCTAGCTAGATGCAGTGCCTTAGACTGCAGCGCCACTCGGGTGCCGCAACTGGCAAAATGGCAAACTGTTTATCTATGTTCGTCTGTGATAGCTCCCAGCAAGGATTGAATAGTGTCAAAATTGGGTATTTTTGTGGTTCTATTCTCTCTGGAGGTATTCCCCTTAATGTCGTATGTTTATTCAAATGCATTCATATGTATTCATATTTATTCATAGGAAAACATTGACAGAAGCTGTTCATATTTTGTTTTCCACAGCCTATTTTCCTCAATGCTGCTTTACTACTTTCTACTTCTTGTATTATGGTTTTATCTGAATTCTATGAAGTTTAAATCAACAGATACTTTTACCAGACGTGGGTTCAAATAGGTTAGTATTTGTACTTTGAGCATTTGGTTGAGCCTGCCTGGAGTGCCAGAAGTCCAGCTAAAGTGTTTGAAACAAAAAAAATACTATTTAAACCCAGCTGTGTTTTTTACTGTCAACACCCCTACAGGATTTCAACAATGGGTTTCTCCTTTTCACACAAAGAGCAGAATATTTTATGTTTTGTAGGTAGTCCAATTAATTAGTAATTTCATGTTGCCATTCATTTAATGGGTGAATCAATATGATTAGTAGTGTGTTTTACTAATCAAACATTTCTCTCAGCATGAAATGAAACTTTTCCATGCTTGAAATTCATTCAGGAAGTGGTTACATGACTCCGTTTCAAATTGCTACATTGAATCTCAGAAGTCTCATGTTGCTGAGGTGAAATGTGCATCTTGTTTATGTATACAACAAACTGAGTTGTGCCACACATTGGAGAAAATGTCACTGTCTTTCATTTGAGTCACATTCTAATGCAGTCATCATTGAAGCTTTTACAAATATTAATTAATTAAATTGTAAAAAGAATTATAATAAAAACATATTGTATAATAATGTGTATACCAACTGAAAGTGACTGACACCAACTCCAGGTGACTCTGACAACTTCCATGGACATGTGAGTCTGGCCTAATATGGACAACGTACGGATCACCATTTTCCTACAGTAATTGGTTTGACCGACACGGTTTCCTAGTTGGAAAGGAACCCACACCTGGCTGCTGTAACTTTTTTAATGACCCTATTTGATTAGGTGGTTATGTGACTAGGTGGTGATGAGACTAGGTCAGCGTTTCCCAATCCTGGTCTTGGGGAACCCGAGGGGATCACATTTTAGTTTAGTTATTGAAGTCAGTCAAAGATGGCAAGGTTGGCAGCTGTAGGCTGGCATTAGGTGGCACGTGCTGATGTGTTGAAGGAACAGCTGGGAGTGTTCAAGGCCATCAGTGGAGTAGCGGTGTTGTGGGAATGAGACCCGGCAACAGAATACTGATGAAGGATCAGAAATCAGCTCTCTGGGTAAAGTTTCCTCGTTATTTCGTACTTTCTCATTAATGTTGAATCAACGTGGCTGGCAGGTTGAATATTTCTGAAAAAGGCAACAACAGACTGTACACGGTTTTTGTAACTCAGATTTTTAGCGGTAACTGAAACATTTGGCTATAACGCAAGTTGACATAACCATTAACGTCATGAACCAACTCATTTGATCACAATGACCTTGCTGAATCATGTGTGTTTGTGCTGGACTGCCATAAAAGCCAGCACACACATCTGCCTTCCAGTACCCGGAATGGAAAACGATGTTTAAAAAAAAAGAACATAGCCTTCCCAACAATAACATTAACATATTGCTCTCTTATGTACATATGGAATGATCCTGCGGTTCAAGAACATCGTAGAGTCCATTTAAACTAGCCGCTAGAGGACCATTCCCTTTTTTTCTACAGTACGCCTGGCTTTTACAGTGCTCCGCTCTTTTACTCAGTTTCTCATTGCACTGCTTTGTGTAGAACAGTTAAGAAATGAAACTGAATCATTCAGATCCGGAATGGAAGATAGGGAAACGGGAGTGTTAGACATAGGGACTAGGGTGGGGACTGAGGAAAGTTAACATCCATAACAGAAGGGATATATTGGCTGAGAGCCCTGGTAGATGCTACCAATCCAGGAACTCTTCTAGAATTACACACCAAGTGGGACAAACCAAAGGATTATAATGGCTGCGGGGCAGAGGATTCAGATTTAACAGAGCCTGTATGGGCTTTATTACATAACCACAGATAAAAGGCTATACACAGTACGAGAGTGGGAATAATCAAATACACTCAAAGGAAATAAAGAGAAAAATATCAAAGGGTAGGATCATTATTTACTAAAAGGTACAGACCGAGACAATTGACACCAACGGCCTTGGCCCTGGCCCTCGGGGTAGCGAGGATGCCACAAGTCATGCATAATGGAGTAGCCGTGGCCGATAGATTGGAGGGCGTCCCGTTATTGGAGCAATGCTTGTTTAGATGGATTGAATTTGAAATGCTGTGAATTGTATTATTGTGTGTGTGCGTGCCAGCACACTGGTGCGTATGTAGGAGCAGGATGTGTGTGTGTGTGTGCGAATTGTATTATTAATCCCTTCCCAAGTTGAAAATGCTCTGATGTGTAGAGATGTATTTATGTTGAAAAGCCAATGCTCCTCTGCTTTTCAATCCAACTTGTTTATTGTACAGGGAAAAAGCGTATTGGATTTAAATTAATATATATTATTACATTCTGTGAGACTTAAAAACTGTACCGGAATCAACCGCAATAAAATAAATAAATACGAGTGAGACATCGCCTTACCTGGTCTTGGTAAACAAAGAAGAGCATGATGGACAGAATCTCCAAGAAGAAGATCAGAAGAAGGAGGATGAAGAACTGTGGAGAGAGAGGAGAGAGAGGGAGGAATGCGGGAGAGAGAGAGCGCATTAGAAAAAGGGCGCCACATTTTATGAGTTTGACCCATCAGGGCCAGGAAACGCTCACCAGAGACATATTACATGGCTGTGTAGTATGAACTTTAACCTGAGAAAGGAAGAGCGGGGAGACGGGAGCGGGGAGAGAAAGTGTCAGGAAGAGTGAGTTGAGGAGACATGGGAGATCGAAAGCCTTTAGATCATTCTGCCTTATTTATATTTAAGACTGACAGAGAAGGGGAGGAGTGGGACAGTAATACTCAGAGAGACAGGTTGGGCTGTTGATACAGTGAGCTCCAAAAAGTATTGGGACAGTGACACATGTATTATTATTTTGGCTCTGTACTCCAGCACTTTGGATTTAAATTGATACAATGACGTTAAAGTGCAGACTGTTAGCTTTAATTTGAGGGCACTTTTATCCATATCGTTTTGAACAGTTCAGAAATTAAAGCACATTTTGTACATAGTACCCCCATTTTAGGGGACCAAAAGTATTGTTAGAAATTAATTTATGTGTATTAAAGTACTAAAAAGTTAAGTATTTGGTCCCTTATTCATAACACGCAATGATTTCATCATGTGACTACAAATATCACCCCCCCCCAATAATGTTAACAACCTGTTATTGTAATGGTGAGAGGTTAACATGTCTTGGGGGTATATTTCTGCATCTGCAACTTTCCCACTCATTATTATTCACGATTCATTTAGGTTTATCCATAATCATGTTACCGTCTACATTAATGTAGAAGTGTTTAGAAACATTTTCTATTCTTATTTACAATAAAAGTGACTCCAAAATGACACAATACATTATTTACCATTCATTTCTAATGTGCACAAAATTATCTGAATCACAACCAAAACAAACAGCAAATGCATCCAACAAATTTGAAGAGTCACAAGCTCGATGTAGTCATTGCGTGATTTATTTTATTTTCTCACCAGCTTAAAGGTTTCTGCCATAATGCACTTCATCTCTCTCTCTCGCTGACTCTCTCTCTCCCTCCCTCTCTCCTCCTGAACTCATGCAAACCAAATGGAATTTGTAGCCGGCATCAGACAAAAAAGTAATCTTGCAATATACTGGTCGAAACGAAAAACAATTAATCAATTAAGGAAATTAGAAACAGAGAAACAGAATGAGTTGCTTCAATTAAGATGGAAGTTAGAAAACCAATTGGCTGTCAGTTAGAAAGGATGTCAGGTAGGGAGGCGGTAATTGAATGCCAATCATATCTACTGCCAGAACCTCCTTCCCTCTAAAACGTCTCAGTCTAACATGATATTGGTTGTAATTTGATAGCAGGCAATCCATCGATCAAGTTGATAGTTGACTCATTCCCATGCCACAGTTCGAATGAGAACAACATGCTGCTGTGTGAACTAACAAGCAACATTGAGCTTAGCCAATGTTAGGGCGGCAGGTACCCTAGCGGTTAAGAGCGTTGGGCCAGTAACCGAAAGGTTGCTGGTTCAAATCCCCAAGGTGGAAAAATGGGCTGTTCTGCCCTTGAGCAAGGCAGTTGACGTCCAACAACAACAGCTCCCTGGGTGCGGATAACATGGGATGTCAATTAAGGCAGCCACCCGCACCTCTCTGATTCAGAGGGGTTGGGTTAAATGGGGAAGATGCATTCAGTTGTGCAACTGACTAGGTATTGCAAAGCCTTTGTCATCCACTTAATGCCTCACAACTGCTGGTGACTGTATGTACATGTGAAAACAACAAGTGGCTGTGAGGGTAGCCCCCACTACAGTAGCCAGACCAGCCCTGTTATTTATGTTATGACTTGTTTCTCCTCTCGTCAGGCTTTGCTGATATCCTAGTTTAGTGGAGATCAATGCCTTGGCAGGGAGAGCGATGAGGAGAACTATAATGAAACTGCTAGTCGACCATTGATCTCAGGAGGTTTATCGACTCGCTGTGATTCCCATTCAGCATGAAAGCTACCGAGGCTCTTTGTTGATAGACGGAAGAGGGAGAAACTGAAGGCGTGCCACTGTCAGACGGTGCCTCCCAAATCAATACCTTTAGGAATCCGGCTACGCCGGACCGGTAGCTAACTAACTTGGGGTGGTGGGAAGGTTACAACTGTGCTTGGTCCCAAATTACTCTCGACTGACAGACCTTTTGCTTTGTTGTGCAGCCACTGATCTGAAAGGACGGGCTAGGCGAAAGCAATGCTGTGGTGTTTTTAAAGATAGGGCCGGAATCTGACATTGGTGCACTAACTAAAACCAAACCTCCTGCTCATCACCTTTGACCTGGGGCCCGTCTGCACGTCTCATTTCACACCACCAGAGATTTAGTAGAGATTTAACTCCTGGACCGTGACTTAATGCAGTGAGTCTGTGGTGGAGGTAGAAGCTTCCAGAGAGGCTGTTATTAGCTGCAGGCAGTGCTCTAAAGTGCAAACAATTGGTTCGTATGCAATGAGGAGTGTTATTTTGGGAGCACTGTGCGACTAGGAAAGAATCTCTCATAATAATTGTTGTAATGATAAGACGAGTGCAGATTCGATAGTGTCATGGTTGCACCATTACTACAGCGAATTTGGCTTGCCCAACCAGGTCAAAAGATCTGATCCATATTACTGGCACTACATTTTTATATACCTATAGTGGATTGTAGAGACCACATTTTACATTTATAAGCCATGTCTTTTGCCGTTCTAAAACTACTCGCACGTCGTTAACCATTTGTCTACACCAGTGGTGTAAAGTACTTAAGTAAAAATACTTTAAAGTACTACTTAAGTCGTTTATTGTGGTATCTGTACTTTATTTTACTATTTCTTTTTGGCAACTTTTACTTTTACTTCACTACATTCCTAAAGGAAATAATGTACTTTTTACTCCATACATTTTCCCTGACACCCAAAAGTAATTGTTCCATTTTGACAGGAAAGTGGTCCAATTCACACACTTATAAAGAGAACATCCCTGGTCATTACTACTGTCTCTGATCTGGCAGACTCACTAAACACAAATACTTTGTTTGTAAATTATGTCTGAGTGTTGGAGTGTGCCCTTTGCTATCCGTCAATAAAAAACACAATAAGATTGTGTCGTCTGGTTTGCTTAATATAAGGAATTTGAAACGATTTATACTTTTACTTTTGAGACTTAAGTACATTTTAGCAATTCCATTTACTTTTGAAACTTAAGTATACTTAAAACCAAATACTTTTAGACTTTTACTCAAGTAGTATTTTTCTGGGTAACTCACTTTTACTTGAGTCATTTTCTATTAAGGTAGTTTTACTTTTACTCAAGTATGACAATTGAGCACTTTTTCCACCACTGGTTTACACTTTGTTCAGTCATGTTATCTCATTGGCTAGCTAGCTAGTATCTCCAAACATTTGGGGGCACAGAAAGAAAGGAAAAAGGTAATAGCAATTAATAAAAGACTGATCTCTCATAACCAACCTGACGTTTTTAAAAGACAGTGAACAATTTTCAATGTTATGCATCTCAATAGGAAAACAGTGCTTTTACACAATGTAGAAAACTAATATTCCACAAACGACTTTGTAATATCAATGACAGGTATTCGTATCAACATTTTAGCTTTTATAATAAACATGCATTTAGTCACATAATACCCACTGGGCACAGAACACAATTCAATGTCTACACATTGGTTAAACATAATTTCATTGAAACAGAAGACAATTCAATGTCTATTACACGTTGGTTCAACATAATTTCATTGAAATTACGAGGAAACAATGTTGATTCAACCAGTGTGCCCAGTGGATAGTTTCTTCTTTCTAGGGCACAACATGTGCTTAAAGTAGCTAGAATTCATATATCCTGTATCTCAATCAATTAAAAAAATCTAATTTTCTGGTGCTACCAATGAAAAATATAATTTAGAGCCCCGGCTGCAAGTTAACCATAATGGAATGTTGTCCATTTTGCTCGACATCCCAGTTTACAGCGACCTGGTTCAAATTGACTGAAATGTGTTAACGGATCTAAAACGTGTCCCTACAAGACCACTTCAGAGCGGTCAGACTAGAAGGAGCAGTCTACAGCGTAAAAGCATGGCAGTCCACCAAAATGGCTGTTAGGCTCCGTTCCATATTAGTACACTACTTAGAATGTGTGCCCAAAGCTTTGTTCCAATATGCATACTAGCAAACCACTTGAAATGTGTGCACAAGGGCAAGGCTCAGTGGCGACCCATCATTCAGGGCAGGTGGGGCGGAGCCTGTTTTGAGCCCCATCTTTCTAGCCTGTTTTGCATGTTACTTCGGCATAAATATGTGTCACATATCTGTAAAAAAAAAATACTAGTTAAGAAAGCCGCATACAAACATGGTCTCTTTTTTGCTTTCTTGCGTAAGGCAGCTCCAAAATGCAGGTGTTTCAGCCTAGCTCAGTGCTTTCTGTGGTGGTGGGGCAGCCAGTGGAAAATACGTAGCGTAGGGATTGGTAATGTTCTCTAGTTGCACCGTGATTGGCTCAGTGTTCTATCACTCATGGGGACACTACGCCACTGCCAAATCTAAGGGTAGAGCTAAAAAATTCAAGCCCCTTGGGTTCTGCCATAGAGTTACATTAGAAGTGTACATCCAAGAAGACTCAAGGTCATTGGCCACAGATAAAATGACGTCAAATCATGTTATACCTATATGGACTGATCATGTCAAGATAATACTTTCAAAATCTTAGCTAGCAAGCAGTCATCATTTATTTTTTTATTTTTTTACCTTTATTTTACTAGGCAAGTCAGTTAAGAACAAATTCTTATTTTCAATGATGGCCTAGGAACAGTGGGTTAACTGCCTGTTCAGGGGCAGAATGACAGATTTGTACCTTGTCAGCTCGGGGATTTGACCTTGCAACCTTTCGGTTACTAACCACTAGCCTACCCTGCCGCCTCATCATGAATCAAGTCGACAATCTACTGGCAAATCCTTTTTAATCATATGAAGAGAAATAAAGAAGAGAAATTATAGATCAAATGTATCGGTACTCTTCGGCCGTTGGACATAAACATTACACAACAAGTTGGAAATCACAAATTCAACAATGAGTGGTTTGGAAGGAATCCGACGCTAACTGCAAGCATTGCAAAGCAATCACTAGCCTGCTATTCAGTGGAGTGGGTGTGTGGTCCCAAGTGGGTTTAAGGGTCTCTTTTCCAAGCTTAAAAGGATAAACATTCAACATTGGCCATGACTTCTGCCTTGCTCAAAACAGCTGGAAACTCTGGAAAAAACTTGGAATTGCAAGTCGGGAAATCGGGCCTCTTTCTAGATCTCCCACCTGAAGATCACTGACGTCATCATGAATCAACCTTGTTTTTTTCCAAGTTCCCAATTGTCTTGAAAGTAGAGGTCCACCGATTAATCGGCGTGGCCGATTTCAAGTTTTCATAACAATCAGCATTTTTGGACGCCGATTATGGCCGATTACATTGCACTCCACGAGGAGACTGCGTGGCAGGCTGACCACCTGTTACGCAAGTGCAGCAATGAGCCAAGGTAAGTTGCTAGCTAGCATTAAACTTATCTTATAAAAAACAATCAATCTTAACATAATCACTAGTTAACTACACATGGTTGATGATATTACTAGTTTAACTAGCTTGTCCTGCGTTGCAAATAATCAATGTGGTGCCTGGGGTGATGATTTAACAAGCGCATTCGTGAAAAAAGCACTATCGTTGCACCAATGTACCTAACCATCAACATCAATGAATTAACTTAATTAACTTGCCATAATTTTACATAATTATGACATAACATTGAAGGTTGTGAAATGTAACAGCAAGATTTAGCCACCCGGAACGGTTCCGTATTTCACTGAAAGAATAAACGTTTTGTTTTCGAAATGATAGTTTCCGGATTTGACCATATTAATGACAAAAGGCTCATATTTGTCTGTTTATTATATTATAAATAAGTCTATGATTTGATATTTGATAGAGACGTCCAACTGAGCGGTGGTAGGCAGCAGCAGGCTCGTAAGCATTCATTCAAACCACACTTTCCTCCGTTTGCCAGCAGCTTTTTCGCACTGCTTGAAGCACAGTGCTGTTTATGACTTCAAGCCTATCAACTCCCGAGATTAGGCTGGCAATACTATAGTGCCTATAAGAACATCCAATAGTCAAAGGTCTATGAAATACAAATGGTTTAGAGAGAAATAGTCCTATATTAACTACAACCTAAAACTTCTTAACTGGGAATATTGAAGACTCATGTTAAAAGCAACCACCAGCTTTCATATGTTCTCATGTTCTGAGCAAGGAACTTAAACGTTAGCTTTTTTTACATCACATATTGCACTTTTACTTTCTTCTCCAACACTGTGTTTTTGCATTATTTAAACCATATTGAACATGTTTCATTATTTATTTGAGACTAAATAGATTTTATTTATGTATTATATTAAGTTAAAATAAAAGTGCTCATTCAGTATTGTTGTAATTGTCATTATTACAAATATATATAAAAATCGTCCGATTAATCGGTATCGGCTTTTTTTGGTCCTCCAATAATTGGTATCGGTATCGGCGTTGAAAAATCATAAATCGGTCGACCTCTACTTGAAAGTACCATAAATCCAGAGAATGCCAGACTTTGATGACAAAATTTGCCCACGAAGAACTGCCGCGCCACCTTCCTGTTCAAGTGAGCACAGCACAACAAGTTGAGTCCAAAAAATGTATTGTATGCTTCTGCATAAATGATGTAATATTCCAGGGAGATATGTATACTGTAGCTACAGTAAGAAAGTAATACTAAGTGTATGTTGTGCAGTAAGCTGTTAGTAGCACATGTGCCTCACCCTAATAATTTGGTCCCTTTTCCCCTCCAAATTTTGCCTACGGTCCTGACTTGGTGGTGCACATAGCCTATAGCCTGTTTCAGAGAAATATAATCATTGAATATTGTAAGAGCTTTCATTGTCTGCTCATATGCCCCCTTTATTTATCCAACGGTTCTGACTCGGTGTACTATCGCATAGTTTGTACATCTCAATTGTCAGTAGAAACCACATTTGTTTAAGCATGTCGGCCATATCAGCTATGTTTTTTTCAAAAGCAGTAAATGAGGCTGAATGTGTGAGGATCGAAGCTGGAGACGAGAAGCAGGTACAGGGAGAACATTTAATAAACAACGGACATGAGACAGAACAGGAACCGTGTATGGAAAGGAGAAAAATACGACATCAATGCTGACAGGGAACAAACTGAGGAGCAGACAGATATAGAGGGGGTAATCAACAAAGTAATGTAGTCCAGGTGAGTCCAATATTGCGCTGCTGCGCATAATGATGGTGACAGGTATGCGTAATGAAGGGCAGCCAGAGGGAGAGTGGGAGAAGGCGTAATATAATTAACTGTTTCGCTGCCAGACAAGGCTCCATTGATAGCCAGGTGTAGCAGTGGTAAGGTGTTGGGACTGCTGTTGGGACTCTGCTGTTGGGACAGCTTTATGTAGGCCTTAACAGTGTGTGGGCACCGTTTGTCACCGTTATAGTGCAATTAATGTATTGTTTAGTGTTGTGTTGTGTAGTGGGTTTTCTGGCATGCATCTAAAAACATGTTTGTTTTTTTGCCCCACCAAGATTTACATGCTAAAATCGCCACTGGCAAAGCTACATGTCCATAATCACATCCTGTATCACTTAGAATGCAAGCCAATTACATTGATTCATTCTAAGTGATCTGCTAGTGTGGATATTGGAAAAAAGCTTTGTATTCTCCAATGAATCTCATGGAGATAATGGAATAAAACATGAAAACATAACCTCACGAATAGACTTACAAGACGTTCAGTACACAACTGTTGTAAAATGCCGCCCATAACAAGTTATTGCCATGTTACAAATTACCACTCAACCATATTACTTTTAATCCCGATACAGATCAGGCATGAAGCACCACAGCACTTCAACAATTAGCACTGTCAAATCTTAATCTATTTCCCCCCCTCAATGATCAGTTCAGTTATAAAATCTCTAATTGCTTTTCTAATGAAAGCAGAGGGTTAGAGCTGTCTATTTTGAAATCGATGTGAAGGCTCAAGATGATTCGTCAGTCGCTGCGAAAAAGCCTTCGCGGACATCGTCTTCCTATCAAATCGACACAGCGGTCCAACCGGCTAGGCACTCTGGGAGAATGTCAAGGCTGAAACTAATGATGGGCTTTAGCTCTACGATACGTTTGATGGTCGGTCCCATGGGGCCAGTAATTGAGCCACCTGCTGCGCTGGTGTCAAACTTTATTTAATTGCTAGGTTTAAAGGCTTAGTTAACAGACTTAGTTGTTCGGAAGTAAATAAAACTACACGGTTTGTTATACAATGTGAGACTTGTTCTTATCAACCAGAGACAATTCTGACTTGAAATAGCGTTTTTAATGGAAAGATCTTCATGGAGCTTGGAGTTATGAATGCTGGTCTAAAGTTCCCGCATATACTGAATATACATAATGTGTCACTGTCTGTTGATGTTGACATCTGTATGTTGCTTTGGATCAAAGCATCTGCTACATTACAATTTCAAAAATGTGAATATAACATGATGCTTACAGCAGAAATGTGGATGGGTATAAATACTAATTATCAAGGGTATTTCTGTCAACAAGAGTGGCAGATACTCACACTCAGCAACAGCGGACGACTTTCTTTGACAGCTCCGACACAGCCGAGGCAACCAATCACCATGATGATGGTCCCTACCGCAATGAGTAGATTGGCTGCTGAGAGGGATGGGAGGGATGAGGAGAGTGTGGCAAAGTTGCCCTGGGTCACTGACAGCCATACCCCCACGCCCAGTATTCCACAACCCCCCAACTGTCAGAGAAAGAAGGAGGAGAAAGACAAAGGAAGAAAGAAAAAAATGGAGAAAGTGAGTAGCATAAAAAAAACATTATATACTTTGGGATTATTTGGTGCACACATATACATTTAAACACAACACAACACACACAAATCCCAAGGCGATGCCAGGAAATGCATTGCCCGGCATGCTCAACCAAGACTAGAAGACTCGATTTGCATGGCTAAATATGAGATCCCGCACTTCTATTCCCAACTGTAGAACAACAGCAGATCTTTTTTAATCAGCTCTTGAGCTCAAAGTAGTGCAGGTCATGAATAAAACTGCTCTGAAGCGTTGTGTGCTGCCGCTCCAATCACTTAAACCGGTTGGGTGCAAGTCATCCATCACCATCCACCATGATCAGAATATTAGAACAGCTGGAAATTAGAAGATGATTATACCGCTGTCTCTCCTCATACCCCTGAGAGACAAGTCAGAAGGGAATTATTGTCAGAGAAAGGAAAGGAGAGAGAGAGTGGAAAGAAGAGAGAAAATACAGAGATAGATAGACATAGACACAGACAGGGTACTGCATTAATGTACATGAAATAACAATGAGAAGTTAAAACAGATATGATACATGCTCCAAGGCCCTATGTTATCAACACATACAGTAGCGCTTTACATAGGTAAATACCACATGCTCTGTGCCTCAGTTGGTACAATGTCATACTTACAGTGAGGGAAAAAAATTATTTGATCCCCTGCTGATTTTGTACGTTTGCCCACTGACAAAGAAATGATCAATCTATACTTTTAATGGTAGGTTTATTTGAACAGTGAGAGACAGAATAACAACAAAAAAAATCCAGAAAAACGCATGTGAAACATTTTATAAAATTATTTGCATTTTAATGAGGGAAATAAGTATTTGACCCCTCTGCAAAACATGACTTAGTACTTGGTGGCAAAACCCTTGTTGGCAATCACAGAGGTCAGACGTTTCTTGTAGTTGGCCACCAGGTTTGCACACATCTCAGGAAGGATTTTGTCCCACTCCTCTTTGCAGATCTTCTCCAAGTCATTAAGGTTTCGAGGCTGACATTTGGCAACTCGAACTTTCAGCTCCCTCCACAGATTTTCTATGGGATTAAGGTCTGGAGACTGGCTAGGCCACTCCAGGACCTTAATGTGCTTCTTCTTGAGCCACTCCTTTGTTGCCTTGGCCGTGTGTTTTGGGTCATTGTCATGCTGGAATACCCATCCACGACCCATTTTCAATGCCCTGGCTGAGGGAAGGAGGTTCTCACCCAAGATTTGACCGTACATGGCCCTGTCCATCGTGCCTTTGATGCGGTGAAGTTGTCCTGTCCCCTAAGCAGAAAAACACCCCCAAAGCATAATGTTTCCACCTCCATGTTTGACGGTGGGGATGATGTTCTTGGGGTCATAGGCAGCATTCCTCCTCCTCCAAACACGGCGAGTTGAGTTGATGCCAAAGAGTTCCATTTTGGTCTCATCTGACCACAACACTTTCACCCAGTTGTCCTCTGAATCATTCAGATGTTCATTGGCAAACTTCAGACGGCCATGTATATGTGCTTTCTTGAGCAGGTGGACCTTGCGGGCGCTGCAGGATTTCAGTCCTTCACGGCGTACTGTATTACCAATTGTTTTCTTGGTGACTATGGTCCCAGCTGCCTTGAGATCATTGACAAGATCCTCCCGTGTAGTTCTGGGCTGATTCCTCACCGTTCTCATGATCATTGCAACTCCACGAGGTGAGATCTTGCATGGAGCCCCAGGCCGAGGGAGATTGACAGTTCTTTTGTGTTTCTTCCATTTGCGAATAATCGCACCAACTGTTGTCACCTTCTCACCAAGCTGCTTGGCGATGGTTTTGTAGCCCATTCCAGCCTTGTGTAGGCCTACAATCTTGTCCCTGACATCCTTGGAGAACTCTTTGGTCTTGGCCATGGTGGAGAGTTTGGAATCTGATTGATTGCTTCTGTGGACAGGTGTCTTTTATACAGGTAACAAACTGAGATTAGGAGCACTCCCTTTAAGAGTGTGCTCCTAATCTCAGCATGTTACCTGTATAAAAGACACCTGGGAGCCAGAAATCTTTCTGATTGAGAGGGGGTCAAATTCTTATTTCCCTCATTAAAATGCAAATAGATTTATAACATTTTTCACAATGCGTTTTTCTGGATATTTTTGTTGTTATTCTGTCTCTCACTATTCAAATAAACCTACCATTAAAATTATAGACTGATAATTTCTTTGTCAGTGGGCAAACGTAAAAAATCAGCAGGGGATCAAATACTTTTTTCCCTCACTGTAAATATCACATGTGCCTCTGTTAGTACAACATCTCCATAACATACTGTTGCTGAGAGGGCCTCATACTGACAGCTAATGCACGTAGGCTGCCCTCAAATTCTGAAATGTGATGGAGAGACTAGAGAGATGTACAGATCAGACCGCCTGATAGCGCTAGAGGGATGATAGGAAAATTATCTCGGGAGCCTTCACAGAACTCCCGTCTGCCCTCCTTATGACACTACACTTTCCTCTTTTCATGGTTCATGAATCCACGGTGTTCTATGTGAGACTCTGCTTGCGTCCCAAATGGCACCCTATTCTCTATATAGTGCACAACTTTGACCAGAGCTTTATGTGACCAGGTCAAAAGTAGTGCACTACATAGGGAGCCATTTGGGATGTACACTCGGTGTCGTAATCCTTTTAAGAGTTTATTTGCTGAGAAAAAGAAAACTCTCAAAGGCTCTAGTCTATTCATTGTGAGGCCAGACTGCTGTCCTTTTCAATCAATGAGTATTATTCAGGGTGTTGGTTATACTCAAGCACTTACTTTTGTTAAATTGGTCTGCTGAAGGTGCTATGCTATGGATGTCCTTGTGGTAAAATGAAAACTAACAAAAGCAACAACAAAAAAGTAACTATCAAAAGTAAACAACAGCAGTTCTATAGATATTTCCAAACAATGTCAATGTAGCCTACAATCTTTTAAATTGAAAAGCACATGCTTGAGAGAAAGTATAACGATGAAACCTTAATTAGGACATATTTTAGCCAGCAGAGGAGCTGTGCCAACTCAAGTTTTGATAAGGGCATGGCATCATGAACACACCATAAAATGACTTTCAACTGGTGTTTCATTGCTTGGAATATAATTTCACAGTCTATGTTTTAGAGGTGTAGAAATAGGGAAAGATGGCACATCTGGTCTGTCGAGAATAGAAGTTACGAAACTTCTATTAGATCAAATAAGCCTCGTAATCAAAATGGCAACTGATTTTTATTCCCCGGCCCCCATACAAAAATTCCCCCCCTACTAATAATCTATGATCTGCTTAACAGAGTAAACCCTCTTGCTTCACCTGCGGAGTAAACCCTCTTGCTTCACCTCTTCCTCTCTGCCCTAACCCCAATCTTAAAAGGGGAAATCAACAGTTGCTACATCCATTTTTTGACTTATAAATTGTGACCGGTTTCAGGAAGCTAGGCGTATGTCGCACATCACTACTTCACAAGAGAGGCATTTGAACGTAATTGCAGAAAGTAGTACATCACAACTTTTCTCCACTGACCTTTATCGATAGCAATGTTGTTGAGACCAGTAGCAACACTTTTGCAGATCTCTATGGCTAACATATCTTTCAAAAAAGCTGCAGTAGCAAGGATTATCTACACATACTGAGCAGCTCATGTTATAGACAGAAGACCGCTACATGGCAGACCAATCCGAACTCATCTCTCGGCATGTCCAGCCCATCCATTATCTTAGCCAATCATGGCTAGCGGGAAGGTTCCCGTCTAGGCTCATAATTTAACAATTTTATTCATATTTACAGATGGCATACAAGTTTATTATTAAGGCACATGAAAGTTCACGTTCCATAAGGCATTACTGACAACAACAAAAATGGAGAAAAGAAACTGAAGTAGTGACGTGCAACATACACCTACAGTAGCTTCCTGAAACGGGTTACATTTTGTAGTTGTAGACTTTTTGTAAAAGTCTCTACTTTTATCCAATGTAAAAAACACTACTTAGAATAAAACCGAATAGAGGTGGCCAGTCACAATGAATGATATGTACCTACTGACTTTTTAAAGAAAATAACTTATAAACATCATGAGCTTACCCTCTTACCCCATCATAACCCAAAATATAAACTTGTTTTACTCCAATGTTTGTCAACAAAGTAAATGTAAGCAAACACTATATAGCTCAAAACATGCTTAAAACTATCATTTTGATATCACGGATGGTCAGTCCTTGCATCCATAGCTCTGTCTATGAATTTGAGAGTGGTTACATTTCTCCAGCCCCGTCTCTTATCTTTTTACCAAAACGGGTGGGGAGTCGTTTTGTTCTTGTTTCTACCGGCGATTTCCGCTTTAACCCTTAAGCCTCAATCAGACCAAAAGTGTCATTGCATCAATGATGCGTAATAAATTCTGCAGTCAAACGTTTTAAATTATATAATCCAACATTTTTACTGGATATGTGTGCAACAAAAAAGTACATTCACTGTTTTTTACCCACTATTTCCGTCAAGTCCAACGTATACAGAACACACTGCAACTGCCTCTGCAATGCAATGCTGCAAGGCAAACTCGGCACTCAATCGGAAACAAATGTATACTGAACAAAAATATAAACGCAACATATAAAGTGTTGGCCCCATATTTCATGGACTGAAATAAAAGATCCCAGAATTTTTCCATATGCACAAAAAGCTTATTTCTCTAAAACGTTGTGCACAAATGTGCAGTTTTGTCACACAACACAATGCCACAGATGTCTAAAGTGGTGAGGGAGTGTACAATTGGCATGCTGACTGCAGGAATGTCCACCAGAGCTGTTGCCAGATAATTAAATGTTAATTTCTCCACCAAAAGCAACGTCCAACATTGTTTGGTAGTACTTCCAACCAGCCTCAAAACCGCAGACCACGTGTAACCACATCAGCCCAGGACCTCCACATCCGGCTTCTTCACCTACAAGGATAGTCTGAGACCAGCCACCTCAACAGATGGAAAAACTCATTCTAATTGGCTGGGCCTGCCTCCCCAGCGGGTGGGCCTATGACCCCCCAGGGCCACCTATGGCTGCGCCCCTGCCCAGTCATGTGAAATCCATAGATTAGGGCCTGATTAATTTATTTCAATTGACTGATTTCCTTATATGAACTGTAACTCAGTAAAATCGTTGAAATTGTTGCGTTTATATTTTTGTTCAGTATACTTCTGGTGTACCAAAATGACACTCTGATCGAGGCGTTACCCTATCCCTTGCCTTAACCATAACCTTAACCCTTAATCATTTTAAATGGCAACTTCAATGTGGTAGGGACGTCCCAAGGATTCCAGATAGGAAGGACAGTTTGAAAACTGTTGATATACTTTCATAATTTGCCAGAGTTTAAAAAATATCAGCACCAACATGTCTCCTTCCTTCCCTCATGGTGTACTATACTTCACCTAAAACGTAGGAATCTCGCTCTCTTTATCGGCAGTTAACTAGATCATATCCCGGGGGAAATGTATGTAATTAAACGTCCCAATTGGCAAGACAACTTAATTCCATACATTTGCATAAATACGGCACGATTAAAACACTGCCCCACTTTTCTACTCACATTCGCATGACAAAAACGTTTGAGGGGAGAAATACTAGTAATGGGTCATTTGCGAACTAACAGCACTTTTTGATGAACTTTGGGAAGCGAAACGCATCATTAAAAGAGCTGTTCATGTGGCTTCCTGGTTTACATACTGCTACTACTGCTTTTTGAGCTTCAAACAACGATTATCTGCAAATAAGTTACAAAACCATTATCAGAAGATGGTCAATTCTCCCTGCAGAACCATAAATAGCGGGGAGAACACGTCATTCTGGTGTGTGTGAAAACAAAACAAAAATGGAATAGTTTGTCCAGGTAAAAATGTACTTGAACGTGCATATCACGATCTGACATAATGGTAGCCTACTTTTTGTGATTTACATGAGTGATTTTCAATCATTTTGAATTAAGAGCCGATTGGGAGCCTAATGATGCGTCTCTTTAACGTGAACGGAGCCAAATGATGATGCTTATTGAAAAGACTCGGAATGCCCATGACTATGAAATACGGGTGGATTTTCAGTTCAATTTCAGTAGGGAGTTTGTTGTTTACATGACACCACAGAGGCGTTGTGGCTAGGGGACGAGCTGCATATCAAAAAGGGTCTCAGCACTGAAATGTAGCCCTATTTATGTCTAACCAATCTGTATTTTGGCAGAGGGGTATTATGCATCATGCAGTGTTATGAATTGGATGATAGCCCGTTTTACACCACAATGCGAGATGATTTCAAGCAGTGGCAAAAACAGAGCCCCACCCCAAAATTAAAAAAATAACATCAAGGTTTTTATTGACTATTCAATTCGGGACAGATTGGGTCCCACATCATCAGGTTCAATCTGAACTTGATGAAACGCTGAAGTTGTTGATCACCGGAAGTCATTTCTGGTAAACATCTAAGAACAATTCACCATACTTAAAGACTATAGGCTACATCTTACATCTGTAACGTCAAGAGAAACCCAGTGCACTTGTAATCAGATTTTGATGTGTATTAAAACAAATTGTTTATTCCATTTTCGGCATGGAAAATATTCCAAAGGTGTTAAGTAATTACCTGTGATTTAATTGGACTAATTCATCAACTCAGTAAGGGACTCGTCCTTCTGAATCTCTCACTAGCAGCGAGTTGGTTCGACACCAACCTAAGACAAATGATTGGGCTCCAGAGTGGCACAGCAGTCTAAGGCACTGCATCTCAGTGTAAGAGGTGTCACTTTAACACCAGCTTCGAATCCAGGCTGTATCACATCCGGCCGTGATTGGGAGTCCAAAAGAGCGGCGCACATTTGGCCCAGCATTGTCGGGGTTTGGCCGGAGTAGGCCGTCATTGTAAATAAGAATTTGTTCTTTACTGACTTGCCTTGTTAAATAAAGGTTAAATACAATTAGTGAGTGTAAGCAGATTGTTCATTCTTTGTTAAGTGGGTTGAAAGAGGGAGCTGAATCGCCCCTGAGGCCTTCTGGTGACTATAGCTAAAACTGGTGCCAAACAAGTTTTTTTTTTGCCTGTTCCTTGATCTGTTTGTTTGGTCTTGCCAACTCCTTTATGACAATGACCATAGGCGTTGGCAAGATAGCACAATCAGATCTGGGACCAGCCTACTGATTTGTATCTTATTACATATCAGTATTCATAACATCATCTCTATACTCCAGATGTTGTGTTATAGATCACTATCCAGGAGTCCCCACAGTAATGCTCTATGTATTATCTGCCAAATGTGTCCCTCCGCTCTGTCACATCTCCCACAATATGTTTGTATATGTGGGAGTTAGCATAGATAAAGGGAAAATGCTTCCAGTATGCATTGATGGTTTGTTGTGCTAGTGGGTAAATCTGTCATTTTATATCCAGATCTGGCTATTCCTTAGCAATGTAAGAAAGCATCAAAGGAGCACGTGTTTCAGGATGTGATTTGGTGTCGTCATACAAAAAAAGGTGTGGTGGTAATTTCTGATAGGAGAAAGCAAAGCCAGTAATGCTCTCTCAGCATTTGAATGGACAATGTTTTAAACAAAAAACGATGACTATACGGACTCTGCAGTTGTTGCAGAGTAATGTACAGTATCTCACTGTAGAGTAGAAAATAATACATAATAATACGCTCAGTTAGGCTAGAGGCAAACTATCAGTCATGCATTTTTATCACCCCCAAAAAAATAGAGGCACACAGGAGAGCATCTGATACACAGCCTGAGGACCAGTGGAGCTCTTGAATATAGCCTGGTAGTGCTAGCGAGCTCGCCTACATCCACCTACTACTGGCTTGAAAAGCTAAAGGGCCTTGAATATTAAGATGCTCTCATCCCCAATACTATAATGTTTCCCCTTCATGGTGAATAGAGAGCTCTCAGCTAGCAGCTAGCCTCTTCACCACCATGGCCATGTTATCATCCCTTGCTTCCAAATAGGCACCATTACTCCTCGTTCTCCACCGTGATAGCCCACGTGCTGCGAGTACTCCGGTGGGTGCTACACATTGGCGGTGGATGGGGTAATTTACCCTACATACAATGTAAATCGTCTTGAGACCTTGGCGAACATAAAATGCAATTTATCACTCAGGCGGCAGTTCATTCAAGACAGAGGTCCCAATTCAATCTAAATCTAAATGCTTGTCATTAACAAGAACACAATCTAGGAAAAGAAGGATTGCATCTTGAGACCATAGCTTTTTTCAGAGTATAGCCAAGTGGCGGTTTGAAACTGATTCAGATTGTTTAATAGTCACAAGTGTTGCAGGTGTGATTGCAGCGTACAGTGAAAATCTTAGGCTTCGAGCTCCAACATGCAGAACTAGTGAAATAAAATAATGAAAACGGTAATAAAAAACTATAGAAATAGCACTATATACATAATAACAACTGAGGCAGTGATGAATAAATAAATGTCCATTGGGGTGGAGGCAGAGTAAAGACTGTTGAGGGGGTGGAATGACCATAGGGGGAGCAGCAGCATGATCATTGAGCGAAATAAAACAAAAAAGTTATAAGATAAATATTAACAACAGCAACAGTGATGAATGTCGTTGGGGTGGGGGCAGAGTAATGTCCGTTGGGGAGGAGAGGGGTGGAATGTCCATAGGGGACTAGTAGGGGGCAGCAGGAGAAAGAATGTCCATAGGGGGAGTAGCAGGTAAAGTAGGTGAGAGTTGAGGATGTCCATAGGGGGAGGATCAGGGGGAAGGGAGCAGGTAGCTGACTAGTGGTGGCTTTTCAGCAGCCTGATGGTCTGAGGGTGGAAACTCTTGGCCAGTCTTTCAGTTTTCGCCATGATGCTCCTGTACTGCTTGCGTCTGAGTGATTGAAGCGGGGAGAACAGGGCGTGGCTTCGGTGGCTGGGGTCCCCGATGATCTTCTTGGCCTTCATGCAACACCTGGTGTTGTAGGGTTCCTGTTGGGCAGGCACTTTGCACCTGATGGTGCGTTTGGCTGTACGTATCGCCTTGTGAAGAGCCTTGCGGTCAGCGGCGGTGGAGTTGCCGTACCAGGCTGTGATGCAGCCTGACAGTATGCTCTTGGTGCTCCTGTAGAACACTGTGAGGGTCCTCAGGGACAGGCCACATCTCCTCGGCATCCTGAGGTTGAAGAGTCGCTGTCGTGCCTTCTTCACCACGGTGTCCGTGTGGTTGGCCCATTTCAGCTTCTCTGAACACAAGTATACAGCGGTGGTGCATAATACAATGTGTCAAGCCTCTGGTGCATTTTGAAATTCCACCGAGTGCTACAGCTGCTTGCACTGATGCACATGGGAAGAGCTCCAGCAAGCATGGTTTACAGAAGGCGGGGTACGATTGTCCCTCTGGAGCACAGCACAGCACCAAACAAAACAACACAGCCCCTGCAAAGCCATATAAATAAACTTTGGCTGTTAGAAAGAGGTAGCGAGGAAGAAAGACGGAGAGAGATAGGAAGACAAGGAAAGACAGCGAGGGAGGGAAAGAAGGAAAGAGAGAGGGGAGGGAGAGAAAGAGAGAAGCATGCAAATGGTAATCAATAATGTTCTCTAGGGGATTCTCCCTTGTTCCTCCTCCTCCTTCCTACTCCTCCTCCCCTATTCCAATAGCATGTACCATACACAAACACATGGCTCACATACACACATACACACACACACACACACAATAGCATGTACTGTACACACAGCAAACACACACACGGCCCACACACAGGTACCCCAGGGTCTAGGCTCATTATATTGACTCTGCTTGGAGAGAACAGTGATTTGTTGTGGTAGCTGCCCAGTTTGTCAGACCTTGTCATAATCATCTCTGTCCACAGCCAAGGGCCCGGGTCTCCGGCATTAATATGCTAGCTTTATTTACCTAATGTTGGGTTCAAGCTAAACCATTTGAAGTACACTGAACAAGAATACAAATGCAAAATGCAACAATTTCAAAGATTTTACTGAGTTACAGCTCATATAAGGAAATCAGTCAATTGAAATAGATTCATTAGGATCCTAATCTATGGATTTCACATGACTGGGAATACAGATTTGCAGACCAACAACAAAAATGTAGGGCCATTTGCCTCATGCAGCACAACACACCTCCTTCGCATAGACTTGATCAGGCTCTTGATTGTGGCCTGTGGAATTTTGTTCTACTCCTCTTCAATGGCTGTGTGAAGTTGCCGGATATTGGCATGAATTGGAACACACTGTCGTACACATGTCTGGTGAGTATGCAGGCCATGGATGAACTGGAACGTTTTCAGCTTCCAGGTATTGTGTATAGATCCTTGCGACATGAGGCCGTGCATTATCATGCTGAAATATGAGGTGGTGGCGGAGGATGAATGGCACAACAATGGGCCTCAGGATCTTGTCAAGGTATCTCTGTGCATTCAAATTGCAATTGATAAATTGCAATTGTTTTTCGTTGTCCGTAGCTTATGCCTGCCCATACCATAACCCCACCTCCACCATGGGGCACTCTGTTTACAACGTTGACATCAGAAAACCGCTCGCCCACACGACGCCATACGCACAGTCTGCCATCTGCCCGGTACAGTTGAAACCGGGATTCATCCGTGAAGAGCACACGTCTCCAGCGTGCCAGTGGCCATCGAAGGTGAGCATTTGCCCACTGAAGTAGGTTACGACGCCAAACTGCAGTCAGGTCAAGACCCTGGGCAAGCAAGCAGGTGAGCTTCCCTGACACGGCAGTTACTGCCTTTTTGCTTGATAGGGCAGTGTGGCATTGTGTTGTGTGACAAAACACATTTTATAGTGGCCTGTCATTGTCCCCAGCACAAGGTGCACCCGTGTAATGATCATGCTGTTTAATCAGCTTCTTGATATACCAAACCTGTCAGGTGGATGGATTATCTTGGCACTTATCACTAACAGGGAAGTAAACAAATTTGTGCACAAAATTTGAGAGAAATAACCTTTTTTGTGCGTATGGAACATTTGTTGGGTCTTTTATTTCAGCTCATGAAACATGGGACCAACACTTTACATGTTGCGTTCATATTTTTGTTCAGTATACTGTACATACACGCAACATACACTACCGTTCAAAAGTTTGGGGTCACTTAGAAATGTCATTGTTTTCCATGAAAACATATATGAAATGAGTTGCAAAATTAATAGGAAATATAGTCAAGACGTTGAAAAGGTTATAATGATTTTTAATTGAAATAATAATTGTGTCCTTCAAACTTTGCATTCGTCAAAGAATCCTCCATTTGCAGCAATTACAGCCTTGCATACCTTTGGCATTCTAGTTGTCAATTTGTTGAGGTAATCTGAAGAGATTTCACCCCATGCTTCCTGAAGCACATCCCACTGTCAGGCTGAGGGTAGCTGGTGAAAAAGGAGTCAGGCGCAGGAAAGCAGAGATGCGTGAACAAGGTAATTTTAATGACGAAGCACCAGAACAAAACAATATCTCAGATGCGGGAAAAAATACCTATCACTAATAAACGGGCGTAAAAATACAATACCCGGCAACAACAAAACCAGCCGTCAATAACAGCCTGAGACATAAAACAATCACGCACACAAACATGGGGGAAACAGAGGGTTAAATAATGAACATGTAATTGGGGAATTGAAACCAGGTGTGAAAAACATAGACAAAACAAATGGAAAAAATGCCGCCCGAACAAGGAGAGGCACCAACTTCTGCTGAAGTCGTGACACCCACAAGTTGGATTGACTTGATGGGCACTTCTTACAAACTATACGGTCAAGCTGCTCCCACAACAGCTCAATAGGGTTGAGATCCGGTGACTGTGCTGGCCACTCCATTATAGACAGAATACCAGCTGACTACTTCTTCCCTAAATAGTTATTGCATAGTTTGGAGCTGTGCAGGTAGCCTAGTGGTTAGAGCGTTGGACTTGTAACCGGAGGGCTGCAAGTTCAAATCCCCGAGCTGACAAGGTAAAAATCTGTCGTTCTGCCCCTGAACAAGGCAGTTAACCCACTGTTCCCGGGCGCCGAAGGCGTGGATGTCGATTAAAGGCAGCCCCCGCACCTCTCTGATTCAGAGGGGTTGGGTTAAATGCGGAAGACACATTTCGGTTGAAGGCATTCGGTTGTACAACTGACTAATAATGGTGACTTTGACTTTGACTTTGCTTTGGGTCATTGTCCTGTTGTAGGAGGAAATTGGCTCCAATTAAATGCCGTCCACAGGGTATGACATGGCATGGCAAAATGGAGTGAAAGCCTTCCTTTTTCAATATCCCTTTTACCCTGTCCCACTTTACCACCACCAAAGCACCCCCAGACCATCACATTGCCTCCACCATGCTTGACAGGTGGCGTCAAGCACTCCTCCAGCATTTGATTTTTTTCTGCGTCTCACGAATGTTCTTCTTTGTGATCCAAACACAAGCTTAGACTTTTTTCCAATCTTCCTCTGTCCAGTGTCTGTGTTCTTTTGCCCATCTTAATCTTTTATTGGCCAGTCTGAGAGATGGCTTTTTCTTTGCAACTCGGCCTAGAAGGCCAGCATCCCGGAGTCGCCTCTTCACTGTTGACGTTGAGACTGGTGTTTTGCGGGTACTATTTAATGAAGCTGCCAGTTGAGGACTTGTGAGGCCTCTGTTTCTCAAACTAGACACTCTAATGTACTTGTCCTCTTGCTCCATTTTGCACCGGGGATTCCCACTCCTCTTTCTATTCTGGTTAGAGCCAGTTTGCGCTGTTCTGTGAAGGGAGTAGTACATAGCGTTCTATGAGATCTTCAGTTTCTTGGCAATTTCTCGCATGGAATAGCCTTCATTTCTCAGAACAAGAATAGACTGACGAGTTTCAGAAGAAAGTTGTGTTTTTCTGGCCATTTTGTGCCTGTAATCAAACCCACAAATGCTGATGCTCCAGATACTCAACTAGTCTAAAGCAGTTTTATTGCTTCTTTAATCAGAACAGCATAATTGCAAAAGGGTTTTCAAATGATCAATTAGCCTTTTAAAATGATAAACTTGGATTAGCTAACACAACGTGCCATGGAACACAGGAGTGTTGGTTGCTGATAATGGGCTTCTGTACGCCTATGTAGATATTCCATTAAAAAAAAAAAATCAGCCGCTTCCAGCTACACTAGTAATTTACAACATTAACAATGTCTACACTTTATTTCTGGTCAATCTGATGTTATTTTAAATGGACAAAAAAAATGTGCTTTTCTTTAAAAAACAAGGACATTTCTAAGTGACCCCAAACTTTTGAACAGTAGTGTATACACGACAACTCAGCAGCCGTTACCCTTTACCCAATGTCGAACATGTTATGAAAAATATTTTTCATAGGCATGCTAGGCTAGAGAAATTCTTGTCACAGAGCTGTTGTTTCATGTTTGAGTGGTGCTTAGGTATGTATCATGAATGCCTGGGAAACCGTTGGTGTATAGCATCACGGTTCACTTTACAGTAGTCTGCAATGTCAAGGTTTTTAGACGTTTTGTATTATCTTTTCCCACCAAGAATGAAAGAATGTCTACAATAGTCTACCACACAACCTTTAAAAAAAAGCATACAAAAAACACAGTAACACTGAATAAAACCTGAAACAAAAGTAACATCAGAAGCTATTTACTGTACTTGCCAATCACATTTCTAACACAAATGACCTTGTGAAACTCTTCCTTTCCATATTTCTTTCATCTTCTTCGATAATGGCCCTCCTCACTAGCCTTTCTGTGCATTCAGGCAGCACTAATAGCATTGCAGAACATCCTTCCACAATAGTGCAGCTAAAGGACTCCATTAAATGAAGATAGATAGGAGATGATTGTGGTGTCCTCCACAGCTGGTTCCATATAGCCCAGATTCAGACGTACTCTCTGTGTGCTTGAGAGATAAAGGCATCATGGATGACACACATCAGTGACATGATGGGGGATGAGATTTTCTCAGGGTTGAGCCAACAATGAGAGTATGAGATCAAACAGGAGGGGAAGAGAGAGGGAATAGAGAGGGGGGAGAGGAAGAAGGGGGCAGGAAAGAGAGGAGTAGGGAATGGGGGAAAGAGAGAAAGAAAGAAATAGAAAGAAGCAGAAAGAGTAACAGCACAGAAAGAATAATGAGACAGATATTTCACCGGATGTATAAATGTGAATCATCCAGTTGGCGTTTCCACTCACTACCAAATACGGTGGTGAGAGGAAGCCCAGTGTCCAGCAGTGGGAGATGATGGGACAAGATGGATTTTGGCTGACATTCTGCACATTTTCTCATCGATCATTTTCTCATTTTGATACGTTTTTCTGTTACCAAAACTAGAATCTGTTACGAACCGAGTGGATTAAGTTTTGTAGACTTTACCCTTTACCCAATTTTTAAAAATTGCATTGTTTAGAAGGAGTGCAAGGGTACATTTTGTTAGTGCACATGCGTTCCCTAACGGAAATATACAAATACATGCTATAACACACCAATAAGCTCTTGCTAGCTTGTGCTTTGCTCTGCCTACCCAATATGATTAATTTGCTCCCATTGGAAACGACAGGCTGTTGTCTATCTTGGGTTAGTTATACAAATATTTGGTCAGTGACCAATGAGCAGTAGCGGTGCGTGGGTAAAATCACTCGGAAAGCCAAGCCAGGAAAAAATATCCATATTACAACCAGTGGTGCAAAAAGAATCGAATTGTCATACTTGAGTAAAAGTAAAGATAGAAAATGACTCAAGTAAAAGTGAAGGTCACCCAGGAAAATACCACTTGAGTAAAAGTCTAAAAGTATTTGGTTTTAAATATACATAAGTATCAAAAGTAAATGTAATTGCTAAAATACACTTAAGTATCAAAAGTAAAAGTATAAATAATTTCAAATTGCTTAAATTAAGCAAACAAGACGGCATACTTTTATTTAAATGTTTTATTTACAGATAGCCAGGGGAACATTCCAACACATAATTTACAAATGAAGCATGTGTGTTTAATTAATCCACCAGATCAGAGGCAGTAGGGATGACCAGATATGTTATCTTGATAAGTGCGTGAATTGGACCATTTTCCTATCCCGCTAAGCATTGAAAATGTAACATACTTTTGTGTATCAGGGAAAATGTACGGAGTAAAAAGTACATCGTTTTTTGGGTGAATGTAGTGAAGTAAAAGTGGTCAAAAATATAAATAGTAAAGTACAGAAAAAAAAGGAAAAAAAACTCCTTAAGTAGTACTTTAAAGTATTTTTACTTAAGTACTTTACACCACTGATTACAACCTACGTATGTGTTGTGATAATTGCGCTGTTTGCCCTATTACCTGTTAGTTCATATGCCTTGCCATCATGATATATACTGTAGACAGGGGTGAAAGTAAGGCGTTGAGCCTATCACATTAATTAAAACAAAATATCAATTCAACTGTAGGCTATTACACCACCTTTTATCATTACCGCATGTCAGAGGGATGAAAAATGTGCGAATGAACTTCAAAACGTGTGGTATAGCCTACGCTTCAAAATGTGATGTGGTTCGACGAGAACACAGAAAAAGGCAGAGATGAGTGGCTGACACCGAGACGTGCACAGACAGCAGTGGACGCATACATTCTGGCCTAATGACTACACTTTTTGGTGTTTTGTGTAAAATGTGCATCTTCACCACTGTTTGGAGACTGTAAATATTTTGGAGCCCTTTGAAGGAGCCCTTTGAAGTGATTGTTTGAAAATCAGATGAAAATATCATGACTGTTTGTGTTAATGGCACAATAAAAGGTAATAGATTTTAAGTTAAATAGCACATCTTTACGACTAGGCCTACAGAGATCCTATTGAATTAATAGGGATTCTATGTGTAATTCTATGATTGGCCCATAAACATTTTGGGGAGGTCCCACACCGGGAAGAAATGTATTCCATTTTCACTCCTGTATATAGGCCTAAGGACGAGACTATAAGAAGCCACAGTGGCTGAATAAATTCAACCACACCTTTGTTTCATCACAAAACTGGAGAGCAACATCTGTCCGTTGAAGTCCACAAAGCATATTGCACGTAACAAACAGTTGCATGACCTACAGCATGGTCAAGCAAGTTCATCTTGCCAACATTTTCAGACTACTAAACAACTATTGATTTAGAACCACAGAGTTAGGCTACCGCAAGTCGCAAAGAAAACAGAAGCTGCCTCCACTATTCCAGCACCATTTCAACTTCAACATCATCAAATCATCTATGCTTAGTCTAATACAGTGACATCTAAGATACCAAAAACTATTTAGTCCAATCAACGTAAGCTAAATATGATGTGGCTGTCCATGGTAGCCTACATCTAGCTATATATTGAACGTACATCCTCTCAGGCCGGGGGCACAATGTATGAATTTATGGTTGGATCAGAATCGCCGTTATAATCTTTGGCTAGTATGGAGAATTAAGTAAAACCAATTGGCTAATTTAGGAAAGGGCCAATTTGAGAAGTGTACTGCAGAATGGCAGTAGCATAACAAATTAACAATGGAGGGGGGAAGAAGAGAGCGAGAGAGAGCAAAGAGACATAGAAGCAAACAGTGACCGATGAGAACTATACAACAGACTTGTTATGCTGCTATAGCCAGTCTGTAAAAGGAAGGGAGGGAGGGAGGAAGAAGATTAAGAGAGAGCAGGTGCAACAGAATGAACAGGGGAAGAAAAATAGGTTATAATAGAGGTAAGATAGGAGGGAAAAACGGACTCAGTGAATCTGAAGAGCACACATTGAGTTTCATTAGGCTGGTGACTATCCTGAAATGGGTCAATTTCCCTACATTTACAGTTAACGGATGCACTCCCCCAAGGGCACCTACCATGGAGGCACTAAATCTCTGCGCCTATATCAAAATGTGTTCCAACTCATAAGCTAGCAAACAAAACACCCTCACCCATACACCTCACTGTGTGTGTCTGTTTCTGTGTGTGCAAATAGCTAATATTCCATCAATCTCGGAGTGTGTGTGTGTTAACGCTCAATTTGAGTGAGAGCGGCAATAATTCCCTTGTCCCGCCCTCCTTCCGTCCCGCTCTCTTTTTCTCCATTCCTCCCTCTCTTTCCCTCCCTCCTGCTCCCTCTCTCCCTCCATCCCTACCTTCATTCCTTTCTCTCTTCCACCCTATGGTAGTCCATCTTTCCCATTGCCAGCCTCAATCATCTCATGTTCACACATCTTTTTCCAAATGACAAATCTGCCCTGGGTGAATAGCTTATAAAGTAGCAGGGGCAGCTCAACCAGCCAATGTTGCTCTGAAGAGTGTGGCATGGGAAGAGTACATTTGAGGATTACTATAGAAAGAGTTTCAGGCTAGTTGGGAGGTTAGTTAGTGTTGAATATTTCAATAGGGTTCAGCATCAAACAGAATGAGGTGGGATAAAAATGGCAAGGGAGGGGTTATATTCCACTGTATCAAGCAACTTTGTATCTGCTATGGTACAAAACTAGTGCATGGGAAGATGTGACTTGATCAAACACACTCCACTCCGCTCTGTCAGTGAATATACACACAGGCAGTATATGGCTCTTGGTGGATCTGAGTAAGACACTGCAGCTATAGCTTGTGCTGCGACACCACTGTATTAAGTGTTTATTTGATGTGGCGTCATCTAGGCCCAGGTTGAACTGTAATGACCGAATTTGACTGAATGACTGAATTAGCTAGCATCATTTATGAGCGCTGATCTAAACAGCATGAAACAATCAACATTGTCACAATCACAGCTTAAGGATGTCACAATGACACATCATTGGCTACCCTGTGGATGAGTAGAGACGCTGCTGGAGTCTGACTTACAATCACTTCATGCCATGGCCTGCTTACTTTGCTAAGAATTTAGAAAAGCCATACATAATTAACAGTCCTATCACCAGCTGCTGCATCAACTAGCTAGATAGCCGCGAGGGAGCCCAGTTCATTTGACTGGCAGTCCAGGCTGAAGGAATATACTTGTCAGTATCCTCTCTGCTAGTGTATGTCATCGACTCGCAAACCAAACAACATTAGCCATGTCATTGCTAGCAAATATTTTGAAGAGAGAAAAGGAAGCCACTAGTGAGTACTCTACATTGGTAGATGGAGTGGCCTTTCAACATTGAAATATCCTGTATTTATTCTCTATTTAAAAACACACAAAAACAAGGCCAAGGCTAGAGGTTAGACATATGAACCAGAGTCAGAGGGTTGCCAGTTGAATCTCAGGCCTGGCAACAGTGGGAATGAGACATGAACTGGCAAGCTGAGGGCTGCTGGCATTGAGTACACCACATCAGTCGCTGGCTTCATCAATAAGTGCATCAATAACATCATCCCCACAGTGACTGTACGTACATACCCCAATCAGAAGCCATGGATTACAGGCAACATCCGCACTGAGCTAAAGGGTAGAGCTGCCGCTTTCAAAGAGCGGGACTCTAACCTGGAAGCTTATAAGAAATCCCACTATGCCCTCCGATGAACCATCAAATAGGCAAAGCGTCAATACAGGACTAAGATTGAATCGTACTACACCGGCTCCGACGCTCCTCGGATGTGGCAGGGCTTGCAAACTATTAGACTACAAAGGGAAGCACAGCCACGAGCTGCAAAGTGACACAAGCCTACCAGACGAGCTAAATTACCTCTATACTCGCTTTGAGGCAAGTAACACTGAAATGCATGAGAGCATCCGGACAACTGTTCGATCACGCTCTCCGTAGCAGATGTGAGTAAGACCTTTAAAAACAGGTCAACATTCACAAGGCCGCAGGGCCAGACGGATTGCCAGGACGTGTACTCCGAGCATGCGCTGACCAACTGGCAAGTGTCTTCACTGACATTTTCAACTTGTCCCTGACTGAGTCTGTAATACCAACATGTTTCAAGCAGACCACCATAGTCCCTGTTCCCAAGAACACTAAGGTAACCTGCCCAAATGACTACCGACCCGTAGCACTCACGTCTGTAGCCATGAAGTGCTTTGAAAGGCAGGTCATGGTTCACAATCAACACCATTGTCCCAGAAACCCTAGACCCACTCCAATTTGCATACCGCCCCAACAGATCCACAGATGATGCAATCTCTATTGCACTCCACACTGCCCTTTCCCACCTGGACAAAAGGAACACCTACGTGAGAATGCTATTCATTGACTACAGCTCAGCGTTCAACACCATAGTGCCCTCAAAGCTGATCACTAAGCCACGGACCCTGGGACTAAGCACCTCCCTCTGCAACTGGATCCTGGACTTCCTGACGGGCCGCACCCAGGTGGTAAGGGTAGGTAACAACACATCCGCCACGCTGATCCTCAACACGGGGGCCCCTCCTGTACCCCCTGTTCACTCATGACTGCATGGCCAAGCACGACTCCAACACCATCATTAAGTTTGCTGACGACACAACAGTGTCTGATCACCGACAACGATGAGACAGCCTATAGGGAGGAGGTCAGAGACCTAGCCGTGTGGTGCCAGGACAACAACCTCTCCCTTAACGTGATCAAGAAAAAGGAGATGATTGTGGACTGCAGGAAAAGGAGGACCGAGCACGCTGAGCATGGACTCTGTACCCCCTATATATAGCCTCGCTATTGTTATTTTACTGCTGCTCTTTAAGTACTTGAACATTTTATTTTTTAGTTAACACTTATTTTTCTTAAAACTGCATTGTTGGTTAAGGGCTTGTAAGTAAGCATTTCACTGTAAGGTCTACACCTGTTGTATTCGGCACGTGACAAATAAAATTGGATTTGATACCATGTACATCTATTGCCCTTAGGCAAGGCACGTAACACCTGAATGGTGTTCCGCACTGTTGCTGACCCTGTGTTTCCAACTAATACATGGGTGTCTTTCTAGCCCGGACTGGGGTTGGGAAAAAGCAAAAGGCTACAAATATCAGAATTAGAATCTTAGAAAGCCTACGGTCTACTGCCATGTTGCCATTAGGCAGTTAACACCTAAATGACTTAGGCGAACACCTACATTGCTCCAAAGCTGCTGCACTGTGGCTGACCCTGTAACTACCTCTCTCGTGTGCAGACTCTTGGAAAATGAGCAGTACTATTCTTCTTTATGTTCCTCAACAAAAATATTATTTTGGAAAAGAGGCTAAACTTGACTGTGATAACCACAAAGGAGGTGTATTTTGAGTTATGTGACTAAAGCATCCTGAAAACATTAGAGGACCTCAAAAGAATGTGTATTATTAAATCGACCAGTCTCCTTGAAAAACGTGTTTCTTTATCTCCAGCATTGAAGCACATTATTGGAAGGCCAGACAAAGCCCCGTCCATGTAAGCAGAATCAGACAAATTGAGAGAAAGGGAGGCTTCCCGATGAGTAGAAAGATACAGAGCATACCTCAGGAGGAGACCATTACATTTTAGAAACCTTCCCTATGTGGCAGCCAACAAGGTCGTGTTAAGTGTTTACCGCATGCTGTTATGTATGTATAAACCCAAAAAGTATAATTGTATCAATATCATCGGTTTTAATAAATAATACATCTGACCAAAATGCTTGTTAATCTATAATTTCATACCCACTAATGCGCTACTAGATATACTGATAAATAGATGTCACACCCTGATCCGTTTTACCGGTCCTTGTGATTGTCTCCACCCCCTCCAGGTGTCGCTTATTATCCCCGGTGCATATATCCCTGTGTTTCCTGTCTCTCTGTGCCAGTTTGTCTTGTTTGCCAAGTCAACCAGCGTTTTTTCTTGCTCCCATTTTTCCTGGTCTCTGTTTGTTTCGAGTCCCCCTGGTTTCGACCCTTGCCTGTCCTGAGTCCGTACCTGTCTGACCACTCTGCGTGTTCTGACTACCAGCCTGCCTATCCCCTTGTATTGTTTTGGACTCGGATCTGGTTTCTGACCCCTGCCTGGCCTGACCTCGAGACTGCCTATCGTCTGGTACTGTTTGGACTCGGACCTGGTTTATGAACTCTCGCCTGTCCCGGACCTGCCTTTGCCTACTCCCTTTGTTATAATAAATATCGGAGCTCTACCATCTGCCTCCTGTGTCTGCATTTGGGTCTCGCCTTGTGCCCTTATAATAGATGCAGCAACTGATTATGAATAACAAAGCCCTTTGGCTATTAGGATGGGCTTGTACGAACTCCTACAAAAATCAAAGCCATGTCTGTATCCATATTGAGTCTGCTTCCAATAATTACAGCATGGAGCTCATTTTCAATCAACAATCTCATTCTGGTCCTTACATGATCATCAAGGTGGTCTAGGAATCAGTTGGCCTGGTCCTTTCCATAATTTCCCCCTCCCTCTACGCCTCCTGCTGTTGCTCCTCCTGTTCCCTCAACCTCCCATTTATGCATCCTTCTCTCATCCCTCTCGCCTCACTCTTCTTTCCCTTCTTCCCGAGGCAGCCTGCACTGTATTCCGCTCACAGGTCCTGCAGTGTTAACAGATTTGTTCTTTCTATATCGATGCCATTAGGACTCCCTGCTGCGCCTAACGCATTAACATTATATTACTACGGTCGTCCTAATTCATTTATGCCACTGTGTGCTTAGTGTTTGTCATTCTAATACAAGTCACCTTTCTTTGCTGGTCGTCTCAGTGTTCACTGCTCAGGCAGTAAGGCAAGGCAGCTTTCTGTGGAATTCTGCTCTGCAGAACCAGGCTGGCTCAATTACTGAACAAGGGTAATAGGGATGAAAACCTTCGTCTCTCTCTCGGTAGGAGAATCACAGGGCTGAAAGCCCACTCCACGCCGAGCCACTTCCCTGATCCCCTGCTCTTTTTTATAATTTTCCCCCTGCTTGGGTTAATACTTTAATGCCTACTTGCTTCCCCTCTCCTTCCACCAGATTCCTCGCTCTGTTTTCCCCTCTCCCTCACTCTTATTTCTTTCCAGCAACACTCTCAATCTGGGAAAGCCCTCCCACCCTCCTCAATTTCCCTTGTCGATAAGAAGATGGAATGCTAATCTGTGTTAATAAACCCTCTATTTTTATAGCCTGGCAGGGGAGTAGGGGCCATGTCTTCTCTGTCAGTGTGTTTGTGTCTGTGTGTGAGAGACTGTGTGTGTGTGTGTGTGTGTGTGTGTGTGTGCGCGCGCGCGCTCGCGAGTTTTGAGAAAGCGAGAGACAATAAAAAGCAAGAGGGGAAAAGGAAGGCACGATACACAATTATCTATGTTCCAAAGCTCAGCAGTCAATCCTACTCCTTGTTAGATTAGAAGTCGGATCCTTCACTACGCTCGGACAACTCTAAGATACTCAAATATAAGCTCTATCCTACAACCAAACCACTTACTGTACCTCTAGCAGTCTTTGCCTCCTGCTCAACATGTCATCATGTAAACCCAGTAGGTTAATCAATCGTGTTCGAGAGAGTATGCTTGAGCAAGGCACTTGGCAGACTAGCTGATCTACAAACCACATTGCACTCCAAATGGCTACCCATTAAGTTAGCGGTTTTTCAATCAGGACCCCCCCCCCCAATCTATGAGCTAAAAAATAGCTCTCTAAGGTATGCAATGACTGGCGTAACAAGAGGGAAACTGATGATCACTACCCAATTTCTACTGTTACAACTTTCAAGAGTAAGTTAAAAGTTCCTTTAAAAAATATATACAAATTTTGTTTTGAGGGGATGGGGGTAATCATTCTTGATGGGTAATCGTTATATGAAAAAATTATCTCCATAGGTCTTAAAAAGTACAATGTTAGGCACTGCATCCCAGCCTATTCACTCCATTATGACTCCAAAGCACTGCGACTCTGGAGCGATACGAGAATAGCTCAACTGTGGCAGGTGCTGGATGGATGTAATCATGAGGTGAATGTCGTTAGCATAATTAAATTAAGGTTGACGTATGTTCTTGACAACGGTGAAGGTTTGTCAGAAACTGCCGGTGACAAAGAATCTTTCTCAGGTTGTAAATGTATGATTAGTATTAGCAAACCATAGTACTTATTCAGCAGAGTGGAACGTTAAAGAAAGTTCAGATAGAGATGTATTGTATAGACCAGCCATGATTCTCTGTTGTGTAGAATGGAGATTTGTATCCACTTTGTATCCATTTACCTTTCTATGTGAAACATTGAAACCTTCTAAATATTTCAGTCCCACTGAATAAGCCCTAAACCACAACTTCCAGAGTCCAGATGTATTTAGAATGGGAGACTGACAAAGAGTGGCAGGTCTGTGCATGGTAGGTCTGTGCATGTACTATGAATATACCGTATTATTGATAATCATGTGATTGTGTTGGACATGCGCTGACAATCCAAATGTTTTTTTCCAATTATGTTTATTCTGCCTTATGCTTGAACATATAATAAAACAATTGACCCCCCCACCCCAAAAAAGGAATGGGAGACTCAATTTCTCTACAGCAGTAATGGCAACCAACAAGGGGCGAGAAATGTCAATATAAAACGTGTCTGCCTTTACACGTCCAGAGATGAACGAGTGTGTTGAAACAGCCGCCCATTTATCAAAGAGAATCCATTTATCTTCAAATTGACATTGATTTTACTCCATGGCTTGTTCGTTTGGACATCCAGAGATTTGTACGGTGCAGTACAATCAGTCACCCTTCCCTTACATCTCTCTCTTTTTACTCGCACGTTCGCTCTTGCTCTTGTTTAGTATAGTGTGTACTATATAAAAAAAATCCTTGTGACGTTTCTTTTGAATTGTTCCTGAAAAACAACAGTGCTTTCCCATGGTGCCCCTAACTGTTTTGCCCAGCCCGGAGAGCCTACCTCTACACTAATTAACATTGATTATTTTCTTATTTGCCGCAAGAAACCAGGAACTTTCACAGGCTTTGATTCCCTCCAGAGTGTATCCCACGGTGCAGCAGGAGATCCACTCAGCTTGGATCAATGTCACTCGCCGGCTTATTCATTCCGAGTGGGACTCCATTGCTCCCTAAACTCGGTTCCTTTGGCGACAAGGTGTTGTCAATTAGGTAGTATCGAGCTCTTTTTCATCTGAGCGTCAGGGAGGGGAAGGAAGGAGTGCGTCCATCCATCTGTTCCCGAGAGATAGAGAGAGATTTGTCTGTAAACCCTGGTGATGTTTTGTTCTTCGGCTTGGAGAACCTTTTTTGGTTCCAGGTAGAACCCTCTGTGGAAAGGGTTTTACATGGAACCCAAAACGGTTCTAATTGGAACCAAAACCTTTTTTTCAAAGGGTTCTCCTATGAGGACAGCCGAAGAACCCATTTAGGTTATAGATAGCACCTTTTTTTTCTAAGAGTGTAGACTGTGCCGAATTTCAACAGCGACAACCGATATGAAATGTTTTTTCTTAAAGTTTCCGGGATGTCACATGCATCACACTTACATTGAGTATACAAAACATTAAGAACACCTGCTCTTTCCATGACATAGACTGACCAGGTGAATCCAGGTGAAAGCTATGATCCTTTATTGACGTCACTTGATAAATCCACTTCAATCAGTGTAGATGAAGGGGAGGAGACAGGTTAAAGGATTTTTAAGGCTTGAGACAATTGAGACATGGATTGTGTGTGTGTGCCATTCTGAGGGTTAATGGAAAAGAAAAAAATATAAGTGCCAGGTGTAATTTGTGTCAAGAACTGCAACGCTGCTGGGTTTTTCATGCTCAACAGTTTCCTGTGTGTATCAAGAACGGTCCACCACCAAAAGGACATCCAGCCAACTTGACACAACTGTGGGAAGCATTTGAGTCAACATGGGCCAGCATCCCTGTGGAACGCTTTCGACACCTTGTAGAGTCCATGCCCTGACAAATTGAGGCTGTTCTGAGGGCAAAGGAGGGGGGTCCTTAACATACAATATTAGGAAGGTGTTCAGTAATGTACACCTGTAACAACCTAATAATGAATAAACTTCTATTAGATCAAATAATCTTCATGTAGCAAAAAAGCAATACATTTTTATCTTGACGAAATTCGACACTCTCATTGCCCCCCATTCAAAAATCCTCACTTGCTTAATAATGAATGATCTGCTTAACGTGGACAGATTTGGGTGGAGTAAACCCTCTTGCTCACCAAGAGTGGTAGGTCTGTCCATGGTAAATCTGTGCATGAACTATGAATATTCCGCATGATTAATTATGATGTGATTATGTGTTGGATGTTCGCTGACAAGCCAATTGATATTTGTCCAATTATGTTCATTCTGTGTATTGCTTGAACATATAAACCAATTGATCTAAAAAAGGAAAAAAGCATGGGAGACAATTTCTCTACAGCAGTAATGGAAAGCGGCAAGGGGTGAGAAATGTCAATATAAATAAAACGCGTCCAAAGATGAACGAGTGTGCTGGAACAGCTGCCTCATTTCTCTTCAAATTGACGTATCTTTTACTCCATGGCTTGTCCATTTGGACATCCAGGGATTTGTATGGTGCAATACAATCAGTCCCTTTTAATGATTTGATGATTAGTGGGATCAGGTGAGAAATGCTAGAGGGAAAACAAAAATGTGCATCCTTTTGGGTACCCAGGTCCAGGACAAGGATTAAGACACTGTTCTAAGACAACAGGAGGAAACTTGAGGTTTGACATAATGTTGCATGACATAACATCCTGACAAATTAAGGCAATCAATCCTAAGGACTAGTTTTTGTTAGCGGGTTGATACCGTATGTCTGATGAGAGGCATATACATATCCCACCTGATTCGATCTATACTGAACAAAAATCTAAACGCAACATGTAAAGTGTTGGTCCCATGTTTCATGAGCTGAAATAAAAGACAGAAATGTTCCATACTCACAAAAAGCTTATTTCTCTCAAATGCTGTGCACAAATGTGTTTACATGTTAGTGAGCATTTATCCTTTGCCAAGATAATCTATCCACCTGACAGGTGTCCACTCTAAAATATGGAGTTCTGTCACACAACACAATGCCACAGATGTCTCAAGTTGCGGAGGAAGAATGCAATTGGCATGCTGACTGCAGGAATGTCCACCAGAGATGTTGCCAGAAAATGTTATGTTAATTTCTCTACCATAAGCCGCCAAACGGCCACACAACCGCAGACCACGTGTAACCATGCCAGCCAAGGACCACCATATCCGGCTTCTTCACCTATGGGATCGTCTATACGACCAGCCACCCGGACAGCTGATGAAACGGTGGGTTTGCACAACCAAAGAATTTCTGCAAAAACTGTCAGACAGGTTAAAGGAGACAGGTTAAAGGATTTTTAAGGCTTGAGACAATTGAGACATGGATTGTGTGTGTGTGCCATTCTGAGGGTTAATGGAAAAGAAAAAAATATAAGTGCCAGGTGTAATTTGTGTCAAGAACTGCAACGCTGCTGGGTTTTTCATGCTCAACAGTTTCCTGTGTGTATCAAGAACGGTCCACCACCAAAGGACATCCAGCCAACTTGACACAACTGTGGGAAGCATTTGAGTCAACATGGGCCAGCATCCCTGTGGGCGCTTTCGACACCTTGTAGAGTCCATGCCCTGACAAATTGAGGCTGTTCTGAGGGCAAAGGAGGGGGGTCCTTAACATACAATATTAGGAAGGTGTTCAGTAATGTACACCTGTAACAACCTAATAATGAATAAACTTCTATTAGATCAAATAATCTTCATGTAGCAAAAAGCAATACATTTTTATCTTGACGAAATTCGACACTCTCATTGCCCCCCATTCAAAAATCCTCACTTGCTTAATAATGAATGATCTGCTTAACGTGGACAGATTTGGGTGGAGTAAACCCTCTTGCTCACCAAGAGTGGTAGGTCTGTCCATGGTAAATCTGTGCATGAACTATGAATATTCCGCATGATTAATTATGATGTGATTATGTGTTGGATGTTCGCTGACAAGCCAATTGATATTTGTCCAATTATGTTCATTCTGTGTATTGCTTGAACATATAAACCAATTGATCTAAAAAAGGAAAAAAGCATGGGAGACAATTTCTCTACAGCAGTAATGGAAAGCGGCAAGGGGTGAGAAATGTCAATATAAATAAAGCAGCGTCCAAAGATGAACGAGTGTGCTGGAACAGCTGCCTCATTTCTCTTCAAATTGATCGTATCTTTTACTCCATGGCTTGTCCATTTGGACATCCAGGGATTTGTATGGTGCAATACAATCAGTCCCTTTTAATGATTTGATGATTAGTGGGATCAGGTGAGAAATGCTAGAGGGAAAACAAAAATGTGCATCCTTTTGGGTACCCAGGTCCAGGACAAGGATTAAGACACTGTTCTAAGACAACAGGAGGAAACTTGAGGTTTGACATAATGTTGCATGACATAACATCCTGACAAATTAAGGCAATCAATCCTAAGGACTAGTTTTTGTTAGCGGGTTGATACCGTATGTCTGATGAGAGGCATATACATATCCCACCTGATTCCGATCTATACTGAACAAAAATCTAAACGCAACATGTAAAGTGTTGGTCCCATGTTTCATGAGCTGAAATAAAAGACAGAAATGTTCCATACTCACAAAAAGCTTATTTCTCTCAAATGCTGTGCACAAATGTGTTTACATGTTAGTGAGCATTTATCCTTTGCCAAGATAATCTATCCACCTGACAGGTGTCCACTCTAAAATATGGAGTTCTGTCACACAACACAATGCCACAGATGTCTCAAGTTGCGGAAGAATGCAATTGGCATGCTGACTGCAGGAATGTCCACCAGAGATGTTGCCAGAAAATGTTATGTTAATTTCTCTACCATAAGCCGCCAAACGGCCACACAACCGCAGACCACGTGTAACCATGCCAGCCAAGGACCACCATATCCGGCTTCTTCACCTATGGGATCGTCTATACGACCAGCCACCCGGACAGCTGATGAAACGGTGGGTTTGCACAACCAAAGAATTTCTGCAAAAACTGTCAGAAACCGTCTAAAGGAAGCTCACCTGCGTGCTCGTCATCCTCACCAGGGTCTTGACCTGAGTGCAGGTCGGCGTCGTAAACAGACTTCAGTGGGCAAATGCTCACCTTCGATGGCCACTGGCACGCTAGAGAAGTGTGCTCTTCACGGATGAATCCCGGTTTCAACTGTACCGGGCAGATGACAGGCTGATGTCAACTTCGTGAACAGAGTGCCCTATGGTGGAGGTGGGGTTATGGTATGGGCAGGCATAAGCTACATACAATGAACACAATTGCATTTTATCGATGGCAATTTGAATGCACAGAGATACCTTGATGAGATACTGAGGCCAGTTGTCGTGCCATTTATCCACCGCCATCATCTCATATTTCAGCATGATAATGCACAGCCTCATGGATCTGTACACAATTCATGGAAGCTGAAAATGTCCCAGTTCTTCCATGGCCTGCATACTCAATAGACATGTCACCCATTGAGCATGTTTGGGATGCTCTGGATTGGCGTTGTACGACAGCGTGTTCCAGTTCTCGCCAATACCCTGCAACTTCGCACAGCCATAGAATAGGAGTGGTACAACATACCACGGGCCACAATCAAAAGCCTGATCAACTCTATGCGAAGGAGATGTGTCGCGCTGCATGAGGCAAATGGTGGTCACACCAGATACTGACTGGTTTTCTGATCCACGTCCTTTAAGGTGTGACTAACAGATGCATATCTGTATTCCCAGTCATGTGAAATCCATATATTAGGGCCTCATTTATTTATTTTGACTGATTTCCTTATATGAACTGTTATTCAGTTCAGTAAAATCTTAGAAATTGTTGCATGTTGCGTTTCTTTCTGTGTAGTAACATTTGGTACTCTGATCTGTGTAAAAAACAGATGAATCCTGGTCCAAATTAATTCTGGAACCTGATAGTGGTAGTCCAGTATCCAATACCATAGTATCAACTGTATTGTGATGCACCAGCACTAGTCACAAAGACAATTTCTGCTGTAAACAATCTAGCATTTAATGTCATATAGAATGTGCATATACCCTGTTATTTAGAGTTCTCATGCACTAGGGAACCACACCTGGTATACCATGCGAGTGTGCATGTTGACAAATGTATAAGTAGACTAGGGACAGGAATAGACCAGGTATGACAATTAGCTGAATCATAAGTGATACATGAAAATGTAAAATCAGCCACAGCTGCAACATGCACTCAATGGGGGGTGGGGGGTGTCATTGACAATCATCTCTACACAGTTTTGACATTTCCACTTACAGCAAACATGCTGTAAGTGGCAGCAAACTGTGGGGTTCTGACATTTTTATACCATAATAGTATTGACAATTGCTAATTGCTAATAATCATATTGGGGGTTAGTCAGTAGGGACTTGTGTATGTGTAACCCCTGTGCGGACATCTTGAGAAAGTTGCTGACTTGTGGTTAAGTGGGGGGGGTGTGAGGTATTTACTACAAGACCCTGGCTGGTGGAAAAGTACTGAAATGTCAAGACAGAAGATAAATCAAGAAAAAGCGCCAAAAGGGGGACCAGCCTGTGTGACACCGATTGGCCAGGCAAATCTAAACCACGCCCAGGCACTGTTCTGATAGGCCAGTTTACGAAGCAGGAACTAACTCTGTCAGAACATATACCCATGTTATCAGCAGAAAGGCAGTTCTTTGTTTCGTCCTGCGAGATGTTACAGTGAACCCGTATATACGGAAATTGTATTTGCCATTTATTAACTTTTGAATTAAACAATTATTTTAACCAAGTTCAGGTCTATTATCGTTCCTATCTCAGTTGAATCTACGCAAAACCTAACAAAACTGTGGTCTATAAGCCTGAGCTACAATGCAAGGTACTGTATGTTCCTACTGAATATGATCGATGGTCTGCATGGGGCGAGGGGAAACTCATCTCACAAGGCAGGCAAATTTCCATTGATCTGGCTAACTCAAGGAAGACAGAAGGAACTTAAGAACTATCAGAACTCCAGGAATTGGGAGCCTATAGATCCTGTAGACTGCTGGGCTCTGACATACATAACACAGGCAAAAAAACAACTTTGGTGGACTAGCAACTTCAATCCCTCTCTCTCTCCTCTTCCCTCTCTTTCTCTCTCTCCCTTCTCAATTTCTCTTTCTGTCTTTCTCTCCGTGTGGGTCTCACCCGCAGGTCCCCGCAGTGTGAGTACACCAAGTCAGCACTAACGAGATGAACTACATAGGACGCTAATTAAGTGACTTTTTGGGGACTTTTCTGCTACTGTACTGTGTGTGTGTGTGTGTGTGTGTGTGTGTGTGTGTGTGTGTGTGTGTGTGTGTGTGGAGCCCTTTGCAGCTCAAGTGGGAGCTGAGGCTGTTGAACGCTATATGATTAGCGCCATGCATCCTGGCGTATTTTGGGAGGCCCAGTGTTATAGTAATTATTCTGTGAAGTCATTTTGGCACCATTTAGGGGCTTGTCGCTGTATGCCCTGGGAGAAGGGATCCTTTTTTTCTGTAATTTCTGTCTTTTCTACAGTTTGTCTGGGAAGGACTGATATACCCCTTGCACTTCGCTGCCGTTCAGCAGACAATAATACTCCAGGGTAGAGTGAGAATGTATTAAGCTTATTTCACTCAGTTAAGGTAATGAAGAAAATGAACATAAGGATAACTGAATTTAGCCCCAGAATAAGTGAATGCTTTTTGGATTTCAATTTGAATGAAGTGAGTGCCTTAGTACCAGAAAGGCCACACACACACACACACACAAAGTCTCTCTTATAAACTTCCTCATTGACACACCTGACACAATCCCCTTTTCAACATGCTACAGCTTTGCTGTAACCAAGGTTATTATAGTAAACTAAAACTGAAAATAAAACGAAAACTAATCCTGAAAAAACAATTTAGTAGACTGAAATAAAATAATTAACAATCCTGTTTGAAAAACTAAAACTATACTGTATTATTTTTTACTCCAAAACTAACTAAAAATTAATAAAAAACATCATGAATTAGGTTCAGTTTTAGTTTTTGGGGGGACAAAAATCAAATGGGGTGTAGTGGTGTTTTCAAGCTTATGAATCTGGTGGGTCACATTGAGATTGTTCAAGCAGATGACTTTTGTCAAATTGGTGACCGCCTTTTAAAGTGTGTTGCATCATGGGGATGAAAATTGTCCAACTTACACCTCATGTCGACTGCATGAACAAAATCGATGTGATCAAAGGTCATGAAGTTTTGACTCGATCCCTGTCAAGGGAGGAGCAGATTTTTTGTATATGACAGTAAAACATTCTTATGACTATAACATTTGTTGGCAATTTCAATTCTTGCACATTTTCTCATAAAAAGTATATTTCAGCGCTCTGTCTGCTCAGACAAATGTGCAGAATTGCTACATTTGGAACCAATCAGAACTCCTGTACATACCCCTCGTGATGAAGGCAGCCAATGGCCAGCTTCTATCTAAGATGAAAACACAGCCTCACGTGAAAACTTGAGCTGTTATCTGATAGTGATGAAGACTGAAATAAGATAAATATCAGTTTGAGTGCACTTGAAAAATGCAGCATGCAATGTGAATTGTCTTGACCGTATGCAGCGGTAACTCTGTTGACCACTTAGCCAATTTATTGAAAGCTAGACAATGTAATAGTTCATCTAGCCTAGCCAGCTACTGTAAATGTAAATGAGCCTGCTAAGGAAGCTAGTGTTTCATTAACGATCTCTCTGTCAGTGAATTAAATAAGTGTATCATGTTTTGGCATGGTAATACAGTGCCTTCACACCCCTTTACTTTTTCCACATTGTGTTGTGTTACAGCCTGCATTTAATTGAGATTTTTTTGTCACTGGCCTACACACAATAACCCATCATGTCTAAGTGGAATTATGTTTATCAAAATGTTTACAAATTAATAAAAAATGGAAGCGGAAATCTCTTTAGTCAAAATGTGGAGTAAAAATGTGCTTAACAACTCACATAATAAGTTGCATGGACTGGTATAGAGGTCCTGGATGGCAGGAAGCTTGGCCCCAGTGATGTACTGGGCCGTACGCACTACTCTCTGTAGTGCCTTGCGGTCGGAGGCCGAGCAGTTGCCATACAAGGCGGTGATGCGACCAGTCAGGATGCTCTCGATGGTGCAGCTGTAGAACCTTGAGGATCTGAGGACCCATGCCAAATCTTTTCAGTCTCCTGAGGGGGAATAGGCATTGTCATGCCCTCTTCACGACCGTCTTGGTGTGTTTGGAACATAATAGTTTGTTGGTGATGTGGACACCAAGGAACTTGAAGCTATCAACCTGCTCCACTACAGCCCTGTTGATGAGGGTCCTCCTTTTCCTGTAGTCCACAATCATCTCCTTTGTCTTGATCACACTGAGGAAGAGGTTGTTGACCTTGCACCACACGGTCAGGTCTCTGACGTCCTACCTATAGGCGATCTCATTGTTGTCGGTGATCAGGCCTACCACTGTTGTTTCGTCGTGCTTGGCCATGCAGTCATGGGTGAACTGGGAGTACAGGAGGGGACTGAGAACGCATCCCTGAGGGGCCCCAGTGTTGAGGATCAGCATGGTGGATGTGTTGTTACCTACCCATACCACCTGGGGGCGGCCCGTCAGGAAGTCCAGGATCCAGTTGCAGAGGGATGTGTTTAGTCCCAGGGTCCTTAGCGATGAGCTTTGAGGGCACTATGGTGTTGAACGCTGAGCTGTAGTCAATAAATAGCAATCTCACATAGGTGTTCCTTTTGTCCAGGTGGGAAAGGGCAGTGTGGAGTGCAATAGAGATTGCATCATTTTGGGATCTGTTGGGGCAGTACGCAAATTGGAGTGGGTCTAGGGTTTCTGGGATAATGGTGTTGATGTGTACCATGACCAGCCTTTCAAAGCACTTCATGGCTACAGACGTGCTACGGGTCAGTAGTCATTTAGGCAGGTTACCTTGGGTGTTCTTGGGAACAGGGACTATGGTGTTCTGATTGAAACATGTTGGTATTACAGACTCGGTCAGGGACAAGTTGAAAATGTCAGTGAAGACACTTGCCAGTTGGTCAGCGCATGCTCGGAGTAGACATCCTGGTAATCCGTCTGGCCCTGCGGCCTTGTGAATGTTAACCTGTTTAAAGGTCTTACTCACATCGACTACGGAGAGCGTGATCATACAGTCGTCCGGAACAGCTGATGCTCTCATGCATGCTTCAGTGTTGCTTGCCTCAAATCGAGCATAGAAGTAATTTAGCTCGTCTGGTAGGCTTGTGTCACTGAGCAGCTCGCGGCTGTGCTTCCCTATGTAGTCCGTAATAGTTTGCAAGCCCTGACACATCCGACGAGCGTCGAAGCCGGTCTAGTACGATTCAATCTTAGTCCTGTATTGACGCTTTGCCTGTTTGATGGTTCGTCAGAGGGCATAGCGGGATTTCTTATTAGCGTCCTTATATTATCTGTAAGGTCCATCAGTCAAGCAGTGAATTCCAAGCACAGATTCAACCACAAAGACCAGGGATGCACTAAAGTAATACTGCAAAAGAATGTGGCAAAACAATTCACTTTTTGTCCTGAATACAAAGTGTTATGTTTGGGGCAAATCCAATACACATTAAGGTGTACCATTCTCCATATTTTCAAGCATAGTGGTGGCTGCATCATGTTATGGGCATGCTTGTAATCATTAAGAACTGGGGAGTTTTTCAGGATAAAAAAGAAACGTAAATGGTGCTAAGCACAGGCAAAAAATAAAGGTTCAGTCTGCTTTCCACCAGATACTGGGAGATGAATTCACCTTTCAGCAGGACAATAAGCTAAAACACAAGGCCAAATCTACACTGGAGATGCTTACCAAGAAGACAGTGAATATTCCTGAGTCGCCGAGTTAGCTTTGACTTAAATCTACTTGAAAATCTACAGCAAGACCTGGAAATGGTTGTCTAGCAATGATTAACAACCAATTTGACAGAGAATTTTGAAAAGAATAACGGGCAAATGTTGCACAATCCAGCTGTGGAAAACTCTTAGAAAGACTCACAGCTGTAATTGCTATCCACACTGACTGGTGAAGTAATTTAATGAGCTAAATGTAAAAAACTTCATTTCACAGGTTAAAAAAAAAGCAATAGAAAGGAACGATATAAACCGGTACTTTTCTTTAATTCGAACTGGTTCCAAACTGTATTTTGCTGGTCGGAACAGTGGAATGAAACGAAAAAATAGTGGTACCATTCAGAACAAAACGATTGGGTTCCAACCCGCTGCTACTATGACTGAGTGAGGCAGGTTTTCCATAATGTACGTTTCATGCATATACATTAGAACAAAGAATAACATCACATTTAGTGTTTCACCATTTATTGAATATGGAGAGAAATAGCAAAGGTGCCTACTTTGAGGGTAATGTGGGCTTGTGGTGACGTGTGAACTCCCATGCTTTTGTGAAGGATTCCTAACTCATTTAATTTGTAACAGGGGCCATTGTCAGATATTAAAGTATCTACAATTCCAATTCCTGGCAAAGATTGCTTTCAGCTTGTGTATCACAGCTGCAGATGTGGTGCTGTGAAGCTTGTCGAGTTCAAAGTATCTGCTGTCGTAGTCCACTGTTACGATGTAGTCCTCGTTGTTCCAGGTGAACAGATCGGTTGCCACGACCTTCAAGGGTCGGTCTGGGATACAGTGAGGTAACATTGGCTCTTTGGTGTTTGAGGGTCATCGTTCAAGACAGGTGGCGCATTTACCAACAATGTCCTCTGCACTTTTCCATGCCCATGTGTCCAGCATGGATATTTGTCAAAATCTATTTTCTCAGTCTGGTAGGAATGATGATTTTCTCTCCTTTGAAAATGATTCCGTTGATCTGTGATAGAGTTTTGGAACCATCGTGATGAACTAAGACGCTATGAGGGCATTTTCTCCTCAGGCCATCCATCCTGTATGACTTTCATCAGTTGTGTGAGTGGTGTGTCCTTTTCTGTTTCTGCTTGGATCTCCTTCAATTTTGTGTCACTAACTGGTAAGTTGTCTTTGCCTGGACAGTGAGTGATTGTGAAGTCATATTTTTGTAGTTGAAGGATCATTCTCTGTAGCCTTGGCAGGGCTGCTGGCTAGCGGTTTCCTCATGATTGACTCAAGGGGCTTGTGGTCGGATTTCACAATGACTTGTCGTCCATATACACTACCGTTCAAAAGTTTGGGGTCACTTAGAAATGTCCTTGTTTTTTAAAGAAAAGCACATTTTTTGTCTATTAAAATAACATCAAATTCATCGGAAATACAGTGGAGACATTGTTAATGTTGTAAATGACTATTGTAGTGTGGTGGTAGAACACACACACAATAGTTAACAAAATACTCTATTCTGTTGAATAAAACAACCATGATGCAATAAAAGTACTAACATAATCTTGCAATTTTTTCTGACAGTAGCTGGAAACAGTAGATTTTTTTATGGAACATCTACATAGGCGTACAGAGGCCCATTATCAGCAACCATCACTCCTGTGCTCCAATGGCACGTTGTGTTAGCTAATCCAAGTTTATCATTTTAAAAGGCTAATTGATCATTAGAAAACCCTTTTACAATTATGTTAGCACAGCTGAAAACTGTTGTCCTGATTAAAGAAGCAATAAAACTGGCCTGCTTTAGACTAGCTGAGTATCTGGGGCATCAGCATTTGTGGGTTCGATTACAGGCTCAAAAATGTCCAGAAAAAAAATAACTTTCTTCTGAAACTCATCAGTCTATTCTTGTTCTGAGAAATGAAGGCTATTCCATGCGAGAAATTGCCAAGAAACTGAAGATCTCGTACAACACTGTGTACTACTCCCTTCACAGAACAGTGCAAACTGGCTCTAAACAGAATAGAAAGAGGAGTGGGAGGCCACGGTGCACAACTGAGCAAGAGGACAAGTACATTAGAGTGTCTAGTTTGAGAAACAGATGCCTCACAAGTCCTCAACTGGCAGCTTAAATAGTACCCACAAAACACCAGTCTCAACGTCAACAGTGAAGAGGAGACTCCAGGATGCTGGCCTTCTAGGCAGAGTTGCAAAGAAAAAGCCATATCTCAAATTGATTAGAGGAACTGTAACTGTAACCTTGGTGACTATGTCAAATTGCTCCATGCTCTCCATCTCTTTCTTTAGACGGGCGCAGAGAGCAAGGTGAATCTTTCTCGTGGGTAGACCACAGGGGTTGCATCTGGGTCAAGGTGAACGGTACATTCTCCTGGGAATAGTCCTATTCCTGTAAAAACCTCAGCAAACTCCTCCATTACATTTTCTGTCTCTACTGGTGCTGCGGTACTTATTCAGAGGAATAATGTTTACTTGTGAGAGCTATAAATGGCATGTTCACGTGTCTCATACCATGATCAACTGACCATGACCTCACCACCTGGGTGGTATTAACCAATCATAGCCTGGTATGATACGTCAGTAAAATGCATCCAATTCCAATTCAGTATGTTTACACATATAAATATTACACTTGACTTTTATACTCTGGCAAGTTTGCCACCTGCTGCTGCAGTAGGAAAGTAAAGTGAATATTGAATCCATTATTTCTGTTGTTTGGCTGTGCCCATAGCAACATTCAAAAATTAAGTGGCTAGCCTATGCATGGGCAGAGAAGCACCGGCCAGTTATCCAACAAAATGTACTTCGTAAATATGATTAGGCTAGTTTACTACATTGCCTAGAAATAAATATTGATCACCCATATTGGTCTCCGCCTGAAAATCTCCCCACTCCTAAAAGGTAGGCTAAAACGTAGCTCAAGAGAAAGTGCAAGTCTCTCCAACTCTACTCTCTTCAAACTAAATCTAGCCCAGTGGTTCTCAATCCTGGTCTTGGGGACCCAAAGGGGTGCACATTTTTGTTTTTTCCCTAGCACTACACACCTGATTCAAATCAACAACCCCTCATCAGGCTTTGATGATTTGAATCAGATGTGTAGTGCTAGGTCAAAAACAAAAAGGTGCACCCCTTTGGGTCCCCAGGACCAGAATTGAGAACCACTGGTCTAGCATATTGGCTGATATAGCCCAGTAATACCGATAGCCTAATATAATGGACCACGTGAGAATCTCTGGTAATTTAACCTATTTCTTAGGTTATTTCTACGCATTTTGATATTGCCTACAGGGCGCAAAATTGCTGCAACCATGGCTGACAAGTGAGCTGCGTCACATATGCCTAAAATAACATTGTGGGACTGTCAACAGAAAGCCAGCAGGTGTGGGCAGGTGCAGTATGAAAGCTGCAGTGAAGTCGGGAACGGGATGAATAAATCAGTCCCGTACAGACCTCCACTACTAGCCTTCATTCTTGCACAGAATCCAGCCTAGTTTACACAATTACCTTTTATCAGAGTTTTGAACACTTTTTTTCTCTGGCCTCCACTGATTTAGTGACCCTAATTCCAGTGGTGGAAAAGGTACTTAAAAAAAGAAAATCACAAAAGTAAAAGTCACCCAGTAAAATACCACTTAAGTAAAAGTCTAAAAGTATTTTATTTTAAATATACTAAAGTATCAAAAGTAAATGGAATTGCTAAAATATACTTAAGCATTAAAAGTATAAATAATTTGAAATTCCTTATATTAAGCAACCAGACAGCATTTTATTTACGGATAGCCAGGGGCACACTCAAACACGCAGGCATAATTTACAAACAAAGCATTTGTGTTTAGTGAGTCAGACACAGTAGAGCTGACCAGGAATGTTCTCTTGATAAGAGTGTGAATTGGCCAATTTTCCTGTCAAAATGTAATGAGTACTTTTGGGTGTCAGGGAAAATGTATGGAGGGTAAAGGGTAAAAACTCCAATTACTTTTTAACAGATTATGAGAGACATGAGGATTGGCCTATTGGTTTTCTTAGAGGATTATCTAGCGAACATAAAAGTATTTTGAAACCATTTGCAAGAATTGACATTTCCAACAAACAGAAATTAGAAGAAATAAAATGTACACAATATGTAAAAACCAGCTCCTCCCGATCATATCGAAAACTAAAGCAGATACGAAGCTTTAGCCCACAACTTCATCCTACAGCCATCGTCCTGCATTGTGGGACACTCTATTGTCAACCAATCATTAGGGTGTTTTTGTTTGACTCACGCAAGCATGACAAAAAAGACATGACTTAAACAGGAACCAACTTCACCGCGATTCATATATAGCAGGCTACAGTGGATATATACAAATGAATGTGATATTTGATGCTCTCTCTCACTAATTGATTGTAAAATGTACACATATATTTCAGTTTGAGTGTGTGATATGGGGGTTGGAGACATGTTTATTTCCACATTATAGAGAAAAACTTTTATAAACAAATCCATATTGATCTGAGCCATGCTGTTGGAAAACCACATTAGTGTACAACTTTTGGCTGCCGCAGTTTCACTCATCGACTTTCGTCTAGCAGGTTGCTTTAGATTTAACATTCAAACATGCCCATTGACTTTATAATTTAAAGATAAACTCCGCGAGATGACTTGGCCATGAGCAGCACCGCAGATATTGGGCGTGGCTAAAGCAATCGACTGTAGACGAAATTCGAGGAGTGAAGTTGCTGGGCCAGGGTTGCCACTGACTTCAGTGGAAACTCATCAGCAGGGTTCCAGCCAAGGAGGTACATTCTGGTGATTTGGACAATTTACTATTTTGTGTATGTCCAAATTTCATTTAAATTACAGGTTGTAATGAAACAAAATAGGAAAAACGCCAAGGGGGGTGAATACTTTTGCAAGGCACTGTATCTTGGCTTTAATGGATTTCGCCTTTGAGTTGTCTCATTGAAAATTTCTTGCTCTTTCAAATGACTGATCGACTTGTTGACTGCTCGATCCACACAGCTGACATTGTGTGGGCTAGGTTAGGAATGCTGTGTTGCATGTGTAGCGCAAAATTTTACATGGCGTTACTACTTGAAAATAAAGAAGAGCCGCACACTCTAGGAGCTCAGATGCAAAAATGTAATGTCCAACGTTTCGACAGGCAAGCTGTCTTCATCAGGGTATGGCGTTACTACATCATGTACCTACGTTATGTAGGTACAGTTGAAGTCGGAAGTTTACATACACCTTAGCCAAATACATTTAGACTCAGTTTTTCACAATTCCTGACATTTAATCCTAGTAAACATTCCCTGTCTTAGGTCAGTTAGGATCACCACTTTATTAAGAATGTGAAATGTCAGAATAATAGTAGAGAGAATTATTTATTTCAGCTTTTATTTCTTTCATCACATTCCCAGTAGGTCAGAGGTTTACATACTGAGGCACTGAGTTTGAAGGTAGGCCTTGAAATACTTCCACAGGTACACCTCCAATTGACTCAAATGATGTCAATTAGCCTATAAGAAGCTTCTAACGCCATCTCATTTTCTGGAAATTTCCAAGTTGTTTAAAGGCACAGTCAACTTAATATATGTAAACTTCTGACCCACAGGAATTGTGATACAGTGAAATAATCTGTCTAAACAATTGTTGGAAAAATTACTTGTCATGCACAAAGTAGATGTCCTAACCGACTTGCCAAAACTATAGTTTGTTAAAAAGAAATTTGTGGAGTGGTTGAAAAACAATTTTTAATGACTCCAACCTAAGTGTATGTAAACTTCCGACTTCAACTGTATGTACGGTAGCTTTGACACCGGTTTTTCACATCGCCGTTTAACTAGACATCAGGCCGATACCGATATTGGCATTATTAGCTAATATCGGCCGATTCTGATATGTTCGCCGATATATTGTGCATCCCTAATATAGACAGGTGCGTGCCTTTACAAATCATGTCCAATCAATTGAATTTACCACAGGTGGACTCCAATCAAGTTGTAGATACATCTTAAGGATGGTCAATGGAAACAGGATAGCAAACAGTCTGAATAATTATGTAAATAAGGTATTTCTATTTTTAATACATTTGCTAAAATTTTTAAAAAAAAACTGTTTTTGCTTTGTCATTATGGAGTATTGTGTAGATTGATGAGGGAAAAAATATTTAATACGTTACAGCCATATTCTAAAATGTAACAAAATGTGGAAAAGGTCAAGGGTTCTGAATACTTTCCAAATGCACTGTAACTGCATTCATGAGCGCTGTGCATTTTGTTCTGTGGATATTGATTCCTTTCTTTGCAATGACTTCAACAACACATCCCAGGTGATCTTCAGTTGCAAAGTTGTTTTTTCCCTCTTGCGAATGTAGTGCCTGTGTCAAACAAGGCTCTTGCATTAGAAAATGGAGCAGAATTTCTCGTGTTACTCCGTTTGTGCATGACAAATAAGATAGGTGTGGTGGGCTCACATTTCTGATTTGCAATACCTAGATTAAGCTTTTCTGGCATCTCCTGGGATGATCTGAATCCATTCCATTATACCCCATTCTCTTTCAGTCTTTGCATTATTTTCGCCCATATTTTGCCCATTTACCGGGCATTCTGACAGTAGAATCGTGTCTAGCCAGTAAGCTAGCATATCAAATCATATGAATTTAAACAATATCTGTTGATGACTTTCCAAATGCTATATAATCCATCATTGATGATATATGATTGATAAAGTATGGTTACATTTCATTTGCTCTGTTAAACCTACAGTTTGTAATGACTTCGATAGCAACAGTGGACCTATTAAATGGAGATTTCAACAATAATTCTCACAATAGCACATTGGTTATAGTCAGTGAGAAATATCAAGGCTAAGCAAGGCTGGGCTTGGTTAAAACCCTTGATGGGAGACCAAAGGACAAAAAAAAAACTTGAGTCAAGATCACTTTGAGTCAAATGCAAGCAAAGATCTACCGCTCAGATTTCTTAAAAACATGACTTTAAAAAAAATGTAAGCCTATGCAATATTAACCAGTTAAAACAGTTCTGTAGCAATGAGGTTTGTGCAGTAGGCTATAGGCCCAATACATTATCACTGCATATTGTCTATGATTGAATTTGCTTGCCAATGTTGTTCTTAGACCATTTTGAAATTATATATATTTTTCAATGGTATGATCACACTGGTAATAGTTCATTTGTTTCATTACTTGTGAGGCACAGCTAAGTGAGCATAATCATTTTTTTTTAAAGGGACGGTCTTCCAGCTGATGGCGAAACTCAAGTCGCACTGCATTATTTATGCCTCATGCACCAATTCATGTTACTCATATGACCAGAGAAAGTGAAATATTCCTTGATATTAAAAAAGACACAAGCCGCTAATAAACAACGCAAGCTTATCGGAACACTTTGCTATACTCATTCATTGCCACTGCAGTGCTGGTTGTAGTGTGTGGAAGTAGGGAGAACGCGCATTTTACAGCTTATAAAAAGGTATTGAACAAAGTGTTGACAGTGCTGAATAACAACTTAACCATGAACTTACACATAAAACAGCCGCTCTCTCGAGTCATGGTTTTAAAAGTTTAGAAATCTTACAGTATCAACTTTGCTGTGTGTTTGAGGCTTCTTTTTGCAGTCTATGGCTCAAGAAAGCTCATGTCTGCACAGTTATCTGATTGGCCAGTGTCAGGCCTATAAGTGCACTTGATTTGCTCTCTGGGCCTGCCAGGTAGGCAGAGTTTTACTTTCAGACACATGAAATGGTTTAAATTGGGAACACTTTGCCTTCCAGTGACCGTACGTACATATCCTAGCCAGAAGCCATGGATTACAGGAAACATCCGCATCAAGCTAAAGGCTAGAGCTGCCGCTTTCAAGGAGCGGGACACTGATCTGGACGCTTATAAGAAATCCCGCTATGCCCTCAGACGAACCATCAAAAGAAGCAAAGCGTCAATACAGGATTAAGATTGAATCTTACTACTCCGGCTCTGACGCTCGTCAGATGTGGCAGGGCTTGAAAACTATTACAGGTAGACAAGGTGTTGAGTGTTAACACAGCACGACACCGCCCTTGAGATCAAAAAGACACTTGACTACAAAGCTCGCCTCACTGCCCAGTGAGGCGAGCTTACCAGACGATCTAAATGCCTTTAATGCTCGCTTCGAGGCAAGCAACACTGAAGCATGCATGAGAACACCAGCTGGAACCAACAGGACCCTGCAAAGCTTCTACCTCCAAGCCATAAGACTGCTAAATAGTTAACAAAATAGCTACCAGGACTATCTCCATTGACCCTTTTTACACCAACATACGCTGCTGTTACTGTTTATCATCTGTCACTTCATTCCTAGTTATATGTACATACCTTCATTACCTCAAACCCCTGCACATCGACTCGATACTGGTACCCCTTGTATATAGCCAAGTTATCGTCACTCATCGTGTACAGTGGGGGAAAAAAGTATTTAGTCAGCCACCAATTGTGCAAGTTCTCTCACTTAAAAAGATGAGAGAGGCCTGTAATTTTCATCATAGGTACACTTCAACTATGACAGACAAAATGAGGAAAAAATCCAGAAAATCACATTGTAGGATTTTTATGAATTTATTTGCAAATTATGGTGGAAAATAAGTATTTGGTCACATACAAACAAGCAAGATTTCTGGCTCTCACAGACCTGTAACTTCTTCTTTAAGAGGCTCCTCTGTCCTCCACTCATTACCTGTATTAATGGCACCTGTTTGAACTTGTTATCAGTATAAAAGACACCTGTCCACAACCTCAAACAGTCACACTCCAAACTCCACTATGGCCAAGACCAAAGAGCTGTCAAAGGACACCAGAAACAAAATTGTAGACCTGCACCAGGTTGGGAAGACTGAATCTGCAATAGGTAAGCAGCTTGGTTTGAAGAAATCAACTGTGGGAGCAATTATTAGAAAATGGAAGAACTACAAGACCACTGATAATCTTCCTCGATCTGGGGCTCCACGCAAGATCTCACCCTGTGGGGTCAAAATGATCACAAGAACGGTGAGCAAAAATCCCAGAACCACACGGGGGGACCTAGTGAATGACCTGCAGAGAGCTGGGACCAAAGTAACAAAGCCTACCATCAGTAACACACTACGCCGCCAGGGACTCAAATCCTGCAGTGCCAGACGTGTCCCCCTGCTTAAGCCAGTACATGTTCAGGCCCGTCTAAAGTTTGCTAGAGAGCATTTGGATGATCCAGATGAGGATTGGGAGAATGTCAGATGAAACCAAAATATAACTTTTGGTAAAAACTCAACTCGTCGTGTTCGGAGGACAAAGAATGCTGAGTTGCATCCAAAGAACACCATACCTACTGTGAAGCATGGGGTGGAAACATCATGCTTTGGGGCTGTTTTTCTGCAAAGGGACCAGGACGACTGATCCGTGTAAAGGAAAGAATGAATGGGGCCATGTATCGTGAGATTTTGAGTGGAACCCTCCTTCCATCAGCAAGGGCATTGAAGATGAAACGTGGCTGGGTCTTTCAGCATGACAATGATCCCAAACACACCGCCCGGGCAACGAAGGAGTGGCTTCGTAAGAAGCATTTCAAGGTCCTGGAGTGGCCTAGCCAGTCTCCAGATCTCAACCCCATAGAAAATCTTTGAAAGTCTGTGTTGCCCAGCGACAGCCCCAAAACATCACTGCTCTAGAGGAGATCTGCATGGAGGAATGGGCCAAAATACCAGCAACAGTGTGTGAAAACCTTGTGAAGACTTACAGAAAACGTTTGACCTCTGTCATTGCCAACAAAGGGTATATAACAAAGTATTGAGATAAACTTTTGTTATTGACCAAATACTTATTTTCCACCATAATTTGCAAATAAATTCATAATAAATCCTACAATGTGATTTTCTGGATTTTTTTTCCTCATTTTGTCTGTCATAGTTGAAGTGTACCTATGATGAAAATTACAGGCCTCTCTCATCTTTTTAAGTGAGAGAACTTGCACAATTGGTGGCTGACTAAATACTTTTTTCCCCCACTGTATTTATTATTATGCGTTATTACTTTTCTATTATTTCTCTATTTTCTCTCTCTCTGCATTTTTGTGAAGAGCCTGTAAGTAAGCATTTCACTGTTAGTCTCCACCTGTTGTTTACGAAGCATGTGACAAATCAAATTTGATGACAACACCAGGCAGCCATTGCAAATGTGCCCATGAGTTGACCAGTCAAATTGCCAGAGTTAAAGGTTCCAAGCCTGTTGTATTCATTCTGATTTCTATGCCTATGAGATACCGGAATGAATACACCCGTGAGGTAGAGAATGGTGCTGTTCCAGGTGGTCTACATAGCAGTCACACTCCACGCAGCCACCAATGATTGCATGACATGTTACTGATGGCGTTCCACAACATCACACTGCCATCATTAGGCTGGCTAAAGTTAGTTGCAAAGTTAGGCTGAAAAGTTTTGCCACCAGCTCCTCCTTGGATGGTTTTTTAACCGGGGCGATGTTGGGAGGTAGGTCTGGTGTGTCAACTTCAAAGTCTGGGTCTTTGTATATGATCTGTTTATCTTCCCTCCGCTTGACAGCCTGCTGGACCAATCAGGTTCTAAAGTTGAATGTCTTCTGTTCAGACACTCTTCTCTACCCAGTCCTTGGCGTTATGTTATCCTGTCCTACTGCCTATCCTGTCAATCTGCCTATGGTAGCAGATTGACGAGAGGGGCATTTTCTGAGCTAAACTGACCAAGACGCACCTCCAACAACACATAAAACCTACCTAATTTTGCCCAAAAACAATGACAATTTCTCTCAACCAGTGGAAAATTGACTTTTTAGGTGAGTGCTGATGCTGCCCTGTGATAAGCAGTGCCCACTTTGTCAAAGGCAGGGGTGCAAAATATTTAGCTTGTCCATTCCCAGTGCGCCTCTCCAGGGTGCTGTTGGAGAGATGAATCGCTGCGGCACTCCACCAACGTTCCGCCCAAAAATATATCTAAACAGCAAAAAAAGAAACGTCCCTTTTTCAGGACCCTGTCTTAATAACATCACAGATCTTCATTGTAAAAGTTTTAAACACTGTTTCCCATGCTTGTTCAATGAACCATAAACAATTAATAAACATGCAGCTGTGGAACGGTCATTAAGACACTAACAGCTCACAGACGGTAGGCAATTAAGGTCACAGTTAGGAAAATGTAGGACACTAAAGAGGCCTTTCTACTGACTCTGAAAAATACAAAAAGAAAGATGCCCAGGGTCCCTGCTCATCTGCGTGAACGTGCCTTAGGCATGCTGCAAGGAGGCATGAGGACTGCAGATGTGGCCAGGGCAATAAATTGCAATGTCCATACTGTGAGACGCCTAAGACATTGCTACAGGGATACAGGACGGATAGCTGCAGTGGCAGACCACGTGTAACAACACCTGCACAGGATCGGTACATCCGAACATCACACCTGCGGGACAGGTACAGAATGGCAACAACAACTGCCCGATTTACACCAGGAACGCACAATCCCTCCATCAGTGCTCAGACTGTCCGCAAATAGGCTGAGAGAGGCTGGACTGAGGGCTTGTAGGCCTGTTGTAAGGCAGGTCCTCACCAGACATCACCGGCAACAACGTTGCCTATGGGCACAAACCCACCGTTGCTGGACCAGACAGATGTCAGATTCGCGTTTATTGTCGAAGAAATGAGTGTTACACCAAGGCCTATACTCTGGAGCGTGATCGATTTGGATGTCCGTCATTGTCTGGGGCGGTGTGTCACAGCATCATCAGACTGAGCTTGTTGTCATTGCAGGCAATCTCAACGCTGTGCGTTACAGGGGAAGACATCCTCCTCCCTTATGTGGTACCCTTCCTGCAGGCTCATCCTGACATGACCCTCCAGCATGACAATGCCACCAGCCATAGCCATATTGCTCATTCTGTGCGTAATTTCCTGCAAGACAGGAATGTCAGTGTTCTGCCATGGCCAGCGAAGAGCCCGGATCTCAATCCTATTGAGCACGTCTGGGACCTGTTGGATCGGAGGGTGAGGGCTAGGGCCATTCCCCCCAGAAATGTCCGGGAACTTGCAGGTGTCTTGGTGGAAGAGTGGGGTAACATCTCACAGCAATAACTGGCAAATCTGGTGCAGTCCATGAAGAGATGCACTGCAGTACTTAATGCAGCTGGTGGCCACACCAGATACTGACTGTTACTTTTGATTTTGACCCCCCCTTTGTTCAGGGACATATTATTCCATTTCTGTTAGTCACTTGTCTATGGAACTTGTTCAGTTTGTCTCAGTTGTTGAATCTTGTTATGTTCATACAAATATTTACATGTTTGCTGAAAATAAATGCAGTTGACAGTGAGAGGACGTTTCTTTTTTTGCAGAGTTTATAATAAATCATGTAGCAGATATAGGATAAGTGGCCTTTTCTGTAGCCTACAGGCTGGACATAAAATGTATGACAATGTAAGATGGACACTTTTTACATCATGCAGGTTTCTCCGATCAAATAGCCAAACCTAAATTACACCCAATCAAATAAAAATTGTGCTGTCATGTTAACAAACAACATATCCTTAAAACAGGACAGGTCAAAGTAAAATGGTCAATATGGAATGGACAATCACAAGTGTTGTCCAGGAGTTTCATCCCATTGTCATGATCAGTGGTTTCAAGTTTGTATACATTTTTGACAAGCTGATCATAGCTTAAAAAGACAAATTGATTAGTCACAGTAATCCGGACAAAAAAAAGCCAAATGCAACGGCCAGTTTAACAAAATAGTGGGCCTACCACATGGATAGGCATCTGTGAAGGCTCTTCAGAGGAGGAAGGGGAGGACCATCCTCTTCAGTGAATTTCAGAAAACAAATGGGCCTAGGCCTATACAACATAAAATATAACAGGCTAAGGGATGATTAGCTGTATTGATGATGGCACAATATGTTCACATTTAGGTAATTTAGCTGACGTTCTTATGCAGTGCGACTAACTGCAGCAGATGTGATTAAGTGCCATGCTCATGGGGTGTGTGGATAGACAGAGGATACACCAAACATCCCTGTCATTTAGCTCCAGACTTTTAAACGGGCAACAATTTCCAGTTGAAGAGCTCTGCCTGTTTCATCTTATTAGAAGAATAAATATCTTACCGCTTTCTGAAGAGGTAAAAAGCACACCCCATGACAAGACCTCTGTCACATGTAAGTGACATGTAAGTGATCGTTTTGTTTGCCAGCATGTATTGCCCGTGACCCCCCTTCCCCCCACACACTGACACAGCTGCTAATCACAAATACATTGACCCCTTTCTGTCAGCAGGTTATAGCTGATTAAAAAAAGGGTCTGGAGGTCACTGGCTCCCGGAGGGAGTGGTCCTTGGCAGTGATTGCTTTCCAATGTACAAGACCTCATTTTATTACAAAAGAGGACAGGCACGTTCAATTAGTCAAAGGGGACCATAGAATCAGGACGCTGTAGAGACCCAAATTCCCAGAGCATGCAGAGAAAAGGATAAAGGAAGGTCATGAAGGGTGAGTATAGAGAGAATGCTGAAGAAGAGATAGGCATCTGTGAATTTGAAGCATAACGGTCACATTTGACAAGCCGTGCAGGCGTCGAAGGAGTGGTGAGGGGACGGATGCTATCGCTGTGACACTGACACAATCAAAACAGACACAGTCAAGAGCCCCCAAGTGTAAAAGGATAGGATTGTGTAGTAGACGGACCGAATTGACAGCAGCCACTTTTGCAAAAGAGTAAGATAGATGTGATAATGATTTAGAGTGTGACTATTTCAATAAAGTGATACCCGTGATACAAACAGGTTTGCACATGCATAGGCTGAACACAAAAGGCAGAAATAGACCCACATAGAAATACAGAAACTAAACTTAATGAAGCACACCCACACAATCACTCATATACAACACCTAGACAGACAGACAGACAGGACTCACCAAGACTTGCAACATCTCAAACACCCCAACACACACACTCCAAATACCAAAAAGCTGGACTCACCCAGAAGAGGAGGTTGAAGAAGACCATACCGTAGCGCAGGCTCCTCATGCAGCCCTCAGCCATCCTGCAGCGCCGCAGCTCTAGGAGGAAGATGAAGGAGAGGTCCAGGTAAAACACCACATACTTCTTCCCCTGCGAGGTGGTGTAGCGGCCTTTAGCCGCCTGCGGACCCGGCGCCGTGTGGAAGCCGAATGCAAAGGGCGGACGTTTATACTCGTACTCGCCACTGTAGCTGTGGAAGCCCGAGGTGAAGGGTGGCGTCTCGGGCTTGCTGTCCAGTGAGGGACTGCGCCGGTACGGCGTCTCGTCCGTGCTCGAGCGCCTCATTGACCAACCAGAGGTGAGACGCTAGCAACAGCCAAAGATTTACTTCAACCCCTCCAAGAGCTTCAAGAGATCTTTGAGAGCCCACACAAAAAAGTCACATAAGACCTAAACAGGGACAAAGTCCAAATAACGTGTCCTCACGGGACAAATGTGCATAGTTGTGGTGCCAGTAATGTGGAATAGCAACTGTTCCCAATAGTTTCTAAGCAAACCAGCCTACAGTGTTTTCACCACAGAAACTGAAGCGTGATTAGGCATGTAGTCCAACTGTGCCCCTACAGTGACAGACCAGCTAAGATTAAAACACATCACCTCAAATTTGTCTGTGGACGATATCTTGTCATCCGTGGTTATCCAGAGTGCCTTCATTCGTAATCCTACACCTGTATATTCCTGTTAACGTTGCTTAATCCTACAACACCTGTATATTCCAGTTTCCCTTTGCTTAATCCTACAAAATCCTGTTCGTTAAATGTTCCTTTCCTGAATCCCACCTGTCTATCACTTGAAAAAATAAGCTCTAGTTTTTCCAATTCCTGCTAATCTCAGGTCAAATCGGACACACATAATTGCAGGAGCTTGGCACTTCCCGAACTGCTCTAATCTGGTCGGTTGGCAGAGTGATACGTCACACCTGGTGCCATTAGAAATTCCGGAGAAGGTGCGCTCTGGCAGAGAAAACAGCCACTGTTGACAACGACAACAGTGTTTTAGCCAATCAGTCTCTTTTACACCAGTACCACTTCTCCGTTAATTAAGACCGCACGCTAGTACTACATTTATTTGGAATGGATTCTGAATGTTCACCAGTGTCCATTGTCTTGGCTCCACTTTCACTCACATGCAGAAAAGTTAAAAGGAGAGAAGATGTGCAGACCAAGAGACAACACTTAGGTGAATGCGTAGGGATGAGTGAAAGGAAAATATACGTGAGAAAAGGATAGGTAACTGAAATGAGGAGCGCATTCTTTGGTTTCCTTTCGGTGAGCACTCTACCACTTTCCTTGCCTGGTTTTCCTTTTTGTCCTGGTTTGTTCTCACTTTCTCCTCCTCTCTAACTCCCCCTTTCTGCCATTCCTCTGTTCCCCTTCCCGCAGGTCTACCTGCTACTTAAATTCCTAAATTTCCACAGTCCAGACAGTAGAGCGTTGCAATCAGGCAAGGTTCCCTCTCCTCCTCTTAGCTCCCTCCTTCTGTGCACCCGTTCGTTTGTTTTCTCCTCTTCCTCTCTAGGTGGGTAACTAGAGTAAAGTATCTGCCAGGGTCATTTCCAGAAGAAGTGAGAGAGACACCTTCCTTGGAGGAGGGAAGGAAAAAAAAGACTGCAGTGTTATAGCAACCGTCCAGCTCCCTTTCGCTCTCCCTCCCACCCTCTCTTTCTCTCGCTTACTGTCTCTCGTTCACTCACACTATTTCAGCACTCCCCCCTCTACTCCTTGGTAACGGTCCCCAAATCCTGACAGTGAGATGGGTTGGAGCAGTCATTCACAGCCTATAGCCACACCCTACTACAGAGCTGAGCCAATCTGCTTCCTGCGTCCCATCCTCCCTTGCACACACTGTTCCTCCCTCTCTCTCTCTCTCTCTCTCTGACACACACAAACACGTGAGCATCAACCCCACACAAAAGAGGACTTGCTCCTTGGTTAACATACCAGCAAGATGCTAGTGCTCCCTCTCCCTTTCTCTCTCTCCATCTCATTCCACATTCTAAGGCTGTCTCTCACTCAAACCTACGCTCTATAGATGCTTGACTACAGTCATGTTTTCTACCTCTATCCCCCCGACAGGAACAAACATACCCACACAGTGCAGCTAGAAGCCCATGCTGCAAGCAACTCTCCATAGATATGCACATGCATTAAAACAAAATAACACGCTCCACAACTCTGTGACCATCTGGTTCAAAACAATGAATGGTGATGAAGGCTTCAAAGCCAACATGCAATTTCTTTTGAATAACAAAAAAGGTCAGTTATTATTGAACTTATATTTTTCCCCTCGCCAAGATGCCAATAGCAGAATATTGAACTTTCAGTTTGTTCTTAGATGCATGTACATGTTAGGCTTATAGGTAACTCGATGCCTGGCAGTCTATCATTGTTTATTGCTTGCTATTGATGTTTGGTAATTGTGTGGATCATCTAAAAATAGCATTTGTATTGATATTAAATTAAATCCTATACTGTATAATATACCTATTCAAAATCCTTTTCCATATTCCTCACATATTGCTGAACATACAAAATAAGGAATGTAGCACAGTTCCCTGTAGATATGCGTATCAGTCCATCAGGCTTACAGCATAATCTCTCTTCTACAGGCTTAGAGAACCATGCCTGGTAGCCCCATCTTAAAGATAAAACCAAGCAATGATAAACTACATTATGACAATTTAATGATGAATTAAAATAGCACTGGAGGCTGGTCCAGGTAGGAAGGGGGAAAGGGACCTCTTGTAAATTTGGGGAAAATAAATCAAACAAATGATCCATATTGCTGTCTGAATATAATGTAAATACTATACACAATGTACTACTTCCCGTAAGAATAAATCATTCACAGTCTCTAGAACCGCGCTGTTGTTGTATGCTTGCCTTTATTTCAGACCCACAGAGAATGAATGAGTACCAGCCTATTATACATGTGGCTTAGTCGGTCAGTTGGCGCTTTTACAGTTTACAGAGAAACCCTGAGGCTCAGCAGGTTGTGGAATGCGATATATGTTAGAAGCCACCTTCAATAAACAGACAAAGTGGCCAGGAAATACAATAGACTCAAAGTAGGGGAGAAGACTGAGGCTACATTCTAATGTAGTCATCATAGGCTAGCAGACCCCCTACGTCCTAGACAGGGACTCTTAATAGAAGATGAGTAGTCTATACCACTGGGACGTGACATTAATATTTTGTAAAGTGAACTAATGATAATGGTTGTGGAGTGACATCAATACTTTCATGCTGAGGACAAGTCATTGGCATGCTAGATCAATGTCAATGATCAACACTTGAATATTGAGAGCAGGACCTTCTCAATAGGATGTAGATCAGTGGTTCCAAACTGTGGGTCGGAGACCCAGTGTTGGATCATGACTGGAGTACAGGTTGGTTGGAGGATAAAATATAACTATGTAGTTAATTCCTTCAAATTGGCCAAAAGATGTCCTTAAATGTCAACATTTTCAAGCAAAGATGCATTTATTTTACTACATTTTCTATTTCCATTGCCTGGGTTTTCAGCTGCACCAAAGAAATATGGTGAGTCCCACATAGTAGAAAAAATGTATTGGGTTTTATTTGGGAAGGAGGCAGGGGAAAATGTTGACTTTCCACAAAGAGGTGATCAGTACAATTACCAGATACCAAACACTGTGCAAACCCAGTAAAAGAAACCAAGAGAAAAACAAGTGTGTGCCCCTGAAGGGCAATGGTAGATTACCTCTCCTAGTGTGAAACGACAAAGGAAATGGAACTTTAATAATTCATCAAATCTACCGCAAAGCCTCCACACACACAGCCTCCACATAATTCATTTTTATTTGATTTGCAGTCATACTGGGCAGTGTGTATCTAAACACAGTTCCACACTTGGCATTCAATCAAACTCACACTGCAGGAAACCCTGTACTGTCCTAAATGGATTTTACAATGTGGATCCAGCACCCAACTTTTTTTAAAGAGTAATTTGTAAGTGAGCACACGGTCTATTATCTCATCTTAATTACAGTTATAGTGATACAAACATCAAAACAGAACATCGGGCTCAGCCCTAAATAAACTATAGTAATATGTGAGAGGGCACCTGCCGTCCATCCATTACAATTCTCAGCCCGAGGACAGTGTCAAGAGATGCCAGCCTGATGCTGATCTCGTCACACCTTTAACAGCCCCTGTGAAAAACTCTTCACCTGCCATAATCACGATGTATGCATATTTATCAGATCTCTCAGTGATGTTATGAGCCTAATCCATCTTCACTAAAATATCAGATTTCTCCTGTTATAGGATAATAATATTCTCCACTCGATTTCTATGCAGTCGGGGAATCCTTTCTTTATGCATCAGCACATGCAGATGAGTGCGTTTGTAATGAATGAGTGTTGAGACAGGGAAAAAGGTGTATGTGAGACTGACAGAGACACCAACCTGGGGTTAGGGGAGGTGTTGGCTCATCGCAAATCTAATCCCGCAGCCATTGTCTCCCGAGGAATTAGATGAGATTATTGGGGAAAATCCCCTTAGAGGACAGGGTGTAAGGATTGCAGAACATAATCCATCTATCGCACATACACACACTCATAGATCCTCCCACACACACACACAGGATTTAAAGTATGTTGCCTATTAAAAAAAAAGACAATTTTTGTATGACCCACTTCCAAACAGGCCCATTTTTACCACATTCCTGTGACAAGTGGTAGTAGTGGTGTGCAGATGTGGGTGGGTGTTTATTTTAATAAATCCATTGAATATACACCATCAAAAATAAATATATTAATTTGTTTAGGCAGGTCCTAAGAAAAACACTATAAGACTAATAAAATGTATTTTTAAAACTATAGAATTGTACATTTAATTTTATGTCTAAAGAATGAAATCAACAGTTAATTATTTTGTTCATTTAACAGACAAGACACACCTACCAGATCAGTCAACACATATTTTGTAGTAAGAATATAACAGAATAAAATATAAATCATATTTTTCCCACACAACTTGTGTGACGGGAAGGTGATAAAAAGTGCCCATGCTTTTTTTAATCCATGTTTCATCTCTTTCTTACCCACTTTGTCAGGGTGCAGGCGTAGGGTCGTATCTTCATCATGATACTGATAGAAAATAATAGCAATCCTATTTTCAAAAGCATGCGAGTCTCGTGTTAATATTTCACAACCTCCGCGGGCTTGTGTATTTGCATACATGCAATCGAGCAAAATAAAAGGCCTACATTTGAGATTGGGCAACATTATTGCATGCTGAATGTTTCTGATCAGTGATAGATGGGCAAACGAACAAATTAGCTATACAACCCCCACTTATTTGCTCAGCCAGAAACCAATTAACCAAATAGCCTATACAGACAGAGATTCAGTGAAACAAAATCACATTGATTGAAACAAGTCAATGAAGTCTCAGGCTTTTGGGAAGAAGGAAACCTAGGCTACTAAGCGACTGCGAGTGAAGAGCAACATAATCCACTTGTTAAACCACATAACATGCTGGCAAATTGTTCAAATAGATGAGCCAACTAGACAAGATGATCATGAGCAGTACTCGCCTTAATTTAGGTAACATTTCCCCAGCCTGTGTTGCCTAACCAATACGAAAACGGAGATTCAGTGAAAAACAACATTGATTTATCAAGAGGAGTCAATCAAAAAAGGTGATGAAATTATCATCTAGTTGACCACACGTAGGTATGGCTTCAAATGTATTACAATGATACAATGACTTCGGTAGTTTCAGTAAGAAACAATTTGATACATGCCTTCAATTGAAATAGCCTACTTTATTCCAATATTTTCGTCATTCAGTGATATGCATTCCCACAGTAATTATTTATGGATCCATCCAGTTGTGGTTAAGAAAACATTGCATGCTTAGTAGTGGGGTATGCGAAGAAGAGTGACAAGCCTTGCAAAGTTTAGAACCGGCAGGAGGATGGTTAACTGGTGCTGCCTAGCAACCATCAAGAGTTTAAGAGCGTAGTGCGTGCCAATGCTGCCTCAGCATTAAGCTACGTTTCATACTAAAGGCGTCAGCATGCCTTGATTCGGCTAACGAGTGTGCTCGCATACTCCCTTAAAATACCTTTGCTTGAAAAAAAGCAGCATAGTTATGTTTGTCTATCTTGAGACACCGTAGCCCAAATTGTCAGAATTCATCTAAAATAATTGAAGAAATCTGTCATTCATTTTTACCGAGGAGATTTTAGACGCGCAATTGTACATCTAACTACAATGTTTGGTGAATAATCCCTACTGTTGACCAATAACCGACGAATGGGCATAGACTTGGGCTACCGATTTCGTCTTGCCTCGAGAAAAAAGTGTGTGCACGAACAGCCGGAAAGTTTGTTCTATAGAAAGTATTTGACTCTAGCCACACAATTAAGGATATTAGAAGGGGGAGAAGAATTTCAGCAGGTAAGAAAATGGCCTTGCCGACCCCCCCTCACTAGAGTCAAATACTTTCTATGGCACACAGTCAAATACTTTCTATAAAACAAACTTCACGTCAGGATAGGCAACCGAAATTAATAATTAATGTATGTGTGTTAGATTAAACATAGAGGAGGGAGTAAAATATATGCAAGCAATAAACATTTCAGAACAACTACTAGTCAATAAGATATGGGAGATATTACGAATTCTGGCAAAGAGATTTATTTATAGACTAATACACTTGAAACAAATAGCCAAACCGAAAACTGCAGACATGCCTGCCCCTCGATCAAAGGACACAAATAAAAATGCTTTCTGCTACTAAGATCAGTGAAATGTAGACTAAACTGACAACGGAGTGAAGATCAGAAATCTCAACTAGCAAGCAAGTCGCAGCAATGAATAATTGAGTGCTTGCGCGTTCACGCGAAGGGGAGATTTTCGGCACAACACCTGCAATACCTTTCAGTTATAAGGAAAAAGCGGGAAAGGGTTGGCGGTATGGTAAAGTTGGCGGAAAAAACGTCGTAGCATGAAATGGATATTACACACGTGCAGCAAGCAAATTCACAACGTACCTAGCACACATCTAAGCATGCACACAGCCCCACACACACAAGCCCCTGGGCTCACTTACTGTACATCATGGCGTTAACACAGTATAGCGGGTGAATAACGGTGAAGGGATTGCAATCGCAGTATGAGTAATCTCGTCACTAGATTTCTCAGACAGGTGGCTGTGCGTTGGCGACCGCAAGGAAACTTGATTAACAGGGAAAGTGGAAAAGTGACAGAGCGGTAAAAGAGAGCGGTAAATGCGGATAAATACGGAGATTATTGGGGGCACATGTGAGGTCAGGTCAGCGGGCAGGTGTTTGTGCACGGTGCATATCAGTCACATGCGTGATTTCGTCTTTGATTATAACCAAAGCAGATTATTTTCCAATGATCACTCCTCATTACCCTCCCCACGTTAGATTGCACTAGATAGTTCAGCAGACGCAACACTGTCTCATTTCTCTCGCATTCACTGGTAATGGTTTCCCGGTTCCCAAGGGTATCGATTCATCCACTTAACTTGGCACCATAAAGAATGAGAACCAATATGCTGTTGTTTGATTACGGTAGAATACTAGCTTAGAGCAAGCCTTTCCTGTTGCACACAGTGTTGCTTCTGAGCTAAGGCCAAACAATATGGCCAATGGCATTGGGCTACACTCTTAGAATATACGGGAACCCTTTTTGGTTATCTTGGTTCCTCTGTGGAAAGGGTTCTACTATACATGAAACCGAAAAGGGTTCTACCTGGAACCTAAAATAACTATTTTAGGTTGTAGATAGCCCCAATCAAACTCTCGCTGCAGGTGAAGCTCAACTGTGGTAAAGCTGGCCTCATCATAGTGCAAGCTTAGAGACATTGCACATACACAGTTAAAACTGTTAAGAGAGAAATGCAGAGTTCCTCTGAGGTTCTCACCATATAGCATTAATAATCATAGAAATATAATTAGTAATTCTATTTCTATGGTTCCCATCTCCGCTGTGGGAACATAACAGAGTTCTGGTGCCATAACCGGGAAATCGTGTTTACTAGTTGAAACACACTGGCTGGTAAGTAATTAATGTTTGAAAATAAATAAATGATATGATAGTCCACTGCATATGCTCCCCCACACTTCCTATGCTCCCCCACACTTCCTAACAGACTGACTGGTCGAAACACACGTTTGTTTCGCAGTAGGGGTCTGATAGAAACCAGCCCTAATTATGTTCACTTCAGTTAGCGAGTGATGTTAAATCAATGTGGAAACCGATTGGATTTTAAAGAATTAAGGGAATTTCATATTTTTTTCACCCAACATTTTACCTAAATCCAATGACATAGTGAAATGTTTTGTTGATTTCACGTTGAATTCACATTAGTTGACTACTCAACCATATGGAAATCAAAACTAGACGTTGAACTGACGTCTATGCCCAGTGGGTTGAATGTTTATTTAATGTACTAAAATGTTCATTAAACCAACACTGAAGTTGTTTGCTAACCTCTTAGCGCGCCGATCCCTTTAGCGGGATCGTTTTCAGAGCAAACATAACGCGCCAAATTCAAAATACATATTCGTAATACATATTCGTAATATTTAACTTCGATATACAAGTGTTGCATAGTGTTGCATAGCCATCAAAAGCTCTGCTTCTTGGCAATATCACTGCGTTGTCAGATTTTAAAAAGGCTTTACGGCGAAAGCACTACATTTGATTGTTTGAGGCTAGTACCTCACATATTTTCCACATTAGCATAAATTCATATCCAGCTCGGTTCTCAAAATATCCATATCACAGCTAATATAAATCGCTTACCTTTCAAATAACTTCTTCTGAGGTCTTCCCAAGTGTCCAAACAAGATAATCCATGGTTCTTTTGTTAGAAAAAGTAAATAATTATATCCATAAATATCCGTTGTTTTTGGCACGTTACGTTCAGCTACTCCACCAAGCATTGTCAGTCTATTCGCCCGTTTTACAGTGAAGGGATCGCGTTCAAATTATACCTCTCATCTTTTCACAAACAAATCAAATATCATTAATAATGCATCCTTATGTATTCTTTTATGAATAATAGCGATCATATTTTACAAGAACGGTAAGTGAAACGTTAAAAGACGAAAAGAAAGTTGGTCGCGCTGGGCGCGTTCACGTTCTCGTGAACGTGCACGTCTGTTTACCTATTTTCCCTACCCGTAGTAATTTCTCTCTCTAAGGATCTGGTCAGAGCTTTTTCCTCCATACCCTTTCCAGAGACTGTTGACATCTAGTGGAAGCCATAAGTACTGCAACCTCGGTCCTATTCCCCATAGAAAATATTACATGGGCTTCAAAATGAGAGGAGAGCCAAAGAAAAATAAATTCCGGACAGAAATTTCTCTGGTTTTTGCCTGCTAAATCTGTTCTGGAATAGCCACAGACTATATCTTAATGGTTTTATAAACTTCAGAGTGTTTCCTATCCAATAGTACTAAATATGTAAATATCCTAGTTTCTGGCCATGAGTGGTAGGCATTTAACTTTGGGCACGTCAGACAGGCGAAAATTCGGAAAATGGGACCCTAGCTGGAAGAGGCTAAGTAGCAAAGAAATTGAGACTGGTTAACAGTGACGGTATATTCTTAAGAATTCTTTCAAGTACAAAAGCCTGTGAACACCTAATTACCCAAATCATAATTACTGTTAGTGGACGACTGTTTGCATGGAGAGAGAGGATGCTAATTAGTAGACCCACACAAAACCATAGGATAACTATTAAAATAATAATAAAACAATAATAGGATAACAGTAAAATAGAGAGATAAGCACTCCAACAGATTGTGGGCCACTCCTCTACACATCTTTTCCAATAAACGTATATTACCATTTCAGTCTTGTCTTAACTCGTAAAACATTTTTTTTACACGCATGACTAGTTTGGATGAAAGCATCTGCTAAATTGTATATATTATTATATAAAAGAGAACGATTCAGTTTGAAATAATACCAAAAAAAGTCCAACATTGATCTTACCTCTTCGCAATGCAAGTCTATAGCTTGTGGGACAACTAATATCTTTACAACCTGAGTTGCATTAAGGTACAAGCTGTCCAACATGACTCCAAACCAAAGATGTTAAACAGTAGTCCTACACAACAGTGGTGGCCGGGAGAGGTGGGGAGGATGGACACCTTCTTTAAATTGGCAGAACATGTTGATAGTCATAATATGTAAGAATGATGAGAAACTTACAAAGGGCATTTTTACTGTATGCTGGATTTAGGTTTCCCAATTGCCATATTTGTCTCAGGTCGGTCCTTTTTTTCTATCTGACTTATGCTAATGTTCTGGTGACTGGTGAACAGAAACAGCAGGAAACAAAACTGGAGCAAAAATGAAAGTAGGTGAGAAAAGGGGAATGTTAAGTAGAACACCTATTTATGTTTGGGGAATGAGAGAGGGTAATTGGGGGATGAGGGAACCAACTCTAGTAGTTGATGTAATGATAAAAGGGTAAAACATTAAATAACTACAAAACACACACAATCCCTCAGTCTAGTCCATTCACACACGCTACCATGATGTTTCTTGCCAATTTTTGAATGAGTTGAGACACTTTCGTTTGACTATCTTTCCCACTGGTGGTCAATTTAAACACTGCATGTTCACAGAAATGTTACTATACACCAACAGTGTCAAACCTGCTGATGCAGTAAGTCCTTTGTGGCCTCAATCAGCTTTTAAATCAAAATAGTCATAACACTACTGTCATCCAGGAAGTAGACAATGTCAGCGTTTCATAAATAACGTCCCCGGCCTCCCTCTCACAGCATAGGAACGCTCGACAGCCGGCATGTCATTATCCCTAACTGCGTCTTCACTCTCTCCAAAGACACCAGGAAGTGTAATTCAACTGCACAAAAACAATGAGTCAGCCAACTACTGCAGGTTAACAATATTGAATCAGGCTAAGGTATTAAATGTTCGGAAAACAATTGGGAACACATACTGTATAACACATAGCAGAGAGAGAGACAGGTAGAGAAAGAGAGAGGTAGACAGAGGAGAGTCAGAGTAGGAGAGAGAACAGGGAGGAATGAGAGATGTGCCCTGGGACTTCACTTTAGCTTTGATCAGGCTCACTCTTTTTTTCAAAAACAGAGGGAATACTTGATCTAGGAAAATCTATGACTGTGTGAACTGTGTCGCAAACCTTTCCCAGAATGTATTTTTGAAATAAAGCAGAGATAAGGGAGGCTTCAGGATTGGACAACACATTCTTGACGATTTCCGACAGATTTGTTGTCATGGCAACTAAACCCCAGGCCGAGCAAGTAAAACAGCACCTTGTGAACTTCTCAATGAGAGAGCGAGTCACTGTGGACTGTGGTGTGGCAGACCATGCATGCTAATGATATAATGGAGGACCTTGTCAGGGGTGAAGCTAATAGAAGCAAAGACATTTGCATAAGTTTCCATTTGGTTGATTGATTTGTTGCGTTTGTGTGCCTATTTGTTCAACAATGGATCTCTATTTACCTCTCTGAAGACAGCAAATCACCATCTAGCAACTTCACAAGACGAAACACCAATCCATGACAGGTGATCTGCATGTAGCCTACATGGAGTCCTGTGTGGCTAATTTGGAAAAGCATGGCACTTGCTGAGTTATGATTGTGGGTTTGATTCCCACTGGGCCACCTATATGAAAATGTACTGTAGACACACACTACTATAAGTAATTTGGATAAGTGTCTGGTAATTGGCATATTTCTGTATTTCATTTTCAATGCATTTGCAAAAATGTCTAAACATTTTCACTTTGTCATTATGGGGTTGTGTGTGTAAATAGAACAAATATATTTAATCGATTTTGAATTTAGGCTGTAACACAACAAAATATGGAATAAGTCAAGGGGTATGAATACTTTCTGAAGGCACTGTATGCCTTACATGCAACCAATGATAAGACTATGTAATGTGCATGTTAACAAAATCTATTAAACTGAATAGCTGACTCCATTTAACATTCTAGAAAAAACATGTGCAATCAAGTATTATGCGTTTAGCTGATCAAAGAATGGCCATGAGAAATGAATATCAAAGCAAGTATTATTTAATAACTTTATTTATTATTTAAAAAAAATGAATGGATTCACATACAAGGAATAAAGCATAAGCTACAAGGCAATACTGACATTAACAAAACCTAAATCTAGGCATTTACAGTGCATTTGGATAGTATTCAGACCCCTTGGCATTTTCCACATTTTGTTACACTACAGCCTTATTCTAAAATGGATTAAATCGTTTTTTTTCCGCCCTGAATCTACAGACAATACCTCAATGACAAAGTGAAAACAGGTTTGTAGAAATTGACATTTTTTTGGATAAAAATGAAATATCACATTTACATCAGTATTCAGACCCTTTACTCAGTACTTTGTTGAAGCACCTTTGCCAGCAATTACTGCCTTGAGTCTTCTTGGGTATGACGCTACAAGCTTGGCACACCTGTATTTGGGGGAGTTTCTCCCATTCTTCTCTGCAGATCCTCTCAAGCTCTGTTAGGTTGGATGGGGAGCATTGCCCCCCACTTAATTTAACAGAGCTTCAGAAAATCTACAAGGAAAAATTGAAGAAAATCCCCAAATCCAGATGTGCAAAGCTGATACAGACACCCAAAATGACTCAAAGCTGTGCTTCTTCAAAAAACGAATTGGCTGCGCCCCTGCTCATGTGAAATCCATAGATTAGGGCCTAATTTATTTATTTCAATTGTCTGATTTCCTTATATGAACTGTAACTCAGTAAAATATCTGAAATTGTTACATGTTGCAATTATATTTTTGTTCAGTATAATATGCTTATTTGCTAACTAAGTGCGACAGACACTGGGAGCTAATTGAGGATATAATTACATAACACCCTGAACTGAAATGGATATTTGTTCAATGACGAAGTGTCATATTAGCTGCACTGTGACATTTCAGTGGTATTTATAATATTTGCGAACCCGAGGAGAGCAGCGGGGGAGGATGAGGTGAACAGGGGAGTGGGAAATGAGTCTTTAAAAAGGACTGATTTACATTCAATAAATAGATAATGCAGCAACCATGTCTAAAATACAGCACTATGCGGCCTGCTGACTATCAAGAGCAGGCTCTTCAACAAAGTGGTTGTGGATTGTGCTGACATGCATGAGGTCCCTGGTTCAAGTCCCACAAATTCACAACAGCGTGTTAGGCTTTTTCAGTGTTAAAATACTTAGTCATATACTAAAGAGCTTTTTGCGCACTAAAGGCGCTATACAAGATAGCATAAAATCATTATCCCAGTATACACAAGGCATACACCATATCAAACCAATCAGATATACAAAAAAGCTCCTCAGTCAGCTAGTTAAATGTTCATGTGTGACAGAGTTTTACCATAGGAGTATTGAGTTGTAGACTGACTGAAGCCTCCAACTTTACAAGCACTCAATCTCACTACTATGCCAGATTACAGGGTATCAAGATTAGCTCTTGATATCCGGTCACTCACCAGAGGTCGAAATAGCCCCATGTAAACCATCAAAATATTAAATGGGCCTTCTATTGCATAGTCTACTTATCTTTAGGGAACTCCCCACAGAATGATTGGCAAGCAGCCATATATTCAAGACATTCTGGACAACAGAGTTTGAATTGCAGTAAAGAGTAAATCAATGTAGTCTCACTGAAATACAAAATAAATATAAATGGGGAGAGAAATTGAAAACGAGAGAGAGACAGAGAAAGAAGAGAGACTGAACAAGAGACATGTTATTGTTGCCCAAATGTTAATTGTTGTGTAAAAGGTGTGTGGTGAGACTGAGGGAGGAAGAGTGTGTGGTTGAGGCATTTGGTTTTTCACTCACTTCAGCACTCTCCCACACAATAGAAAACAAACAAAATACATTTCAAAATAGGTCCAACATGGCCTTGTTCACATCTGCATCTGATCTTACAACCAACCTGACAAGAGGCACAATGGTACATTTTGTGAAGTGTGTGTATACACAGTACAGTGCCTGTCTAGTGCTAGTTGTACATTTCCCCATCTCTCTCCCTTTATATTTTCCCTTTAGAAGGCAGCACCTGTTTGTACAAATCTTTCCTTCCACTTGTGCCTAAAAGGGCTTCTCTGTGTATTGTCCAGGAATACACACACACTGACTACACATGCTTTTACCACACAAACAAACGCTCTACAATCTTTAGCCTAGTGGTTAGAGCGTTGGGCCAGTAACCGAAAGGTTGCTAGTTTGAATCCCCAAGGTGAAACATCTGTCATTCTACCCTTGAGCAAGGCAGTTAACCCCCCACAACAACAGCTCCCTGGGCACCCAATGTGGAAGCCCCCCGCACCTCTCCAATTCAGAGGGGTTGGGTTAAAAGCAGAAGTCAAGTTTCAGTTGGATCTTGTGTGCAATTCACAATAAAAATACATGTTTTATTTATTATGACCTATATCTCTTTCTCCCTCTTTTACACACACACACACACACAATACAGAATTGGGTTGGCATGTCCACTCTCAGTGGAGCCAGTGTTATCCAGACCCGAATGTTGCCACACCTAGAGGGAGCCACAAGTCGCCCACAAAACTCAGGGAAAAAAACACCAGCTGCAGGAGTAAAACCAAAACACTCCCTCTGCTTTCTCCATCCCCCCCTTTTTTATCGTTCCTGTTTAAACTGTTTTTCAAATACTTTTTAAAACCTTGGCCTTGTTAGTGAACACAACAGAAAAACATGGCCAAATATCAAAGCATAAAAACGTGGGGTATGCCTGTTCCATTTGCTCTCGGCTTGTGCAAGTCAATGTAAACAGTAGGCTACTGCCAACTGAGAAGTCAGAGTTCACCAGTTCATCCACGTTGGCCTGTTGAAGTGTGGGAGCGCATATGGAGGAGTCTGTGTGCGTGCTCTCACTATGTTTACTAAGCTCTGCATTGGCATAACACCAACACGGTCATGTACTGTAAGCATATTGCTGCAATATACAACATCAACAACAATTATATCGATTTGAATGATAAGTCTCTTTGATGGTCCTCAGTTGGTTGGTCATGACATACAGTGCATTTGGAAAGTATTCAGACCCCTTGACTTTTTTGGGGCGGCAGGTAGCCTAGTGATTAGAACGTTGGGCAGTAACCGAAAGGTTGCTGGATCAAATCCCCGAGCTGACAAGGTAGAAATCGGTTGTTCTGCCCCTGAACAAGGCAGTTAACCCACTGCTCCCCGGTATTCTATCATTGTAAATAAGAATTTGTTATTAACTGACATGCCTAGTTAAATAAAGGTTATTCAAAAATGTATTCAATTGTTTTTTTCCCCTCAATCTACACACAATGTCAAAATTATAAAAAAAAAACATTTTTGTACTTTGTTGAAGCACCTTTGGCAGTGATTACAGCCTTGAGTCTTTGGGTATGACGGTACAAGCTTGGCACACCTGTATTTGGGGAGTTTCTCCCATTCTTCTCTGCAGATCCTCTCAAGCTCTGTCAGGTTGGATGGGGAGCGTCGCTGCACAGCTATTTTCATGTCTCTCCAGAGATGTTCGATCGGGTTCAGGTCCTGGCTGGTCCACTCAAGGACATTGTTGCGAAGCCACTCCTGCGTTGTGTTGGCTGTGTGCTTAGGGTCGTTGTCCTGTTGGAAGGTGAACCTTTGCCCCAGTCTGAGGTCCTGAGCACTCTGGAGCAGAGGATCTTTCATCAAGGATCTTTTTGTACTTTGCTCCGTTCATCTTTCCCTCAACTCTGCCTAGTCTCCCAATCCCTGCCACAGAAAAACATCCCCACAGGCCAGCTCTAGGACAAGTCTTGGTGGTTCCAAACTTCTTCCAATTAAGAATGATGGAGGCCACGGTTCTTCGAGACCTTCAATGCTGCAGAAATGTTTTGGTACCCATCCCCAGATCTGTGCCTCGACACAATCCTGTCTCGGAGCTCTACGGACAATTCATTCGACCTCGTGTGTTGGTTTTTGCTCTGACATGCACTGTCAACTGTGAGACCTTATATAGACAAGTGTGTGCCTTTCCAAATCATGTCCAAACAATTGGAATTACCACAGGTGGACTCCAATCAAGTTGTAGAAACATCTCAAGGATGATCAATGGAAACAGGATGCACCTGAGCTCAATTTCGAGTCTCATAGCAAAGGGTCTGAATACTTACGTAAATAAGGTATCTGTTTTTTATTTTTAATACATCTGCTAAAATGTGTTCACTTTATCATTATGAGGTATTGTGTGTAGATTGATGAGGGAAAAAAACATTTAATCAATTTTAGAATAAGGCTGTAACTTAACAAAATGTGTAAAAAGTCAAGGGATCTGAATACTTTCCGAATTCACTGTAGAGATTGAAGTTAACACATTTGTAATAGAAAACATCCTACATTCCTATACCAGCCTATAAGACCACATAAAGTATTCTTGTCCTATGATGAAATTGTACTGTAGGGCTGATCAGCCTGCCTTGATCTGTGGGTATGAGTTGGGCAGACAGTGGGGCTCAATGTTCCTCTTCCAAAAGAAGGAAAGCCAATAGAAGGGAGGGAACAGCTCCAGGAATGCTTGGAATTCTGAAATGTTTTTCTCACTGGAAAGTTTATTTCTGTCTTTTATCTGGAACCAGGGCAAAGTTTCTTTCTGACGCCCTTTCTCGTTCCTCACTCCACAGATACCCCCTGTATATAGCCTAATTTTTGTTATTTTATTGAGTTACTTTTAAAAAAATGTTTTACTTTAGTTTCTTAACTGCATTGTTGGTTAAGGGCTTGTAAGTAAGCAATTCACGGTAAGGTCTACACTTCTTGTATTCGGTGCATGTAACACAACATTTTATTGGGATTTGGAAAAAACAAAACATGAGATACATTGAATCATCACGTGGTTGCTACGAGATTGGATAAATACTGAATTAGTAAATCAGTAGCCTATGTGAAGGAAATATACCACTATAATACTAACTCTCTCTCCTAAGGGACGTTGGTGTGATTTTGAAGATGTTGTAATGATAAGAAATTGCTTGTTTCCATGACCATGTATTCAAAACTCTTCCCAAAAGGTATTAAAGTTGCAGTCACAATATTAAATAGTTATTCTGTGTGTGTCAGAAAATAGTTTTGTCAATTAAAATAGTTTGCACAGTACATTAGCATCAATTAGTATGTTAGCTAGGTCTGTAATATATACATTGGCTGAAAATAGCAATATTGCCAGGCTTACCTCTATTTATATTTTCTCGTCAATAATGGTCCTCCACGTAGAATACTCGGTGAATAGGCTAACTTTGAAAGTTAAATCTTTCTCGCTCTCTCTATTTGTCTCTCTCGTGTATGGGGTTCCCGTTGTAAAACTAGAACCGCTTTCAAATATATCAGTACTGTAGTAGCCTACACATTTGAATTCTCGTCGGGCGAACACGTTTATGGAGCTCCGCAATTGTGGTGATAGGCTACATTTCAATTAGTTTACATTCTCTAGTACAGAAGGTGGCGGTAACACCATTTCTATTGCCCTGTTTCTAGACGCAGTTCCAGGAAGTGTTGATTAACGTCATGGTAGCAACGCTAGCAGATTCAACATTATTACTTCCAGTTTTCGGGATTTAGCCTCCAAAATAAAAGTTCGCTGTAAACGCTATGTTTATGATACAGCATCCCATTGGTTCCTGCATTACACCCCACATCGAGCACATATCGGTTCCTGCATGAACACACCAGTGTCCTCATTACGCTTCGGATACACCGACAGTGCATTTGCATTTTGGTACCCCAGAATTAGTCATTTCCAATGAAACGCTGCATTTTACCTGCAGCATTTCGTTGCAGAAGCAGTTGCAGTGCGTTCCGGTGTGGTGAATAAATAGGATTTATGGAACGTATGCGTCAAACTGTATGGGTAGACAGCTTGACAGAAATGGTAGCAGAAGGTGAATGTTGAACTTTTGTTGCGCACATATCCAGATGATGCAGCGTACTATTTTGCGGACACTGTTGGTGTGTTCGAAGCGTTATGCCTAATTCACACCGACAGGGTTTATTCGGCATTTTGGTTACACCAGAAATACATTAATTTCCTCTGCGTTTGGCTTGCAGCATTTTCCTGCAGAGGAAGTTGATTTGCGTTCTGTGTGGTGCATATGTTGGATTCATCAAACTTATGTGTCAAACTTTATGTGAAGACAGCTGACAGAAATGGTAGCAAATGAAATTAAATACAATTTTATTGGTCACATACACATGGTTAGCAGATGTTATTGCGAGTGTAGCAAAATTTTCGACAGTGCAGCAATATCTAACAAGTAATATCTAACGATTCCACAACAAATACTTAATAAACACAAATCTAAGTAATGGAATATGAATATATAAATACATGGATGAGCAATGTCAGTGCGTCATAGGCTAATACCCTGACTACACCGCTCGCGTCGCGTGTGCGAGTTGCCAAGGCCTAAAATAGAAGTCAGTTCTATTTGTGATGCAGATCGCGCGCTGCAAGTCCTGCCTCTCCTATCTGCTCATTGTTTTATAGAAGCAGATATCCACGTGCATCACCTCGTTGGTTATACCCACGTGGGTGATTGAAAGACAAACTGTGTTGTCGGTCGTCATGGTAATACTATGAACGTTTAGATGCCAATCACCATATAAGCTCAAAGAAGAAAAAGCCTGGAAGGAGGAGAGATGACTAGAAACGATTCGGTTGTCCGTTTTATGTGTGAATTGATTGTCTGAGTACAGGACCTTGTGCATTTCAGGTAAAATAACAACTCAGTTTATATCCCAGGACAAATTAGCTAGCAACAGCAAGCTTGCTAAATATGACAAATTAGCTAGCAAGTGCAAGCTAGCTAGTTAAATTGCCATAAATGTTGAATGATTTTCGACCTGTCCCCAAATTAATGTAATTGCTTCAGAATTTGGTTTGGGGGGGACAAAATACATTTATGCAGCCGGTTTGGGTTCCGTGTAAGATGCAATAGATAGAATACAGTATATACATATGAGATGAGTAATGCAAGATATGTAAACATTATTAAAGTGGCATTATTAAAGTGACTAGTGTTCAATTTATTAAAGTGGCCCAATGGTTACAAGTCTGTATGTAGGCAGCAGCCTCTCTGTGCTAGTGATGGCTGTTTAACAGTCTGATGGCCTTGAGATAGAAGCTGTTTTTCAGTCTCTCGGTCCCAGCTTTGATGCACCTGTTCTGACCTCGCCTTCTGGATGGTAGCGGGATAAACAGGCAGTGGTGCTGTTGCGCCTTCTTCACCACATTGTCTATATGGGTGGACCATTTCAGTTTGTCAGTGATGTGTACGCCGAGGAACTTTCCACCTTCTCCACTGCTGTCCCGTCAATGTGGATAGGGGGGGGGGTGCGCCCTCTGCTGTTTCCTTTAGTCCACGACCATCTCCTTTGTTTTGTTGACTTTGAGTGAGAGGTTATTTTCCTCCCTGTATGGTGTCTCGTCGTTGTTGGGAATCAAGCCACTACTGATATGTCGTCTGCAAACTTGAGTTGGAGGTGTGCATGGCCACGCAGTCATGGGTGAACAGGGAGTACAGGAGGGGGCTGAGCACGCACCCTTGTGGGGCCCCAGTGTTGAGGATCAGCGAAGTGGAGGTGTTGTTTCCTACCTTCACCACCTGGGGGCGGCCCGTCAGGAAGTCCAGGACCCAATTGCACAGGGCGGGGTTGAGATCCAGGGCCTCAAGCTTAATGATGAGTTTGGAGGGTACTAAGGTGTGGAATGCTGAGCTATAGTCAATGAACAGCATTCTTACATAGGTATTCTTCTTGTCCAGATGGGATAGGGCAGTGTGCAGTGTGATGGCGATTGCATTGTCTATTCTGCCATATTCTGCCTTGTCATGGTTACATGCGGTGGTACGCGCTTTCAGTTTTGTGCGAATGCTGCCATCTATCCACGGTTTCTGGTTAGGGTGGGTTTTAATAGTCACAGTGGATGCAACATCTCCTATACACTTCCTTATAAAACTCACTCACCGAATCAGCTTATATGCCGATATTATTCTCTGAGGCTACCCGGAACATATCCCCGTCCGCATGATCAAAACAATCTTGAAGCGTGGATTCCGATTGGTCAGACCAGCGTTGAATAGTCCTTAGCACGGGTACTTCCTGTTTGAGTTTCTACCTATAAGAAGGGAGGAGCAAAATGGAGTCATGGTCAGATTTGTCGAATAGGGACGGGGGAGGGCCTTGTATGCATCGCGAAAGTCAGTGTAACGATTGTCCAATGTTTTTCCAGCGCTACAGTCGATATGCTGATAGAATTTAGGTAGCCTTTTCCTCAAATTTGCTTTGTTGAAATCCCCAGCTACAATAAATGCAGCCTCAGGATATTTGGTTTCCAGTTTGCATAAAGTCCAGTGAAGTTCCTTGAGGGCCGTCGTGGTATTGGCTTGAGGGCTGCGACAATAACCGAAGAAAATTCTCTTTGGAGATAATACGGTCAGCATTTAATTGTAAGGAATTCTAGGTCAAGTGAACAAAAGGACTTGAGTTCCTGTATGTTGTTACAATTACACAATGAGTCGTTAATCATGAAACATACACCCCGCCCTTCTTCCCGGAGAGATGTTTATTCCTGTCAGCGCGATGCACTGAGCATATTACGAGAGAGACATGTTTCCTTTAAACAGAGTATGTTATGATGTCTCTCTGGAAAAGAAACCCTTCCCCTGATTTCGTCCACTTTGTAATCTAGGGACTGGACATTAGCGAGTAATATACTCGGAAGCGGTGGGTGGTGTGCGCGCATCCGAAGTCTGACTAGAAGACTGCTCTGACTCCCTCTCCACCTGCGGTGTTGTTTTGGGTCTGCCTCTGGAATCAGTTCAAATTCCCTGGGTGGTGCGGACAAAGGATCCGCTTCGGGAAAATCGTATTCCTGGCCGTAGTGCTGGTAAGTTGACGCCGCTCTGATATCCAATAGTTATTCCCGGCTGTATGTAATAACACTTAAGATTTTCTGTGCTAACAATGTAAAAAATTATACATGAAAAAAAAAAACACTGCAAAGTTTCCTAAGGACTAGAAGTGAAGCAGCCCTCTCTGTCACCACTATTTTCTGTAGCAGAAAGTGAATGTTGAACTTTTGTTGCACACATATCCAGATATGCTGTGTACTATTTTACGCTATAACACTATCGGTGTAAACCAAGGCATTACCCCTCTATCACACAGACAGCCTCATTGCATTTTGGCACACCAGAAGTACATTCATTTCCAATGGAACACTGCGTTTGCCTTGCATCATTGCATTGCAAAGGCAGTCACAGTGTGTTCTGTGTGGTGCATACCTTGGATTTATCGAACTTATGCATCAAAGTATGAGTAGACGGCTTGACAGAAATGGTAGCAGAAGTTAAATGTTGAAATTGTTATGCACACATATCCAGATGCTGCGTTCCATTTTGCTCAATAACGCTCTAGGTGTGATCAAGGCATAATAAAAGCCAACTGGTAAAAAATATACAATTCATATTTTCTTTTAAATACATCATTATTTTGATTGTATGATTATTGTTTATTTACTGGTGCTATTGTTCAAGGATGCCATTTTTAAAATGTAATGTTTATGAAAAGTCTTAATGTATTTTTGTTGTATTGCACAAACAAATTGCACTGTACATGAAAAACAATAGGGTCCAGTCTACTCACTGGAGTCCCTAGAATACAAATCAGATGAGTTTCAACAAAAAACTAGGTCATAGGAAGTGTTGCTGGACTTTTACTGTGGTCAAATGTCTTAAAATGAGGTGCCTGGACACTATATGGTACAAATATAGCACAGTACGGGAAAAACGGGGAGTACTCAGTAGGGTTTGTAGAATCTATATATGGTTTCATTTCATAGGGCTCTGAATAATACGGAGTGTTGCTGGCCTTTTACTACGCCCATTACATTGGCCACAATGCAAATCACTTTAGTGGCGGTCGGTACCGTTTAAAATGAGGGAGGATGATACTTTTTTTAATGAGCTTGGGCTTATTTCTATTACAGCATATTGGATGACTGTCATCCACTTGCCCAGCTCAATGTATCATTGATAGGTTTAGGCTACTACATTTTCCCTGTACCCATTATGAGGTTGCTACAACCTCGCCCATGAATGAAAGTTTGCAACGTAGGTACACAGGTTGAGAGACTTTTGAGTAATCAAGGTGACAGACAGTGACACATTCAATGCCGCCTTGCACACTCTTGTCTGCATCTAGCTGATCTAGGGTGTAATCACACATTACAACCTATGTGTTGTGATCATTTTGTTATTTGCTCTATAACCTGTTCATTCATATGCCTTTGGGACCGTGATATACAGTCAGGTCCATAAGTATTTGGACACAATTTGCATCGTTTTGGCTCTGTACGCCACCACAATGGATTTGAAAGTCAACAGTCAAGATGTGCTTTAAGTGTAGGCTTTCATCTTTGATTTAAGGGTTTTGTCAAAATTATTGTATGAACCGTGTAGGAATTACAACCATTTTTATTACACAGCCCCCCAATTTTAGGGGCTCAAAAGTAATTGAACAAATGAACATAATCATAAATTAAATTGTGAGTTTTAATACTTGGTTGCAAATCCTTTTCAGTCAATGACTGCCTGAAGTCTGTAATCCATCGACATCACCAGATGCTGGGTTTCTTCCCTAGTGATGCTCTGCCAGGCCTTTACTGCAGCTGTCTTCAGTTCAAATCAAATGGTATTTGTCACATGCGCCGAATACAACAGGTGCAGACCTTACAGTGAAATGCTTACTTACGAGCCCTTAACCAACAATGCAGTTTTAAGAAAATACCTTATAAAAGTAAGAGATAAGAATAACAAATTATTAAAGGGCAGCAGTAAATAATTAGCTGTTCAGGAATCTTATGGCTTGGGGTAGAAGCTATTTAGGAGCCTCTTGGACTTAGTCTTGGCTCTCTGGTACCGCTTGCAGTGCTGTAGCAGAGAGAACAGTCTATGACTAGGCTGGCTAGAGTCTTTGACAATGTTAAAGGCTTGCTTGTTCCTGCTTGTTCTTGGGGTGTTTTGCCTTCAGTTTGTACCGTATGGTGTCCAGGCACCCCATTTTAAGCTGTTTGACCACAGTAAAAGTCCAGCAATACTCAGAGCCCCATGAAATGACACCATATATAGATTATACAGACCGTAATGAATACTCCCCACCACACTTTTACATCAGCACAAAGAATCTTATGTGGCCAATGGAATGGGTGGAGTAAAAGGCCAACAACACTCCGTATTATTCAGAGCCCGATGAAATGGCACCATATATGCATTCTACAGACCCTACTGAGTATTCCCTACAATACTTTTACTGTGGCACCCAGAATAGTTTTGGCTCTTTAAGCTAATATGTATTCCATATACAGTGATACACATTATGCATTGTTTTGAAATTGGAACATGTTTTAAAACCCACATTTAATGCAAATGTCATTTAAATATGAACAAATATGAATCATTGTTAACGTTTACATAATGTTTAATATATCATGAATCAATACAGGTTATTGATACTTTTCTACTATGACGTGCGGGATTTAAATTTCGAAATTTTTCGAAATTCCGTGACCCGGAAATACTTATGTAAGTGTTGTTGACGAGACGCTGATGAAGCGTCGTATTAACCGAATCACAAAAATAGAACAAGTAGTCGGGCATTTCAATCAAAATGTCCAAATTACAGTTGTTGCAAGCGTTTCTCTCCGATCGATTAACATCAGTGGCTGTAGAGATATCCGTGGTCGTGGAAAAGGCGTTTGCAGAGTACCAGGATGAGATGTCACGTTCAAAGGAGGAGAATCAACGCCTGCAGAGGCTGCTGGATTCGGTTTTTAATCCCGATCTGAAATTACATAAAGCAGGTAGGCAAGTTTATATGTTTACATTACATTTTTAGATGCGTCATTTAACAGACACTCTTGTCCAGAGCATTCCTTCTTAGTCATTTAGGCACAATAGAGTGTTGGAAGTTAGGGTTGCCAGGTCCAGCTAAAAATAACATTGCCCAAATGACCACTTAACTTGCCCAAAAGGCCTGAAAACTAGCCCCATTTTTTCCCCCACGGAGAGTTGCCATATGTATACAATAAACCACTTCCCAATAATGTTATCGAGACATTTAAGAAGGAATATTGACGTAACTTGGAACTATGTTAGAAATAAAGTTCGGTTTTCATCTAAATAAAAATTATTGCGGACTATGACATGACGCAATAGAAAATAGAATTTGCCCTTATTATAACTCGCCAGATAATTTTACATCAATGGATGTCGATTTAACTTGTTTGACTGCAATGATTAAGCAATAAGGCACAAGGGGTATGGTATATGGCCAAATACCACTGATAAGACCGGAGTGCCTGGATACAGCCGTTAGCAGTGGTATATTGACCATATACCACAAACCCCCAGAGTGCCTTATTGCTATTATAAACTGGTTACCAACATAAAAGTAATTTTTTGTCATACCCAAGGTATATGGTCTGATATACCACGGCTTTCAGCCAATCAGCATTCAGGGCTTGAATCCCTTTTGCACATGTGCATAACTATATATAAATCCGACAGGAGAGTTTGAGTGATGAAAGTTGGACAAAGGATCTCAATCTGTGAGCAAGAAACACTTGGACAAATGAAAAAATTATAATGTTAGGCTATTTTCTGGCAATTGTGCCATTATGTGCCAGACTACAAACAAACAGTTATTAATGGACCATTTGTGAGATAGGCATAGGCTATTTTAGTCTGTAGCCTATAGGCATAGGCTACAGACTAAAATCTGGGTTCATGATTGTAATTCAACTTTTCTATGGTTTCTTAGCTAGATGCAGGCAGCCTAAAGCCACTGAAAGGCCTACATCCAATTTCAGATAGTCTACAGTAGCCTAGGAGAAATGTAGGGAAGATGTAAACTGAACTATTTAGCAGCTTGCTTAATTTGAACTAACAGACTAATTTATTCAACATGAATAGTTGGCGATTTCGAGGTAAGAAGTGCTTCTGTTGCCCACTAGCCTGCTGAAATAGGATACTGAGGATGGGGTTGTAATTTCAATCACTAAATTAAATATTTATAGTATGTATATGAACTGAATATGCTTGTCAACAACAGTGTTTATTTTTTACCTCTAGCCTAATCTGGCTGTTACTGTCATTCTAATGGGTTCTAACAACTGATCAGCAATTGCAATAGAGCTTTGATAACTTCCAATTTAATTAACTAAACATTTCCATTAATAATTGTATAATAACACAAGGCTACTACAACAATACACTGAAGTTATCGGCTATTTATTAAATCTATTTTTTTGCCAGCTCCAGGTAGGCTACGCAAGTGGCACTAATTGATTTGCAATGATTCCAGTAATTTTTAGAGATGATGGTGCTGACAGAGATGGTCGCCTCGCTTCAGGTCCTTACAAAACTATGCAGTTATTTGTTTTTTTACGTACTATTTCTTACATTGTTAGCCCAGAAAATCTCAAGTGTTTTTACATACAGCCGGGAAGAACTATTGGATATAAAAGCGATGTCAACTTACCATCATTACGACCAGGAATACGTCTTTCCCGAAGCGGATCCTTTGTTCGGACCTCCACCCTGGACATGCGATGTTATCCCAGAGGCCGACCCAAAACAACGCGGTCGCCGCAGGAGAGGCAGACAGAGCGGCCTACTAGTCAGACTCAGAAGGCGAGCACACCATCCACCACTTCCTAGCATATTACTCGCCAATGTCTAGTCTCTTGACAACAAGGTGGACGAAATTAGGGCACAAGTTGCCTTCCAGAGAGACATCAGAGATTGTAACATTCCCTGTTTCACGGAAACATGTCTCACTCGGGATACGTTAGTCGGTATAGCCACCCGGTTTCTTCACACATCGCGCAGACAGAAACAAACATCTCTCTGGTAAGAAGAAGGGCAGGGGTGTATGTCTTATGATTAACGACTCATGGTGTAATCGCAACAACATACAGGAACTCAAGTCCTTTTGTTCACCCGGCCTAGAATTCCTTACAATCAAATGCTGACCGCATTATCTTCCAAGAGAATTGTCTTTGATTATAGTCACAGACGTGTATATCCCCCCCAAGCAGATACCTCGTCGGCCCTGAAAGAACTTCACTGGACTCTATGTGAACTGGAAACCATACATCCGGAGGTTGCATTTATTGTAGCTGGGGATTTTAACAAAGCTAACCTAAGATCCATACTCCCTAAATTCTATCAGCATATCGAATGTGCGACACGAGCTGGCACAATTCTGGATCATTGCTACTCAAACTTCCGCGATGCATACTAAGCCCTCCTGCACCCTGCTTTCGGCAAATCTGACCATGAATCCATTTTGTTGCTCCCAGCCTATAGACAGAAACTAAAACGGGAAACACCCGTGCTCAGATCAATACAACGCTGGTCTGACCAATTGGATTCCACGCTTCAAGATTGCTACGATCACGTGGACTGGAATATGTTCCGGATAGCCTCATACAACATTGATGTATACGCTGACTCTGTGAGCGAGTTTATTAGCAAGTGCATCGGAGATGTCGTACGCGCTGTGACTATTAAATCCTTCCCTAACCAGAAACCGTGCATTAATGGCAGCATTCACACAAAACTGAAAGTGCGAACCACCGCTTTTAATCATTGCAAGGCGACCAGAAACATGACTGAATACAAACAGTGCAGCTATTCCCTCCGAAAGGCAATCAAACAAGCAAATCGTCAGTATGGAGACAAAGTAGAGTCGCAATTCAACGGCTCAAACACGAGACGTATGTGGCAGGGTCTAAAGTCAATCACGGATTACAAAAAGAAAACCAGCCCCGCCACGGACATCGACGTCTTGCTCCCAGACAAATTAAACAACTTCTTTGCTCACTTTGAGTACAGTACAGTGCCACTGGCAAGGCCCGCTACCAAAGCCTGTGGGCTCTCCTTCTCTGTGGCTATTGTGAGTAAAACATAACCCTTGCAAGGCTGCTGACCCAGACGGAATCCCTAGCTGCGTCCTTAGAGCACGCGTAGACAAGCTGGCTGGTGTGTTTACGGACATATTCAACCAATCCCTATCCCAGTCTGTTGTCCGCACATGCTTCAAGATGGCCACCATTGTTCCTGTTCCCAAGAAAGCTAAGGTAACTGAACTAAATTACTATCGCCCCATTGCTCTCACTTCTGTCATCATGAAGTGCTTTGAGAGACTAGTCAAGGATCATATCACCACCACCCTACCTGATACCCTAGACCCACTCCAATTTGCTTACCGCCCCAATAGGTCCACTGACGATGCAATCGTCATCACACTGCACACTGCCCTATCCCATCTGTACAAGAGGACTACCTATATAAGAAGGCTGTTCATTGACTACAGGTCAGAATTTAACACCATAGTACCCTCCAAACTCGTCATTAAGCTTGAGACCCTAGGTCTTGACCCCACCCTGTTCAACTGGGTGCTGGACTTTCTGACGGGCCGCCCCCAGGTGGTGAAGGTTGGAAACAACATCTCCACCCCGCTGATCCTCTCCACCCCGCTGATCCTCAACGCTGATTCCCACAAGGGTGCGTTCTCAGCCCTCTCCTGTACTCCCTGTTCACCCATGACTGCGTGGCCATGCACGCTTCCAACTCAATCGTCAAGTTTGCAAACGACACTACAGTGGTAGGCCTGATTACCAACAACGACGAGACGGCCTACAGGGAGGAGGTGAGGGCCCTCGGAGTGTGGTGTCAGGAAAATAACCTCTCACTCAACGTCAACGAAACAAAGGAGATGATCGTGACTACAGGAAACAGAGGGAGCACCCCCCACATCGACGGGACAGTAGTGGAGAAGGTGGAAAGTTTTAAGTTCCTCGGTGTACACATCATGGACAAACTGAAATGGTCCACCCACATAGACAGCGTGGTGAAGAAGGCGCAACAGCGCCTCTTCAACCTCAGGAGGGTGAAGAAATTTGGCTTGTCATCTAAAACACCCAGAAACTTTTACAGATGCACAATCGAGAGCATCCTGTCGGGCTATATCACCGCCTGGTACGGCATTTGCACCGCCTTCAACCGCAAGGCATCACCGGGGGGGCAAACTACCTGGCCTCCAGGACACCTGCAGCACCCGATGTCACAGGAAGACCAAAAAGATCATCAAGGACAACAACCACCCAAGCCACTGCTTGTTCACCACGCTATCATCCAGAAGGCGAGGTCAGTACAGATGCATCAAAGCTGGGAACGAGAGACTGAAAAACAGCTTCTATCTCAAGGCCATCAGACTTAAACAACCATCACTAACATAGAGTGGCTGCTGCCAACATACAGACTCAAATCTCTGGCCACTTTAATAAATGGACTTAATAAAGGTATCACTAGTCACCTTAAATAACGCCACTTTAATAATGTTTACATATCCTACATTACTCATCTCATATGTATATACTGTATTCTATACCATCTTCTGCATCTTGCCTATGCCACACGCCATCGCTCATCCATGTATTTATATGTTCATATTCTATTCATCCCTTTGTATTTGTGTGTATAAGGTAGTTGTGAATTTGTTAGATTACTTGTTAGATATTACTGCATAGTCGGAACTAGAAGCACAAGCATTTTGATACACTCGCATTAACATCTGCTTACCATTTGATTTCAACATATGTATTTAATCAAATGATAGCCTACAAGGGCATATAAAGTAATAGGCTACTGGGTGCAAAACTACGAACATGGTAACCCTGGTGGAAGTTAGCCCAAGAATGTACTCCTAAGGAGTGTAAGGGACTGAGGTAAAATGTGTTTTATATTGGATATTTGGTTCTCTCGTCAATAGCTATTGAACCAAGTATGCCATGACTATGAAGATGGTGTATTCTGAAATAGAGTTGATGGAGAACAATCCACACCATAAACATTTCTGGGATTTCAATCTTCAGTATCTCTTACACAATGCGTGTGCAGGCTGTCTAACGGACGTGACATCACGTCACGCATTGATACTGATTTTAGTCTGGAGTGTATTTTAGCTATCCTTTTAGAATTAACAGATTTTTTTTATTTATTATCATTTAAATTGTATAAGCTATTGAAAAATGTTTGTCTAGGGGGGGTTGTCCATCCTCCCTTGATTCAGAGTATATAATTCTCATTGTCATGGCACGCTTTGTGTACGAGCTATTGAAGATTGAAAGCCGGGGAAGTTTTTACATTCAAATCGATCTTACACAATGCGGGTGCGGGCTGTGTTACGGAAGTGATGTCATGCATTGATACTGACTCAAATATTTGATTTTAGAGTCTGGATTGTGTTATAGATATCCATTTGGAATTGATGTCTTTTTTTATTACTATAATTTAAATTATTTAATCTATTGAAGATTGAAAGCCGAAAACAAGCCATACATTTTTGTCCATCCTCCCCCGATTCAGAGTGTATCATTTTCATAGTCTTTGTGTAAGAGCGATTGATTTAAATCCGAAATAATATTATTTATTTTTTAAAGGTGTGGATTGTTCTCCATCCACCCCTGTTTCAGAATGTACAATTTTCATAGTCATGGCATGCTTGGTTCAATAGCTATTGACAAGAGAACCAAATATCTAATATAAATGTTACTTCCGTGTGTAGGCAGCCTACTGACCTTATACAGTGCATTTGAAAGTATTCAGACCCCTTGACTTTTTCCACATGTTACGTTACAGCCTTATTAAATTGTTTTTCCCCCTCATCAATCTACACACAATAACCCCCATAAAAGATTTAGACATGTTTTCAAATGTATAAAAAATTCTAAACTGAAACATAACATTTACATAAGTATGCAAACCCTTTACTCAGTACTTTGTTGAAGCACCTTTTGGCAGCGATTACAGCCTTGAGTCTTCTTTGGTGGGGCCCTAGAAGCTTGGTACACCTGTATTTTGGGAGTTTCTCCTGTTCTCTGCAGATCCTCTCAAGCTCTGTCAGGTTGGATCGCTGCAAAGTTATTTTCAGGTCTCTCCAGCGATCTTTGATCGGGTTATTGTCCGGGCTCTGGTTGGGCCATCCAGAGACTTGTCCCGAAGCCACTCATGCGTTGTCCTGTTGGAAGGTGAACCTTCGCCCCAGTCTGAGGTCCTGAGCGCTCTCATCATGGCTCTCTCTCTACTTCATCTGCTCCGTTCATCATTCCCTTGATCCTGACAAGTCTCCCAGTTCTGAAGAACATCCCCACAGCATGATGCTGCCACCACCATCCTTCACCGTAGGGATGGTGCCAGGTTTCCTGGTTTCATCGGACTAGAGAATATTGTTTCTCATGGTCTGAGAGTCCTTTAGGTGCCTTTTGGCAAACTCCAAGCGGGCTGTCCTTTGCCTTTTACTGAGGAGTGACTTCCGTCTGGCCACTCTACCATAAAGGCCTGATTGGTTGAGTGCTGCAGAGATGGTTGTCCTTCTGGAAGGTCCTCCCATCCCCACAGAGGAACTCTGGAGCTCTGTCAGAGTGACTATCTGGTTCTTGTTCACCTCCCTGACCAAGGCCCTTCTCCCCCGATTGCTCAGTTTGGCCGGGCGGCCAACTCTAGGAAGAGTCTTGGTGGTTCCAAACTTCTTCCATTTAAGACTAATGGAGGTCACTGTGTTCTTGGGAACCTTCAATGCTACAGAAATATTTTGGTACCCTTCCCCAGATCTGTGCCTCAACACAATCTCAAGGATGATCAATGGAAACAGGATGCACCTCAGCTCAATTCCAAGTCTCATTGCAAAGGGTCTGAATACTTATGTAAATAAGGTATCTGTTTTGTTTTTAATACATTTAATACATCACACAAAAATTTCTAAACCTGTTTTTTCGCTTTGTTATTAAGTGTTATTGCGTGTAGATTGATGATTTTATAATTTTTTTAATCAATTTTAGAATAAGGCTGTAACTTAACAAAATGTGGAAAAATGGAAGGGGTCTAAATACTTAATGAATGCACTGTATATTCTTTTCTGAGTTAGACTGGCTCTGGCAGACAAAATAGCCAAATACCCATCTAAATGTGAATCAATTATCAATTGCGATACGGTTCTAGAAACATAAAGCCCTTTACTTTCATATCACATTAAAATAATTTCACAAATGCAAAATATACGCTTAGTATACACTGTTTTAACCTGCTTCATCACAGCTGCAGCTGAACCAGTAGCTGTGCTTGAGGAGAATTAAACAGCTCTGCAAATGTTATAATGTCAAAAAAACATTGCAAAGCTGGTTAATGGATTTAAGGATCCTGGGCGTCAGAGGAGATCTTGTCTCCTCAAGCCGAGGTACTGGTTCAAGTTGCAGCCGACATTATTTCAGTTACAACACATTTCTGGCGGCCTTCTTAAGTTACACACCGGTGTTCGGCACATGCTAGATAGCTAATTAGCACAGTTGATTGCCTCTGTCTTCCGTAAACACACGCTGTAACATGGAGATATGGCCATGTGGGAACCCTAACCCTGTAAAACGTGTGTAGTAAGTTAACCTTTTTTAAATTATTTATTCTCGCTGATATGAAAGTTAAGTTCCATATGTTTCCAAAGCTGTATCGCGTGCAAGTTGTATTTGCGTTTAGAAGGAGCTTCGGTTCAGATCCGGTGCATCGGCCCTCCACTAATCACAACGGACATGGAATGACTTGTGTCTAGGTTGGAAGTATAATCCTGACGCATACAATGTCCAGAGTTTTAAATAAAGTAGAAAATTAATAATCTATTTATTTGATGATCTTTTTAATATAACAAGGAAAAATCTAACAAAACCAATTCTGATCAAACATGCTAATAAAGGGTCTCTAAATTCAAACTAAAGGAACATTGCATGGGATTCATACAATGGCATTGAGGAGTTTCCCACATCAGTCACCGGCTTTATTAATAAGTGCATCAACGACGTCGTCCCCACTGGGACTGTATGTACATCCCAACCAGAAGTCATGGATTACAGGCAACATCTGCACTGAGCTAAAGGCTAGAGCTGCCCCTTTCAAGGAGCAGGACACTGACAATAAATCCTGATATGCCCCCGATGAACCATCAAACAGGCAAAGTGTCAATACAGGACTAAGATCGAATCCTACTACACCGGCTCTGATGATCGTCAGATGTAGCAGGGCTTGCAAACTATCACAGATCACAAAGTGAAACCCAGCCACGAGCTACCCAGTGACGAGAGCCTACCAGACAAGCTAAATGCTTTCTATGCTCACTTTGAGGCAAGCATTACGACCCATGCGTGAGAGCACCAGCTGTTGCGGACGACTGTGATCACGCTCTCCGTAATCAATGTGAGTGAGGCCTTTAAACAGGTCAACATTCACAAGGCCACAGGGCCAGACGGATTACCAGGACGCGTACTCAGAGCATGCGCTGACCAGCTGGCAAGTGTTTTCACTGACATTTTCAACCTCTCCCTGACCCTGTCTGTAATACCTACTTGTTTCAAGCATACCACCATTGTCCCTGTGCCCGAGAACGCCAAGGTAACCTTTCTAAATGACTATCGCCCTATAGCACTTACATCTGTAGCCATGAAACGCTTTGAAAGCCTGTTCATGGCTCACATCAACAACACCATCCCAGACACCCTGGACCCACTCCAATTCGCATACTTCCCCAACAGATCACAGATGATGCAATCGCTATTGCACTCCACACTGACATTTCCCACTTGGACAAAAGGAACAAAATCCCTGTTTTAGGTCAGTTAGGATCACCACTTTATTTTAAGAATGTGAAATGTCAGAATAATAGTAGAGTGATTTATTTCAGCTTTTATTTCTTTCATCACATTCCCAGTGGGTTAGAAGTTTACATACACTCAATTAGTATTTGGTAGCATTGCCTTTAAAATGTTTAACTTGGGTCAAATGTTTTGGGTGGCCTTCCACAAGCTTCCCACAATAAGTTGGGTGAATTTTGGCCCATTCCTCCTGACAGAGCTGGTGTAACTGAGTCAGGTTTGTAGGCCTCCTTGCTCGCACACGCTTTTTACAGTTCTGCCCACAAATGTTCTATAGGACTGAGATCAGGGCTTTGTGATGGCCACTCCAATACCTTGACTTTGTTGTCCAGAACTTTGGCAGTATGCTTGGGGTCATTGTCCATTTGGAAGACCCATTTGCGACCAAGCTTTAACTTCCTGACTGATGTCTTGAGATGTTGCTTCAATATAGCCACATACTTTTTCTCCCTCATGATGCCATCTATTTTGTGAAGTGCACCAGTTCCTCCTGCAGCAAAGCACCCCCACAACATGATGCTGCCACCCCCGTGCTTCACAGTTGGGATGGTGTTCTTCGGCTTGCAAGCCTCCCCATTTTTCCTCCAAACATAACGATGGTCATTATGGCCAAACAGTTCTATTTTTGTTTCATCAGACCTGAGGACATTTCTCCAAAAAATACGATCTTTGTCCCAATGTGCAGTTGCAAACCGTAGTCTGGCTTTTTTATGGCTGTTTTGGAGCAGTGGCTTCTTCCTTGCTGAGCGGCCTTTCAGGTTATGTCGATATAGGACTTGTTTTACTGTGGATATAGATACCTTTGTACCCGTTTCCTCCAGCATCTTCACAAGGTCCTTTGCTGTTGTTCTGGGATTGATTTGTACTTTTTGCAAAGTACGTTCATCTCTAGGAGACAGAACGCGTCTCCTTCCTGAGCGGTATGACGGCTGCGTGGTCAAATGGTGTTTATACTTGCGTACTATTGTTTGTACAGATGAACGTGGTACCTTCAGGCGTTTGGAATTTGCTCCCAAGGATGAGCCAGACTTGTGGAGGTAAACAATTTTTTTTTTAGGTCTTGGCTGATTTCTTTTTATTTCCCCATGATGTCAAGCAAAGAGGCGCTGAGTTTGAAGGTAGGCCTTGAAATACATCCACAGGTACACCTCCAATTGACTCAAATGATGTCAATTAGCCTATCAGAAGCTTCTAAAGCCATTACATAATTTTCTGGAATTTTCCAAGCTTTTTAAAGGCACAGTCAACTTAGTGTACGTAAACTTCTGACCCACTGGAGTTGTGATACAGTGAAATAATCTGTCTGTAAACAATTGTTGGAAAAACTACTTGTGTCATGCACAAAGTAGATGTCCTAACCGACTTTCCAAAACTATAGTTTATTAACAAGAAATTTGTGGAGTGGTTGAAAAATGAGTTAATGACTCCAACCTAAGTGTATGTAAACTTTTATATATATATATATATATATCTCTCTATATCAATATCAAAATGTTTTCTCTCATCTTTAACTGCATTGTTGGAAACGGTCAAAAGACTGTGTGGCTGCCATTCCTGTCACTGCCTATTGGCCTTGGAGCCTATAGGCCTTTTTTAACTGTTTAGTGGCAATTACACGTACAACAGAAATTATTGAATTAACTATTTGGCTCCTACATCATCAGTCATATGTACGCTATGTGAGTGATGCTAATAAATCATGTTAAGAGTCAAGTCACAGAGGTAGATTATTTCTTGAAACGTGTAGATTTTTCTTGAAGTTATTTCCTATCTTTCCTTCCAGACCCCCTGCAGCTCACTCTCACTGTCTCTGAAGACGAGGTTCCCACTGACCAGCAGCACTCTGAGCAGGTTTGGAGTGATCAAGAGGACACAGAGTTCTTCATTCCCTGTGTGGAAAGTGACAGTGATCAGGGCTCACACCTTTACCAAACCGGGAGGAACAGCAAGAGTGACTCCCTATCCACAATTGCAGCAGAACAGATCCAAACAAAACCTGATGGAGAGGATGACGGAATATCAGAATCAACCAGTTATGCTCCCCTCACACAATTAAAGCCTCTAAAAATTAAGAGAACGCGGTTAAAGAAAGGACAAAGCTCTTACATCTGTGCTGAGGTCAAGACAACCAGTGAGCTGATAGAGCCATTGAGCACTCAAACAAGGAAGAGGTCCTACAGTTGTACTGAATGCACAGCAACCTATGACAGACCATGTCATTTGAAAACACACACGAGAACTCACACAGGTGAGAAACCATTTGAGTGCAAAGACTGTGGTAAATGCTTTAACCGCAAATATTGCCTGCACGTTCATATGTTAACACACACACGGGAGAAACCGTACTGCTGCCATTATTGTGGCAAATGCTTCGCTCTAAACACAAGACTGATGGATCATCTGAGGATACACACAGGGGAGAAACCATACAAGTGCCCTTTCTGTGCCAGATGCTTTACATTTCTATCTCACTTAAGTCGTCACAAGAAGCTCCATACAGGAGAGAGGCCGTTTCAATGCAATGTATGTGGGAAATGCTACACACGGAAGGAGCACCTGACAGACCATATGAGATCCCACACTGGAACAAAACCTTACAGCTGTAAGCAATGTGGCAAATGCTACAAACTGCAAGGAAACCTGAGATCGCATATGGCGAGTCACACAGGGGGGAAATCATGCAAGTGCCCTGTGTGTGGACTAGGTGTTATAAATCTTAATCGCCACATGCAAGTTCATGCAGGAGAGAAACCGCATCAATGCCAAGATTGTGGGAAGTGCTTTAACCGAAAGGAAAAACTGACCGAGCACTTAAGGACTCACACAGGAGAGAAACCGTATCGATGTCATGATTGTGGTGAATGCTTTAGGCTCAATGTAACCCTGAAGAAACACATGATGACGCACACAGCTGCGGCAAGTACTTTTCCATGAAAGAAGATATGGGAGGACACACACAGGGACAAATCTACTCACTGCATTGCATGTTTCAGCAATATTGTTTAGATTTAATTTGAAAAATGTTTCAGTCAGAAGGGTACAAAAGCTGAAAAACATACACACATCCAGTCAGAAGGGTACCTTGAACTGTGACATGTGGTTTGAAACAGGACAGAAACCGTATAGGTGCAATGATTCAGGTCAATGCCCTAATCAAAAGGCATGCTTGAAAAAAAAAAACACTTACTGTGCATTTTTTATGCATTTGAAGAACACAACACCACAGTATGTGCAAAAAGATCAATCTTTAAAGAGGTTTGTGAGGTGCAAATGAACAGTATGTCAAATTGACCTCGTAGCTATTATGAATTTAAATGATTTATACTGACAAAAATATAAACGCAACATGTTTCATGAGCTGAAATAAAATAGCCCTGAATTTTTCCACACACACAAAAAGCTTATTTCTCTGAAATGTTGTGCACAAATTTGTTTACATCCCTGTTAGTGAGCATTTCTCCTTTGCCTAGATAGTCCCTCCACTTGATAGATGTGGCATATCAAGAAGCTGATTTAAACAGCATGATCATTACATAGGTGCAGCTTGTGCTGGGGACAAAAGGCCACACTAAAATGTGCAGTTTTGTCACACAACACAATGCTGCAGTTGTCTCAAGTTGAGGGAGCGTGCAATTGGCATTCTGACTGCAGGAATGACAACCAGAGTTGTTGCCAGAGTGTTGAATGTTTATTTCTTTACTATAAGCTGCCTCCAACTAAGTTTTTGAGAATTTAGCAGGAAGTCCAACCGGCCTCGTAACCATGCCAGCCCAGGACCTCCACATCCGGCTTCTTCCCCTGTGGGATCATCTGAGACAAGCCACCCAGACAGTTGATGAAACTGAGGAGTATTTTGGTCTGTAATAAAGCCCTTGTGTGGGAAAACTCATTCTGATTGGCTAGGCCTGGATTCCAAGTAGGTGGGCCTATGCCCCTGCCCACCCATGGTTGCCCATTCATGTGAAATCCATAGATTAGGTCCTAATTAATTCCTTATATGAACTGTAAATCAGTGAAATTGTTGTATGTTGCGTTTATTTTTGTTCAGTATATTATTTCATAATTTCTTGTTAACAATATTTTGTGGCTCAAACGTAGATCTTCACCACCAATTATACTATAAATGCTTATGCAAACACTGTTGCCTTCCCTAGGTTTCCCCCCATTTGGAGACATTTTATTTTGAGTTGCAGTGACCTTTTTATTTAATATTTTGTGTGCCTCATTCTAATTTAGTATGATTTCTTTGGCAGTGACCTTTTATTTAATATATTTTGTATTCCATAATTTTTGTACAAAAGCTGAAGAAAATACACTCATCACATACTTTTATTTTGCAGGTGCAGGAGTTATAGGGGAATTACCTCATGCGCCCAGATGATTTTATTGTTACAACGTTTCGACCCTTAGGTCTTCATCAGGCATCCATGACCTAAGGGTCAAAATGTTGTCACTTCAAAATCACTTGGGAGCATGAACAGCAGTGTGAGCCAGTTTACTTTTATTTGCTGTTTCTCCCTTGTGTTTTCTAATTGATTCATTGCAGACTCCTCCCCTTGGCTGTGCTCCTTGGAGATGGGAGTTGGCCCAGGCATGCCACAACTGGGCCTGATTGATCTAAATAGCACCCACACAACTGAAAAGGAGCTTTCAGCCCCAGTCTAAACCTGCTGCTGGAGGGAGAAGACACCCAGCCACCATCGATACCATGAGCCAGAGGGGGACCAGAGTCGACAACGCTCTCTACCACATAAAGGGCGATCGATCCCTAAGCATGTGTGGGTGAGGTCGAATACTTCTAATCAGAATGGATCCCTCCCTCATGCATGTTTTTCTCTCACTCTGGCTGCCAGTGCTGTTCCGTGGGCTGGGTGCCCACAATGGATGACAGAGCGTGACTACCGACAACGAACAAACGATGGAATGGTGGTCATTTTGAGGACCTCTCAGCAGCATGGATTGTATCTCTGTATTTGCAGGTTCCGTCAAGTATACATTTTGACTTCATAAGACCTTTTCAATGCCACTTGAAATGAAATTTAAATTTTTTTAACCAATTTTGAGGTCTGCGTGTGCCACAAACCTGCTAATATTCCAACATTTTTTTTTCACACTGTCACCAATAGAAGAAATTTGTAAGCTAATCATCTTCTAATATCATAGAAAGGACAAACATTGTGCTGGACTCCACCTTAAAAATTGAAAATCGGGTGCTGGATCCTCGTGTGTGTATAATCCAAAGATCAGAAATAGGTAAATGAATATACATTTACATTTTTATTGCCGCACAAATGTTCGGTACAAGCTCATTAAAACAGTTTGCATAATTGGGCACAACTGGCAATCCCATAGCAGTTCCTTGAACCTGAAGAAATGTTTGAAGACCATTATCTCCAGGTTCAAGGAACTGCTATGGGATTGCAAGAAAAAAGCATCACATTTTATGTGTATCATTCCTGATCGCAATTTCCCTTGTCACGACTGTGTCCACTGTTATGCCATGATCAGAGGGAACTTTCTTATCCATCCTCAATCGGGTGAGAGGATAAAGGTTTGAGGCAGAATAACATGTAACACGAAATATGTTGTATATCTCCTTAAGTGTTCCTGTAACTTTTATGTGGATAAGACCAAATGTGGAGTTAAGACAAGGATATGTGAGCATAAGAGCTCTATTCGCAACCATGATGAAAAATCACCTGTTGCCAGGCATTTCAATAGCCATAATCATGAACTAAGTGCCTTTATATGGGTATTGAATTGGCGAAGGCGCCATATAGGGGAGGAGATGGGGAGAAATTACTTCTCCAAAAAGAGACAATGCATTCGGAAAATATTCAGACCCCTTGACTTTTTCCACTTTGTTACATTACAGCCTTATTCTAAAATGTATAAAATAGTTTTTTCCCCCTCATCAATCTACACACAATACCCCATAATGACAAAGCAAACACAGGTTTTTATACATTTTTCAAACTTTACTCTGTACCTTGTTGAAGCACCTTTGGCAGCGATTACAGCCTCGGGTCTTCTTGGGTATTACGCTACAAGCTTGGCACACCTGTATTTGGGGGGGTTTCTCCCATTCTTCTCTGCATATCCTCTCAAGCTCTGTCAGGTTGGATGGGGAGCATTGCTGCACAGCTATTTTCAAGTCTCTAGAGATGTTTGATCGGGTTCAAGTCCGGGCTCTGGCTGGGGAAGCTCTAGGATGAGTCTTGGTGGTTCTGAACTTCTTCCATTTAAGAATGATGGAGGCCACTGTGTTCTTGGGGACCTTCTATGGTGCAGACATTTTTTGGTACCCTTCCCCAGATCTGTGCCTCGACACAATCCTGTCTCAGAGCTCTACAATTTTTGCTCTGAAATGCACTGTCAACTGTGGGACTTTATCTAGACAAGTGTGTGCCTTTCCAAGTCATGTCCAATCAATTGAATTTACCACAGGTGGAAACATTTCAAAGATGATCAATGCAAACAGGATGCACCTGAGCTAAATTTTGAGTCTCACAGCAAAGGGTCTGAATACTTATGTAAATAAAGTATTTCTTTTTTTTTTTTTTTTACATTTCCCCAAAAAATTGCTTAGTCCTTATGGGATATTGTGTGTAGATTGCTGAGGATTTGTTTTTATTTAATCCAATTTAGAATAAGGCTGTAATGTGTTTTTGAAAAAGTCAAGTAATACTTTCCAAATGATAGACTGCTTGGGCACTCTTGCAGGCCTTAATGAGGAATTTTCTTGTTTTTAGTAGTAGGTTTTTTGTAGTAGGTTATAAATAGGCCAAACGTTTAGGTAATGACATAATCATGTATTTGTATTGTGTGTCTCTTTTAATTGATTTTCATGTTTCCCCCCAACTCCCTCCTGGGATCTCTAGATTGGGTGAATACTAGTATTCTTGTTGTGACATTGCCTTGCACGCTATCAGAACGTTCGTGCAGCAATAAACATTTACGTTTATTTACCTGAGTGCTGTCCTATTTGTTATTTTGACTAATATCATAGACTCATATTTGGTGCTAATTCACCAGTTGGAGAAGTGGAAACTCAAAACACATTAGCTATATTACTACCTCTAAATATAATTTTTACTTGCAATAGCAATGTTTTAATCTAACAGTAAAGTAATTACTAATGTCCTAAAATAACGTTGCTGTCATAGCCTAATACCCAATGAGGCCTTTGTAATCAGGAGGGCTTTGTAATCAGGCGGCCGATGCACTTGCAATGGCCAATGCTCAGATCAATATCTCTGTTGTCAAATAGACCGCTGAGAAAGAAAAAAAATATATATACCTGCACAAAGGTGAGAACATACTCTCTTCAACTGTGACAAGTATTACTAAGGATAGATGTGTTTTTCTTAAAGCTAGGATAAGAGCACTTTTTTTCTACAGGAGCGTAGTTGGAAAGGGCGTAAAAAGTGGCTCGCTCATTATCACTGCAGCAGGCCCAAGCGAAACAGGCACATGGGCAGGGCAGACACTTTCATTAGAGGAATTATGAAGATTGTGCTTTACTGTTTGACCAATTCATTTAATAGCTAAATAGTTGACTAGCTAGCTAACGAGTGAGCTAAATAGCCAAGCTACAAGCAATGTTTCTAATTGGCTATCTATTTTGTAGCCAACCTTCCTGGCTGTGCTCGCTCATCCGTCAACATCTGACTTGCAGTGACACATGCACACACAGAGTCGTAGGCTACATGTGGAACGCTCTAGCGTCTCGAAAATGCGCCTCGGTAGGAGTAGGGTATCATTTGATGTAAAAACATTTTGTACAGATTTTGCCTTGGTGGCAACGATTAAGAAGCTGCGGAAACACTCGCATTTTTTAAGATTAAGGACCTGCAGACACCCTGTGAACTGAGCGTATTGTTAGTGTAAGTGTGTGTGTGTGAACCCAAGATGATTGTAAAATAAAACTTAAAACCGTTAACGTTATAGCTTTTTCTGTGAGGTGGCCTGGGATCTCAGAACCTTGCATTTTTTTTAGCTGGTGTTTTCGGTAAATAAAAGCTATTTACAAAATAAAAGTGTGTTTTAAGTGTTGACATGCATTTACTAGCCTACATCTCTGGAGAGCACAAAATAATCCATTGCGTGAAATAAATAAATACAGAGGGCATTTAAGCAGACAATGTAAAGCTCTTACAATATATGACGATTCTCTAAAACAGGCTATAGGCTGCATGTGCACCACCAAGTCAGAACAGTAGGCTAAGTTATGAGGGGGAAAGGGACCAAAATTAGGGTGAGGCAAATGGGCTACTAACAGCTTACTACACAACATACACTAAGTATGACTTTCTTAGCTACAGTATACATATCTCCCTGGCATATTACATCATTTACGCAGCAGCATACAATACATTTTTGGAGTCACCTTGTTGTACATTATCAAGAAAGCAGACGGGTTGCCACAATGGAGCATTATTTTCTTATTTTGCCTCTATACGCCAAATGTTTGAATTTGAAATCATACAATGACTATGCAGTTAAAGTGCAGAATGTCGGCTTTAATTTGAGGGTATTTTCATCCATGTTGGGTAAACCATTTTAGAAATTACAGCACTTTTTGTACATAGTCCCTGCATTTTAGGGAACCAAAAGTATTGGGTCAAATTCATTTATGTGTATTAAAGTAGCAAAAAGTTTAGTATTTGGTCCCATATTCATAGCACACAATCATACCCCCTAGACATGCTAACCTCTCACCATTACAATATGGGAGGTTTAGATTTTTTTTGTGGGGGCGGGGTTATGATATTTGTGCATCTAACTTTCTCAGTCATCATTATTCAGGATTCTTTCAGGATTATCAATAATCATGGTAGCATCCACATGAATGTAGAAGTGTTTAGAGATATTCTATTCTTATTTAGAATAAAAGTGACTCCAAAATTACACAATATATCATTTACCATTCATTTCTATTGGTCACAAAATAATCTGAATGGAAAACAGCAAATGCATCCAAATATGTAGAGTCACAAGCTTGATGTAGTCATTGCATGCTATGAATATGGAACCAAATACTTAACCTTTTACTACTTTAATAGACATAAATGAATTTGTCCCAATACTTTTGGTTCTCTAAGATGTGGGGACTATGTACAAAAAGTGCTGTAAATACCCTCAAATTAAAGCGGACAGTCTGCACTTTCTCATAGTCATTGTTTGATTTCAAATCCAAACCTTTGGCATAGTCAAAAAACAAACAAAATGCTTTCCCAATAATTACAGAGGTCACTGTATGCATGCATTAATTGTCTGTTTAAAGTTCAACTCAAACTGTATTCAGAATCATATGCAAGATTGGTAACATGTCACACTACCTGTGAAGAGATGGTCCAATTATTGTTGTAGTTGACAAATGGTTGTTTTGTTGGAATGTTATTCAGAATTTACAGACAAATTATAATTGTTTGAACACAGAACATGAGTTAGGGTCTGTCATTAGTAGTTACAAATGTAATCTTATAATGTTAGCATCTAATATTGACATTTAGTTGATGATCTATAGCAGGGATCATCAACTAGATTCAGCTGAGGGACGATGTTTTTCTAGAGCGGATGCTCTGGGGCCGGAACATAATTTCAAACAATTTGTAGACTTTAAATTGACTGCAGAGGAGACAGATATAATATTTGACTAAAACATAATAATTTCTCAATCCTTGCTTACATTTACGATCACATGTCTCTTTATTATGCGTGGGAATACTTGAACAGATTTCCAAAATTAAAATAACTTAAAGCTGATTTCCTGGTGTTTTTTTGTCTTTTATGTCCCCCCCACCAAAATAAATAAATATATACAGTACCTGTCAAAAGTTTGGACACATTTACTCATTCAAGGGTTTTTCCATTATTTTTACTATTTTCTACATTGTTGAATAATAGTGAAGACATTAAAACTATAAAATAACACATGAATCATGTAGTAACCAACAAAAAGTATTAAACAAATCAAAATAAATGTTAAAAATGTTGATTCTTCAAAGTAGCCATCCTTTGCCTTGATGACAGCTTTGCACACTCTTGGCATTCTCTCAATCAGCTTTACCTGGAATGCTTTTCCAACAGTCTTAAAGGAGTTCCCACATATGCTGAGCACTTGTTGGCTGCTTTTCCTTCCCTCTGCTATTCAACTCATCCCAAACCATCTCAATTGGGTTGAGGTTGGGTGATTATGGAGGCCAGGTCATCTAATGCAGCACTCCATCACTCTCCTTCTTAGTTAAATAGGCCGTACACAGACTGGAAGTGTGATGGGTCATTGTCCTGTTGAAAAAAAAATATTGTGCCACTAAGCGCAAACCAGATGGGATGGCGTATCGCTGCAGAATGCTGTGGTAGCCATGCTGGTTAAGTGTACCTTGAGTTGTAAATAAATCATGCACCAGCAAAGCACCCCCATACCTCCTCCTCCGTGCTTCACAGTGGGAACCACACATGTGGAGATCATCCATTCACTTACTCTGCATCTCACAAAGACATGACAGTTGGAACCAAAAATCACAAATTTGGTCTAATCAGACCAAAGGACAGATTTACACCGGTCTAATGTCCATTGCTCGTGTTTCTTGGCCCAAGCAAGTCTTCTTCTTGTCGTCACATGACTATCATTAATGTGATGACTGCTGTTCATTGAATAATTACCTCCTATGTTTACTTATTACTCAATTAAATTAATCATGTAACAATTAATTCATTAGTAATTACGTTTCCTGAATTAACTCAAGAATATATTGATATACCAGTCATCAATCAATAATTTCCTCATAGTCTCATTCTGAGCGTTGCATAATCCTTGGATATCTGCACGAACCCTAGCCTAAGTGATGAATCAGCAATACACAAATTGGCATAATTATTTATTTACTAACTAACTAAACAACCACACAGAAATACAACCACACACAAACAGTATAGGTTATATTGATTGCTAACATAATGCAATGAAAAGTCCCTGGTGGACTAACCCAATGTGACGGCTTGTTACACAATGGAAAGGGGTGGGGAAAGACAAAGACTACAAGAACAGAAACGTGTAGATGTCTTTCTCTGTTGTGTCTCTGTTGAAACGACTCTATCCGTTTATGAAAAGAAGTTTGATGTAAGTCTCTGGTTGTCCACCAGAAGACAATGTCTTTAGTTGTAGGCATATTTGTTAGAATGGATACATCAGAGGTGCACCACGCATTTTTCAGAGGGATCTGTAATTCCCTCTGTTCGTTAGAATAGATACCTCAGAGGTACCTATGATGGTGAAAGATTTATCCTTCCCTCATCTTGGTCAATTGTCCTAGACTACAGTACTTTACATACCAACTGCAGACTGGGAATGTTTTGGTCTAGTTAAACTTCTTCACTCGTTGAGAGTTTCAGAGGGTCTTACCATTTTCTGGTCTTGAAGTTGTAACAATTTCGTGACATCCAGCTTACACCGTCCGCCTGATGTACTAATGTACATTTCATTACGAGGCCTTTAAAGCACTCTGGCCTGAAAGGCGGTTCCATCATGTTGACACAAACTCTGAGCTCACTTGGGCGTGGCTACTGACTGGCACAAGTTTTGCAAGAAAAACTTTTCTCATTTAGAAGGCTAAAATCACATTTCTATCTTTTCAACAAATAGTTTCATATTTAATCATATAAGTTTTACATTTAAATGTAAATCTGATATATACATTGTAAACCAATGTTCATTGTTTGAAGTTTTGGCAGTCTCTCTCTATTGTAACAAAGGGATTTTTAACTTCTCCATACTGCAGGGGCAAGAGAGAGAAAGTTTACGACTGGTCGTTAAGTAAGAAAAACGGCCCAACTCCCCCAGGAGAGGGGGTTCTGGCTATCTTCAAACATTTGCCTAGCCGATGGGTCCTTTTGATCCTTACCAAGGAGAGAGTCATGACATTCTTATTGGTGTCCTTTAGTAGTGATTTCTTTGCAGCAATTCAACCATGAAGGCCTGATTCACGTAGTCTCCTCTGAACAGTTGATGTTGAGATGTGTCTGTTACTTGAACTCTGTGAAGCATTAATTTGATTTTAATCATTTTAATCTTCAACAGTATTCTTATACTTAATCATTTATTTTATACAACATTTAGATGCAAATCTGATCTATACATTGTGAAAGCTCTTAAAATTACAATGTTACTTAGTTATACCATCCTTAATGATATCACAAAATAATAAACCTACCATCCATTCCAAGCGTTTGGATTTCAAAACTAATGTTCCAATGTCCAATATTTTGATGTTAAAGTTTTTAGCAAGAGTCTCTCTGTAACAGTCAGACATTCAATACTTCAGAGCCAAAGGGAGAGTTTCTGCAAGGTATTTACAATCTGGTTGTTAAATAAAAAAAAACGGGCCAACTCCCCCCAGGAGAGAGAGAGAGTGGTCTGTCAGCCATTGGCCTAGCTGATCCGGCACCTTTGATCCTCACCAAGGAGAGACAGTCATGACAATTATATAGATAAGATACTCAAGTGGCCACTCTAACAATGAAAATACATGTCTTCAAAGATGGAAGGAAGTCGGGAGGAGGCGAGATCAGGTGGGACCATTCTAGCGAATGAGAGGGCAGTTACATGCTTGAACAACAGGCATAACACCAATATAAAGTTATTTTTCTACCTTCATTAAATTATTTGATATGGTAATACAAAGTTGAAAAAAAAAAAATTGCCCTGCCAACTATAAGCCCTTTTACTTCTCAGCCAGCCAGAGCTGACGCCATCACGTCAAAATGCCATAATGGTAGCTAGTCCACTTAACCATTGAACACCCCAACCAAAGACAAATAGGCCTAATATGAGTGCATGAATAATCACATTCATATTCTAAGTATGTTATCTGATTCAAATGTTATTTTTTTGTTGTTGCCTGAATCACCCCCCGAATGTCCCGAAACAGCTACAGTTGATGTCAGAAGTTTACATACACTTAGGTTGGAGTCATTAACACTCGTTTTTCAAAAACACCACAAATTTCTTGTTAACAAACTATAGTTTTGGCAAATCGGTTAGGACATCTACATGCATGACACAAGTACTTTTTCCAACAATTGTTTACAGACAGATTATTTCACTTATAATTCACTGTATCACGAACCCAGTGGGTCAGAAGTTTACGTACACTAAGTTGACTGTGCCTTTAAACAGCTTAGAAAATTCCAGAAATGTATGTAATGGCTTAAGAAGCTTCTGATAGGCTAATTGACATAATTTGAGTCAATTGGAGGTGTACCTGTGGATGTATTTCAAGGCCTACCTTCAAACTCAGTGCCTCTTTGCTTGACATCATGGGAAAATCAAAAGAAATCAGCCAAGACCTCAGAAAAAAACTCCACAAGTCTGTTTCATCCTTGGGAGCAATTTCCAAACGCCTGAAGGTACCACGTTCATCTGTACAAACAATAGTACGCAAGTATAAACATCATGGGACCACGCAGCTGTCATACCGCTCAGGAAGGAGATGCGCTCTGTCTCCTAGAGATTAACATACTTTAGTGCGAAAAGTGCAAATCAATCCCAGAACAACAGCAAAGGACCTTGTGAAGATGCTGGATGAAACAGGTACAAAGGTATCTATATCCACAGTAAAACGAGTCCTATATCGACATAACCTGAAAGGCAGCTCAGCAAGGAAGAAGCCACTGCTCCAAAACCACCATAAAAAAGCCAGACTACAGTTTGCAACTGCACATGGGGACAAAGATCGTACTTTTTGGAGAAATGTCTGATTAAACAAAAATAGAACTGTTAGGCCACAATGACCATCATTATGTTTGGAGGAAAAAGGGGGAGGCTTCCAAGCCGAAGAACACCATCCCAACCGTGAAGCACGGGGGTGGCAGCATCATGTTTTGGGACTGGTGCACTTCACAAAATAGATGGCATCATGAGGACGGAAAATTATGTGGATATATTGAAGCAACATTTCAAGACATCGCTCAGGAAGTTAAAGCTTGGTCGCAAATGGGTCTTCCAAATGGACAATGACCCCAAGCATACTTCCAAAGTTGTGGCAAAATGGCATAAGGACAACAAAGTCAAGGTATTGGAGTGGCCATCAAAGCCCTGACCTCAATCCTATAGACATTTGTGGGAAGAACTGAAAAAGCATATATGAGCAAGGAGGCCTACAAACCTGACTCAGTTACACCAGCTCTGTCAGAAGGAATGGGCCAAAATTCACCCAACTTAATTGTGGGAAGCTTGTGGAAGGCTACCTGAAACGTTTGACCCAAATTAAACCATTTAAAGGCAATACTACCAAATACTAATTGAGTGTATGTAAACTTCTGACCCAGTGGGAATGTGATGAAAAAAATAAAAGCAGAAATAAATCACTCTCTACTATTATTCTGACATTTCACATTCTTAAAATAAAGTGGTGATCCTAACTGACCTTAAACAGGAATTTTTACTAGGATTAAATGTCAGGAATTGAGTTTAAATATATTTGGCTAAAATGTATGTAAACTTCCGACTTCAACTGTACATGTATGTCATGTAATATTATCACATCTTAATGAGTAGATGAGCAATAAAAATAACATCAGATCCATTTAAAAAACAGAACTACCAGTAGTTGAATATAAACAATGTCATTGCATTTCTCATTATAACCATGTTAGTGAAAAATAACAATACATATGAAGCTGAGCATGTTTTAGTTATGCTCCTTGAAAATATTTACAGGATCAAGCCTAGCTACAGGAAAAAGGACTTAAACAGATACATTTTGCATTTGAACATTTTTGTTGGTTGATTATACCCTTCAGGAGGAATACCATTACTTCTACAGTAATATATACAATTGGGGTAGGAAGTAGAGAGCAGTTTTCTGTTGTGTTTCCATTTTTGTTTCATGTCAGACATCCCAAGAGCTGTGTTCTCTAGTCAAGTGAGCTACAATGTTTTGTGGGTCTGTGGTCCCTCAGACCAGTCTTTTCCCTGTGACCTCACAACCATTCTGAGCTTTACAGTGAGGAGAGTCTGATGAACATAGTATTTCTGTTCTGGTAACGGTTCAGGTCAGTTGTAACGGAGTCTAGTGTAGTGGTCTAAGCTCCCCGACTCTGTTCCAGATATGCCCCCTGGCAACAGGGATCGGGCCCCATCTCGGCCACCCTCTGTCTATGCCCCTACTATGTTTCACTCTTTACATTTACAGCTGTACTGTCAAAAACAAAAATAAAACATTTAAGAAAAAAAAAGTTTGGGTGGGTCAACCCATGGACAGGGCTTGAAATCCAAATTGACCCCTTCTCGTAGCCCCTTCCACACAAAACAGTGAAACCGCATGTGTCATGTTTAACTCCACTGAAATCCACTGCAAGCTTAAGTAGGCAATCAGAGTACATTTTTAGTACGAAGTGTTGAAAGTAGGACTGATCAACGTAATTCATCAGTTTAATCTACTGGCGGTCCTCTCATCCCTCCTTGCAAGACCTCAGAACTTGTCTTGTGTGTCAGGAAGGATGTTCTGCTCACAAGTCTGTTGTTGAAGAGGCTGTAGAGAAAGTACATTATTCATCATTACAGAACAGATCACCATCCTCCAACAGTTACATAAAGTAAAAGAGACCGCCCCTCTCCCTGTCTTCACTCACTACCTACCTACATCACACGCTTTCTCAATCACAGGCAACCACTCCAATGCACACCATACGGTGGGTTAGTGGAACAGTTGGCAAAGACCAGTTGGTGTAGGCTAGTTTCAGTCAGAGCATCAGTGATGACATTGTGACTGAGGCTACAACACAGGAAGAGAGGAAGAGAATGAGTGGTCAATAATTGATCAGACAATACTTACATGCACAAAATGGATCGATGGACACACACACACACACACACACAAACTAAAACATACTCACCCCAGGACATGTCCTATGTGCAGGTTTGTATGGAGGGGCTGTAGGTGGTGGTCTGTGAATTGATAGTGCCGAGGTCCAGTTCTGGCAGCAACTCTGAGTAGCCCAGAACATGAGATCCACAGGCCTGCCAGTCTAGCTTGGTCTTCAAGAGGTCCAACTCTGCACAGGGACACGGCATACGTCCGAGTTTTGCTGAAACTGGGGAGATAAAACCAAGAGATAACATCACAGTATGAGAAAGAGAGAGAATCACATTTTTGAGTTCTATGAACTCAAATCAAATTGTATTTACCACATGTGCCAAATACAACAGGTGTATGTATACCTTAGTGAAATGCTTACTTACAAGCCCTTAACCAACAATGCATTTTTAGGAAAAATAAGTGTTAAGTAAAAAATACAAAATACAAGTAACAAATAATTAAAGAGCAGCAGTAAAATCTACAGGGGATACCGGTACAGAGTCAATGTGTGGGGGCACCGGTTAGTCGATGTAAATGAGGTAATATGTACATGTAGGTAGAGTTAAAGTGACGATGCATAGATAATAACCAGGGAGTAGCAGCAGCGTAAAAAGAGCAGGGGGAGAGGGGTCAAGCAATGCAAATAGTCTGGGTAGCCATTTGTTTAGCTGTTCAGCAGTCTTATGACTTGGGGGTAGAAGCTATTAAGAAGCCTTTTGGACCTAGACTTGGAGCTGCGGTACCACTTGCCGTGCGGTAGCAGAGAGACCAGTCTATGACTAGGGTGGCTGAAGTCTTCCTCTGATACCGCCTGGTATAGAGGTCCTGGATGGCAGGAAACTCAGCCACAGTGATGTACTGGGCCGTACACACTACCCTCTGTAGTGCCTTGCGGTCGGAGGCCGAGCAGTTTCCATACAAGGCGGTGATGCAACCAGTCAGGACACTCTCGATGGTGCAGCTGTATAACATTTTTAGGATCTCCGGACCCAAGCCACATTTTTTTCAATCTCCTGAGAGGGAATAGGCTTTGTCGTGCCCTCTTCACAACTGTCTTGGTGTGTTTGGACTATGATAGTTTGTTGTTGATGTGGACACCAAGGAACTTGAAGCTCTCAACCTGCTTCACTACAGCCCCGTCGATGAGAATGGGGGAGTGCTCTGTCCTCCTTTTCCTGTAGTCCACAATCCTCTCCTTTGTCTTGATCACGTTGGGGGAGAGGTTGTTGTCCTGGCACCACACGGCCAGGTCTCTGACCTCCTCCCTATAGGCTGTCTCATCGTTGTCGGTGATCAGGCCTACCACTGTTGTCATCAGCAAACTTAATGATGGTGTTGGAATCGTGCCTGGCCATGCAGTCATGGGTGAACAAGGAGTACAGGAGGGGACTACTTCATGGCCGCACACGTCTCCAAGACCATCATTAAGATTGCAGACGACACAATGGTGGTAAGCGGCGACGATGAGACAGCCTATAGGGAGGAGACCTAGCAGTATGGTGCCAGGACAACCTCTACCTCAACATCAGCAAGACAAAGGAGATGATAATGACCTACAGGAAACGGAAGTCCGAGCACGCCCCCATTCACATCGACAGGACTGTAGTTGAGCGGGTCGAGAGCGTCAAGTTCCTCGGTGTCCACATCACTAAGGATTTATCATGGTTCAAACACACCAACACAGTCGTGAAGAGGGTACAACAACACTTTTCCCCACTCAGGAGGCTAAAAAGATTTGTCATGGGACCTCAGATCCTAAAAAAGTTATACAGCTGCATCATTGAGAACATCTTGACTGGTTGCATCACCGCTTGGTACGACACTGCTTGGCATCCGACCGTAAAACGCTAGGGTAGTGCAAGTGGCCCAGTTCATCACTGGGGCCGAGCTCCCTACCAGGACCTCTGTACCAGGCTGTGTAAGAGAAAGGCCCTGAAAATGGTCAAAGACTCTAGCCACCCAAGTCATAAACGCACGGCAAGTGGTACTGATGCACTAATTCTGGAACCAACAGGACCCTGAACAGCTTCTACCCCCAAGCCATAAGCTAAATAGTTTGTCCAGGTAGCTATTTGGTTAACTATCTGCATTGACCCTTTCTGCTCCCGAGTTGTGCAGCGGTCTAAGGCACTGCATCTCAGTGCTAGAGGCGTCACTACAGACCCTGGTACGACTCCAGGCTGTATCACAACCAACGTGATTGGGAGTCCCATAGGGCGGCGCACAATTGGTCCAGCGTCGTCATTGTAAATAAGAATTTGTTCTTAACTGACTTGCCTGGTTAAATAAAGGTCAAATAAATAAATAAAAATGACATACAGTATATACCTCCATTACCTCATACTCCTGCACATCTACTCAATACTGGTTCCCCTTGTATATAGCAAACAGCAAAGTTATTCAAACGCCATCAACATGTTACTTGTATTAACTGTAAGAGAACAACTAAGAAAGCCTACAATCGAACAAGAGACATCTCAGCACGCTATGTTAGAAAGGACAAGATGACAAAATGAGCTTCATAAGATTTTATCTTACTGTAGGGTTAAAGCTAAAGCCACAGTCTAAGATATTCCAGTATTTTTCAAATAATGAAACAAAGCCTACCCCTTTATTTTCAAAGAATCAATGTAATATTAATAAAAACTTTCTTAACCAAAAAGATTGGGACATAATGCCCTAAGCTATGGCCATATTACTCCATTGTTTATGTTGAAATAGGAGACTTGTAAGGGCCATCACCTTCAGACAGATGCACAGCAGAGGTCTTCACGGGTATACCCGAACCAATTACCCGGGATCCACCAGATATTGTGTAGTTGACCCTTGGATACCGGGTCAGGTCACGCTCGTTGGCCACAGACCTCAGATCTGTCTGAAAATATATGAAATACCGAAAAGATCCTAAATTATATTTGAAGATGAATTGCATGGCATTTGGTTCAGTCAATAGCATTAATCTCTCTCCTCCGCTTGTCCGCCTCTCGCTCTGTCTGGCTTGAGTACTCGCTATAGCGAACATGCAACATTGTTTCAACTCACTGGTAAAAAACAACAATTGAATAAACAAAATAGTTACTTAATTGTAATAGTGAATAGTTTTTGAAGTGAATGAAGCTCTCTCACCTTTTGCAAATTATTTGATGTTTATATATATAAAAGCTCTTCCTGAAGTCTACAGTAATGTGCAAGGTTGAATGCTTCAGCTGATAGAAAAGCACTGCAGTCCAGTGTGCATTTGTCCTAATGAAAACATATTGATCTCCAACAAAAATATAGAGATAAAACAGGCTCTCAAAAATGGATAACCAAAATATGTATTTTTTAAGTATTAAAAAAATAAAGCATGATTAATTTTGACAGTGGAAAAGTTGACAACTTTCAGAGCCTTGCTCTCCATCTTGTTTCTATTTAAGTTGACCATTCAAGTAGGCAATTCAATGCTCTCCTTTCAAAATTAACATTTTTTTCATTCAATTAGTCTTTTCAAAAACAAGACCAGGCATCAAAAGTGAAAAGAAGGCCAAGGGAATATGCAAATTCAACTATTGAGACTAACCCTTTACACTTTTCCTGACAGCACACTTCAGAAAAACCTCCAAATTGGATTTCAAACAATATAAAAACAGGTAAGCTCGTGGAACCATTCACATTCCAAACTACATGTGGTACCAAATGGATAAGCGTTATTCAACATTCAACATTTACTGACACGTTTGAACATCATTAGGCTATACAGTATATCACAACATGGGTATATAGTGTAACTACACTGCTCAAAAAAATAAAGGGAACACTAAAATAACATCATAGATCTGAATGAATGAAATAATCTTATTAAATACTTTTTTCTTTACATAGTTGAATGTGCTGACAACAAAATCACACAAAAATTATCAATGGAAATCAAATTTATCAACCCATGGAGGTCTGGATTTGGAGTCACACTCAAAATTAAAGTGGAAAACCACACTACGGGCTGATCCAACTTTGATGTAATGTCCTTAAAACAAGTAAAAATGAGGCTCAGTAGTGTGTGTGGCCTCCACGTGCCTGAATGACCTCCCTACAACGCCTGGGCATGCTCCTGATGAGGTGGCGGATGGTCTCCTGAGGGATCTCCTCCCAGACCTGGACTAAAGCAACCGCCAACTCCTGGACAGTCTGTGGTGCAACGTGGCGTTGGTGGATGGAGCGAGACATGATGTCCCAGATGTGCTCAATTGGATTCAGGTCTGGGGAATGCCTTCCTCTTGCAGGAACTGCTGACACACTCCAGCCACATGAGGTCTAGCATTGTCTTGCATTAGGAGGAACCGCACCAGCATATGGTCTCACAAGGGGTCTGAGGATCTCATCTCGGTACCTAATGGCAGTCAGGCTACCTCTGGCGAGCACATGGAGGGCTGTGCGGCCCCCTAAAGAAATGTCACCCCACACCATGACTGACCCACCGCCAAACCGGTCATGCTGGAGGATGTTGCAGGCAGCAGAACGTTCTCCACGGCGTCTCCAGACTCTGTCACGTCTGTCACGTGCTCAGTGTGAACCTGCTTTCATCTGTGAAGAGCACAGGCGCCAGTGGCGAATTTGCCAATCTTGGTGTTCTCTGGCAAATGCCAAACGTCCTGCACGGTGTTGGGCTGTAAGCACAACCCCACCTGTGGACGTTGGGCCCTCATACCACCCTCATGGAGTCTGTTTCTGACCGTTTGAGCAGACACATGCACATTTGTGGCCTGCTGGAGGTCATTTTGCAGGGCTCTGGCAGTGCTCCTCCTTGCACAAAGGCGGAGGTAGTGGTCCTGCTGCTGGGTTGTTGCCCTCCTACGGCCTCCTCCACGTCTCCTGATGTACTGGCCTGTCTCCTGGTAGCGCCTCCATGCTCTGGACACTACGCTGACAGACACAGCAAACCTTCTTGCCACAGCTCGCATTGATGTGCCATCCTGGATGAGCTGCACTACCTGAGCCACTTGTGTGGGTTGTAGACTCCGTCTCATGCTACCACTAGAGTGAAAGCACCGCCAGCATTCAAAAGTGACCAAAACATCAGCCAGGAAGCATAGGAACTGAGAAGTGGTCTGTGGTCACCACCTTCAGTGTCTTGCTAATTGCCTATAATTTCCACCTGTTGTCTATTCCATTTGCACAACAGCATGTGAAATTTATTGTCAATCAGTGTTGCTTCCTAAGTGGACAGTTTGATTTCACAGAAGTGTGATTGACTTGGAGTTACATTGTGTTGTTTAAGTGTTCCCTTTATTTTTTTTGAGCAGTGTATATTATACTTGCATCTACTTCTTGTCTGAGGTTGCATTGCTGTGTATCTTTCACCAGTCTGAACACAAAAGCTAAGGTGCTAGAAAGAAAAGCACATTGATGTAAATATTTTGAAAGAGCTGTATAGGCAATGCCATCACCAGGTTACAGGGGCAAAGTTAAACCTGTTATAAAAAAGGTTCTGTCCTGTATAGTCCTACTGTGGTTAATTATTAAATAAATAAACAAATAAAAGACTGTCTGTCATGTCTATTCCTTTACAACTTCCATTCTTCTGCAGGTGTGGCAGAGAGCTTTTCTTCTTCCCTTTGCCTACACTGTCTGGAATGTTTTCATTATTGACACTATTTTGGGTTCATCCAAAAAGGACAGCCATTCCCAAGTGTGATTCTTCTAGCTTTTTGCAATTGATCTAATATTGCCAAATCCTTCCTGAATCGATCATTCTTATTTGACAGGAGCTCTAAATCGACGGGAAGCATCATACAACATACTTTCAGAAAACTGGCTAGGATCAACTCAACAATCTGAACAGTCAACTCAAAAAAGTCTGCGTCTGTCCACATGGTAAGCCTGTCAAACACAAGGTTCTTGGGTACCTCAATGTCATTAAACAAGCATGCATTTCCTTTAACAAGGTCTCTCCCATCTTCCTGCCATTCCTTGAGTTTGGTAACAAGGGTTTGGTATCTTTCTTCCATCTCCAACACGTTTCCCTTCAAAGTTAAGGCTCTCCAGAGAGGATCAATGATAAGCTTGGAAACCAGACCCAGAGCTCTGCATCCGGCTTTGAACTGTTGAACTTCCAAATCAGCAACAACTGCGGCAAGCAAACTACTCTCAGCTCCGTGCGTACTGGTAAACTCAACCAACTCATCGTGGATGCTATACACCCCAGCAGAATTATGAAACAGACCATCAATTCTGTGTCCAATGGATAGAGACAAAGGAACTTCATCAAATTCTTTTTTGCTGGTCAAAAAGGTTTCGGACGGAACAAGCTGACCGTCCTCTGCCCATCACAGCTCTTGCACAGCATCACTCACAGAACTCACCAAACACACTGTTCCAGATTCCAACTCTGTTGTCCCAATGTTTGGGGAGCTATGGACTCCTACTTCTTTATCTCCTAAAATCATATTTTCACAAAGTAGAAGAGTTGTTTTTGCCTGGTGAGCTAAGCCATCAATCAAATGTAAGCCACAGAAGAGCTGACTTACAAGGCACATCATTGTCTTTTCAGTGGAACTAAAGCCACAATGTTTCTCAACTATCAGTGGTAGGATGTCTGATCTGTATTCAGCGAGGATTTGTTCAAATTTCTTTTCAGAACCAGTCCCAACACCAAAACAGTTTGAACATGTTACAAAAATCCATCTCATCTGCTGCAATTCACCACTTGTAACAATTTCATTGATAATATTCCTGCAAAGGGCATTGCATCTGCCTTTTTAATTTTGCAGACCGGGACCTTCGTTTTGCCGGCTGACAATGTGAGTTCAGTCTCGTTGGAAATTGTCTTTTTCTTCATAGACTGAGGAATTAGGCCTACTTGTCTACCTCTATGAAATTTCTCTGCCTTCATTTCTCTTGCTTTGCAAGTGTCTCTTTCTCCCCTTTTCCTTCTCAAATCTAATTGTCTTCTTTCTGTTACTTTTTTCAGTCCTTGATATTTCCACACAATTGAGTTAATGACCTGCATTTTACTGGAAATCACTGCAGGTTTCTTTCTTGTGCCAACCCCCAGTGAGAATGTTTCCTTTAAATATGGAGGTTTCCTTTTATGTGCCATGCATGTCATTTTCTTAACAACTCGTCTCAACTTTGTAATAATATATGTAGACAGCTTGGTTTTCTCAATAGGCAAATCAAGATCAAAATTGTGCTCTAGGACATCAATGACAATTTGCTTGTAAGTTCCACAAACATCTTTGGCAAAATTACCAAGTTCAATCATTACACCTTTGGTCAATAAATCCAAATTAAGTTTCTCTTTTACCCCAAAATTGTATTTCACATCAAGTTCTAATCCTATTTTCTTACAGAGGGGATAAGGCTCCTTCAATGTTTTTGATGTTATAGAGGCCATTAGATGCCAGTTTTGGTCCCTTGCAAGGCTGTACGCCGTTCCACCAGCACACTGCGTTACATCTGTCTCAGTTAACAGGTTGTCTGTTTTGACATGCTGAGTAAGTCTGGATACGATGTCCAGATGAGATTTGTCCATTAAAAGCGTGTCAGCAGGTTCAGGATTTTCTGACACACGGTCATAATTCTTTGCAGTTGAAAGGGCAAATTTCGATCCTTTTATCGTGTTGGGATCAGGAAGGGTAAACACCTCCATTACCAATTTAGGTTTTCCTATAACAGTTTTTCGTTTTCTCATCAATTCTCTTAATTTGTGCATGCGTACGCGTTGCAAAATCATACCTTTGATGCTTTTGCAAACCAAGATCAAAGTTGTACTCTAGAATGTCACAGACAACATGCTGCTGAGCTCTATTAACTTCTTTAGCAAAATCAGAAACCTCAACCATCACACCATTAGTCAGCAACTTCAAATCTAGTTTCTGATTGGATCCAGACCCAACATTGAAATCCAAGCCAATTTTCTTGCAGTTGGAGTATGGGTCCTTCAACTTTTTTCCAGTTGACGACCTTTGCGAAATATGTTTTGAGTAATTAACACGATGTCGCCACATATCCCCATCTTTTCTCCCTTTTTGTGCCTTGACCATTTTCTTCCCTCTTTTTTTTATTTTAATATCATAGTCTTGCTCTGGAGCAGAGGTAAAAGTAAATGGTTTACAATAGGCTGGAAGAATAGGCCTGTGAGTCCTCATATGACATGGTTGCAGCACTGGAGTTAAATTACTGTCACTTGCTGTTGCAGGTGAAATGATCAGAAACGGTTTGGCAATACTTTGGCTTGGGAGATTAACATAATCAGTCAGCACTTGATCATTGTTTAGGGGCTGTATTTGAAAACCGCTAAATATCTGTGCAGCTGGGTTGATTTGTCCTCCCAAAGAAACACTTTTTGCAACTAGATGTTGCGACTGAGAAAAGGTACATACTTCGCCCATCTGAATATCACTGGGTGATATGTAAAAACATGACTCATCTTTGATTAAATTCCCTACAGGGGTGCTTGGGTTATCCTGTTCAGTGTGAACATCGACAACACCTTTACCACCCACATTTACAGCTGTTTGAAGTGGAGCACCAACTGTTGTTGAACTAATTTTAATCTCCCTATCACTTGATTGTGTATCTTCTAACAGAGCACAAATAAGGCTTTGTTTTGTTGTGTCATACCAATTTTCGGCATATGAATAACTTGCATCAAAAGAGTCAGACAAAATGACAGCTGGGGATATCTCCACCCCATCCTCCTCTGGCTTTATATCTACATCCATCTCACACCAACAAAACTAGCTATCTGGGTGACACAGATTAAGTACATTTTGCTAGACCTAGTCATTTCCAAGTAGCTGACCAGGCCTATCTCCTTAACCATATCAATCAAATAGATTTTATAAAGTCGTTTTTACAAAAGTAAAAATTGTGAGAGTCTGAGGAAATAGGTTCTGTAGTGTTAGTTAGTGATGTAACTACAGTTGATTCCAAGTGTAACGTTAGGCCTACACCAACTGAGTCCACCCACTCTACTTGTCTGCTTGTAAAAAAATTACCCACACACAGCTTATCAAACTAGCCTCAGGCCAACTGACATGCCTAACTTGCATCTCACTACAGTGACGTTAGTTCCAATGAGACTTGTTACATAACATAAACGAATTGTGAGTGCCACCAAATAGCCAAATCATCTAGCTAACTAGCTATGTATTGAGGTCTATATTGACGGCAAATATGCCACATGCAAGGACGCATTGATTTCAGAACATGAATTATCTGTACATGGAGTAGCCTGTTGTTTGTCATACACTAGTGGCTCAGATCAAATAGCCTAGCTCAGCTAGCTAACGTTGGTTAGCTATTACTGTAGCTACCTTGATTTGGCAGGTCCCCCTTAGCCTTCCATTTGACAGTTTGGAACTTAAAAAAAATGTTGGTGCTACAGTAAAGTATTTAATCTTCCAGGTGAGTAACTGGTTAGCTTATTCCGAAAATGTAAACTGAATGCTCTGAGTCCGACGGTGCGAATGGAGACACTTCGCTAGTCTTAGTTACAGAAACGTAGACATGTTGTGGTGCCGGGTAACCTAGGTTCATTTTCCGCTGAAACAAGATGTGTGCAACTCCGCTCAGGTTCGTCTTTCTTGCTCCATATTCAAGTCACGGGTAACTGCATACTTGGAGCAAAGATGCAATGATAACTAACCAAAGATTTTGGGGCGGCAGGGTAGCCTAGTGGTTAGAGCGTTGGACTAGGTGGCAAGTTCAAATCCCCGAGTTGACAAGATACAAATCTGTCGTTCTGCCAATGAACAGGCACTTACTGTTCCTAGGCCGTCATTGAAAATAAGAATTTGTTCTTAACTGACTTGCCTAGTCAAATAAATAAAAAGATAGAGCCTTTCGTTTCGAATGGGAGCAAATTAATCTTAGAAAAAGCAAGGAGGTGGGCAGAGTTAAGCACGAGATAGTGAGATCCTATTGGAGCGTTATAGTATTTATTAGCTGTTTTACTTTAGGGAAGGCATTGATGTGCAATAACTCAATTCGCCCTTGCAGTCCTTTTTTACTTTGGCAAAGGGTAAAGTCAACAAAACGCAGTCCACTCTGTTTGTTACAGATTATAATTTGGGAAACAGAAAACTGTATGGTGATCAAATATTTCATAAATGAGAAACTTGCTGAATGTAGGCCAAAATCCATCTTTCTTCATATTCTCCCACTTGCCGGCTACTGGGCTTCCTCTCATCACCCTATTTGGTAGTGAGTGGAAATGACAACCGGATGCTTCACATTTATACATCTGGTGAAATATCTGGCTCATTGTTTTATCTGTGCTAGGAGTGTGTCTGAAAGTCGGCGTTGCAAAAGAAGGGTGGAATTAATAGCGATGGGTGCTCCATTATTGCTTAGATCGGCCGTAGGGTGCTCCATTCTTGCTTAGATCGGCCGTAGGGTGCACCGGGGGTCAGCTTAATATTTACATAGCAGGTTAAGAGAACTAACATAACAGCTGCCAAAGAATAAGAAGAGTTAGTTCAGTATGGAACACGCAGTCAAATGGTGGACAAGAAAAAAAAGTGGAACATATTATGCATAAATATGGAGTGGGGGATTGCACAAGCCTTCTGGAAGATCTGGTGAAGGAGATGATGGTGGACAAGAAAAAAACGAGAAAAGTAGAATATGTTTTGAGTGAATATGGAATGGAGGATCTCAGAACTATTTGAATAGCTTGAGGAGGAATTAACTGTGACAGGTGCAGTGATGACTGCTGAGAATAAATTGAGTGTAGAGGGAAGCAGTATGGTGAGGAAGGTTGGCGTTGAGTGCAAAAAGGGGGATACGTGCCCAATTATTTCAGAGATGGAACCTGGTGAGGGTGAAGTACCTGTGGTGAGGAACGCTGAGTTCGGGGCTCGTCCCGAGGATGATAAGGATGATTCTGGCCCAGTGGGAGTGAGATTTGTAGAGACAATGGATCTTTGCATTTTGGCTGATCCATATGTGGTGTCAGGCTGGGTGGAAGAGAGGTTGTGGACTGTTGAGTTGGTGAAGGTAACTCAGAGTGGACTCGTGATGATTTGTGTTTCCTCCACCCAGAGGGAGCGGGTGCTCTGGATTATGCAATTAGGGACAAGAATTGTGACTTGCTTTGCTCTCCGGAACATGATATCGAGGTCGGCACTAAGTGTTGAGGAGGAGCAGTTGAAATTTAAGATTCCCGGTGTCTGTGACACCTGCAATTTGGCGAGACGTAGATCCAGTGGAGAGTGTGGGGAAACAGAGAAGACATTGTCTGTCATGCTGAGTTTTTATGCAGAGTCTTTGCCAGATAAGGTCACGGTAGGACGTGTCAGTTATCCTGTGAGAGCTTTTGTTTCCCGAAAATACTAGTGTTTTAGGTGTCAAGTTTATGGGCATGTTGCAGCAGTGTGTAGGAGGGAGATGCCTAGATGTGAAAAGTGTGCAGGAGGGCATAAGACGATGGAATGTGTGGTATCGGTGGAGAAGGTTATGCACGTTAGTTGTGGGGGTGCCCATGGGGCTGGAGATCGGAGGTGTCCGGTGAGAGGAAGGCAGATTGAGGTCGCCAGGGTTATTTATTTAACTAGGCAAGTCAGTTAAGAACAAATTCTTATTTACAATAACGGCCTAGAGTAGTACAGAAAGTGTTGTATGCCGAAGCAGTGAAGAGAGTGGTAGAGGAAGATGGGTACAGGGTGAGGAATCCTGAGAGGATTCCTATGAGTAGGCAGAGACCAAGAGAGAGTGATGGGAAGAATATGTGCTTCAGTAAGGTGGGCTTTTTAGCATATACAGCCATGGTTGTCAATTGTACTGCAGAAATGGATCGAAAGTCACAGAAAATACTGGCTGTGGTGGCAGCGGCAGAGAAGTACTTGGGATCGCGAGGATTTACTGCGTAACAGCTGCAGGGTTAGGTCTGATGTAGGACTATATATAATTAAATAGTGGAATGGGGTGGTGTTTTATTTTTTGAGAGGGTTAATAGTTGGCAGGGAAATGTTCCTTTTTCACAATTTTGTATTACCACATTAAAGAATTTTATGTAGTTAGGCCGTAAATGGCCTCACACACACCAGTACAGTAGTTGGCGGTGTATGCACTTAAAAGTTGGATGCGATCTGCCAACCAAATCCCAAAGAAGGTAGCAGGTTAGGATAATTAACGTGGCAGGTTAGGAGAATGAGATTATTAAGGTTAGCAACAATCTCCTTGTCGTGCAGACACACACAAAATGGTCGAGTGGCAACAAATCTGCCCAATTAGCTGATTCGCTTTCCATACACCCACTTCTGTTGACACGCCCACTTTGACACTCCATGTATGCAGCGCATGACACTCCAGATTGGACATTTGCATCAGCTTCTTTGTTTTGCAGTCAAGATAAAGAGTGCAATATCGCCACCTATCGTACTGGAGGCAACAGTGTTTACTTTTATGGCTCGACCTCCAGAGCTAATATCCATAACACCTAACTGCCATTATACACTTGCTAGCTCCTATAACACCCCCAAACAAATCTAATAGACATTAATAATACTAGTATTTATAATTTTAAGTACAACTCATAAAAGGCATTAAATAGCATATATAAACCATACACTACATAAATAGTCTAGAACCATATGTCATACTCTACAAATGGTGTGTAAATATACATTGAGTTATGTCACATTTGGCAATTCACGCTACAGTGGCAATGGGTATGTAACCCTTTTATAGAGTATGACAAACACTTATAGATGATTTGTGAATGTAGTATTTATACTTGGTTTAAAGTGGGACCGATATTTACATTTTGTATTACCGTAACACTTACTTAATCCCAACTATCCAAGCACCTGTTGCCCATAACTAACATCACCATATGAAGAGTAGCAATAAAAATAACATGGTAATACAAAAAAATGAAAAGTTTAGATAAAGGCTACAGAGGCAGATAACCAAGAATGGAAAAGCTTGCTGTATTTCGTGGACATAATTGGACAAAAAAGGTTGCATAATTAAGAAGAGTTGGTGAAGACAAACAAATCCTAACACAAATCTTATGGACTAGTCCAATGAAAACTATTTTGATTACAATTAACATACAAAACTACATTACAAATATATTTTCACAATCCCCATATAAAAATACCAAGTTGTGAGATTTATGTTCCTTGAAAATATTTACAGGATCATGCAGGTGCACAGTTTTCTTTACAGGTAAAAAAGGAATACAATCTTATAAAGATACATTCATCAACGAAACACTCAAGGATGTTGTTTATATGAGTCGGGTAGAATACTACTCTCACTGCTGCGACATGTCGGAAGTGTAAAACAATGGCCATTTACATTTTTGTTGTTTCATTTCAAACGGTGAAACACCAGAGAGCTCTGCTATCCACAGTCCGATGCAGTCAAGTGAGCTTCAATGATTTATGAGTAATGAGTCTATTTCCTGTTACCTCATAACTAATCAGAGAGTAGTCCAACGTGAGGAAAGTCTGATGAACATTGTATTTCTGTTCTGGTAAAGGTTCAGGTCAGTCAGCCCATGGCATGTAGCCCAAAGACAACCCGTCGGAAATCAACATGGCTGAAGGCGCAACAGTGGTGTATAACATCCTCAGGGCAGGTCCGCAAGTTGAGGACAGAAACAGACTGTCCCTCTAGTATGGCAAGCAGAGGACCTGTGAAGGAAGGAGCAACACAAACAATTTAATCATCAAGAGTTCTTTTGGTGTGATAAGAACCATGTTTTTGAGCATTTACAGTGGCAAGCTAATTTGTAGAAAGTTGCACAAATATTTATTGTATGTGCAAGCAGCTAACTCTCCATAGCTACAGTATATTGTTCCTATTTAAGTAATGATTCATAGAGGTCCACACAGTGAATATGACACGTACAGTCACAAGCTTACCTTAACATCATGATTAAGAAATTTTCTCCTCAAGTGTTGCGGACCTGGAACACCCCACTGCCCCAGACTAGATGACCAGACCTCCTCCTATACCTAAAATACAACAGGACAATGCTGTCATTTTTTCCAGAAATTGAACTTTGTCTTTAGCCTTTACCAACCCCCCAAAACACACGTGCTGAGGCACCAGGTCCGCCGCAGCACACCACCCATGGAACATTTTTGGGAATATGTGCCCAGCTAAAAGGGCACAACACTAGTACACAACACTAGTACACAGCGTACTAGTACGCAGCTGGGAAATGACACAAGCCACGCATCATTAACTGATCCACATCTCAAACCTCTAGGCTGACTGCCGCCACGGAATATGTAATTCAATAATTTCTCGAGTAGTGCTAGTGTTTAACTGCTGTTGTCATACATTATAAATAATTAGAAATGACTGGATATCTTTGTCATTCGCAACAGACTGAATATTTGTGTCCAACGACAAACCTTAAAACACCTTCTGCGCCTTGAGGTCAGTCAGCCCATCGACTGACAGGAAAACATTTATGGCTGAAGGTGCAACAGTGGTGTCCAACATCCTAAGAGCAGGTCCACAAGTTGAGGACAGAATCAGACTTCACATCCCGTAATTGTACCAAGCAGAGGATCTGTGAATAAACACAAGGAGCAGAGCCAAAGATTATCATCATGTTTCATGAATATTATACCGGCAGGAAAGTTAGTAGACAGCACAAAAAAATAAGTGAAAAACTCACAACAACAAAAAGTCACTACTAATATATTTTTGGGGATCACAAACTGGACCCTGAAAAGAGCTGTTGTACACCCAGATTCAAATATCATGCATCAAGTTGAAAGAGTAACAAACGCATCACCTGTGAATACACATGTATGAAATTATTAGATCAAGCAAATTAATAAAATCAAATGAATTACCTCATGAACCTCCAGTCATAAGGATATGAATATCCACTTCAATCCGGCCTAGTTTGTAAAAAGATATCAAATCCCAAGTCACAGCACTACTTGCATATATTTTGATCCAGAAACTGGCTCCCCACCAGTGATACATACGTCTGTGGAACAATGTGGAATGTTTTATTTCACGTGGTTGACTCTACACTGTAGAGGTAAAAATACTGCCTGCAGTCTTGACAGATCATTGAGAACGGCGTGACTGGCTGCATTGCCGCTTGGTACGGCACTGCAAGGCGCTAGGGTAGTGCAGACGGCCCAGTACATCACTGGGGCCGAGCTCCATACCAGGACCTCAATACCAGGTGGTGTCAGAGAAAGATTCCAACCACCCAAGTCATAGACTGTTCTCTCTGCTACCGCACGGCAAGCAGTACTGATGCACTAATTCTGAAACCAACAGGGCCCTGAACAGCTTCTACCCCCAAGCCATGATCTAAATAGTTAGTTAAATAGTTACCTGAACTAACTTTTTTAAAACTCATCACAAACGCTGCTGCTAACTAATCGGTCACTTTATTCCTAGTTATATGTACATATAGTATATACCTCAATTACCTCATACCCCTGCACATAGACTCGGTACTGGTACCCCTTGTACATAGCCATGTTACCGTTACTCATTGTGTATCTATTATTACGTTTCACTATTCTATTTTTCTAGGGATACACGATGTATCGGTAAGTATATCGGAATCGGACGATATTAGCTACAAATGCCAACATCGGCCCGATGTCTAGTTTAACGCCAACGTGCAAAACCGATGTCAAAGCCGACGTGCATACCTATATAACTTATGTAGATGACGGAATGACCGGCACCCAGGGACAGAGCACCACATGGAAAGTGTGAGGGCTCATGCAATGCTGGCAAAAGGTAAAGATGGTTCTATTGGATCCTTCCATTTCTCAAAAATGTTTTTTTAATGTAAAAGACGTCTCAGATTGTGCAATAACCGTGGCTCAATAATAACGCATTATGCCTGTTGCTGTTCACAGCTCCTCAGTCATGGTTGCATTCGAGCCAACCACGAGGCCGTCATTGGGGTTTTTAAATGTCTGTACCATCTAACAATCACAAACTTCCCAGAACTGCTGGACCTTGCTAAATTGCTGGGTTGTGACTACATCACAAACCTCAATTTGAATGAGGGCTCCACAATTGTGTTTTTGTTCATATTTTCATCACTTGATATTTAAATGTCACCCGACTTATTTCATATTGTCCTCATTTACTTGAAGAATGGCAAGAACAAACTACAGGTCAGTGTTCAGATAAGAGGTAAAAACATTTGTTTTCATATACTGTGATGAAACCAATTTTACATCATGTGTGTTGGATAAACTAAAACAAACAGATATTAATCTATTATTTTCTATTTTGTGCTGTAATTCGGTCATGGATCCATATCTTGTTGGCCTCCAGGACAGCATAGACCGGAGGTTCCAGAACCTGGAGATTCTGGGGGCCTTCAGTGTGTTGGTACCTTAGGCGGTGTTCTCTAGTGACAGAATAAACACCTTTAACCTGACCCTCCTCTCCAGGCAGTTCTTGCAAGCGCCAGAGGCTGTGCTGCAAGAGTGGCCCTCTTACAAGCAACATGCGCTAGTTGGAGCATTCAAGGTATGGCATGAGTGTGACAATATTTTTATGAGAACATTTTAGGCCAGTTTGATGAGTGGGGGCAGCCCTCCCCCTCCCTAAGCCAGCAATCGCACTGACTATATGTCTTCCGTTAATTGTGAGAGGGACTTCTCTGCAATGAAAAGAGTAAGAACATTTAAATGTGAAAGTAGATCCTCTTTGTCCCTCTCCCTTCTCCTACTATTCTTTATGTTATTGCAGGTCAAAACACAGACTTAATTCTGGGGGTGGAAATTATATTTTAGATGGTATATTTTAGTTTTTTCCTTTTTAAAAAGTCACCAGAACCAAAGTCCAGAGTACTTATACATATTTTGTTTTGCAGGGAGGGCCCCAGAACACCCCAAAAAAGGGGGACCCCCCCACCCCCGCTAACTTTTCCCCCCACAGCTAACACTGGTACACAGTCACTGGTTCAACTTCAATAAGAATCTCTCATGGTGGACATCACAAACCTGGAACTCGGCCTGCAGAAAGACAGAATGCATTGTCATGCTAAACAAAACAAAAAACGGAAGAAACTAAATAGCTACTCAATTGAAACAGTGAATAGTTTTCGGAAGTGAATGAAGCTCTCTCACCTTTTGCAAATTATTTGATGTTTATACATAGAAGCATGTTCTTCTTGAAGTCTGCAGTAAATGTGCAAGGTTGAATGCTTCCAGCAGATAGAAAAGCACTGCAGTCCAGTGTGCATTTGTCCTAATGAAAACAAATTGATCTCCAACAAAAATATAGAGATAAAACAGGCTCTCAAAAATGGATAACCAAAATATGATTTTAAAAAATGTATATAAAAAAAACAAAAAAAAACAAAGAAAGCATGACTCATTTTGACAGTGGAAAAGTTGACAACTTTCAGAGCCTTGCTCTCCATCTTGTTTCTATTTAAGTTGACCATTCAAGACGGCAATTCAAATGGTCATACAAAAAAAGTGGGGGGGAAATTGTTGAGAAATAAGCTAATAACACTAAAATAAAGACTGGTCTCCTTTCAAAATGACCATGTTCTTTTTTTCCACGAACAAGACCAGGCATCAAAAGTGAACAGAAGGCAAGGGAAACTGCAAATTTAGCTATTGTGACAAAGCCTCGACACTTTTCCTGACAGCACCCTTTGTGAAAAAACTCTAAATTGGATTTTAAACAATATAAAAACAGGTAAGCTCATGGAACCATTCACATTCCCAACTACATGTGGTACCAAATGGATAAACGTTATTCGACATTCAACATTTACTGACACGTTTGAACATCATTAGGCTATACAGTATATCACAACATGGGTATATAGTGTAACTATATTATACTTGCATCTACTTCTTGTCTGAGGTTGCATTGCTGTGAATCTTTCACCAGTCTGAACACAAAAGCTAGAAAGAAGGTGCTAGAACGAAAAGCACATTCATGCACATTTTTTGAAAGATGCCATGCTACTAAAAGGTTCTGTACTGTGGTTCATTAGTAAATAAATAAATACCAAACAAATAAAATAAAAAATGACTTATCCTGTCTGTCATGTCTATTCCTTTACAACTTCCATTCTTCTGCAGGTGTGGCAGAGAGCTTTTCTTCTTCCTTTGCCTACACTGTCTGGAATGTTTTCATTATTGACACTATTTTGGGTTCATCCAAAAAGGACAGCCATTCCCAAGTGTGATTCTTCTTGCACATGTCCATGCCTTCAATGGCAATACTGACTGCATTTGGCTTAGCTTTTTGCAATTGATCTAATATTGCCAAATCCTTCCTGAATCGATCATTTTTCTTTGACAGGAGCTCTGGATCGCTTGGAAGCATCATACAACATACTTTCAGAAAACTGGCTAGGATCAACTCAACAATCTGAACAGTCAACTCAAAAAGGTCTGCGTCTGTCCACATGGTAAGCCTGTCAAACACAAGGTTCTTGGGTACCTCAATGTCATCAAACAAGCATGCATTTCCTTTAACAAGGTCTCTCCCATCTTCCTGCCATTCCTTGAGTTTGGTAACAAGGGTTTGGTATCTTTCTTCCATCTCCAACACGTTTCCCTTCAAAGTTAAGGCTCTCCAGAGAGGATCAATGATAAGCTTGGAAACCAGACCCAGAGCTCTGCATCCGGCTTTGAACTGTTGAACTTCCAAATCAGCAACAACTGCGGCAAGCAAACTACTCTCAGCTCCGTACGTACTGGTAAACTCAACCAACTCATCGTGGATGCTATACACCCCAGCAGAATTATGAAACAGACCATCAATTCTGTGTCCAATGGATAGAGACAAAGGAACTTCATCAAATTCTTTTTTGCTGGTCAAAAAGGTTTCGAACGGAACAAGCTGACCGTCCTCTGCCCATCCAAGCTCTTGCACAGCATCACTCACAGAACTCACCAAACACACTGTTCCAGATTCCAACTCTGTTGTCCCAATGTTTGGGGAGCTATGGACTCCTACTTCTTTATCTCCTAAAATCATATTTTCACAAAGTAGAAGAGTTGTTTTTGCCTGGTGAGCTAAGCCATCAATCAAATGTAAGCCACAGAAGAGCTGACTTACAAGGCACATCATTGTCTTTTCAGTGGAACTAAAGCCACAATGTTTCTCAACTATCAGTGGTAGGATGTCTGATCTGTATTCAGCGAGGATTTGTTCAAATTTCTTTTCAGAACCAGTCCCAACACCAAAACAGTTTGAACAGGTTACAAAAATCCATCTCATCTGCTGCATTTCACCACTTGTAACAATTTCATTGATAATATTCCTGCAAATGTCAACTTGGTAGTTCTCTGGGCATGGGGTTTGCTCTGTGACCCCAGAGTGAACATCAGACTCCTTTAAGCAGAAGTCAGTAGGTCCATTATCTTGGCCAAGCTTGACAGTTCCATCTGTTTCGATAGAGATGATCTCTTCAGCATGCAGAGACCATTCAGTTCTTGCATCAGCGACCAGACATTTCAAACCGATCTTGCTAACCATCTTCTGACAGTTCATCTTCTCCTCTGTATCATTTGCCTCTTGTATCCTTTTCGAATCCAATTGTCTTTTTGACAATCTTGCAGGTGGAGTAGCTTCTTTTTTCTTGTATTGTCTAGTCACAAGCGGTACTATAAACACTTTTTTTGAAAAGTCTTTATTTTCGACATGTTTCCGTTTAGCCATTCGTTTCAGTTTAGATGAAATATGTACGGCATGTTGACAGCGCTTATGATATTTCAAACCTACATCAAAATTACATGCCAGAATATCAAAGACAGTATACATATAACCCCTTTTTGAATTTTTTGCAAACTTATGAACCTCATACATTATGCCATTTGTCAGTAACTGTGAGTCAAGTTTAGTTTTGGATGCCGATTTGGATTTCACATCAAGTTTCACACCTATTTCTTTGCACAAGGGGTAGCAGTTTTTCACCACTTCCTCTGCAAAGGGCACCGCATTTGCCTGTTTAATGTTGCTGACCAGGACAGAGCGAGACAAGGTACATACTTTTCCAATCTGAATATCACTGGGTGATATGTAAAAACATGACTCATCTTTGATTAAATTCCCTACATGGGTGCTTGGGTTATCCTGTTCTGTGTGAACACGAACAACACCTTTACGACCCACATTTACAGCTGTTTGAAGTGGAGCACCAACTGTTGTTGAACTAATTTTAATCTCCCTATCACTTGATTGTGTATCTTCTAACAGACCACAAATACGCCGTTGTTTTGCTGTATCATAACAATTTTCGGCATATGAATAACCTGCATCAAAAGAGTCAGACAAAATGACAGCTGGGGATATCTCCACCCCATCCTCCTCTGGCTTTATATCTACATCCATCTCACACCAACTAAACTAGCTATCTGGGTGACACCCAGGGTCAATTTAAATAAAATGAAGTTAGGCTAGACCTAGTCATTTCCAAGTAGCTGACCAGGCCTATTTGCTTAAGCCTATCAATCAAATAGATTTTTATAAAGCCCTTTTTACAACATTGAAAATGGGAAGATTCTAAGGAAATAGGTTCTGTAATGTTAGTGGTGTAACTACAGTTTATTCCAAGTGTATCGTTAGGCCTACACCAACTGACCAAGGGAGTCCACCCACTCTACTTCCCTATGTATGCTTGTAAAAATGAATATTTATTACACCACAATACCGAATTGGTGCCGTGTCCTGAATTACCCACACACAGCTTATCAAACTAGCCTCAGGCCAACTGACATGCCTAACTTGCATCTCACTACAGTAACGTTAGTTCCAATGAGACTTGTTACATAACATAAACGAATTGTGAGTATCACCAAGTAGCCAAATCATCCAGCTAACTAGCTATGCATTGAGGTCTATATTGACGGCAAATATGCCACTTGCAAGGACGCATTGATTTCAGAACATGAATTATCTGTACATGGAGTAGCCTGTTGTTTGTCATACACTAGTGGCTCAGATCAAATAGCCTAGCTCAGCTAGCTAACGTTGGTTAGCTATTACTGTAGCTACCTTGATTTTGCAGGTCCCCCTTAGCCTTCCATTCGACAGTTTGGAATTAGAAAAAAAACTTGGTCCTACTGCAAAGTACTTCCAGGTGGGTAACTGGTTAGCTTGTTCCGAAAATGTAAACTGAATGCTTTGAGTTCGACGGTGCGTATCGAGACATTAGACAATCATTCGAGACACTTAGCTAACATCTTAGTCACAAAAACGTAGACATGCTGTGGTTCTGCGTAAACTAGATTCCTTTTCCGCTGAATACCGGATGTGTCAACTTCTCTCAGGCGTTATGATTCCGGGTTCGTCTTACTCGCTCCAGATTCAAGTAAACCAAGATACAATTGTTCATAGAACAAGGTGGGCAGAGTCAAGCACGAGATAGTGAGATCTTATTTGCGCGTTCTAGCCTTTATTTGATTTTTTTCCGTTAGGGAAGGCCTGCCTTGATGTGCAATAACTCAATCCGCCCTTGCAGTCCTTCTAAACGCATTTCTTTTTACTTTGGCAAAGGGTAAAGTCAACAAAACGCAGTCCACTCTGTTTGTTACAGATTATAATTCGGGAAACAGAAAACTGTATGGTGATCAAATATTTCATCAATCAAAAAATTTGCTGAATGTAGGCCAAAATACATCTTTCTCCATATTCTCCCACTTGCCGGCTACTGGGCTTCCTCTCATCACCCTATTTGGTAGTGAGTGAAAATGACAACCGGATGCTTCACATTTATACATCTGGTGAAACATCTGGCTCATTGTTTTATCTGTGCTAGGAGTGTGTCTGAAAGTCGGCGTTGCAAAAGAAGGGCGGAATTAATAGCGATGGGTGCTCCATTATTGCTTAGATCGGCCGTAGGGTGCTCCATTATTGCTTAGATCGGCCGTAGGGTGCACCGGGGGTCAGCTTAATGTTTACATAGCAGGTTAAGAGAACTAACATAACAGCTGCCAAAGAATAAGAAGAGTTTGTTCCGGTCGGGACACGCAGTCAAATGTTAGACGAGAAAAAAAGGAAGAAACTGGAACATATTATGCATAAATATGGAGTGGGGGATTGTACAAAACTTCTGGAAGATCTGGTGAAGGAGAAGATGGTGGACAAGAAAAAAAGTGAAATGTGTTTTGAGTGAATATGGTATGGAGGATCTCAGAACTTCTGGAAGAACTTGAGGAAATTGAACGGGATGAGAGTGAGGATGAATTAAATGTGGCAGGTGCAGGGAAGTTGAGTGTAGAGGGAAGCAGTATGGTGAGGAAGGTTGGCGTCGAGTGCAAATAGAGGGATACGTGCTCAAGTATTTCAGAGCTGGAATCTGGCGAGGGTGAGGACCGCAGAGTTCGGGCCTCGTCCCGAGGATGATAAGGATGGTTCTGGCCCAGTGGGAGTGAGATTTTTAGAGACAATGGATTTTTGCATTTTGGCTGATCCATATGTGGTGTCAGGCTGGGTGGAGGAGAGGTTGTGGACTGTTGAGTTGGTGAAGGTAACTCAGAGTGGACGCGTGATGATTTATTGTGTTTCCTCCACCCAGGGGTAGCGGGTGCTCCGGATTACGCAATTAGGGACAAGAATTGTGACTTGCTTTGCTCTCTGGAGCAGGGCGCTGATGAAAGGAGTGATAACGAGGTCGGCACTAAGTGTTGAGGAGGAGCAGTTGAAACTTAAGATTCCCGGTGTCTGTGACACATGCAGTTTGGTGAGACATAGATCCAGTGGAGAAACAGAAGACTTTGTCTGTCATGCTGAGTTTTTATGTAGAGTCTTTGCCAGATAAGGCCAAGGTAGGAAGTGTCAGTTACTACAGTGTTTTAGGTGTCAATTTTATGGGCATGTTGCAGCAGTGTGTAGGAGGGAGATGCCTAAATGTGAAAAGTGCAGGAGGGCATAAGACGATGGAATGTGTGGTATCGGTGGAGAAGGTTATGCACGTTAGTTGTGGGGGTGCCCATGGGGCTGGAGATCAGAGGTGTCCGGTGAGAGAAAGGCAGATTGAGGTTGCCAGTGTTATTTATATTTATTTAACCTTTTCTTTAACTTGGCAAGTCAGTTAAGAACAAATTCTTATTTACAATAACGGCCTAGAGTAGTACAGAAAGTGTTGTATGCCGAAGCAGTGAAGAGTGGTAGAGGAAGATGGGTACAGGGTGAGGATTCCTATGAGTAGGCAGAGACCAAGAGAGCGTGATGGGAAGAATATGTGCTTCAGTAAGGTGGGCTTTTTAGCTATTATAGCCATGGTTGTCAATGGTACAGCAGAAATTGATCGATAGTCACAGAAAATAGTGGTTGTGGTGGCAAGAAGAAGAAGTACTTGGGATTGCAAAGATTTACTTAACAGTTGCAGGGGGTGTTGAGTGGTAGTTCTACATCCTCTCAGACCGTCGGTCTGGAGTAGGACAAGATAGAATTAAAGTGTAATGGGGTGGTGTTGATTTTTTTGGGAGAGGATTAATAGTTGGCAGGGCGATTTTGTATTACATATCAAAGAATTTTATGTAGTTATGCCGTGAATAGCCTCACACACCAGTACAGTAGGTGGCGGTGTATGCACCTAAAAGTTGGATGCGATCCGCCAACCAAATCCCAAAGAAGAAGAATGTAACAGATTTGGAGAATTAACGTGGCAGTTTAGGAGAATGAGGTTACGGTTTGGAAAGGGGTTAACCTTAAAATGCATAGCAGGTTTGGATAATTCATGTGGCAGGTTATGAGAAAGAGGTTAACGTTAGGAAAAGGCTTAGATAAAATGCTACAGTTGTCAACAATGTACTTGTAGTGCAGCCCAGACACGTAAAACGGTCTTGAGCGGCAACAAATCTGCCCTATTAGCTGATTCTCTTTCCATACACCCACTTCTGTTGACACCCACTTTCAGACACACTCCGTGGCAGCGGTCCAAACACTTAAAAGACACACCCTCGTCCACTTACCCTCGCCTTATGCCCTTGGGGGAATCCCCGTCACCATCTTGGCGGGTGGTCCAAATGATTAGCCAAGCAAAGGAAGTTTGCAACGTAAGCCCCTCAGCCCTCGTTTTTAGTCGGCTTTGCGAGTATACAATTATGTTCACTCTGGGGCCTGAAACTCCCCATAATTCAATTCGCGACGATTGTACATCCGCTAAGAAAAGTCAGCGAAAACTTAAAAACAACATTAATGGACAAGTGTGGACAAGTGTAAGTAAAAACAAATGCACAATAAGTCTCAAACACGTTTCGAAAAAGTAAATATGTTTGTTTGGTTATCTTTTGGAAATTGTAGAAATATATATTTTTCCAGAAGTTCCAGCTAGGCAGGCTAATGCTAGTTAGCTAATTAAGCTAGCTATCATACAGTAGACTTTTATTAATAATAATATATTTAATATAAGTAGACTGGCACTCATAATTGACTGTAGCGCATATAAAGCACCCACAAGCTACCGGTGGCTGAAAACACAATCATCGCGGGATTTGCTAGCTATCATACAGTAGACGTTTATTAATAATAATATATTTAATATAAGTAGACATGCCTGTAGCGCATATGACTGTAGCGCATATAAAGCACCCACAAGCTACCGGTGGCTGAAAACACAATCATCGCGGGATTTGCTAGCTATCATACAGTAGACGTTTATTAATAATAATATATTTAATATAAGTAGACATGCCTGTAGCGCATATGACTGTAGCGCATATAAAGCACCCACAAGCTACCGGTGGCTGAAAACACAATCATCGCGGGATGAACGAGTGATGAAATTCCAGCCAAGGGTGGTCCATTTAAAAATCATTCCTTCCTCCCTCGCCCTGCAAGTGTATACTCGTCAGATTTCATGACACGTTATCAGAATTGTCCACTTAATTTGAGGGCTGAGGGGATAGGGTGTCTTTTAAGTGTTTGGACTGCAACCCATGTATGCAGCCAAGGACCCATGATACTCCAGATTGGACGTTTGCATTTGCTTCTTTGTTTTGCATTCAAGATAAACAGTGTATAATTTGTTATGGCACGACTCCTCCAGAGCTATTATCCATAACACCTAAATGCAAAATAATACACTTGCTAGCTCACTTAACCACTGATCACACCTAACAAATATAATAGTGTATTAATAATACTAGTATTTATCATTTTAAAGGCTTCATAAACACAACATAAATACTTCACAAATAGTCTAGAACCATATGCCATACTCTACAAATTATTTTTGAATGTAGTGCTTGGTAGTGGTTGTACTTGGTTTAATGTGGAACCGATATTTACAATTTGTATTATCGTAACAATACTTATTTAATCCCAACTATCTAAGCACCTGTTGCCAAATTGGAATCATCATCCCATAACTAACATCTCCATGTGAAGAGAGTAGCAATAAAAATAACTGAAAGTAATACAAAACATTTAAGTTTAGACAAAGGCTACAGAGGCAGATAGCCAAGAATCTGAAGAACTAGAATCCAAGAACTAAAATCTTATGGACTAATCCAATGTAAACAAATTTGATTGCAATGAACACACAAAAGTACATAAAAAGTATCTCTTTCACAATCCCATTATAAAAATACCAAGTAGTGAGATTTATGTTCCTTGAAAATATTTACAGGATCATGCAGGTGTACAGTTTTTTTACAAGTAAAAAATGAATACAATCTTACAAAGCTACATTTATCAATGAAACACTCAAGGATGTTGTTTATATGAGTCGGGTAGAATACTACTCTTACTGCTGCGACATGTCGGAAGTGTAAAACAATGGTCATTTACATTTTTGTTGTTTCAATTCAAATGGTGAAACACCAGAGAGCTTTGCTATCCACAGTCCGATGCAGTCAAGTGAGCTTCAATGATTTATGAGTAATGAGTCTATTTCCTGTTACCTCATAACTAATCAGAGAGTAGTCCAACGTGAAGAAAGTCTGATGAACATTGTATTTCTGTTCTGGTAAAGGTTCAGGTCAGTCAGCCCATGGCATGTAGTCCAAAGACAACTCGTCGGAAATCAACATGGCTGAAGGCGCAACAGTGGTGTATAACATCCTCAGGGAAGGTCCGCAAGTTGAGGACGGAAACAGACTATGTCCCTCTAGTATGGCAAGCAGAGGACCTGTGAAGGAAGGAGCAACACAAACAATTTAATCATTGAGCGCTTTTGGTGTGATAAGAACCATCATGTTTTTGAGCATTTACAGTGGCAAGCTAATTTGTAGAAAGTTGTACAAATATTTATTGTATGTGCAAGCAGCTAACTCTCCTTAGGTACAGTATATTGTTCATATTTAAGTAATGATTCATAGAGGTCCACACAGTGGACCACAGAAGAGAATGGCCCCGAATGTGATGGCGGTGCTCCTAGTGGTTGGGGACTTCAATGCAGGGAAACTCCAATCCGTTTTACCTCATTTCTACCAGCATGTTAAATGTGCAAAAAAAATCGAGACCACCTTTCTTCAACGAGTCGGACGGGAAGGATTTACTTCAGACGTCCAATAAGGCCCTCATCCCCGTAATTCGCATGAGAAAGAGACAGAGGTATCGAGGACAAAGGTCCGGGTGCCTTGTAACGATCCGTCACCGTCTTCCTTTACCATCGGTCCTATTAGCCAACATAAAATCAATCGATAATAAAATAGACGAACTATGATCACGTATATCCTACCAACAGGACATTAAAAACTGTAATATCTTATGTTTCACCGAGTCGTGGCTGAACGACGACATGAATTACATACAGCTGGTGGGTTTTATGCTTTTTCGGCAGGATAGAACAGCGGCCTCTGGTAAGACAAAGGGTGCCGGTCAATGTATATTTGTAAATAGCTGATGCACGATATCTAAGTAAGTCTCAAGGTTTTGCTCGCCTGAGGTAGAGTATCTCATGATAAGCTGTAGACCACACTATTTACCAAGAGTTGTTATCTGTATTTTTCGTAGCTGTCTATATACCACCACAAACTGATGCTGGCACTCAATGAGCTGTATACGGCCATAAGTAAACAGGAAAACGCTCATCCAGAGGCCGTGCACCTAGTGGCCGGGGACTTAAATGCAGGGAAACTGAAATCCGTTTTACCTCATTTCTACCAGCATATTGAATGTGCAAAAAAAAATCGAGACCACCTTTACTCCACACACAGAGATGTGTACAAAGCTCTCCCTCCATTTGGCAAATCTGACCATAATTATATCCCCCCTGATTCCTGCTTACAAGCAGAAACTAAAGCAGGAAGCACCAGTGACTCGGTCAATAAGAAAGTGGTCAGATGATGCTAAGATGCTAAGCTCCCAGATAGTTTTGCTAGCACAGACTAGAATATGTTCCCAGATTCTTCCGATGGCATTGAGGAGTACACCAGATCAGTCACTGGCTTCATCAATAAGTGCATCGATGACGTCGTACACACAGTGACTATACAGTGGGGAAAAAAGTATTTAGTCAGCCACCAATTGTGCAAGTTCTCTCACTTAAAAAGATGAGAGAGGCCTGTAATTTTCATCATAGGTACACTTTAACTATGACAGACAGAATGAGGAAAAAAAAAATCCTGAAAATCACATTGTAGGATTTTTAATGAATTTATTTGCAAATTATGGTGGAAAATAAGTATTTGGTCACATACAAACAAGCAAGATTTCTGGCTCTCACAGACCTGTAACTTCTTCTTTAAGAGGCTCCTCTGTCCTCCACTCATTACCTGTATTAATGGCACCTGTTTGAACTTGTTATCAGTATAAAAGACACCTGTCCACAACCTCAAACAGTCACACTCCAAACTCCACTATGGCCAACACCAAAGAGCTGTCAAAGGACACCAGAAACAAAATTGTAGACCTGCACCAGGTTGGGAAGACTGAATCTGCAATAGGTAAGCAGCTTGGTTTGAAGAAATCAACTGTGGGAGCAATTATTAGGAAATGGAAGACATACAAGACCACTGATAATCTTCCTCGATCTGGGGCTCCACGCAAGATCTCACCCCGTGGGGTCAAAATGATCACAAGAACGGTGAGCAAAAATCCCAGAACCACACGGGGACCTAGTGAATGACCTGCAGAGAGCTGGGACCAAAGTAACAAAGCCTACCATCAGTAACACACTACGCTGCCAGGGACTCAAATCCTGCAGTGCCAGACGTGTCCCCCTGCTTAAGCCAGTACATGTTCAGGCCCGTCTGAAGTTTGCTAGAGAGCATTTGGATGATCCAGATGAGGATTGGGAGAATGTCATATGGTCAGATGAAACCAAAATAGAACTTTTTGGTAAAAACTCAACTCGTCGTGTTTGGAGGACAAAGAATGCTGAGTTGCATCCAAAGAACACCATACCTACTGTGAAGCATGGGGTGGAAACATCATGCTTTGGGGCTGTTTTTCTGCAAAGGGACCAGGGCTGACTGATCCGTGTAAAGGAAAGAATGAATGGAGCCATGTATCGTGAGATTTTGAGTGAAAACCTCCTTCCATCAGCAAGGGCATTGAAGATGAAACGTGGCTGGGTCTTTCAGCATGACAATGATCCCAAACACACCGCCCGGGCAACGAAGGAGTGGCTTCGTAAGAAGCATTTCAAGGTCCTGGAGTGGCCTAGCCAGTCTCCAGATCTCAACCCCATAGAAAATCTTTGAAAGTCCGTGTTGCCCAGCGGCAGCCCCAAAACATCACTGCTCTAGAGGAGATCTGCATGGAGGAATGGGCCAAAATACCAGCAACAGTGTGTGAAAACCTTGTGAAGACTTACAGAAAACGTTTGACCTCTGTCATTGCCAACAAAGGGTATATAACAAAGTATTGAGATAAACTTTTGTTATTGACCAAATACTTATTTTCCACCATAATTTGCAAATAAATAAATTAAAAATCCTACAATGTGATTTTCTGGATTTCTTTTTCTCATTTCGTCTGTCATAGTTGAAGTGTACCTATGATGAAAATTACAGGCCTCTCTCTTCTTTTTAAGTTGGAGAACTTGCACAATTGGTGGCTGACTAAATACTTTTTTTGCCCCACTGTACCCTGTCCTCTGTGTTTTCTCCACTGAACAAAGAGACAGGGTGTAGTTTATACCCAAGCCTGTGGTTGACCTATTAAAATTCCTTGCAGTAAAATTGGGCCAATGGCCAAATAATAAGTATCCCGTTTCAGGCTTAATGTATAGACAACTCGGACCAATGAGAACTTGCCACATGTAGCCATGAGTCCCAGACTGGAATTCCTCCCGTGTCCCTGACCCATTCATCTTCAGTTCCCCATTACAAAAAAAACAACTATTTCCATTGATCATTAATTCCCTCTTGACCTTTAGTCCTCTGCATTGTGTATTAATCTTAAAATATTCTTACAGCTGTAACATAACAAAATGTGGAAAAAGTCATGCTTTCAGAATGCACTGTGTGGTGGTAAAAACATGGCTAAGACACATTGATTAATTTAATTAATGTACTATGTGATAGCAGACAACATGATAGTATTGATAATGAGGCTTAAGTGCTAAAACAAGCTTAACTTAGATAGTTGTGGGAGATTAACTCATTACAATTATTACATTTTCAGTATTCTGATTGATTACTTTGAAGTAGTAAGACAGAAAGACATACATAATGTATAGGAAAATAGCTAAGCTTAGTTGAACAAATGGACATGAAAGAAACAGGAGGCCAGCAGGAAGGCCATTTGGAACTGATTAACAGATCTGAGGAAAAGCAGGATGCCAGAAGACAATGTAACAAAGACCCCTATTGAAACAGGACATATGGGAAGCTGTAAAGCTTGGGGAGGGGTGTATGTATGGAATAGAGGGAGAATACTATAAAGGTTGTGCTCTGAGACACAGAGTCAGTTGTGATCCGGGTCACGGCTCAACCTTTGATTGTGCTTAATTAAAGGTATTATTGAATTCACAAGTTTCTTGTATGAATGACATAATTTGAAGATCATTTTTTCCACGACAACTGTAGATGCAGTAAGTCATGTCAGAAGCTAGTAGATTCATTACTTACCAACAACAGCTGCAAATTCCAATAAAACTACATCACATTTTGAAGTTCACTTTCCTTGTCTAACAACACTATCATGAATCTAGCAAATACGTTTTGTGAGTCAGAGTGCAGTATTTACACTGAACACAAATATAAACGCAACATGAAACAATTTGAAACAATACAGTTCATATAAGGAAATCAGTCATTTGAAATAAATTCATTAGGCCCTAATCTATAGATATCACATGACTGCGAATATGCATCTGTTTGTCACAGATACATAAAAAAATGGTATGGGCGTAGATCAGAAAACCAGTCAGTATCTGGTGTGACCACCATTTGCCTCATTTGCCTCATGCAGATCGACATTTCCTTTGCATAAAGTTGGTCAGGCTGTTGATTGTGGTCTGTGGAATGCTGTCTCACTCCTCTTCAATGGCTGTGCGAAGTTGCTAGATATTGTCGGGAACTGGAACACGTCATTCCAGAGCATCCTGATAGCTCAATGGGTGACATGTCTGTTGAGTATGCAGACCATGAAAGAACTGGGATATTTTCAGCTTCCAGGAATTGTATACATATCTTTGCGACATGGGGCTGTGCATTACCATGCTGAAACATGAGGTGATTGAAGCGGATGAATGGCACAACAATGGGCCTCAGGATCACGTCACGGTATCTCTTTGCATTGAAATACCATAAATAAAGTAATATTGTGTTTGTTGTCTGTAGCTTAAGCCTGACCATACCATAACCTCACCGTCACTATGGGGCACTCTGTTCACAACTTTGACATCAAAAAACTGCTCGCCCACATGACGGCATCTGCTGGTACAGTTGAAACCAGGATTCATCCGTGAAGAGCACACTTCTCCAGTGTGCCAGTGGCCATCGAAGGTGAGTTAGGTAAAGACCCTGGTGAGGATGACGAGCACGCAGATGAGCTTCCTTGAAACGGTTTCTGACAGTTTGTGCAGAAATGGGCTCTCCTTCTCCGTGGCCGACATGAGTAAGACCTTTAAATGTGTCAAACTTCACAAAGCTTCCGGCCCAGACAGCATCAGAGCATGCGCAGACCAGCTGGCTGGTGTGTTTATGGACATATTCAATCTCTCCCTATCCCAGTCTGTTGTCCCCACATGCTTCAAGATGGCAATCATTGTTTCTGTACCCAGAATGCAAAGGTAACTCAACTAAGTGACTATCACCCCGTAGCACTCACCTCTGTCATCATGAAGTGCTTTGAGAGACTAGTCAAGGATCATATCACTTCCATCTTACCTGTCACCCTAGACCCACTTCAATTTGCTTACCGCCCCAACAGGTCCACATAATTTAAATGTATTTGGCTAAGGTGTATGTAAACTTTCGACTTCCAACTTGTATGTTTTGACATTGTTAGATATTACTTGTTTGATAGGGCTGCATTGTCGTAACTAGAAGCACAAGCATTTTGCTACACCCGCAATAACATCTGCTAAACACGTAAGTGACCAATACAATTGGATTTGATTTGAAATTCTTCGGTTGTGCAAACACACAGTTTCAGCAGCTGTCCGGGTGGCGGGTCTCAGACGATCCAATAGGTGAAGAAACCGGATGTGGAGGTCCTGGGCTGGCATGGTTACACATGGTCTGCGGTTGTGAGGCCTGTTGGGGGTACTGCCAAATTCTCTAAGATGACATTGGTATAGCTTATGGTATAGAAATAAACATAAAATTCTTCTTTTGTTTGGCTTTGAGGTGTTCTGTTTAATTCTGCCTGTTCAACCAACCAACCAGCAAACCCTTCACTCCGTAGGCAACAGTAATTATAGCCAGCCAGTCTATCAGTGTTGTGGTGTTCTGAAGATTTTTTTTTATCCTTAAATTTGAGAATTGAATCCAGATGCCTCTTACACAGAGTGCCTCTTAGTTTGTCCAGATTGCATCTTAATGGTCACTGGACCATGAGTGATCATGGCAGCAACAAAGAGAGGGGAGAGGTGGAGCCCCTATCAGAGCACACAAAATGGATCCCCTAAAATGTCTGTGCTCCTCCTAATACCACTCTGAACAAATAGCTTGTTTCAATCTCAGCTAATTACTGTGGCTGGGACTGGGCCTTGGGGGCTGCTGATAGGTAGATAGCACCACTGGGAGCACTAAAAGGCTGTATCACTACATCCAGGCTGTACCACATTCGGCCGTGATTGGGAGTCCCATAGGGCGGCACACAATTGGCCCAGCGTCATCCTGGTTTGGCCGGGGTAGGCCGTCATTGTAAATAAGAATGTGTTCTTAACTGGCTTGCCTAGTTAAATAAATGTAAAAAGAAACAAAAAAGAAATATGAAATTCTTCTGAAAATGGGTGTGGCTCCACAGTGTTTTCAGATTTGAGAAAATGGCTGAAAATATAGAGCCGAAGTCCGACGAGAGCATATACAAATGTGAAGAAAATATTGAGCAATGTAATACAGTAATGATTTTTCGAATAAGTTACGTTACACGTTATGTTGGCTGACAATTTGTTAGCTACGCTATCCTTACAAACCACATAGCATTACAGCAGTATGTACCGGTATTAGTTGGTTACTAATACATCAAACTTGACAGGCAGTATATTAACTATCTGCTATCTAACTACCCAACGTTTATTGACTTGATTATTCACATCATTCTTAGCTAAGTGGTATAGTCGTTGTGCGTTTCAATTGACGTTGTTAATTCTGTCTATCTACTCCGATTTCAGAGCAATCTCAAGCAGAATAACGGATGAACTGACAATATCGCCATGTCAGTAAACGCCGGCAAAAAAAAACTTGATTAAATTGTTGCCAGCAGCACAGTTAGTCACCAATGCTCTGGATAACATGAAAACAGCCTAACCAGCTCTGCTAGGGCGAGTAAAATGGTCAGAGTGAGGTGTTCTCTCATTTGTGTTTGGAAGTAGCTAGCCAACCTTAGCCAGTTAGCTTGGGTGCTTGACTGCCATTGAACGCTCGCCAGAGTGTCCAGTGTGCGCTCTGAATGCTCAGAGAGCGAAATGCTCCGAATTTATGAACCTATGAATCAACAGTCTGACTTACAACTCTTGTTAGGTTTGAGAATATGTTAGGGAGAACCTTTTAGGGTGTTTGCCAGTTCTCTGTTAACCCTGCGTGGTATTACATTGAACCCGTATATACGAAGATTGCATTTACCATGTATTGCTTGATTGAATAAAAGACTTAGAACTTACTTGGTGACTCTGTGTCACCTTTTGTCCTGATGCCAGATTTGATTTTCGCAACTCTAACACTCTCTGGATTTACGAACGCCCAGAGCGCACTCTGGCACTCCAGATAGAATTTACGAACACACCCGAAATCTATGCTAGCAAGCTAGCAAGACGTTGCATAGCAACATCATCAACTTCCGGTATACAGGCAAAGCTCTAAAACTCTCAATTGGAACGATACTGTTCGTTTACAGTATACTAAAATGAACTAATAGTATATAGTATTTAATCATTATGTAGTATATAGTATGCTAATGAGTATTCGAACACAGTTTGAAACACACAAGGCTAAATGGTATTTTGAAAGTGGTGGGGAAAAATCCAAATGGGAGGTGTGATCATTGGAGACAGTGGAACATGTTCTATTTCAGTGGCAGAAATATGTGAGAGAAAGGGAGCGTTTGTTAGTAGATTTGAGGAGTAATTGGGTTGAAGAGCCAGGATTAAGTGAACTCTTGGGGGAATCTTCAGGGGGTGTAGTACTTAATTATGTATTTGGTTTCCTTAGGAAGACGAGATTATTGGCTAGGATTTAGACCTTCACTGTCTCTTGTCCGCACTCCAGTCCCGTTGGCGGAGGTAATGCACCTTAAAGTTGGTTGCCAACCGCCATATAAAATCACAGAAGAAGAAGAAGAAGAAGAAGGAAGTTGAGGCCGAAGGTAGTTCGTGAGCTGAATTAAACAATTTTCGTTGTCAACTCGTCACATTTCTGGCTGTACAATGGATTGGAAGGGAGATAATGGCGTAAGTTTAACTTTACAGTGATTATTGATTGAAGGGAATAATTGCTTTCTATTTAGAGCTGTGCTAAAATAGCCAGCATATTTAGCTAGGTAGCTAGTTAGCCTAAGGTTAGACGCTTAATGAACTGGCAGCAAGTTTGGGGGAAATGCCATTGAGAAGAGGTAGCAGTCATGCACGCCAAGGCAGATAGCTAGCTAATAACTAAACTAGCACTGATCAGTAGGTATGTAATGTCAGATTACCAATAACATTTCAGATAACTGTCATCGTCTATGCAGCTGACGTTATTCAGCATAGCTACTGTAGCTAGGTTGGTTAGGTAGCTGTATGTGTGTCGTAGAACTGGGAAACTGTATTAGGTAGCTAACTTCCTAACAAAGCTGCAGTAACTAGTTTAACTCTGTTTCCCAGAGGTGTGATCAAGTCACTGGGTGGGTATAATTTGTGGAACGTTCAAACAGGAATATTTTCTAGCTGCCGAATAGGCATCAACTCACCACGTAGCTAATTAAAAACATCTTAAGGATCCGTCCCTTTTTTTCAATTTTCACCTAAAATGACATACCTAAATATAACTGCCTGTAACTCAGGCCCTGAAGCAAGGATATGCATATTCTTAGTACCATTTGAAAGGAAACTTTGAAGTTTGTGGAAATGTAGGAGAATATACCACAATAGATCTGGTGAAGATAATACAAAGAAACAACCAACCGTTCTTTTGTATTTTTTTGTAACATCATCTTTGAAATGCAAGAGAAAGGCTATTAATGTATTATTCCAGCCCAGGTGCAATTTAGTTTTTGGCCACTAGATGGCAGCAGTCTACGTACAGTGTATTTTTTTTAGACTGATCCAATTACATTTATGGTCAATATTTGGTATCAAGACTGCCCAAATGTGCCTAATTTGTTGATTAATAACTTCATGTTAAAAATGATGCACTCCTCAAACAATAGCATGCTATTCTTTCACTGTAATAGCTATTGTAAATTGGACAGTGCAGTTAGATGAACAATAATTATCAGATATGTCTATGTCCTGGGAAATGTTCTTGTTACTTACAACCTCATGGTAATCGCATTCGCCTACGTTAGCTTAACCGTCACGCAGACGGGACACCGATTCCGAAGAAGTTTGTCCATAGGCGACCAGAGTGAGGGCAGATATTTTTTGGAATAAACGTGGTGAGTGAAAAACATAATTAAATAGCCCACTCCCTACCTGGCATTTTATTATGCTGCTATACAACTTTTTATGCGTTGTTTGTTGGCAACCTTGTTATTTAGGACGTTTTTGGAACAAATTCCTGTTGAAACGTAACACAAATTATACCCAGCCATTGTAACTATTTTTCGAGTCACTAGGTCCGTCTCTCAAGTTGAGTCCCAGGAAGAATGGGTCGAGTCAAGGCCAAGTCGTGCATTGTAAGAGAGTCGAGGCACAATCTCAAATCAAGTTAAAAAAAAATCTATTAATGCAATGACTTGTTCAACTACATCTGTGTCATTATTGAAGCTACCACACAGCCCTTTTCATTATTTTGTCTACAACATATTTTGATTATGCAAGAATGTTTTTTTACAAGAAATTCCAAATGCAAGTTTAGTAAGTAAACGATTACAAAAATAAATTGCCGTCCCAAAATACCATGTTTCTGACAGCCTAGTGTGTCACACTTTGTAGGCAATAGCCTTGAAATAATTGAAAAAGGCCAAAAATATAGCATAAGTAATTCTTCTTCGTTCCTTCTTAGGCTACCTATCTGGTTCCTGACCTATTTACTGTTTATATGCTGTTTAATATGACATGTTATATTTGAAATGATGAGTGCTTCTTAGTCACCTTTTAAAGAAAAGTATAGTACAGTAGATCACATGAGTAGAGTACATTAATGTACTGAACTCTGTACCATACTCTATTACTGAACTATACTATACTGTGCTTTACTGTACTGAGCTAAACTGTGCTGTACTTTGATGTCCAAACGTGTGAAAAATAAATGTCAATAATTGGTTCAGATTTGTCTGGACCAACCTATTTGGTCTTGTTTTGGGGCAAAGCTCATTAACAGAATTGCCAGTGTGTAGAATAATACCCACATATGCAAAGGAGGATATTGCATATTTATACCTTTGTGTACCTATTTAGGATACATTATCATGAAGAGAATGACATTCATATCCATAATTAGGCATTTCTGTGGAGTACAGATCAGGGACCCATGATTAAATTCTGTTATCGCAATTCCGTAACTGGGTGTAAATCCACTTTGCTTACTGTAGTTAAATCTATTATTTTGGTTATCATAGCTGGTGCCACATTTCATTCTGCAAACATTGTTGAATCTTAATTCGAGGATTTAACAAAACATTTTGAAAACGTGGACAGATAAAAAAAAAAAAAGAGAACTGAGGGAGATTTTACCGAAATTCTGTTAGCATACTTTGCATCTGCACAGTTCTTGCAGTAAATGTTTTTTTGTAAAATCTTCAGTGTAAGTTGTTAAAAGTATTCCTTGTTCATAGAGTTTGTATGGTTTGTTAAACTTTGAAATCAATGTTTTTTGTTTGGCATACATTTGAGTCTCACTTAAACAATGGGGAGGAACCAGAAAGATCAGGCTACTGGAATTCTTTGCAGTTTGGTTGTTTTCATGATTTTGTATTTTTTTTTTTTTCATCACCTGCCCAATGGGTCAACCTCCAGAGCAGGCTCAACTTGTGTGACTGCTCAGTTCAATTGCCCCAGGCAGTAGGCCAACCCTTAATGTCAATCACTGCATACCATCTATTTGCAAGTCAGGCAAGCTCACCAAAATTTAGAATTTCCATCTATAGTTGATAATGTATCCATTCTCTCTTTTTGTGTATTTGACAGGTTCACAACCATGACAGTTGCCATGGCCACGGGGGTCACTCGCATGGGCCTGCGGTACATGGATTCGGGGGTCAGGGTGGTGGTTTGGCGCACGGGTTCATGCCTGCTTTCCATGGCCAATTTGGCCCAAGAGCTGACCAGATGATAGACCCCACTCAGCAGCCCAAGAAACGGTCGCATATGGATGACAGCAGCAGCTGGGACATTGTCAAGGCAACACAGTAAGATTCACCACTGTTGTCTCATATCAAACCCTATTAATGCCCACACAGTGCAAATGTTCTGCTCCCAGCCCCATAGCTCAGGTCAAAAGTAGTGCACTATATGGATAATATATTTTAATTTTGAAATCATCTCTGGAGGTTCACAAAGCAGTAGTGATCAGATTGTTATTCTTACTACTTTGCATTCTGGCCAAGTGGCAATACTGAGGACTGAATAGCTTTCAGGGATGCGAACTCGTCACTATATTCATCTACGTGAATCGTGTAAATCTGTAAAAAATATATACTTTGGGTCGGGTGACGTGCGCAAACAGATCTTCTCCCTGTGTGATCACTACCTTCTCTGGAGACTGTCAGCACGCACTCCACGCAACAAACTTGTTTTCTTACTGGGAATTTTGGAGTGCAACCTGTATTCAAAATTGTGCTGTAATTAAAGTTGATATATGCAAATTATAGTTGCATGTATGTTTTCAATAGTGCAAATTATTACACACGGAAGTTATTAACGTTAGCTAGCTGATATTAGCTGTCTAGCTGACTTTAGCTAGCTAACTACGTTAGCATTTAATTTGGCAAACTAACATTACCACTTGCTTGCCTTAGCTAACTAAATTTTTCCTCTGCTTATTTCACGCCTGTGTGTAATAACCCACAGAACACTTATATGCATTGGAGGAAGCGCAGGATTAACTTTAGGGTAAATCCATTTTTAATTCAATTTCTTTTTGACAACATACCTTTTCTGATTTAAACAAAAGTTTCCATACATGTTTGCCCATGGAAGAAGCTGTCAGAAAGTGACTTTTTGGACCTGAATGACAACATTCAGGAGATCAAGGTGCTCAGTTTATCCATTTTGCATACCCCACCATACCATGAGATTTATCACTGGAAAAGACAGTTGGAGACAGTGGAACAGTGACAGGGGTTATAACAATTGGCATTTATTAACCTTTTTAAGATCAATTATTTAAAAAAACGAGTAAACATGTTGTAGCTTAGACCCTACTTTACATCATCTGAGGTTTATGTGTTGTGCCCGCTATTGGTTGAGACACATGCTCTTGAATACAGGGTGGGTGTCATTTCATTCATTGGCGGTTTCCATTTAACTTGTACAGTGCTCAAACACTATTTTGCAAAAACCTAGTGTCGAATAAAAATGTAGTGGTTGAAGTGTTTCCATTACTCATTTATGCAAATTACGCGTTAATAAATGGTTGACAGCCTGTATGCCCTCCCATCAACAGTGCCTTCAGAAAGTATTCATACCCCTTGACTTCTTCCGAATTTTGTTGGGTGTAAAATTGATTACATTGATTTTTTGTCACTGGCCTACACACAATACCCCATAATTTCAAACCCCTTTGTTATGGCAAGCCTAAATAAGCGCAGGAGTAAATATGTGCTTAACAAATTAAATTAAATAAAATGTTATTGGTCACATGAGCCAAATACAACCAGTGTAGATCTTCCTGTGAAATGCTTACTTACAAGCCCTTAACCAACAATGCAGTTGTAAGAAAAATAAGAGTTAAGAAAATATTTACTAAATAAACGGAAGTAAAAAAACACAAAGTCAATACTGAGTCAATGTGTGCGGTTATAGGTTAGTAATATGTACAGTTGGAAGTTTACATGAACTTAGGTTGGAGTCATTTAAAACTAGTTTTTCAACCACTCCACAAATTTCTTGTTAACAAACTAGTTTTGGCAAGTCGGTTAGGACATCTACTTTGTGCATGACACAAGTCATTTTTCCAACAATTGTTTACAGACAGATTATTTCACTTATAATTCACTGTATCACAATTCCAGTGGGTCAGAAGTTTACATACACTAAGTTGACTGTGCCTTTAAACAGCTTGGAAAATTCCAGAAAATGTCATGGCTTTAGAAGCTTCTGAGGCTAATTGACATCATTTCAGGCAATTGGAGGTGTACCTGTGGATGTATTTCAAAGCCTACCTTCGAACTCGGTGTCTCTGCTTGACATCATGGGAAAATCAAACGAAATCAGCCAGGACCTCATAAAAAAAAATTGTAGACCTCCACAAGTCTGGTTCATCCTTGGGAGCAATTTCCAAACGCCTGAAGGTACCACATTCATCTGTACAAACAATAGTACGCAAGTATAAACACTATGGGACCACGCAGCCGTCATACCGCTGTTCCTGTGAAAATCCTGCATCCTTCCGGCAACTTCTCACTCAAACTCAACATCTCTGTTCTCCAACCAGACCATGTAAATGTCATTGTAGTCATGCATGCTAATAACTAGCGTAACTTTTCTGACCAAATGCAGAAAAGCCATGGCATCATGGTTTATGAACAGGACTAAATACTTATCCCTAGTGTCAGTACATAGATAACATGACAGAATCTTGTAGCTTACCACTAGTTGGAAAAATGGTAACCTCATTTAGTGTACCAGATTTTCCTTTTGATTCATGCTTATATTCCAGTACACCTTCTAGAATATTTTACCAGAGATAGATGGATTGAAACATGTATTCTTTGTGCGAGTGGATCGATTTAATATCTTTTCCCCCGTGCTTGGATTCTAGGTTTGGTATCCTGGACCGATGTAAGGAACTGGTGGAGGCTGGTTACGATGTGAGGCAGCCTGACAAGGAGAATGTCTCCCTCTTACACTGGGCAGCTATTAACAACCGCGCAGAGGTGGTCAAGTAAGGGCTCTACATCAAACACGTGTTTGATTAGGGATTTAGATTTTTTTTTCTTACAAACAACAATACATCATTGCCAAAGAGGAGCCCATGCTAAGCGGAAGGTTCCTGTGCAAAGACATTGGTAGGTGTATTTTGAAGATGTCCGTTCAATGCTCTTCCATAGGTATTATATATCCAAAGGGGCCGTCATAGACCAGCTAGGTGGTGACCTGAACTCCACACCCCTGCATTGGGCCGTCAGGTAATTGCTTTGTTGGTAGGCGAGGTCACCCCTCTCTCTCTATCCACCCTTACAGTTTCGCTCAAATATATTGGCACCGTTACATGATTTACTATTTCTTCTCAGATACGTTTAAATTGAAAACTTGCATTGTTCACAAGTGTATTTGTTTGATTCACTTCAAAGTAAAAAATGGCCTGGACTAAATTTATTCAAATGAATTTGGTTGGAGGCAAGTTCTCATTTACTGTGTAATAGAGCCAAACAGGGAAATGGTTCCAATAATTTTTTCCACCATCAATTTTAGAAGCACTTAATATAAGGGCTTGTGTTTCGTGTAGGCTTACCCTGGCGTGACATTTTTATAACCATGTAAATCTCTCGGACAAGGGGACTTTTATCATCATATTTGCCTCTTTTTACTCTCGGATTCAAAAATGCTAATTAGCGTCAAAGTAGACATCATGCAAGACTACAAATCCCTGCAAGTTCCTGCACGTCATCTCTAGCTGACACCTTTGCTAACAGGTATTGTCAATTTAAAACTTGCACAAGACCGTTCACAGAATTGTCAATTTTTTTTAAGACATTTTGCCAATTTATTCATTACTACATTTAGCTAACATTAGATTGTTAATCCAGAGATTCTTACCTTCGCTTCAATTCGGCAGTCTCGTCCAGATCATTGCATTTATAGACCTTTTATGATAGCCACATTAGCAACTAATTAACATTTCATTTTGGAGGGGGGGGGGGGATTTACATGGTTATCAAAACGTCACGCCAGGGTAAGCCTACACGAAGCACAACCCTTTTTAAGTGTTTCTAAAAGCCCCTACGGGAAAAATAAATGTTGGAAAAAAGATTGGAACCATTTTCTGTTTGACTGCAATGTTTTATGGGTATTGTGACTCATACTGTGGTGCTCTATTTATCTCATCATGGTAAGTTGCAGGTGCTTACCGGGTCAAAATAGCCCTTCAACCACTTTTGAAAAGAAAAATACAGAACATTCTGCTCCATTGAAAAAGTGTAAGGGTGCCAATGTATTTCACCGGATCTGTACCTACATAGCGCTAAGAAGGTTTTCAATCAGAGATATGAATTGTGTTATGGGGTACATATAAATATGGTTTGGTGATTTATGTATGGTTGTCTGTGGACAGGCAGGGCCACCTCTCCATGGTGATCCAGCTGCTGCGGTACGGAGCCGACCCATCTGTGGCCGACGGGGAGGGCTACCGCAGCCTGCATCTGGCAATCCTCTTCCAACACATGCCCATAGCAGCCTACCTCATGGCCAAGGGACAGGTGAGACTCTTTTCTCTCTCTTGCTCTCTCTTTTTCTCTCTCAGCCACACTCATTCTCGCTTTTATTCTTGTGCTTTCTCATCCTAACTTTCTCCTTTATTCTCCCTTCAGTCTAATATGCCTTTTTTTTCCCCATGAGTGTTTAGTTATTTTTTTGCTGTTGTAGGAAGTTGACCTTCCTGACTCAAATGGGCAGACACCCCTGATGTTGGCAGCACAAAAAATCATTGGGTACGTTTCCCTGCAACCCAATGATTATTTGTTTCTTACAATAACATATGTCCACAATAACTGACCTATTAGGTTGTTTTGGTAATGTACTACTAAGAAAGGTCATGGTTGGTGTTAGGGTGGGGAGATCTGAAGTCAATAAACTAATCATTTAATGCAGGCCCGAGCCCACTAACTTCCTGATGAAATGCAATGCGTCGGTGAGCGCGGTGGACAAAGTGAACAGGAACTCTCCGCTGCACTGTGCCGTTCTGGCGGGAAACGTAGACGCCGCCCACATCCTGCTGGAGGCCGGGGCTAGCGTGGATGCCGAGAACGCCAACGTGAGAACCTGATCACACACACTAATTAATCCTGTCATAAATGTGAGCTCCAGGAGGACACTATTATGGCTGCCATATAGCGATGGGTTGTCTTCACACACAGTTACACACCTCGGGTTGGGGGAGTTATAAATTCATAGACTACATCGATGCATGCATCATACTCAGGTTGTTACTAACATATAAGGCTCTGAGATACATGTTGGCCTATTAGAAAGATGAACGTGCATATTTATTTGCTATAGTAAATGAAATCAAATTTTATTGGTCACATACACATGGTTAGCAGATGTTAATGCGAGTGTAGCGAAATTCTTGTGCTTCTAGTTCCGACAATGCAGTAATATCGAACAAGTAATCTAACAAATTCATAACAACTGCCTTATACACACAAATGTAAAGGGAGGAATAAGAATATGTACGTATAAATATGTGGGTGAGCGATGGCTGCAGTGACTATAGTGTGTGAGGTTAACTAAGGATTGTGAGTGTGATGATGTGACTGTTGCGTTTGTCTCCTCAGGGTCACACTCCCATAGACCTGGCCCACCAGGTGCACAGCCCCCCTTCTCATCCACATGCTCAACCACATCAAGCAGGAGAGGATACGCTCCAACTCCCGCTGCCTGCGCCTAGTTAACCGATACAGGGTATGGACACCACACACACACACTTTTCCTCTGCCTATGTTACTTCAACACACAGGGTGTGGGGCACTACACTTTCATATACTCAACAAATGTCTATGAGAGATGTTGACCCATATTTACAGTATCGTGTGTGCGACAGCATGAGGGAGAACAATAATTAACCTCGGCTTAAAATAGAGATTCCAACGCTGCAGTTTTCCTCGCATTGTGGTTGAAATTATTATTAGTATTTCTCTTTAGTACAGATGATTTACGTGATTATTTCTCTCTGCCCTTGTCTCTCTTTAGGTGTGTCTTCAGTTTATGTTCTGTGTTGCTGTGCTGGGCAGTTTGGGAGCGATAGCTGACTTAAGCTCAGAATCCTGGCTGCTAAAAGGGGTTCTGCTGGCCTGTGTGATGGCTGTGGTCAACCTGGCCCAACGGTGAGTACGCACATTGGCCGCTCGCGGTCAATCCAGTAGACAAGAACACACACCATCACAGCGGTTAGGGTTGATCAACTGTGTTCTTCAACTGCTAGTTAACTGCGACGCATTGGGAGATCTGCAGTGCACCCCTCGTCTAGAGCTCTGTTGATATTACTAGGGACGTCCCGCAAGATGGAGCTCAAATCCTGACTAGTAGCCTGCTTTTATTCATACTGTCCGTGTTTGGTTCTGTCAAATCTCCCTGGTCAGTCGTTTACTGACATGACTGCTCATTAAGTAGAAAATGTACTCTCTAGGAGCATTTATGGCACAACTCATTTTTCATTTTCATACAAGACTTCTATTAGTTGAAACAATGTTTTAACGTGTACAATAAGTGTGTGTGTGTGCCCTTACAGGCAGTTGGCGAGCCCGGCCCTGCAGTCGCTGGTTCCTGCTACAGCTCTCATGGCGTCAGTCTTCTGGATGCTGGTCACCTGGTGCCTGTGGTTCCTGCCTGATATCCTTTAACACAGGGCCTCTACTGACACTCACACTCCAACCCAGCACAGCACTCTACATTCTGTATTTACCCAGCGTGTAACACTGTACTGAATCAACACTAAAAAGCTCCCCTGTCATTGACTGTCCTAGTCCATCTCAGTTTAGTCTAGTTCAATCCAGCCCATTCTAGTCTATCCTAACCAAGTCCATCTCTTTAAGGAGAACCGGAGCTCCTTCCTCCTTGCATATTTTATCAGATGGCAGGTATGCGGGCTACAGTGTATACAGGGGAGACGGCACGAAAGTATAGGGTTCGGGTGGTATTTTCTACCCATGGTAATATGTGCTTGAGAGGCTGCAGCACTATCGCTGCGCCGCGCTTTTGCGCCAAGTACATCTCAGTCCAGTATCATGGTTTAAGTGTTAAATTAGTTAATGCAATATAATGTGTTTCAAACCCATACAATTAAAATCTGGACCTGTCAGATGCGTTTTTCCGTTCTTCCCCTCTAATCAGGGACTTATTTAGTCCTGGGACACTAGGTGGGTGCAATTGAATTATCAGGTAGAACATGACTTCCAGGGTAGGTTGGAATACACCTACTGTATTTGGTGTGATGTTATGTCCTTAACCCGTCTCCCTACATGGTCCCAGTGCCACGGTACAGGTGTTGTTCACTTTCAACGCCACAGCTCTGCTCTACTACTACCTCCGCTCCTGTAGGACTGACCCCGGCATCGTCAAGGCAACTGAGGAAGAGAAAAAGATGGTAAGGAGCAGGACATCGGGAGAGGCGTTGTTCCCTCACTGTTTTGTTTTTAAAGACTGCTAGAAAAACAACATTTACCCTGGTCAGGTTTGAGGGGTAGTTGGCATGTGACATGGCTGCCAATCTACTTCAATGACAGGGACGTGATTTGATCGTGTTGGTCTTCTGTGTCTCCAACAGAATGTGGTGTTGCTGGCAGAGGCGGGCTGCTTGGACCCCAGGATCTTCTGCACTTCCTGTATGGTAAGCCACAAGGACCAAAGTAGACCAGTCACGTTCCAACACATTTACTCAAACCATAGCTATTAGCGAGATACTGAAGACTTCCTATTAACAAATATGTTTGCTCAAGCTTTCACATGTTAGGAAATGTGGTGATATGAAGAAAATGAGTTTTTTTTTTCCTTTTTTCGGTTATGCAGATGAAGAAGCCAATGAGGGCCAATCACTGCTTCTCCTGTGACGCCTGCGTGGCAAAACAGGATCATCACTCCATCTGGATCAATGGCTGCGTAGGTAACTAAAACCACAGAGCTTATTTGTCTACCGGAAATTATAGATATAGTTGGTAGGATAATCTACACTAAGCTTTAATACGCACAAATAGGTTTGTGTAGTGGAATACAATCGTTGGAGTGGCAGTCAACTAGTATTTGAACACTTGGAAATACAGTATTCTTCTAAGATTAGCTGACTCAAGTACACAGCCAGCATTGGCCACTTTGTCAGCACCCGAGTTTTACGTTTTAATGACAAAGTTTCGGTCTTCTTTCTCCCACCCATCCTTACTTTCTTCAGGTGCCAGGAATCACCACTTCTTTGTTCTCTTCCTGCTCTCTCTCTCCCTGATGGGAGTGTGGATGTTCTACGGATGTCTCATGTGTGAGTGACAGTCTCAATTAATCACATAGACAATAGTACTTTATGCACTTTATTGGTGTACGTTCTTAAGTAAATGCATTATCTTCCTGCCTGACATTCTCGTGTGTGTTGCCAGACTGGTCAAAGCACTGTCCGCTGCACTACCAGGAGGAGGGTGTGTGGGGTGCTATCTCTGCCCTGGTGGGCTGTTCTTCCTGGGTATTGGGCATCTTCTGTCTAGCTTTCTTCCATACCTCCTGGGCTTCCATACTACTGGTCATACAGCTCTGCCAGGTAAGTGTGTGTTTATTAGAGGTTTGACCGATTATGATTTTTCAACACTGATACCGATTATTGGAGGACCAAAAAAAAGCAGATGGCGATTAATCGGCCAATTTTTATATTTTGGCCGATTAATCAGTCTGAAGTTTACATACGCTTTGGTTGGAGTCATTAACTCGTTTTTCAACCACTCCACAAATTTCTTGTTAACAAACTGTAGTTTTTGCAAGTCGATTTGGACATCTACTTTGTGCATGACACAAGTCATTTTTCCAACAATTGTTTACAGACAGATTATTCCACTTAGAATTCCCTGTTGACTGTGCCTTTTAAACAGCTTGGAAAATTCCAGAAAATGATGTCATGGCTTTAGAAGCTTCTGATAGGCTAATTGACATCATTTGAGTCAATTTGAGGTGTACCTGTGGATGTATTTCAAGGCCTACCTTCAAACTCAGTGCCTCTTTGCTTGACATCATGGGAAAATCTATAGAAATCAGCCAAGACCTCAGAAAAACAATTGTAGACCTCCACAAGTCTGGTTCATCCTTGGGAGCAATTTCCAAACGCCTGAAGTTACCATGTTCATCTGTATAAACAATAGTACGCAAGAATAAACACCATGGGACCACGCAGCCATCATACCGCCCAGGAAGGAGACGCATTCTGTCTCCTAGAGATGAACGTACTTTGGTGCGAAAAATGAAAATCAATCCCAGAACAACAGCACCTTGGACCTTGTGAAGTTGCTGGAGGAAACGGGTACAAAAGTATCTATATTCACAGTAAAACGAGTCCTATACCAACAAAACCTGAAAGCCCGCTCCGCAGGGAAGAAGCCACTGCTCCAAAACCGCCATAAAAAAGCCAACTGCACATGGGGACAAAGATCGTACTTTTCTGAGAAATGTCCTCTGGTCTGATGAAACGAAAATAGAGCTGTTTGGCCATAATGACCGTCGTTATGTTTGGAGGAAAAAGGGGGAGGCTTGCAAGCCGAAGAACACCATCCCAACCGTGAAGCAAGGGGGTTGCAGCACAATGTTGTAGCAGTGTTTTGCTGCAGGAGGGACTGGTGCACTTCACAAAATAGATGGCACCATGAGGATTTAAATGATGTGGATATATTGAAGCAACATCTCAAGACCTCAGTCATGAAGTTAAAGCTTGGTCGCAAATGGGTCTTCCAAATGGACATTGACTCCAAGCATACTTCCAAAGTTGTGGCAAAATGGCTTAAGGACAACAAAATCAAGGTATTGGAGTGGCCATCACAAAGCCCTGACCTCAATCCTATAGAAAATGTGTGGGCAGAACTGAAAAAGCGCATGCGAGCAAGGAGGCCTACAAACCTGACACCAGCGCTGTCAGGAGGAATGGGCCAATATTCACCCAACTTATTGTGGGAAGCTTGTGAAAGGCTACCGACGTGTTTGACCCAAGTTAAACAATTTAAAGCAATGCTACCAAATACTAATTGAGTGTATGTACGCTTCTGACCCACTGGAAATGTGATGGAAGAAATAAAATATGAAATAAATCATTCTCTCTACTATTATTCCGACATTTTACATTCTTAAAATAAAGTGTTGATCCTAACTGACCTAAGGCATTTTTACTAGGATTAAGTGTCAGGAATTGTGAAACTGAGTTTAAATGTGTTTGGCTAAGGTGTATGTAAACTTCTGACTTCAACTGTATATTTGTAATAATGACAATTACAACAATACTGAATCAACACTTATTTTAACTTAATATAATACATAAATAAAAATCTATTTAGTCTCAAATAAATAATGAAACATGCTCAATTTGGGTTAAATAATGCTAAAACACAGTGTTGGAGAAGAAAGTAAAAGTGCAATATGTTTCATATAAAAAAAGCTACCGTTTAAGTTCCTTGCTCAGAACATGAGAACATATGAAAGCTGGTGGTTCCTTTTCAGATCAAATCAAAGTTTATTTGTCACGTGCGCCGAATACAACATCTGTAGACCTTACAGTGAAATGCTTACTTACAGGCTCTAACCAATAGTGCAAAAAAGGTATTAGGTGAACAATAGGTAAGTAAAGAAATAAAACAACAGTAAAAAAACAGGCTATATACAGTAGCGAGGCTATAAAAGTAGCGAGGCTACATAGACACTGGTTAGTCAGGCTGATTGAGGCAGTATGTACATGTAGCTATGGTTAAAGTGACTATGATGAACAGAGAGTAGCAGTAGCGTAAAAATGGGGTTGGTGGGTGGTGGGACACAATGCAGATAGCCCGGTTAGCCAATGTGCGGGAGCACTGGTTGGTTGGCCCAATTGAGGTAGTATGTACATGAATGTATCGTTAAAGTGACTATGCATATATGATAAACAGAGAGTGGCAGCAGCGTAAAAGAGGGGTTGGGGGGGCACACAATGCAACTAGTCCAGGTAGCCATTTGAGTACCTGTTCAGGAGTCTTATGGCTTCGGGGTAAAAACTGTCCTAGACTTTGCACTCCAGTACCGCTTGCCATGTGGTAGTAGAGAGAATAGTCTATGACTGGGGTGGCTGGGGTCTTTGACAATTTTTGGGGCCTTCCTCTGACACCGCATGGTGTAGTGGTCCTGGATGGCAGGCAGCTTAGCCCCAGTGATGTACTGGGCCGTACTCACTACCCTCTGTACCCTCCGTCAGAGGCCGAGCAATTGCCGTGCCAGGCAGTGATGCAACCAGTCAGGATGCTCTCGATGGTGCAGCTGTAGAACCTTTTTGAGGATCTGAGGACCCATGCCAAAATCTTTTTTGTTTCCTGAGGGGGAATGGGCTTTTGTCGTGCCCTCTTCACAACTGTCTTGGTGTGTTTGGACCATTCTAGTTTGTTGTTGATGTGGACACCAAAGAACTTGAAGGTCTCAACCTGCTCCACTACAGCCCCGTCAATGAGAATGGGGGCGTGCTCGGTCCTTCTTTTCCTGTAGTCCACAATCATCTCCTTGGTCTTGGTTACATTGAGGGAGAGGTTGTTATTCTGGCACCACCTGGCCAGGTCTCTGACCTCCTCCCTATAGGCTGTCTCGTTGTTGTTGGTGATCAGGCCTTCCACTGTTGTGTGTTCTGCAAACTTAATGATGGTGTTGGAGTCGTGCCTGGCCATGCAGTCGTGGGTGAACAGGGAGTACAGGAGGGGACTGAGCACGCACCCCTTGGGAGCTCCAGTGTTGAGGATCAGCGTGGCAGATGTGTTGCTACCTACCCTCACCACCTGGGGCGGCCTGTCAGGAAGTCCAGGATCCAGTTGCAGAGGGAGGTGTTTAGTCCCAGGATCCTTAGCTAAGTGATGAGCTTTGAGGGTACTATGGTGTTGAACGCTGAGCTATAGTCAATGAATAGCATTCTCACATAATTGTTCCTTTTGTCCAGGTGGGAAAGGGCAGTGTGGAGTGCAATAGAGGTTGCATCATCTGTGGATCTGTTTGGGCGGTATGCAAATTGGAGTGGGTCTAGGGTTTTTGGGATAATGGTGTTGTGAGCCATTACCTTTCAAAGCACTTCATGGCTACGGACGTGAGTGCTACGTGTTTGTAGTCATTTAGGCAGGTTGCCTTTGTGTTCTTGGGCACAGGGACTATGGTGGTCTGCTTGAAGCATTTTGGTATTACAGACTCAATCAGGGACATGTTGAAAATGTCAGTGAAGACACCTGCCAGTTGGTCAGCACATGCCCGGGGCACACGTCCTGGTAACCCGTCTTGCCCCACAGCCTTGTGTATGTTGACCTGTTTAAAAGTCTTACTCACGTCGGCTACAGAGAGCGTGATCACACAGTCGTCTGGAACAGCTGATGCTCTCATGCATGCCTCAGTGTTGCTTGCCTTGAAGCGAGCATAGAAGTGATTTAGCTCGTCTGGTATGCTCGTGTCACTGGGTCACTTTGTAGTCTGTAATAGTTTGCAAGCCCTGCCACATTCGACGAGCGTCGGAGCCGGTATAGTATGATTCAATCTTAGCCCTGTATTGACGCTTAGCCTGTTTGATGGTTCGTCGCAGGGCATAGCAGGATTTCTTGTAAGCTTCCGGGTTAGAGTCCCGCACCTTGAAAGCGGCAGCTCTACCCTTTAGCTCAGTGCGAATGTTGCCTGTAATCCATGGCTTCTGGTTGGGGTATGTACGTACAGTCACTGTGGGGATGACGTCCTCGATGCACTTATTGTACTCCTCAATGCCATCGGAGGAATCCCGGAACATGTTCCAGTCTGTGATAGCGAAACAGTCCTGTAGTTTAACATCTGCTTCACCTGACCACTTTTTTATAGACCGAGTCACTGGTGCTTCCTGCTTTAATTTTTGCTTGTAAGCAGGAATCAGGAGGATAGAGTTGTGGTCGGATTTACCAAATGGAGGGAGAGCTTTGTACGCGTCTCTGTGTGTGGAGTACAGGTGATTTATAATTTTTTCCCTCTGGTTGCACATTTAACATGTTGATAGAAATTTGGTAGAACTGATTTAAGTTTCCGTGCATTAAAGTCTCCGGCCACTAGGAGCGCTGCCTCTGGGTGTGGTTTCCTGTTTGCTTATTTCCTTATACAGCTGACTGAGTTCTGTCTTAGTGCCAGCATCTGTCTGTGGTGGTAAATTAACACCCACGAAAAGTATAGCTGAAAACTTTTAACATGAGTCTTCAATATTCCCAGTTAAGAAGTTTTAGGTTGTAGTTATTTAAGGAATTATTGGACTATTTCTCGCTATACCCTTTGTATTTCATATACCTTTGACTATTGGATGTTCTTATAGGCAATATAGGTTTGCCAGCCTAATCTCGGGAGTTGATAGGCTTGAAGTCATAAACAGCGCTATGCTTCAAGCATTGCTAAGAGCAGCTCGCAAACGCAGGAAAGTGCTGTTTGAATGAATGCATACGAGGCTGCTGCTGCCTACCACCGGTCAGTCCGACTGCTCTATCAAATCATAGACTTAATTATAGTATAATAAACACACTGAAATACGAGCCTTATGTCAATAATATGGTAAAATCCGGAAACTATCATTTTGAAAACAAAATGTTTATTCTTTCAGTGAAATACGGAACCGTTCCGTATTTTATAGAACCGGGGGCAACCCTAAGTCTCAATAGTGCTGTTACATTGCACAACCTTCAATGTTATGTCTAAATTATGTAAAATTTGGGCACATTTTAATTATGGTCTTTGTTAGGAAGAAATGGTCTTCACTCAGTTCGCAACGAGCCAGGGTGCCCAAACTGGTGCATTTACCCTGACTCTGCTTGCACTGAACGCAAGAGAAGTGACACAATTTCCCTACTTAATATTGCCTGCTAACACTAATTTCTTTTAACTAAATATGCATGTTTAAAAATATATACTTGTGTATTGATAACAATAATACCTCCACTGCTACAACTGTAGGCATGTTGTATTTGAATAACTTCTTGAAACGCTGTTGTCTCAGAGCTGTGAAAGAACAACTGCGTTACTATATGCACTCGAGCTACAAACACTTTGATTTTCTCGTTTTGCTCGAGCTGCCATTTTTGTTTTCGCTATGTATTTCTTTTGATTTGCTCAGAATCAAACGCTGCGTGTATTATTCATGATTGAAGTGTTGTCATCTGTGTTGAAGCCGTCTTGCTGCTGTGCCTTCCCCAGGGCAGTCCACCCTGCTGGGCCCCACTCACAGTGAGATGTCTCTCACTGCCTTAATGATGCCGGGCTGGGAGGAGAGCTGGACTGCTATTGCTTTTGTCTTTTTTAGGAAATACTAAACGGATGCATTATTTATCGTTGTTTTATCATTCTTTTTTACGACAGGGACTTGTAAGCCGAAGTGACAATTTGGAGGGGTAGTGGCATTTCTATTTTAGTTAGACGTGTGTATGTGTGTCTGTCTGAATAGATTGCGTTCTACGGCCTGACCACCGCAGAGAGGGCAAACCTGATGCTTCGTCAGAGGAAACTCCCACAGTCCATCTCTCTCAGACAGAACCCTTACAAGTAAGTGGTCTTCATCAGGCTGCCGATTCCGTTTACTTGGTGACTAAAGCAATAAGCAGTGTTCCCTCACACTATTTAGGATTGTAGCCCAGTGCTTCTCTTTCACTTTCTCCATTCCTCTCTTCTCTCTCTCCCTCCATAGTTTAGGTGTGGTGCGTAACCTGGTGTCATTCTTCCAGCTGCGTTGCTGTGGGCTGTTCAAGCCCGCCATGGTCGACTGGACCCAGCAGTACCCACCCGGCCGAGACCACATGATGTTTGGCCACCCCGACATCGTCTGACCCCACAGGGTCAGAGGGCAGCTAGGGCTGGGTCCACGGTCGTTCTGGACCAAACGGATTAAGTTTATTTATTTTTTAATCTTTTGTATATTTTGGACAGCCTGTGAACACCACTATAAAGGAAAATAGCATGGAGGAAGTTGTACTGACATTTTTTTTTTTAATGCGTTTGCTTTTTGTACAGACTGCTGCTGCCTTACGCTGGTATATATTAATGAGGGGGGAAAAAGGAACATTTGAAATATAATTTGTGTGAAGTCAAATTTGCCTTAATATGGCTTAAGTTGTATATTAAGTTAGTCAGTGTTTTTATGAATATAGATAGTTATATTTTGATCAATGTGTTTTTTATGAAGAATGATCTTTTAAATGTCTGTTCTACAGTGTTCGCAAGAGGCTGTAAGTGAGTGTTTTTAGATTGAAGGACCAACACCGTAGACAGTTTAAGCAAAGCATTGCTTTGTCAGTCACTGAACTCTTTTTATTGGAGCATGCAGTGCGTGCAGTTTCTCTAGGGCAGTTTTTCTACTACTGGTCCTGTAGTACTGTACCTCCAAGTATGCTCATTTTCTATACAGCCTCTCTTGACAGTGGACACACACCTGAGTCCATTGCTGTTTCTGATTCTCTCTCCCAGAGGTGTGCGCTCGTTCACTCCCCCTTGTGGATTTAGAAGGAAGGAACGGGTGGAAGAAATATGGTGGACAGTGGACTGTTGGTAGTTGTTACACAAATTGAGTGCTTTTACATCCATTAAGGGTGAACTAGTGCCCACTATTGGGAGAGGCAAGGAATTGGAACTCAACCCATATCTCAACAATCTAATATCCAACCACTATCCTATGAATGCTCTTCTCTTTCTGCCTTAAAGCAACAGTCTGAGATTTCCAGTCATTTCGATTAATGACCAACTGTCTTATGTTATCATAACCAAAACGAAAGACCTATTACTCCATTAGTTATGTTTTTGTTATCATATTAGGACTTTGTATACTAATGTATAGCTTCAAGTCATGCTAAGACAATGTTCTCATGGAATATCATTCCTACAGATAGAAACAAGTGATATTTTCTTGTGACAATGTCACAGGATGCATTTGATTCAATGTTTACATTTGTGTTGAAGTCACACTGATGGTATGCACATCTTACAGGGTGTGGCTTTAATGAGACTGGACAGTTTATTACGTTGGACCTGAAATGTCATGCAATGACATTAGCATCCAAGCTATGTTGCTTTTTTTTTGTTTTCTGCGTAACCACATGAAGTAATGTGCCATTGTAACTTGCTGCACTGGATGTTCGAATAAAGCATTGCAAGTTGGTTTTTGCTATGGCGTCAGAGAGCCTTTTGAGTTCGATACTGTATGTGAGCTTTGATTTATGTACCCATGGCTGCTTGTGGAGAGATTGCCATCTTCATGTTCCAATCGATCCTGCATAGCCAAGTGAAGACATGGTAAGTAAAACTGTAATGATCCTCATATTTACCTTTTTTTTTATAATTGATATGTTGGTATTCATTTTCATATTTGGGTAAGCCTGTACTAAATCAGGCTCCCAATTTACTTATGTTATCCACACCACAGGAGACAGTTTTAATGAAACAAATTATGCATACCAAGACTTATTTAATTGAAGCCAAAGAAAGACACCATTCAAGACATCATTCCTTTACTTCACACCATCTCATTGCAGGTAAAAAAAAAAAAAAATTTAATCCATGTACACACACCCTCATCAGCCTCTTGCAGCTTATGTACTTTTAATTAGAAAAAGCTTGCGCATGGGCGCCCAGACATAAGTTTGGATAGATTAACGCAAATGTGTTTGGTAATTAGCGTTGCCTTGTTTATTTAAATTACACAGGCATATTTATGAGCGCAGATGAAATCCTATTAATAATGAATTCAAAACAGCTGGAGGCATGTTAGTGTAGCCGTCTTCACCAGGCAGCACATTAACACAGAACAGAAATATGACTTAATTATGTGTTTCCTTCCCTGTCTTTTGTTTTCATGTTAATTTGTTTTTAATGTGGAGAGAGATTATTAGCTAAACGGCTTGTTGGCTTTTGTTTGTAGCTGAATATTTTTGCCTCTAAGCTTCCTATTTCTTTTGAGGTGTGCTTATATTCTATTGTGTTGCAGTTTCAATATATTTTGAAGAGCATCTGGTTATAACTGATTCATACCATTTGAGGTCCACCCATCCTATACACCGTCCATAGGTGACCGTCTGTATTGTACCCAGGTGTGTGTGCTGGTCCAGATTATTTGATGTACAGCTCGCTTTGATATGACTTAGATCAACAATGTTATTTTTATGCAAATGAAGCAGTGCTGTTTCTTCCATTGCCTTGAACACAAGAAAGGAATGTGCAGTTTATACAAGCTAGACATCACTTCTCCCGCCATCGTTTGGTGTGTTGGTAAATGCTGTGATGTACATTCCTATGGGTACAAATCCAGCTGACAGGCGATAAATCTATACTAAATATATTCACATCACCAAATAATTGATTAATTGCAAAGAAGGGCTGCAGTAGCCTCAACAGCACACTGTAGGGTAGCGCCGTGGTGTAGCCGGAGGACAGCTAGTTCCCGTCCTTGACTTTAATACAAAACCAAGGAGGCTCATGGTTCTCACCCCCTTCCATGGACTTGCACAGTAATTATGACAACTTCCGGAGGACGTCCTCCAGCCTGTCAGAGCTCTTGCAGCATGAACTGACTTGTTCTCCACCCAGTCAAAGGATCAGAGAATGAATCTAGTACTGAAAGCATAAGCTACAGTTTGCTAGCACTACAGTGCATAAAATGTGAGTAGTTTACTCGGAGAAAGACAAGTTGAACAGTTTTGAACAATGTGGGGTGAGGCTTAGAACTTCATAAAGAGGAAAGAATAAATTACAAATAATCTCCAAAGAGACCAAAACGAGCATCCATATTCACAGAGAGGCTTTGCCATATGTCAATTAAAATGTTTCTTTTGTAACATTTAAAAGTCTGGGAAGCTTTTTATGAAAGCTGTATTCGTGTTTTTCTTTTGATACTGGAAATATGACTGAGGTATGTTTTCATCAATATTTAACTGCAGCAGTGTCCTGGACAACTGTGTTTTTAATTAAGTAGCCTATTTAACATTAGTTGTGTTGAGTCCTTAAATTGGTTGTTCAGATGTGAAAGAGAGAGGGGGTCAGAGAGAATAACGAGAGGGACCTACTCTTGAGATTGCATGTCCAGGTTCTGTCCAGGGGGGTCAGAGCTGAGGGCTCCAGCACCCTGGCCGTAGCCTTTTGGCCCATACTTCTTGCCGTAGCAGGACTTGCTGTAGATCTCTGACTCATGCGCAGTGACTGTTGTACTGTCCAGTCCTTTCCTGCAGACCACTTGGGTGAAGAGCAAAACCAAACCGTCACACTGTCTACACTTAACCACAGTTTGCAGGAGAAAGTATGTTGTGGCCATGACAGCTATGGACTAACTTTTGTCAGTTTGTCAGGATAGAGGTTGGACAGCAAAAAACCTGAAGTATTCTGTTCCTTTATTTTAATACCAAAATATATTTTTTTCATTCCCGGATACCTATTAAGCGACTATCAGGCTGTGGATAATGGCATTATTCATGTTAATAGGCCGCAGAAGCCTGGGCCTGGAGTCTAACAATGGTCCCACCCACGTCAATCAACACAGCCCTTTCAGCTGTCCCTGGTCAGAGTCTATTTCTGAAGACTACAGTTTAGGACCAGTGGTGCAAAGTACTTAAGTAAAAATACTTTAAAGTACTACTTGTAGTTTTTTGGGGTATCTGTACTTTACTTTACTATTTATATTTTTGACAACTTTTACTTTTACTCCACTACATTCCTAAAGAAAAATATATATTTTTACATAAACTTTCTTAACACCCAAAAGTACTCATTTCATTTTGAATGCTTAGCAGGACAGGAACATGGTCCAATTCACACACTTATCAGCAGAACATCACTGGTCATCCGTACTGCCTCTGATCTGGCGGACTCACTAAACACACATGCTTCATTTTTCAATTATGTTGGAGTGTGCTTCTGGCTATCCATAAATTAAAAAACAAGAAAATGTTGCCGTCTGGTTTGCCTAATTCTAAATTGTAAATTTATTTTTTATTTTTATCTATTTAACTAGGCAAGTCAGTTAAGAACAAATTCTTATTTACAATGATTGCCAACACCGGCCAAACCCAGACAACTCTGGGCCAATTGTGCGCCACCCTATGGGACTCCCAAACACGGCCGGTTGTGATACAGCCTGGATTCGAACTTCTCCTAAAACCCTCACAAACTTTTACAGATGCACAATTGAGAGCAGCATGTCGGGCTGTATTACGGCCTGGTACGGCAACTTCACCGCCCACAACTGCAAGGCTCCCCAGAGGGTGGTGCGTTCTGCACAACGTATCACCGGGGGCAAACTACCTGGCCTCCAGGACACCTACAGAGCTGCAGGAGTTGCATCAACACTGACGTCATCAGAGCGCAACGTATGTTTGTTGTTGTTGAACCCTGTCGAAGACTGAAACCTGAACTAAAGACCTTGGTTTAAAAGCTGACAGTGTTTTTATATACTTTTATTTTGAATCCTATGGCTCTGTTGGGCTAAATTGCTGTGAGCGCTGCTATCTGTCTCGGGATCCTGCCAGATTCCGAATAGGGCTAGCCTAGCTGGCTCAGCGGTCTCAAATGGAGGTCCCTATTGAACGTTTCCAACGTTGTAGGAGCTGCGTTTTACTTTTTCTTTGTCCCGGGACAATGTGGACCGTGTTGACTTTCAATGTAGCAATTGCTTGCTTGCGGAGGACTACAAGAGCGAAGTAGCTACTCTTAGCAAGCAAGTAGCAAACCTACATAAGCTACTGGGGAACCTACGCCCACCTACTTAAAAAAAAAAAAATCCACCGCAGTAGCCAGACGCCGCTCTGGTCTGGTGGAAGTTTTGCCGCCGTGTCGGCTCCCCACAGCCGACTGGCCGGTGCTAGGCAGGGTTCCATCCCCAAAGGGGTCTCCCCCTTCCCTGGAGAATGGAGCTGATCTCGAACCAACCAACCAACCATGGAGGTACGTCACTCTCCGTGGAAGGCATCCTCTGGCAACGGGGGTCTCCATGGAGATGTTGAGCCCAGAACTGACACAGACCAGAAACAGCTTTGCCGCCCTGGATCCAGAGGTTCCGCCGCCTTCGTCCGTGGTGGCTTCCCAATCAAGATCGGATCCGGAGGTACCTGCGTCTTCGTCCTCTGCTCGGTCTCCCTCTCCAGTGGCTTCTACCTCGGGTTCAGATCCTCGGAGCTCCCAGTCTCAACAGACCGTGAGGCTGCCTGAGAGACCGGCCCATTCGACATCACCAGCTGTCATCATAGGCAGCTATATGGTGAGAAACATCTAGGTCCCCAAGGCAAAAACCCTGTGCTACCCAGGAGCATGAGTACAGGACATAACAAGGCTGCTTCTGACTGTTCTACCACAGATGCCGGGAGCTGACACTGTCGTAGTGGGGTCAAACGACATCAGGAGGGCTAGCTCGGAACATTTGAAAATGGATTTTAAAGAACTGATTTTAGCATTAAAAGACTCCAAAAAACGGCCAATAATTTCAGGTCCAGTACCATCGTTGGGTCGTGGGTGTGAAAGATTCAGGAGACTGCTGGCATTACACATAACTTTGACACCTTCTGGAAACAGAAGATACTCTATAGGGATGACGGAGTCCTTCCAAATAATCTTGGCTCCTGGACTCTGTCCACGCATTTCAAGGCTGTGTTGAAACAATGACTGGTAAATGATCCAAGACCAGCTCAGTTAATCCCTACCATTGTGACAATGAGTCGTCATAATGATGCATCAAATGTACATTATCTTAGGGGCATTGGCAAACACAATGTAAGTAATTTAATTGATGTACCCCTAATTGCACTGAATACATCTGTTTATCCTACAGCTATTGTAAGCAGTAATCATGAGCCTATAAACCAGAGTTACACTGTTAGCACTGAGGTGGTGTGCAATAGTAGCTCACCCTGCACTATCAGCTCCAATGTACATAACATGAGTAAGTCTACCTCTGACAAGCTTCCCAGTAAAGCATTAACAACTTACGGATGACAGTAACGCTGACACTACACATCCGAGTATATTGGACCAAATTATGAAAGACAAGAATTGTACTTTTGAATTCCATAAAGTGAGTGTGGAAGAGGTGAAAAAATTATTGTTGTCTATCAACAATGTCAGACCCCGGTGGCTTGTCAATCTAGATGGATAATAGCAGATGATATTGCCACTCCTATTTGCCATATTTTCAATTTAAGCCTACTAGAGAGCGTGTGCCCTCAGGCCTGGAGGGAAGCTAAAGTAATTCCGCTACCCAAGAATAGTAAAGCCCCCTTTACTGGCTCAAATAGCCGACCAATCAACCTGTTACCAACCCTTAGTAAACTTCAGAAAAAATAGTGCTTGACCAGATACAATGCTATTTTACAGTAAACAAATTGACAACAGAATTTAAGCATGCTTATAGGGAAAGACACACAACAAGCACAGCACTTACACAAATTACTGATTGCTGAGAGAAATTGATGATAAAATGATTGTGGGGTCTATCTTGTTAGACTTCAGTGCAGATTTTGACATTTATTGATCATAGTCTGCTGCTGGAAAAACATGTGTTATGGCTTTACACCCCCTGCTATAATGTGGATAAAGAGTTACTTGTCTAACAGAACACAGAGGGTGTTCTTTAATGGAAGCATATCAATTATAACCCAGTTAAAATCAGGAATTCCCCAAGGTGGCTGTTTAGGCCCCTTGCTTTTTAAAAGTTGTACTAACAACATGCCACTGACTTTGAGTAAAGGCAGAGTTTCTATGTATGCGGATGACTCGACACTATACACATCAGCTACTACAGCGACTGAAATGACTGCAACAGTCAACAAAGAGCTGCAGTTAGTTTCAGAGTGGGTGGCAAGGAATAAGTTAGCCCTAAATAGTTCTACAACTAAAAGCATTGTATTTGGAACAAAACACTCACTAAACCCTAAACCTCAACTAAATCTTGTAATAAATAATGTGGAAATTGAGCAAGTTGAGATGACTAAACTGCTTGGAGTATCACTAGGTTGTAACTGTCATGGTCAAAACATATTGATGCAGTAGTAGCTAAGATGGGGAGAAGTCTGTCTATAATAAAACAATGCTCTGCCTTCTTAACAACACTATCAACAAGGCAGGTCCTACAGGCCCTAGTTTTGTTGCACCTTGACTACTGTTCAGTCGTGTGGTCAGGCGCCACTAAAAAGGACTTAGGAAAATTGCAATTGGCTCAGAACAGGGTAGCACGGCTGGCCCTTGGATGTACACAGAGAGCTGATATTAATAATATGCATGTCAATCTCTCCTGGCTCAAAGTGTAGGAGAGATTGACTTCATCACTACTTTTATTTATTGACATGTTGAATGCACCGAGCTGTCTGTCTGAACTACTGCCACACAGCTCGGACACCCATGCATACCCCACAAGAAATGCCACAAGAGGTCTCTTAACAGTCCCCAAGTCCAGAACAGACTATGCCATGACTACATGGAACTCTATTCCACATCAAGTAACTGATGCAAGCAGTCAAATTAAATGTAAAAAACAGATGAAAAAAAACACCTTATGGAACAGCGGGGACTGTGAAGCAACACAAACATTGGCACGCGCACACACACACACACTTTAACATACGCACTATATATACACATGGATTTAGTACTGTAGATATGTTGTAGTGGTGGAGTAGGGGCCTGAGGGCACACAGTGTGTTGTGAAATCTGTGAATGTATTGTAATGTTTTAAAATTGTATAAACTGCCTTAATTTTTCTGGACCCCAGGAAGAGTAGCTGCTGCTTTGGCAGCAGATAATGGGGATCCATAATAAATACAAATACGATACCTACAGCACCCGATGTCACAGGAAGGCCAAAAAGATCAAGGACAACAATCACCCGAGCCAATGCCTGTTCACCCTGCAGCAATCCAGAAGGCGAGGTCAGTACAGGTGCATCAAAGCTGGGAACGAGAGACTGAAAAACAGCTTCTATCTCAAGGCCATCAGACTGTTTAACAGCCACCACTAGCACAGAGAGGCTACTGCCTACATACAGACTTGTAACCATTGGGCCACTTTAATAAATGGAACACTAGTCACTTTAATAATGCCACTTTAATAATGTTTACATATCTTGCATCACTCATCTCACGTGTATACTGTATTTTATACCCTCTTTTGCATCTTGCCTATGCCTCTGTCATTGCTCATCCATATAGTTGTATGTATATATTCTTATTCCATTCTTTTACTTAGATGTGTGTGTATACTTAAGTGTATTTTAAACCAAATACTTTTAGACTTTTACTCAAGTAGAATTTTACTGGGTGACTATTTTTCTATTAAGGTATCTTTACTCTTTACTCAAGTATGACAATTGGGTACTTTTTCCACCACTGTGTAGGACTAAGGCTTGTAGTGGACAGACTCTCCCATTTTCCAGCGCCAGCAGATGGAGAAGCAGATCCACCTCCATTGCAAATAATTACAAAGGCCTTTTAGTGCTCCCAGTGGTGCTATCTACCTATTGGCAGCCCCCAGCCATTCACGGCTAATTAGGTGAGATTGAAACGCACTATTTGAGACTGGCATTAGGAGGAGTACGACATTTCAGGGGGTCCATTTTAGGGGATCCACCTCTCCCCTCTCTTTGCTGTTGCCGTGATCTCTCATGGTCCAGTGACCACTAAGATACAATCTGCATAAGCTAAGAGGTTCTCTGTGTAAGAGGCAGCTGGATTCAGGGCTCAAATCTAAGGATATATCTCATCTTAAAAACACCCCTGGCTATAATGACCTTTGCCTACGGAGTGAAGGATTTGCTGGTTGTTTGGTTGACCAGGCAGAATAAAACAGACAACCTCAAAGCCAAACAAAAGAAGAGGTTTACTGTTTTAGATGTAATATGTGACTGGAGAGTTAAAGAAGGGTGGGACAGGGCTATTGTTCTGAACCGCAATAAGATGCTTATCTTCAATGGCCACTGTAGAACTGTAAACAGAAGCCAGCTTGTCAACGTTGTGAACAGAGTGCCCCATTGTGGCAGTTTGGTTATGGAATGGGCAGGCATAAGCTACGGACAAAGAACACAATTGCATCTTGTCAATGTCAATTCGAATGCACAAAGATACCGTGATGAGATCCTGAGACCCATTGTCGTGCCATTCTTCCACTACCATCACCTCATGTTTCAGCATGATAATGCACGGGCCCATGTCACAAGGATCTGTACACAATTCCTGGAAGCTGAAAATGTCCCCGTTCTTCCATGGCCAGCCTACATGTAATCCATTGAGCATGTTTGGGATGCTCTGGACCGACGTCAACGACAGTGTGTTCTGGTTCCCGCCAATATCCAGCAACTTCGCACAGCCATTGAAAAGGAGTGGAATAACATTCCACAGGCCACAATCAACTGCCTGATCAACTCTATGCGGAAGGAGATGTGTCGCACTGCATGAGGCAAATGGTGGTCACACCAGATACTGACTGGTTTTCTGATCCACGCCCCTACCTTTTTTTTTTAAGGTAACTGTAACCAACATTACCAACATTGTCTCATTATGAAAATGAATAGTGTGGTTATAACCTTTTTTTTCTTTTTTAACCTTTTTCTCCCCAACGGGCTCGGGAGAGGCAAAGGTTGAGTCATACGTCAACTGCTAATGTGTCGGAGGAAACACCCATTCAACTGACGACCGAAGTCAGCCTGCAGGCGCCCGGCCCACCACAAGGAGTCGTTATAGCGCAATGAGCCAAGTAAAGTTCCCCCGGTCAAACCCTCCCCTAACCCCGACGACGCTGGGCCAATTGTGCACCGCCCTATGGGACTCACGGTCACGGCCAGTTGTGACACAGCCTGGGATCAAACCCGGGTATGTAGTGACGCCTCAAGCACTGCGATGCAGTGACTTAGACAGCTGCACCACTTGGGCTAGGAACTAAAATGTTGTGACAATGTAGGAGAAAATTCATGACTATGGGTGATTTTCCAGTACATATATTATGCACTTCAGAAGTAGTAAGCAGAATCAGCATAAGGTTAATTAATAGACATGTGCAAGCAGAATAAAGGCTGAGCTCAGGTGAATGAACAGAGCTGGGTCAACATGGAGTTAATCACTAGACATGTAAAAACAGAACGTAAGCAGAAAATGTATGCCTGTGCTGTTATAGGCCTGAGGGAAGTCATTACCTGGTCCTGTGACTAGCATTGAGACATGCAATTGCGTTAGGTATGCATGCCTGTGCTGTTGTAGGCCTGAGGGAAGTCATTGCCTGGTCCTGTGACTGCCTTTAGGGCATGTAGTTGAATTGTATATGTATGTCTGTGCCATGACAGGCTTGGAGAGCCACTGTGTAGTCCAATGAGTATCATCGGACAGACACCTGCATTATGTGTGTGTCTTATTTTTTGTATCATTACTATTGATACACCACCAATATAATCTGTAAACAAGCAATAATTGAGACAGAAAGATAATGGTGGCGAGAGGCCAAGGGGTGTTAATCATCTACATGAGGGGAGTGATCATGTGTGTTATCTGGAGGTGGAAACCTACAGTTGAAGTCAGATGTTTACATACACCTTAGCTGAATACATTTAGACTCAGTTTTTCACAATTCCTGACATTTAATCTGAGTAAAAAATCCCTGTCTTCATTCAGTTAGGATCACCACTTTATTTTAAGAATGTGATATTTCAGAATAATAGTGTAGAGAGGGATTTATTTCAGCTTTTATTTCTTTCATCACATTCCCAGTGGGTCAGAAGTTGACATACACTCAATTAGTATTTGGTAGCATTGCGTTTAAATTGCTTAACTTGGGTCAAACGTTTTGGGTAGCCTTTCACAAGCATCCCACAATAAGTTTGGTGAATTTTGGCCCATTCCTCCTGACAGAGCTGGTGTAACTGAGTAAGGTTTGTAGGCCTCCTTGCTCACACACGTTTTTTCAGTTCTGCCCACAAATGTTCTATGGGATTGAGGTCAAGGCTTTGTGATGGCCACTCCAATACCTTGACTTTGTTGTCTTTAAGCCATTTTGCCAGAACCAATCCCTCCTGCAGCAAAGCACCCCCACAACATGATGCTGCCACACCCGTGCTTCAAGGTTAGGATGGTGTTCTTCGGCTTGCAAGCCTCCCTCTTTTTCCTCCAAACATAACGATGGTCATTATGGCCAAACAGTTCTATTTTTGTTTCATCAGACCAGAGGACATTTCTCCAAAAAGTACGAACTTTGTCGCCATGTGCAGTTGCAAACCGTAGTCTGGCTTTTTTATGGCTGTTTTGGAGCAATGGCTTCTTCCTTGCTGAGCGGCCTTTCAGGTTATGTCGATATAGGACTCGTTTTACTGTGGATATAGATACTTTGTACCTGTTTCCTCCAGCATCTTCACAAGGTCCTTTGCTGTTGTTCTGGGATTGATTTACACTTTTCGCACCAAAGTACGTTCATCTCTAGGAGACAGAACGCGTCTCCTTGCTGAGCGGTTTGACGGCACCGTGGTCCCATGGTGTTTATACTTGCGTACTATTGTTTGTACAGATGAACGTGGTACCTTCAGGCATTTGGAAATTGCTCCCAAGGATTAATCAGATTTGTAGAGGTCTACAATTTTTTTCTGAGGTCTTGGCTGATTTCTTTAGATTTTCCCGTGAAAAAAGAGGCACTGAGTTTGAAGGTAGGCCTTGAAATACATCCACAGGTACACCTCCAATTGACTCAAATGATGTCAATTAGCCTATCAGAAGCTTCTAAAGCCATGACATAATTTTATGGAATTTTCCAAGCTGTTTAAAGGCACAGTCAACTTAGTGTATGTAAACTTCTGGCCCACTGGAATTGTGATACAGTGAATTATAAGTGAAATAATCTGTCTGTAAACAATTGTTTGAAAAATTACTTGTGTCATGCACAAAGTAGATGTCCTAACCGACTTGCCAAAACTGTAGTTTGTTAACAAGAAATTTGTGGAGTGGTTGAAACACTTAGGTTGGAGTCATTAAAACTAGTTTATGTAAACTTCTGACTTCAATGCCCCACCTGCAGTCATTTAGTCCTCTTTCAACCAAACCAGCACAGACCACTAGAGATGCGTTATTGACTGTGAGTATTGCATGAGTGTGGTGTGTGGCAGCTAAGACATCACAATTTCTCACCATCCTCATCTACTACATCATCATCTAAACTCAGCAAAAAAAAAGAAACGTCCTCTCACTGTCAACTGCGTTTATTTTCAGCAAACTTAACATGTGTAAGTATTTGTATGAACATAACAAGATTCAACAACCGAGACATAAACTGAACAAGTTCCACAGACATGTGAATAACAGAAATTGAATAATGTGTCCCTGATAAAAGGGGGGGGGTCAAAATCAAAAGTAACAGTCAGTATCTGGTGTGGCCACCAGCTGCATTAAGTGCTGCAGTGCATCTCCTGCTCATGGACTGCACCAGATTTGCCAGTTCTTGCTGTGAGATGTTACGCCACTCTTCCACCAAGGCACCTGCAAGTTCCCGGACATTTTTGTGGGGAATGGCCTTAGCCCTCACCCTCCGATCCAACAGGTCCCAGACTTGCTCAATGGGATTGAGGTCCGGGCTCTTCGCTGGCCATGGCAGAGCACTGACGTTCCTGTCTTGCAGGAAATCACGCACAGAACGAGCAGTATGGCTGGTGGCATTGTCATGCTGGAGGGTCATGTCAGGATAAGCCTGCATGAAGGGTACCACATGGAGGAGGATGTCTTCCCTGTAACGCACAGCATTGAGATTGCCTGCAATGACAACAAGCTCAGTCCGATGATGCTGTGACACACCGCTCCAGACCATGATGGACCCTCCACCTCCAAATCGATTCCGCTCCAGAGTACAGGCTTCGGTGTAACGCTCATTCATTCGACGATAAACGCGAATCCGACCATCACTCCAGGCGAGAAAAAAACGCGACTCGTCAGTGAAGAGCACTTTTTGCCAGTCCTGTCTGGTCCAGCGACGGTGGGTTTGTGCCCATAGGCCACGTTGTTGCCGGTGATGTCTGGTGAGGCTCCTCACAGTACGGACATTGCAATTTATTGCCCTGCCACATCCGCTGGGTGGCAGTTAGCCTAGTGGTTAGAGTGTTGGACTTGTAACTGGAGGGTTGCAAGTTCGAATCCCCGAGCTGACAAGGTAAAAATCTGTCGTTCTGCCCCTGAACAAGGCAGTTAACCCACTGTTACCCGGGCGCCGAAGACGTGGATGTTGATTAAGGCAGCCCCCCGCACCTCTCTGATTCAGAGGGGTTGGGTTAAATGCGGAAGACACATTTCAGTTGAAGGCATTCGGTTGTACAGCTGACTAATAATGGTGACTTTGACTTTTGCAGTTCTCATGCCTCCTTGCAGCATGCCTAAGGCACGTTCACGCAGATGAACAGGGACCCTGGGCATCTTTCTTTTGGTGTTTTTCAGAGTCAGTAGAAAGGCCTCTTTAGTGTCCTAAGTTTTCATAACTATGACCTTAATTGCCTACCGTCTGTAAGCTGTTAGTGTCTTAACGACCGTTCCACATGAGCATGTTTATTATGTTCATCATGTTCATTCATTGTTTATGGTTCATTGAACAAGCATGGGAAACAGTGTTTAAACCCTTTACAATTTAAACCCTTTACGATTTTTACAGATTATCTTTGAAAGACAGGGTCCTGGAAAAGGGACATTTCTTTTTTTGTGCTGATTTTACATGATTCCATATGTGTTATGTAATATTTCAGCTGTCTTCACTATTATTCTACAATGTAGATTTAAAAAAAAAAAAAAACTCGAATGAGTAGGTGTGTCAACTTTTAACTGGTTCTGTATATATATTTTTTATATTATTCTTTTAATACTGATTTAACAGGTGCCGCAGAACCCTCAGCAGCCCTAATTCCCATGGCTATGCATGCATTGGGATTGGTTCAGACTACAAAACCCCCCACAAATGTCTACATTTGGTTTCTCTTTGATGATACCCATCATATTATAGTGACAGCAATGTTGTCGAGCCTGTTCTTCTAGCAGAGATAAGGTATCTCAGCCAGTCCTGACTCTCCTCTATTCTCACCCATTCATTTTAGAGGTAGTCCGTCACCTCATAGGGCTGGTATGTGGTGATAAGACTCCAGGAATGGAGACCATTAGGACCATGGAAGAACACATTCCAGTATCCACCCTGGACTGCTTGAAGCAGCCTGGTCACTAACACTTAACTCCTGATCAATCTGATCCATGAACAATTGGACCAAATATTCTAAAAGTATGGCACTGATTGGACACTGGCCAGTATATGATATTGTTTTTACTGAAAATACAGCCAGTCCCAGTCAATTCAATGTCTATTCCATGTTGGATCAATGTAATTTAATTGAAATGTGAAAACAATGTTGATTCAACCGGTGTGCCTTTACATTTATCAATATCAAACATATCCCTCACAAATCATAAATATTTTACTACTATACCTGCACAGGTCTGTGGATGAATCCGTATCAATCTCTCCCCCCACATTTCAGTCTCAGATCTGAGAGTGCGACCGCCCCAACACCACAGAGGGGAGTCCTTAAATACATCCCATCTCTCTCTCATCAAATTTATTTATAAAGCCCTTCTTACATCAACTGATGTCACAGAGTGCTGTACAGAAACCCAGTCTAAAACCCCAAACAGCAAGCAATGCAGGTGTAAAAGCACAGTGGCTAGGAAAAACTCCCTAGAAAGGCCAAAACCTAGGAAGAAACCTAGAGAGGAACCAGGCTATGAGGGGTGGCCAGTCCTCCTCTGGCTGTGCCGTGTGCAGATTATAACAGAACATGGACAAGATTTTTAAATGTTAATAAAATAGGCAGAACAGTTGAAACTGGAGAAGCAGCACGGCCAGGTGGACTCGAGACATCAAGGAGTCATCAGGCCAGGTAGGCCTTGAGGAATGGTCCTAATGCTCAGGTCCTCCGAGAGAGAGATAATTAGAGAGCATACTTAAATTCACACAGGACACCGAATAAGAGAGGAGAAATACTCCAAATATAACAGACAGACCCTAGCCTGCAGCATAAATACTGGGGGCTGAGACAGGAGGGGTCGGGAGACACTGTGGCCCCGTCCGACCATACCCCCGGAAAGGGCCCAACAGGCAGGATATAACCCCACCCACTCTGCCGAAGCACAGTCCCCACACCACTAGAGTGATATCTTAAACCACCAACTTACCATCCTGAGACAAGGCCGAGCATAGCCCACAAGATCTCCGCCACGGCACAACCCAGGGTGGGGGCAACCCGGACAGAAAGATCACGTCAGTGACTCAACCCACTCAAGCGACACACCCCCCCAGGGACGGTATGGAAGAGCGCCAGTGACTCAGCCCCTGTAATAGGGTTAGAGGCAGAGAATCCCAGTGGAGAGAGGTGAACCGGCCAGGCAGAGACAGCAAGGGCTGTTCGTTGCTCCAGTGCTTTTTCGTTCACCTTCACACTCCTGGGCCAGACTACACTCAATCATAGGACCTACTGAAGAGATGAGTCTTCAATAAAGACTTAAAGGTTGAGACCGAGTCTGCGTCTCACATGGATAGGCAGACTATTCCATAAAAATGGAGCTCTATAGGAGAAAGCCCTGCCTCCAGCTGTTTGCTTAGAAATTCTAGGGACAGTAAGGAGGCCTGCGTCTTGTGACCGTAGCGTACATGTACGGCAGGACCAAAGCGTACATGTACGGCAGGACCAAATCGGAAAGATAGGTAGGAGCAAGCCCATGTAATGCTTTGTAGGTTAGCAGTAAAACCTTGAAATCAGCCCTTGCCTTAACAGGAAGCCAGTGTAGAGTTTAATTGTGACGCTCAAATTAAAGCATCCTCCTAAAACAACTTCTGACAAACACTCAAGATCTTAAGTAGCCCCCCACCCCACCTCTGACAGCACAGGCCACAGGGACCCCTGGCCCTAAGCTGGGCCCTGGAGCTTTCACCAACCATTTGTCCTGGTCTTACACAAGCGTGATTGATAGAGATTTCCTGAAACTTCTGGGTGACAGTAGCCAAGGGGAATAAATGTGTCTAGCTGATGGTAATTGGAATGGCACATGATTTTAAAAGAGGTGTGTACACAGAATTAAATAAATCTATTTTGTGTTGTGTTAATTGGTTAGAATTGAAGGCATGTACTGTATTTACTGTTGGATATGAAACCACCTTTATCATATTCATACTCTACACTAGACTAATGCTATAGGACACCAACATATCAACCATGTATTCATCAACTGAGTGAGACAGTAAAGCATACATGAACAGGACAGACACCGGTTTACAATATTAATAGTTTACCATTTTATATACAAGGATGCTTAAAGTCCATTCCTTATGCATTAAGATCTAATTTCAATTACCTGATTAGCCTAAGGTAGGAATCCCATCACATACATTCACCCCTTACATTTTAATCACATACAATTCAGCTGTTTAAGGGTAACAGTTAGCATGTACAATGTGCAAAATTGTAATCTTACCAATTTGACACATACAAATACAGTTCATCTACAATACTTTTCAATCAAATGTTTCTCTTTGTCATTAAAGTTCCGCTGTCACATATTAATGTCATCCCAGTGAACTGAGGTTAAGTTGTTGTTCTTCTCTATGGCACATTGATGATGTAAAGGGACTTCAATACAACTTCTCGTTGAGAAATGTTGAAATATTCAGCCAGCATATTACATTTTGGCAAACAACCCTTTAAAACCTAAATAAGACAGACTGTTTCACTATTTAGACACAGAAAGCACCCCTCATAAGTTTAATACCTACCGGTGATCCCTAATCATATTTCCATACATATACACCAGTATCAAAAGTATGCTGTAGTATTATAGTATTACACAGTAATATCCGGCATATTGTGTATCAAAGCCCCAGGGTTAAGAGTATTTACCATGGCTGGTCTCTCCATCAGTTATATTTGGAGCTAGCTGTGATGATGGTGACACGCAGCTGTTTCTGTATGGAATTTCCACACCACGTTCACATACTTTGTCTTCCCTTGTAGAAATGGAATAAACCAGGGCTTCCAAAACTCAACTAATCATCAAGCTTTGACAATTGGAATCAGTTGTGTAGTACTAGTGCAAAGAACTAAATGTGCACCGAGTTTGGGAAACGCTGGAATAACCTATGGACCAGTTTTGGATGAAATCATATGGTGACATCACATACCCTAAAACACAAAACCACAACCTACAGTGCACCTTAAAAATACAACAGTCAGACCATAGAAAACCATGCAGACATGCACAGACACACACGTTGAAGGGCTGGCGCGCACACACACACACACACACACACACACACACAGTAGTTGTGTAGCAGCATAGTCTTTAGGTGTCCTCAGTGGTGACGTCCAGCTTCCGCTGAGGGATGTAAACGGTTTTGTTGCCCGCCAGCGCCACGTGTCCATGGCTGGTGGTTACCATGGTAGCCAGCGGGGTGTGGAAGAAACTATGCTGGGGGGAGGGCTGTCCCTTTGGGCGTGGTCATCTGAAGAGGAGGAGAGAAAGACAACGACAGAAGTTAGCAGATGTTTACAATCAACATCACACCTGGTTTATATAATCAGTGAAGCTATTTACACAAGCACTGAACCAGCAGCACACCATTAGCAAATAGGGGGAGGTTGCCTTTAACTGGTTGTGTGTGTGATAAGATTATTGGGGTGTGAGGCTGTGTGTGTATGTATGCTGCATGTGTGACCCAGTGTTTGTGTGTGTAACAGTGTTTGTGTGGATGTATGTATGCAAGCATGTATCTCACCTGCTGTAGGCTGATTAGCGTGAGTGGTTGCCCGCCTGGGCCGGTCATCTGGTGTTGGACTGGCACAGGGGGACATGGGCTTAACGAACACCATGCCACCCCTCTGATGCAGGCCCAGGTGGGGAGGCAGGGGGCTGGGCATGGAGCTGGGGTGCTCCGGGGTGTGGGCAGTGCCAGGGCTGCAAGTGGGCACAGAGCCAGGCCCAGGGATGAGGCCCAGGTTCTGCAGGGTAAAGTTGAGGATGGCAGGGCTGGGGCTGTGGAAGCGGTGTCCCTGGGCAGAGAAGGGCGAGGAGGGGGGAGGCCTGTGGAGGGGGAGACTGGTGGGGGTGAATTCCTGGATCGGGGGGGAGGTCTAGAGCCTGGGAAGAAGAGAGGGAAGACATTGTTAATTACAGTCATAAGATTCAGATTTCCAGATTTGAATTGAGTTTAAGTCATCGGATACCGTATGCTTTACTCAAGGTCCTCAGAAGAAAATAAACGAAAAGACGTAGTTCAAATTTGCGTTAGTGTGTGTACTGACTGTGAATAAATGTTAAAGGTGTGTATACCTGCAGTGGGTGTGTGATAGATGTTGTAGGTGGGTGTGGAGGCTTTGCTGCCCTCTGTGTTGTGGAGGTCTTTGTAGCTGAAGAGGGACTGCTGGGAGATGGGGATCAGGTAGCCAGTGGGGATCAGAGTCTGGAACACACCGAGAGAGAAAAGAGTCATTAACACAGTATTATGGACGCAACGATTCACCGATACGCATCGGTCCCAGATTCAAATGTTGAAGATACAAGTGTGTTGGTCCTCAGACCCCAAACCGAACCAAATGTAGCATGCATTGGTCAGAAAATCGATTCAAACGTTACGAGTCACTGGTTCATCATTTTAATACATTCTTTCTACATCCGAAAATACCTCTTATCTTTTGTGTCAAACTGCATGTAACTCTGTTTGAAAGTCATTGCTCTACAAGTAATTTTGCAATGCCAAACAACTCCAGGCAATATCAGTAGCCTAGTCAAACTGCGCACTGTGCCCAGCTTCACGTGCTGACCAACGCAAGTTGGTCTTGCAAAATTGTGTGGCACCTCAGCATTCAAATACTAAAATGGCTTGCGTGATATTAAGATTGTGACAACCTATGTGATTTGCCAGGTTTTTGTTATATGCAGTTGAAGTCGGAAGTTTACATACACCTTAGCCAAATACATTTAAACTCAGTTTTTCACAATTCCTGACATTTAATCTGAGTAAAAATTCCCTGTCTTAGGTCAGTTAGGATCAACACTTTATTTTAAGAATGTGAAATGTCAGAATAATAGCAGAGAGAATTATTTATTTCAGCTTTTATTTCTTTCATCACATTCCCAGTGGGTCAGAAGTTTACATACACTCAATTAGTATTTGGTAGCATTTCCTATAAATTGTTTTACTTGGGTCAAATGTTTCAGGTAGCCTTCCACATGCTTCCCACGATAAGTTGGGTGATTTTTGGCCCATTCCTCCTGACAGAGCTGGTGTAACTGAGTCAGGTTTGTAGGCCTCCTTGCTCGCACACACTTTTTCAGTTCTGCCAACACATTTTTCTATAGGATTGAGATCAGGGCTTTGTGATGGCCACTCCAATACCTTGATTTTGTTGTCCTTAAGCCATTTTGCCACAACTTTGGAAGTATGCTTGGAGTCATTGTCCATTTGGAAGACCCATTTGCGACCAAGCTTTAACTTCCTGACTGATGTCTTGAGATGTTGCTTCAATATATCCACATAATTTTCCTTCCTCATGATGCCATCTATTTTGTGAAGTGCACCAGTCCCTCCTGCAGCAAAACACCGCTACAACATTGTGCTGCAACCCCCGTGCTTCACGGTTGGGATGGTATTCTTCGGCTTGCAAGCCTCCCCCCTTTTCCTTCAAACATAACGATGGTCATTATGGCCAAACTGTTCTATTTCTGTTTCATCAGACCAGATGACATTTCCCCAAAAAGTACGATCTTTGTCCCCATGTGCAGTTGCAAACCGTGTTTTTTTATGCCGGTTTTGGAGCAGTGGCTTCTTCCTAGCTGAGCGGCCTTTCGGGGTATGTCAATATAGGACTTGTTTTACTGTGGATATAGATACTTTTGTACCTGTTTCCTCCAGTATCTTCACAAGGTCCTTTGCTGTTGTTCTGAGATTGATTTGCACTTTCGCACCAAAGTACATTCATCTCTAGGAGACAGAATGCGTCTCTTTCCCGAGCGGTCTGACAGCTGCGTGGTCCCATGGTGTTTATACTTGCGTACTATTGTTTGTACAGATGAACGTGGTACCTTCAGGCGTTTGGAAATTGCTCCCAAGGATGAACCAGACTTGTGGAGGTCTACAATTGTTTTTCTGAGGTCCTGACTGATTTCTTTAGATTTTCCCATGATGTCAAGCAAAGAGGCACTGGGTTGGAAGGTCCAGAGGTACATCCACAGGTACACCTCCAATTGACTCAAATTATGTCAATTAGCCTATCAGAAGCTTCTAAAGCCATTACATAATTTTCTGGAATTTTCCAAGCTGTTTAAAAGGCACAGTCAACTTAGTGTATGTAAACTTCTGACCCACTGGAATTGTGATACAGTGAATTATAAGTGAAATAATCTGCCGGTAAACAATTGTTGGAAAAATTACTTGTGTCATGCACAAAGTAGATGTCCTAACCGACATCCAAAACTAGTTTGTTAACAATAAATTTGTGGAGTGGTTGAAAAACAAATTTTAATGACTCCAACCTACGTGTATGTAAACTTCCGACTTCAACTGTAACATCTAAAGCCAAGTGTTCTGTTATTACCTGTATCTGTCCTTTAGTTATGTGTGTGTGTGTTGTGTGTTTACCTCTGTGTGTAGGTGTTGGGGGTTCAGTGGAACAGCTCTGACCGGCGTGAGCCCTGCCTCACTGTCTGAGGTTGTGACCTTCTCCTCCTTCTCCAGGAAGGTCTCCAGGTTCTGCTCTAGTGTCTGATTGGCTGCGACGGCCACTGAGCTCCCAGGGGTGTTGACGAACTCTGGGTCCAGGTGGAGGGCTCGGGGCGAGGGACGGCTGGAGAGGAGACCCCCGCGACGCGCCTTCAGACGAGCCTGGAGGATGTCACACAGCTTAGGAGACGTGTCCTGGAGGAGAGGAGAAAAAGAGAGGTGGGTTAGCTTCGTATGACTGTTGCTATGAACTATTTATCAGGCTTCTTTATTTGTATGTCATTGCCAAAGTTCTCTACTAGTGACAAGTTACTTCACATTCTGGTCAAAGTAGGTACAACTGAGCTGCGTAGAGGCAGCGTGTAAAGAACAGGTCTTACCCTGGTGCTGGGGTCATTCCTCTTGGCCTTGGAGGGGCTTTCCTCTGAGGTTCTCTCTGAACACACACGTTTTAGTGCTGAGGGGCTGCTGGTTGGCAGCTTGTTCGTAGCAGACGAGTGACCTTGCACTGTGACATCACTCGGGCTCCGCCCCGTCTTATCCTCAAAGGTCATGGAGCGCACAGCGAGGCTGGTTGGCTGAGGCCTGGTTAGGGGGTGTGGCCTGAAGGAGGAGGGGTGCATGTAGATGGCGTAGGGTCCGCCTCCCTGGTGTTGGGGCAGCAGCATAGGGATGAGGGGTGAACACTGGGCAGGGTGGAAGGACATTGCCCCAGTAGGTTGGGGGGTGAACTGTGCCCGTGGGGTGAGGTGGACAGTGCTGGCATGGGTTTCTGTGGGTGTTACTACTGGCGGCTGGGGAGCTACTGGCTTTTTAGCAGCTTTCTGTTGATGAGCTGGCAGTGCCTCAGTCACAGTAACTGCAGGCTTAGGTGTCCTGTCAACAACCCTGGAGCGAGACAAGACTCATTGTAACATCTGACAGTCTGAGTTGAGGTTAACAAGGAAACTTAGAACATTTCTGGTTTATTTAGAAGACTAAAGGATACGACAGAGCAATGAGAATCGGGCAGCACTTACTTGTTTGATTGCTGGTCAAGCTGGATCTTACAGATGGCTGCTAGTTGGGCCATTTTGGTGGGAAAGAACTCACTGCTCGAGGAATCATCTGAAAAGAAAAACAGAAGCTAATTTAGACACCCAACTCTCAGTAAAAACACCTGAATACTCCATCTCCCAGACTATCTAAATATCTCCCATGACTTACTCTTGACAGGGCTGGTGGGGGCTGAGTTGATCTTGCGCCGGTCTTCCTGGATGCTCTTGGCCAGTTTGATGAGGGAGGGGGTGGCGGGTGAAGCTGCGTTTGCTCCCCGGAGAGGAGAATAGATTTTTGGCACAGTTGTCTACGGAGGTACGAGACTCAAGTTTCCTCTTGGCAGTCGCTGTATTGGCAGTGGTCTCTATGTGTGAATTGAAACACAAGATTTCGTCTGGTGAACTGGGAGAGGCAGGCTGGACACCATTACAGGGTAAATGGTAACATAGTGTCTGACTTACAAAGTTCATATAAACCACTAACTTGTATAGCAAAAGTTCAGCATAGCTTCAATGGCAAAGGGTACTTCTATATCATGTAGAAATCGAGGACATGTGATGCCTATAAAGGCCTTGTGATAGTGTTATTATGTATGGTAACCCCTTCAAGTGAAGTATTATTGTGTGTGTTCTGATGAGTACCTACCCTTCACATTGGGGAAGTCCTCAGGGCCGGTCCATTCAAAGGCTGGCTTCCTACCTCTCTCCTCTGTCACATGGACCTTCTCTATCAGCTTCAGGCTCCGCAGCACGTTGGCTATATCATACAGCCTGCGGACCTTAGCTGCAAACACACATTCAAACATTACTCATCATCACTAGATAAAGACCGTAAGGTCTTAACACACTTGAGGGAGCATCTCAGTGTGCAGAATCTTACTTATTGCCCCAACTACACACTCAACATTTATGATATCGCTTGTTAGTAATTATGTTATATACAGACTTCCACAGGCTGTGCCAGAGGCATGAAGGACTGTTTTGCCATATGGGCTCAACACTCACTCTTGAACTTGCTCTTGTCCTGATCAGCCACCTGGTCCTCTCCAATGAGGATCCTGGCAGCCACATCCAAACTGACCACCCGAGGTGTGGACACCAGGAACAACATGACAAACTTCTGGCTCATCACCCTCAGAGACTTGTCTTTCCTGCTGTTCACTGAGGCTGGAGAGAACACAGGGGAATAATAGCAAGGTTATTACATAGCCAAGACCATGGTCACTCAGTTCAGCCCACTAAAACAAGAAATATATACAGGGAAACTTTTTTCTACAAAATCCTTGCCGTACAGGGTCAATCAATTGCATGCTACATTTTACGAACGATTGTACTGGAAATGGCGCCGGATGAAATGGCAGCAGTTTTACGGGCGCCCAACCAATTGTGCTATTATTTGTTTTTTTGCGTTATTTGTAACTTATTTTGTACATAATGTTTCTGAAACCGTATCTTACGGCAAAAAAGAGCTAATGGATATCAGGACAGCGATCACTCACCTCGGATTAGACAAAGATTTTTTCTACAACAAGGAGGACGCACAAGACATTCTCCAAACACTCCACAGGGCCGACATCCACGCTATTTACAAGAGGAAGTGACCCAGGTACAGAGGACAAAGAGCCGGATGCCTGGGCAGGACCCGGAGAAGGCGAGTGGGAAAGCTGCCGCTACCGTCAATACTACTTGCCAACGTGCAATCATTGGACAATAAATTAGACGAGGTACGATCACGAATATCCTACCAACGGGACATCAAAAACTGTAACATCCTATGTTTCATGGAATCGTGGCTGAATGACGACATGGATATTCAGCTAGCGGGATTCACGCTGCACCGGCAATTTAGAACAGCGATCTGTGCATATTTGTAAACAGCTGGTGCACGAAATCTAAGGAAGTCTCTAGATTTTGCTCGCCTGAAGTAGAGTATATTGTGATAAATTGCAGGCCGCACTACTTGCCTAGAGAGTTTTCAGCTATACTTTTCATGGCTGTTTATTTACCACCACAGACAGAAGCTGGCACTAAGACCGCACTCAGTCAGCTGTATAAGGAAACAAGCAAACAGGAAACCACTCACCCAGAGGCGGCACTCCTAGTGGCCGGAGACTTTAATGCACGGAAACTTAAATAAGTTCTACCAAATTTCTATCAACATGTTAAATGTGCAACCAGAGGGGAATTTTTTTCCTAGATCACCTGTACTCCACACACAGAGACGCGTACAAAGCTCTCCCTCCATTTGGTAAATCCGACCACAACTCTTATCTTCCTGATTCCTGCTTACAAGCAAAAATTAAAGCAGGAAGCACCAGTGACTCTGTCTATAAAAAAGTGGTCAGATGAAGCAGATGTTAAACTACAGGACTGCTATGCTATCACAGACTGGAACATGTTCCGGGATTCTTCCGATGGCATTGAGGAGTACACCACATCAGTCTCTGGCTTGATCAATAAAGTGCATCGAGGACGTCGTCCCCACAGTGACTGTACGTACATACCCCAGCCAGAAGCCATGGATTACAGGCAACATTTGCACTGAGCTAAAGGGTAGAGCTGCCGCTTTCAAGGTGCGGGACTCTAACCCGGAAGCTTACAAGAAATCCTGCTATGCCCTGCGACGAACCATCAAACAGGCGTCAATACAGGGCTAAGATTGAATCATGCTACACCGGCTACAGAGGGTAGTGCGTACGGCCCAGTACATCACTGGGGCTAAGCTGCCTGCCATCCAGGACCTCTACACCAGGCGGTGTCAGAGGAAGGCCCTAAAAATTGTCAAAGACCCCAGCCACCCCAGTCCTAGACTGTTCTCTCTACTACCACATGGCAAGCGGTACCGGAGTGCCAAGTCTAGGACAAAAAGGCTTCTCAACAGTTTTTACCCCAAAGCCATAAGACTCCTGAACAGGTAATCAAATGGCTACCTGGACTATTTGCATTGTGTGCCCCCCCCAACCCCTCGACGCTGCTGCTACTCTCTGTTTATCATTTATGCATAGTCACTTTAACTATACATTCATGTACATACTACCTCAATTGGGCCGACCAACCAGTGCTTCCTCACATTGGCTAACGGGCTATCTGCATTGTGTCCTGCGAGCCCACCACCCGCCAACCCCTTTTTACGCTACTGCTACTCTCTGTACATCATATATGCATAGTCACTTTAACCATAGCTACATGTACATACTACCTCAATCAGCCTGACTAACCGGTGTCTGTATGTAGCCTCGCTACTTTTATAGCCTCGCTACTGTTTTTTTACTGTTGTTTTATTTCTTTACTTACCTATTGTTCACCTAATACCTTTTTTTGCACTACTGGTTAGAGCTTGTAAGTAAGCATTTCACTGTAAGGTCTACACTTGTTGTATTCGACGCACGTGACAAATAAACTTTGATTTTAATTAATATCTCTTAATCAAATGAGGTTAATCCTGGCCTCTCACCTGCTTTAAACTCCACCCCAGGAATCTCCACGAAGAACATCTCCTTCATGCCCTGTTCTCCTCCCTCCACCTCCTCGTTCTCTTTCTCCTCACCGTCCGAGTCAAACTCCTTTTCCAGGCTGCGCTGGCGGATCTGCTGCATCTGTTGCCTGTAGCGATGCTCCTCGCCTACCTGCCGCAACTTGGCCAGGGTCTGTGGTAGGTTAACGCGCCCGTGCCACGTGTAGCGATTCTTCGCTAGCCGGCTGACCATGTGCAAGCTCTCCAGCACATTCATGATGTCATAGATGCGCCTGCGCTCCACATCTGTTCGGAGAGAGAATGTGAGTTGAATGAACAGGGGTAAAGTGGTCTTGTTTGTATCCTGTCTGTCTATAGTTTGTAACTGCTTATTTACAGCATCAGCATATACACCTAAATTTAGGGAATACATGCTGTATTTATCGCATTCTTCAAAAAACAAAATGTAAAAAATATAAGGATGATAATTATTCAGAGAATTTTTTTTATGGGAATAAAGACAGTGGAGAGAGAGAAGTAAAACAGGACATACTAAGCTCTGTGGCAACATCATCCAGACTGATGTCGTTGTTGAGGGCAGGGTTGGGATAATCAGGGTAGCGGGCCAGGAACTTGTGACAGAGCAAACCCAGACTCTTCTCTTTTCTGCTGATCTGTTTCTCCCCTTCCTCTCCAAGCTCAGGGTCCTACGGGTGAATAGAAAAAATATCAAACAGGCAATCAATACATTTCTAAGGTCTTAGCTGCAGACTCATTTGTGTGTGTGTGTGTATTATTTTACCATGGCATCCCCTCCCTCAGAGTCCATACACAGCTCTTTCTCTCTGTTCCTGATCTCAGGGCTGGCAGCGCTCATCAGCATTTTCAAATTGGAGGTTGGGGTCCAAGGCTCACCAGTCCCAGTCTCCCTTCCTTTAGTTGGGGTCGTAAGGGGTCCCATGTTGGATTGAATCTCTGTTAGCACAGTGCCTTGGGTTGATGCTTTCCTTGGTGTTTTTGTCAGTGCTTGTGGCTCTGCAAAGACATTCCCCTGTTGGACAAAGTAAATAGCAAAGATTATTTAAGGATCACTGGATGTGATGGTTAGAGTTAGTTATGTAACAGTCAGTCAAATGCCATTGAACATACCTTAAAACAGACTCAGCTATACAGCATATTAACTACTATATAAACAATAAGATAGTAACCTGGATTTAAAAATCATCCGAAACATGTAGTAGTTAGCTATTACTAACCTTGTGGTTAGAGGTGGTGGTTTGAGTTTTATGTCTCAGATTCTGGGACTCTGGTGAAGTGCTCGACATTTTCCAACTAAATTTAAAACACAGGACGTAAGACTAATATTTGCTAACAAAGAAAGCAGTGTCTAGCTAGTTAGCTAGCTAGATCAATAACAGTTAACGTTAGCCAGCAGATCAATATATTTGATTCACTTAGTCCAAGTTTCACAAAACGTTATAGGCTTAGTTACCATTTCTTAATTGCATTATATTATTCGGTGTTAACATACTAACGCTATAGCTAGCAGCTACGCTTCTAATTCAATCACATTTACCAAATAATACCGTGCCTCTCGGTTGATTACCTAGATTAATATTAAAAATCGAATCTAATCAAAATATCACAGTTAATGCTTGGCGGTAACTGACATGCACGCCATCGAATGATCAAGCAAAACTGCTTCAACGACACGCCTATTTTGCGGCATGTAACCAGTAAGAATGAAGCAGGCGATGACCCCAATCAAATTCGGACCGTCCCGCGCAGGTAAATATGTTTTAAAATCTTGGCGCGGAATGCGCAGACACATTCCAATGATTACAACCCGGAACATTGAATTGTGACACACATGGATCACTTGTGCTATTTTACATAGCTTATAGTGCACGAAAGCAAGTCAGCGTGAATACATTAGCGTAACACAATGTTGTTACACGTTAATAAAGGCTGGCAGAACAAATTGTATCGCTTTCCAACTCGTTTTTTTAGCCAGCTAATGAGCTATTGCGAGCGCGGGTTAATTCCACCACTGCACCATTTTCTAATAAGCTGACTCGCTAGCTAAAGCTACGTCTTCCAAAAACAAATACATTTTTGCTAGCTACAAGTCACAAATACGCGCCTTAATACTTCATAAGAGGTGTATTAAATATGTTAGAAACTACAAATGCACATTTATTTACATGAGTTCCCATGCAATTTGTATCGCAATAGCTAGCTGACCAGCTAGTTACGTACAGTAAGGCGCGGGTTAACTAGACTCCACCAAATAGTGTAAAGTACAGTTGCTAGCTAGCTAAAGGTGGTGAATAATATCTGACTGACAATCACAGTCCCACACAGAGAAATGAAGAACACAAATGTATGTAGTTACTTACCCTATAGCACAGCTTACATTTGTGCCCCTCTCAAATTCTTGTTTGATTCCCTTTGCAAAAGTCAAGCAGCTAAAGGCGTCGGTGATAAAAGTGTGCTTTGCTATTGGCTGACAAACCAATCCTAATATCTTGAAAAAATGTAAAATGTTGTCAATGTCCCCATGCAATTTCGGAACCAGACGATCGGCTAATTCACACTAAAAGTATAAAAGGAGAGCCAAAAGGACTTTTGCCCTGTAGTCAAACCCAACTGAGTAAAATACGTTGATTTGAGGACCATTTCATTTGTCCCGCCTAGTTTCACGCGTACAGAACGCCCAGCTCGTCCCCCACCGGATAGAGCCAACCACCACAACGTGAAACGACTCACACAACGCCTGATCCCACGAGTTTACATTAAACGCTGGACGGATAATCTTGCCTGAAACTTGGCATAAAGTCAATTCAATTTGGGCAACCTTTTCAATATTTGGCAAGGATTAAATTAGGCTACGTCTATTTCAACATCTTTTCATAGTTTACTTTTCCTCTAATTTTGGCGAAGAAGAAAACACGAATATACAGCAGAGGTGGCTGGTGGGAGGAGCTATAGCAGGACGGGCTCATTGTTAAATGCCTGGAATGGCGTTATACATCGGAGTCAAACACCTCAGACATAAGGAAACCACATGTTTGACTCCGTTCCACTTTCCATTCCAGCCATTATAATGAGCCCACCAACCTCCGCTATAAAGTACCCACAATATACTTATATAATAGTATCATAGTTTCTAGGACCATATCGGTGTAGCCATTCTGTAAATTGTTACCATATCGTGCAAACATGACATACACGCAGACTAGCAGACGATAACATGCCGTTTCAATTTGTTGGAGATAAAAATGAACGAAATAAAAGTAAAAAGTATATCATACATATATCTCCATAAAATACTAAAACGTTATGGCAACAATGTCATTTTTTAACGATTAATTGGGATTGGTGTTTTATTTTTGTGCGTTGACTCAGAGGGAGACTGGGAGATACAATTTGCACAGATTTGCTCTAGGTATGAGACATTCGATACAATGTCGCTAGATGTCACCAAAATCATTCTATCTGGAAGTATCCATGGAAACGGATGGCGCAGGGGAGCTGGTGGAGAAAACTCTGGGCGCATTGGGCGCGCGGTCCAGTGACGTGACGTGATGTTATCGATTGAAGAGAGAGTGGTACTTTGCTGAGCAAAGCGAAGCATGCACTGGCTGTTCAAGAAGGAAAGGGAAAGAAGGGAAGGTGGCGAGTGACGTGCTGTAGGGAGCAGTTCGTCCTTGAAGGGAAACATTAAATTCGCTCCTGATGTGTTGGGTGAGTAGATACTTCTAACCTTTTACTTAAATTCCATCTATTTTTATGATTTTATGTTAGGTTACGTCTATTTCAACAGCTTTCCATAGTTTATTTTCCACCTTTAATTTTGGTGAGCGACCCCATATCAGAGTAAAGGAAATGCAGCAACTGCCTTAGCCTGATTTATGCAGGGTGATATACCATCATCCATATGCTTCTTGTATGTTTTGTGTTTGTTATTTGGAAATGTATGTGCAGAAATTGTTGAGGGCTTGCTTTGCAGAACTGATTTAGCTAAGTCGTTAGTTTAATACACTATATAACTATTGCATTCTGCTCATGCTACGCACTATGCACATGCCCAATACAACTTCGCTTTTGGTTTATATGAAGCTTGAGCCCGAGAACCTGCCATTTCATACCGAAATTATGAAAATTCATGCATTATGCTTTTTTTATTTTTCTATAACATTCTGAGGTAGCCAGCCTAGACCTCAGTTAGTACCAGCCTTATTTGACGTTCATCAGTCATTTATTGCATGTAGCCTACACACTTGCAAGTAACATAAATGGGCAATTTTGATGGGGTGGTGGCCACAAAAACAGCTGAACTAATCACAAGTGTCCACAGTGGCTCACCGGTCAGTGTACCGACATCCATAGAGAAAAAAATGGAAGTGTTATAGTTTATTTCCTTCAATTCTATACATTTTGCCATGGGGCGTAGAGAAAATGTTGCAGTTTTAAAGCAAGTTTTCTGCAATTCTACACATTTTGCCATGGGACAGAGAGAAAATCTTGCAATTGTATAACTATTTTCATGCAATTCTACTCATTTTGCCAATTAAACCATGATTACTACATGCCAATTTAACCATGATTGCTGACATGCTAATTGAATGACGGTCAGTGATGGACATAAAAATAACCACATTTCGAAATGGCACATTGTGTATTCTACAATTCGGAGACCCCGACTGAGTTCCTAAATTAAAGGGGGGCCATCCTTCCCTGCTGTAGAATATTGTTCCATGCTGTTGTCTAATTGGCAGCCTGGTTAAACTTTTTTGTTGTTGACCCATCCAGTTGTGCAAAGGGAATAGTTTGGTGACTATATCACAGGTTAATCCAGCAGACTTTACAGGGCTCTTGAGATACCTTGGCCCCCAAAATTCACCCCCTCTTGACACTGTAACCTCTGCAAGTGTCTTCAATTTAACTCTGTTTTCTTTTTCTAAAACACACACACGCACCTGCTCACAATCAGGATACCAGACTCTTCAGGGGCCTGTGAATTTGAAACCGCATCAGTGGTATTCCATTTTTCTCCTATTCTCTCTTTTTTTTTTTTTTACAAACTGGGGGGTTTGAAACTGGAATCCCTCCAGTGATTTTACAATGGAGGAATGTTGGCCCTGTGGGAATAGGGAGCCATGATCATATCAAGGGAGGAGATTATAGTTTTTTTTCGCTCTGGGTGAAGGCTTGAGGAGAGAGGGCCACCATGGTTCTGGGGCTCCGGATCTCTGCCTATCCCCTGATGTTCAGTCTGGGTCAGCCTCAGTGGGCTAAAAACTGCAGCCGAGAGCCATGGAGTGACGACACAACTGACTGAGCTAGCTCCACCCAGGACATACCCCCATGAGATAGCTTGTTGGGTGTTTTTTTTTCTCCCACAAAGTTGTTGGACCAATAGTGATTTTGAATGAAAGAGTGGGGGGTTTGAAGGACTTTGGAATAAGCAATTCTCTGTTTCTTGGAGAGGATATTTTATTGGATATTTTTTAACAAAGAAGGGACAGTTGGATATTGTAGAAGGAAGAGAAAATGGAATCAGGAGCAGAAGCATCCCCACAGCAGCACCAGAGGAGGAAACCTGTGATGCACGGCCTGGAAGACCAGAAAAGGGTGAGTGACCAAACCTCTCTTTTCTCCCAATCTCCCTTTCAGATCTCTGCTAAATGTCTGTACCTTTGACTTGAGCTCAGAGGACGTCATATGAGAAAATCTCTAAAAAAGAAATAAAAACATTTCAGTAGGTGCATTGTTGGGTAGAACCCATGAAGAAATTGTGATTTTGAGTCTGAACAGGCACGTCAATCTGATGAAAGGTTTTGTGTTTGCAGCCCTAAATGTTGCTTGTATCCTGATCCTGCAAAGGAAAAATGATACATCATCCAATGATAGTGATAGGGGAAAAAATAATTAGTTACGTATCGGGATATTATGTTTGACGATATATAGTATCGTATCGTTTTGACAATATCACAATATAATGTTTTTGCTAGTTGGCTGTACCTGCACCAAAACTCCAGTATTTTTCCTTCATAACTTGTTCTCCATCTTCTTTTTCAATAGGGAGCCAATTTGTTTCAGCACTTTTATTTCCATGACTGATCAAAACTCGTTATCTCATGAAACTCTCATCTCTGCAGCAGACATATGGTGAGCAATATGTTTGGACCATGGAATCGCAATAAAATCACAGTATTGAATCGGAATACTACAGTGCCTTCAGAAAGAATTCACATCCCTTTACTTTTTCCATTTTTTTTTGTGTTACAGCCTGAATTTAAAATTGATTAAATGTTGATTTTTTTTGTCAATGGCCTACACACAATACCCCATAATGTCAAAGTGGAATTGTGTTTTTAGAATTTTTTACAAATTAATAACAAATGAAAAGCTGAAATGTCTTGAGTCAATAAGTATTCAACCCATTTGTTATGGCAAGCCTAAATAAGTTCAGGAGTAAAAATGTGCTTAAGTCACATAATAAGTTGCATGGACTCACTCTGTGTGCAATAATAGTGTTTAACATGATTTTTTATGACATCTCTGTACCCCACACATACACTTATCTGTATAGTTCCTCAGTCGAGCAGTGAATTTCAACCACAAAGACCAGGGAGGTTTTCCAATGCCTTGCAAAAACGGGCATCTATTGGTAGATGGGTAAAAAAAGAAAAGAAGCAGACATGGAATATCCCTTTGAGCACGGTTAAGTTATTAATTACACTTTGGATGGTGTATCAATAAATCCAGTCACAACAAAGCTACAGGTGTCCTTAATTAAAGCTACAGGTGTCCTTATATGAGGCCACTGGTGACTTTAAAACAGTTACCAAGTTTAATGGCTGTAATAGGAGAAACTGAGTATGGATCAACAACATTGTAGTTACTCCACAATACTAACCTAATTGACTGAGTGAAAAGAACAAAGCCCGTACAGAATAAAAAATATTCCAAACATACATCCTGTTTGCAAAAGGCACTAGAGTAATACTGCAAAAACTTTGACAAAGCAATTAACTTTTTGTCCTGAATACAAGGTGTTATGTTTGGGGCAAATCCAATTCAACACCACTCTCTATATTTTCAAGCATAGTGGTGTCTGCATCATGTTATGGGTATGCTTGTAATCGTTAAGGACTGGGAAGCTTTTCAGGATAAAAAAGAAATGGAATGGAACTAAGCACAGTCAAAATCTCAGAGGAAAACCTGGTTTAGACACTGGGAGATGAATTCACCTTTCAGCAGGACAATAACTTAAAACCCAAGGCCAAATATACACTGTAGTTGCTTACCAAGAAGACCAGGAATGTTCCTGAGTGGCCGAGTTACAGTTTTGACTTAAATCTGCTTGAAAATCTATGGCAAGACCTGAAAATGGTTGTCTAGCAATGATGAACAACTAATTTGACAGAGGTTGAAGAATTTTGGAAAGAAAAATGGGCAAATGTTGCACAGGTGTGGAAAGCTCTTAGAGACTTACCCAGAAAGACTCACAGCTGTAATTGCTGCCAATGGTGATTCTAACATGTATTGAATACTTATCTAATCATGATGAATTAGTGTTTTTATTTGATTAATTCTTTACAAATGTTGACATTTTTCTTCCACTTTGAGTATTTTTACAAATCAATTTTAATCCCACTTTGTAACACAACAAAATGTGGAAAAAGTCAAGGGGTGTGAATACTTTCTGAAGGCACTGTAAGTATCGTGTTAATGTCGTATTGTGAAGTCCCTGGCAATTCCCAGCCCTATCCATTGACATATCAATCTGAGATTTATCTTATGTGACTATACTTAGACAAGGTTAGAGTCTTACAGAGCCTTTCCGGGGGGGCACCCCCACCCCTAAGTGCTGTGATGTATGATTGGCTGTCGCAGCGGATGTCCCATACCATCTGGCCCAATGGTGGCATCAGCTGTAACTGGGGCTTAATTGACTTGTGTATTGATGCATGTGTGTCTTTTATGGCTCCTTAGAAATGCATGTGGGCACCACCAGCATCAGAAAAATTGACAGACATTAGTGGCTGTATAACTGCAGTTACTGAGTGCATTGAATGCTTATGGTGCATCATTGACTTTCTCAGCAAGTCAGAGGGGTCTCCCATCTGCATAAGTGCTATTTGAAAAACCAACAAGAGCAAGGAAAGGGCCCCCCCATGTTTAATAAGAGGAACTTGCATTGTGATAGCTACAATTATATTAGTATGCATGGATGCGTGCGTGTGCTTTGTGTCCATTTTGAGGTAGAAGGGGAGAGGGAGGAAAGCATATCCTCCATCTGTTTTGTCCTCTGACAGAGGGTGATGGTGATGGGGGGTAGAACTCACTGGGGTATGGAGCTGGTAGCAATCTTCATCTACCAAGTAGTTGGGAGTGGGACGGGACAAATGGATCAGTGCTTTGCAAGTCGATCCAACACCCCTCCTGTCACGTACAGTATGGAATACTCCTACTCAGTATTTTTCTCAGTAATACTGATGGAATACTCCCACCACCCCTTGCTACAGCCCCTGTCAGTCTCTCACCACCAGCTCCTGTGATGTAGTGATGTATGCCAGCACCAACGCCATCGAATGACTCCTGGAAGGGTGGATGGGAGGCCCCAATCACTGATCCTGTGTGGGCAAAATAAATCTCTGTGTTGACTCAGATCGCATTACTTTTCATCTGGATGTGGAGTTGGATTGAATTCCATCCCTCCACCCTCAGACACTCTGGCATGCTGAACTAATGGTCTTGAGGCTTCGAGACCCTCTTCAGTGTTTGTCCTTCTCTGTTTTCAACAGGAAGTCATTTGGGGGAACCCTTTTTCCTTTCTCATTTCGTTAAGGCTGGTTTCCAAAATGTGTGGCACATACTCTGAGCAGCTGTGGAGACTGGAGAGGATGGCTGCCCAAGGAAGGGTACTGCATGCAAGTGTTCCATCACAGGCAAATTTGGTTCTTTGCCAAAGATAGGGATGCAAGAGATCTTGAAGCTCTCATATTTGAGGAATTGCAGCATTATCTCTCCAGCAGTCTGAGGACTGGCTAGGTTAAAATGAATGCGTATTCTTGTGTTTTCTTCTATTCTCTTTCTCTCTGTCCACTAAATTATCGATTTGATCAAGTGTGTTAAATTCATCACCTTTGATTTTCTAGAGCATGAATATTAATTGACGGGACAGAAATCCCAGCTGCTGTTTTCCATTTTTCCAGACTGCTGCATCTCTCAGATGCTAAGTGCCACAGTGAGCACCACATAAGAAAACAAAAACAGCGCTGATGGACTGTGGATTAGAACAAGTTACTAATTTCGTCTATTTTAGCAAACGAGGCCTAGATTTCTGTGTTGTTGCTATGGCAATTCAATCAATCAAATGTATTTATAAAGCCCTTTTTACATCAGCCGATGTCACAAAGTGCTATACAGAAACCCAGCCTAAAAACAACAAGCAATTCAGATGTAGAAGCACGATGGTTAGGAAAAACTCCCTAGAAAGACTGGAACCTAGGATGAAATCTATAGAGGAACCAGGCTCTGAGGGGTGGCCAGTCCTCTTCTGGCTGTGCCGGGTGGAGATTATAACAGTACATGGCCAAGATGTTCAAACGTTCATAGATGACCAGCAGGGTCAAATAATAATAATCACAGTGGTTGTAGAGGGTGCAACAGGTCAGCACCTCAGGAGTAAATGTCAGCGGACTTTTCATAGCTGAGTATTAAGAGTTAGAGACAGCAGGTGCGGTAGAGAGAGAGTCGAAAAAAAGCTGGTCCGGGACAAGGTAGCACGTCCAGTGAACAGGTCAGGGTTCCATAACAGTTGAAACTGGAGTGGCAGAACAGTTGAAACTGGAGCAGCAGCACGACCAGGTGGACTTGGGACAGCAAGGAGTCATCAGGCCAGGTAGTCCTGAGGCATGGTCCCAGGGCTCAGGTCCTCGGGGAGGGAGGGAGAGAGAGAATTAGAGGGAGCATACTTAAAACCGCTTAAGGATCTGACCCGCGCGTGAACCATTGTGCACTAATTTATTTTGTCCCCCTACACCAAAGGTGATCACGACACGCAGGTTAAAATATCAAAACAAATTCTGAACCAATTATATTACTTTGGGGACAGGTCAAAAAGCAGTAAACATTTAACGTTATGGCAATTTAGCTAGATTGCACTTGCTAGCTAATTTGTCCTGGGATATATAACGTTAACTTCTTACGGAGTGGTGGGGCGCTAGCGAAAGGACCACATTTGATTGTTTGAGGGTAGCACCTAACATATTTTTTCCATTACCATAAATTCATAAGCCTCCACGGTTCACAGAAAACACATTTCACAGCGAAAACAAATCAATTACCTTTTGAAGAAGTGTCCAACGAAGACAATCCATGGTTCATTTGTTAGAAAAAGTAATTTATTATATCCATAAATGTCAGTTTGGTTCGCGCGTTATGATAAGAAAATACAGCCTCCAATCGTCCATTGAAACGTGAAGAGAACTCGTTCAACTTATACCTATAAACTTGTCCAAGAACAATCAAACATAATTTTAAATGTATCCTTAGGAACACTTTTATGTATAAATAGTATAATATTTCAACCGGAATATAAACTGGGCGATAAGAAAGGAAAAAACCAAAGAACGCGCCAGCCGGGAGCGCGCATTTACTTCTATTGACATCTGTGTGGACACTTCCTTATTCGTCTTCTTCTCTGCTCTAAAAGCATCTAAAAAGAATAAGAACACTTTCTCGAGACTGTTGACATCCAGAGGAAGCAATAGGTACTGCATTCATATGCCCTTATATGGGCATTTTCATAAGGGAGGGGTTCTAAATGAGGCAATGTGTCAAAACCACTTTTTCCAGGACAGAAATTCCTCGGGTTTTCGCCTGCCATATCCATTCTGTTATACTCACAGACAAAATATTAACACTTTTAGAAAATTCAGAGTGTTTCCTATCCAATGGTACATTTACTTTGGGCACGCCAGGCTCTCCAAAACGGTCACCTCGTGCGCTGCTCCCAAAGAAGTTAAACATTGAGTGTTTATTTTACCTGAAATGCACAAGGTCCTCTACTCCGACAATTAATCCACACATAAAACGGTCAACCGAATCATTTCTAGTCATCTCTCCTCCTTCCAGGCTTCTTCTTCTCTTGACTTTATATTGCGATTGGCAACTTTCATAAATTAGGTGCATTACCGCCACTGACCTCGTTCGTCTTTCAGTCACCCATGTGGGTATAACCAATGAGGAGATGACACGTGGGTACCTGCTTCTATAAACCAAAGAGGAGATAGGATAGGCAGGACTTGCAGCCTGACTGCGTCAGAAATAGAACTGGCTTCTATTTTAGCCCATGGCAACGCAGGCGCTCGTTGGCGCAATAATTGAATAACATAGATTTCTAAATTTATTTTGTAACGCTCGCGCACGCGACGTGTGCGGTGTAGTCAGGGTATTAGATTAACAAGAATTTAAGCTTTCTGCCCATATAAGACATGTCTATGTCCTGGGAAATGTTCTTGTTACTTACAACGTCATGCTAATCGTAAGTGTCTCCTGAGGGGTCAGGAGACACTGTGGCCCTGTCCGACGATACCCCCGGACAGGGCCAACCAGGCAGGATACAACCCCACACACTTTGCCAAAGCACAGCCTCCACACCGTTAACTTCCGGCGCCGACAGAGATGGCAGCCTCGCTTCACGTTCTCAGGAAGCTATGCAGTATTTAGTTTTTTAATGGATTACTTTTTACATTGTTACCCCGGGAAATCTTAAGTTTTATTACATATAGCGGGGAGGAATTATTGGATATAAGAGCAACGTCAACTTACCAACATTACGACCAGGAATACGACTTTCCCGAAGCGGATCCTCTGTTTGGTCCACCAACTAGAACAATAGACTGGATCCCAGCCGGTGACCCAAAACAACGGCGGCGGAGGAGAAGAGGTAGACGGGGCGGTGTTCTGGTCAGGCTCCGTAGACGGGCACATCGCGCACCTCTCCCGACTATACTACTTGCCAATGTCCAGTCTCTGGACAACAAGGTAGACGAAATCAGAGCAAGGACTGCCTTCCAGAGAGACATCAGAGACTGCAATGTTCTTTGCTTCACGAAAACATGGCTCACTCAGGACACGTTATCAGAGTTGGTACAGCCACCTGGTTTCTCCACGCATCGCGCCGACAGAAACAAACATCTATCTGGTAAGAAGAAGAAGGGGGTGTGTGCCTTATGATTAACGAGACGTGGTGTGATCATAACAACATACAGGAACTCAAGTCCTTTTGTTCACCTGACATAGAATTCCTTACAATCAAATGCCGACCGCATTATCTACCAAGAGAATTCTCCTCGATTATAATCACAGTCGCATATATCCCCCCTCAAGCTGACACATCGACGGCACTGAAATAAATTCATTGGACTCTATGTAAACTGGAAACCACATATCCTGAGGCTGCATTTATTGTGGCTGGGGATTTTAACAAGGCTAATTTGAAAACAAGGCTCCCTAAATTTTATCAGCATATCGAATGTACGACCCGGGCTGGTAAAACCCTGGATCATTGTTATTCCAACTTCCGTGATGCATACAAAGCCATTCTCCGCCCTCCTCCGCCCTCCTTTCGGCAAGTCTGACCATGACTCCATTTTGTTTCTCCCAGCCTATAGACAGAAACTAAAACAGGAAACGCCCGTTCTCAGGTCTGTTCAACGCTGGTCCGACCAATCTGATTCCACACTTCAAGATTGCTTCGAGCACGTGGACTGGGATATGTTCCGGACAGCATCAGACAACAACATTGATGTATACGCTGATTCGGTGAGTGAGTTTATTAGCAAGTGCATCAGTGATGTTGTACCCATAGCAACTATTAAAACCTTCCCCAACCAGAAACCGTGGATTGACCATTGCTTTTAACCAGGGTTAGGCGACCGGAAACATGACTGAATACAAACAGTGTAGCTATTCCCTCCGCAAGGCAATCAAACAAGCTAAGCATCAATATAGAGACAAAGTAGAGTCACAATTCAACGGCTCAGACACGAGAGGAATGTGGCAGGGTCTACAGTCAATCACGGACTACAAAAAGAAAACCAGCCCCGTCGCCGACCACGATGTCCTGCTCCCAGACAAATTAAACAACTTCTTTGCTCGCTTTGAGGACAATGCAGTGCCACTGACACGGCCCGCTACCAAAACCTGCGGGCTCACCTTCATCGCAACCAACGTGAGTAAAACATTTAAGCGTGTTAACCCTCGAAAGGCGAGGGTTACGTGTTTACGGACATATTTAATCAATCCTTATCCCAGTCTGCTGTTCCCACATGCTTCAAGAGGGCCACCATTGTTCCTGTTCCCAAGAAAGCTAAGGTAACTGAGCTAAATGACTATCGCCCCGTAGCACTCACATCCGTCATCATGAAGTGCTTTGAGCGACTAGTCAAGGATCATATCACCTCCATCCTACCAGACACCCTAGACCCACTCCAATTTGCTTACCGTCCCAATAGGTCCACAGATGACACAATCGCAATCACACTGCACACTGCACACTGCACACTGCCCTAAACCATTTGGACAAGAGGAATACCTATGTAAGAATGCTGTTCATCGACTATAGCTTAGTATTTAACACCATAGTACCCTCCAAACTCATCATTAAGCTTGAGACCCTAGGTCTCGACCCAGCCCTGTGCAATTGGGTCCTGGACTTCCTGACGGGCCGGCCCCAGGTTGTGAGGGTAGGAAACAACACCTCCACCCCGCTGATCCTCAACAGTACAGGTGCATCAAAGCTGGGACCGAGACACTGAAAAACAGCTTCTATCTCAAGGCCATCAGACTGTTAAACAGCCACCACTAACATTGAGTGGCTGCTGCCAACATACTGACTTAAATCTCTAGCCACTTTAAATAATAGAAAACTGGATGTAACAAATGTATCACTAGCCACTTTAAACAATTTTGTATATAAGGTTTACATATCCGACATTACTCATATCAATGTATACACTGTACTCTATACCATCTACTGAATCTTGCTTATGCCGTTCGGTCATTGACTCAAATCTCTAGCCACTTTAATAATTAAAAAGTGGATGTAATAAATGTATCACTAGCCACTTAAACGATGCCATTTGTATAATGTTTACATATCCTACACTACTCATCTCACATGTATATACTGTACTATATACCATCTACTTCATCTTGCCTATGCCGGTCAGCCATCGCTCATCCATATATTTATATGTACATTCTCGTATTCATTCCTTTACACTGTGTGTATAAGGTAGTTGTTGTGAAATTGTTATATTACTTGTTAGATACTACTGCATTGTCGGAACTAGAAGCACAAGCATTTTGCTACACTCGCATTAACATCTGCTAACCATGTGTATGTGACAAATAAAATTTGATTTGATTTTATTCCCTGTGATTCTGCTCATAATGGGTGTTTTTGTCCCCTGAATGCCTGATGTGGTATCGACATGTGTCACGTCCTGTCTGTAAAACTGATAATTCCTCTAAGTCTGTCTCAGCCACCAACTTGGCGATATCATCAATGCAAGATGAGACGGCCATGAGAGGAGACTTTTTGGTATCTCCGGGGAGGCTAGGTAGACTGGGAGCCTGCTACATAGAGCAAGATGGTTCATGGACATCCGACGGTCTTGAATACATTTAAAGCACAGAGGTAGGGATGTGAGCGGTGGGATCCCATTGTTGAGGAATTACTTCAGGTTCCTGTGAAGCACGCCTCAGTGTCCCCCCAATGACATGGGCTGTGTGAGCTCCAGATCCACAACCAGATACTTACCCCCTGGTAGAGGTAATTGGATTCTGTTCACTTTGTAGATTCTGCCTCGGTGAATGTGTCTCACCCCTCCGAATATTAATGTTCATTGAGTGGCAATCATGGGATACATGGCAAAGCGGAGTATTACATGAGAAAGGACTGGGAGTGCATTGATCTAATCAACTGAAGCAATGCTCAAAGAGATCCTGTGGGGTGATCGTTGGGATTGTGGTGCATTGGCATTCATTGAATTAGGGGGGAGTCCTTGGGATATAGTAATGAGAAACAAAGATATCTTCCCTATATCTAGACTAATTTTTTTTTCCTAGACCGTGGTAAAGAAGTGCTGAGTGAGTGTGTGTTTGGGTGCCCACGTGCATCCGTGTGGGTTGTGTGATTAAGTGTGGTCCTCGAAATGACAAGAGTTTGATTAAATGTAATATTAATGTTGTGCTTGACCTTGAAAGGCATGGGACTTAAGGAACTCCAAGCACACAATTTGTTTGCTTAGCCTTCTAAAAGTTATTCAGAGAAGCACGGATGGTGCCAGTCTGCCTTTCCTGCTATACTCAGCTACTGCAGTGAGCTAAACCCTGTCGAGCTGCGTCATCACAGATTCAACTTCAGCGTCATGCACCCTGGTCTTTTCACTGTGCTTTTAGCCCCTGTGAATTGAGTCTGAGTCAGAGTGATTTCAGGTCTGAAAAGCAAGTTCAAACGCCTGTGAGAGCTCAGTGTTGAACAAGGCACTCGGCTGGCGGATTTATTGGAGAGCCGTCAGAGCAGTCGAAGGAACTGTTTGCTGATCTTTGACTAGGTTCGAAGTATACGTTGGCGTTTTCTAACAAGTCTACCTCTGTGCCTCACATGGAGTTCTCGGGAGAGCTTTACAAATCTCTTTCTTCAAGGTTATTTAAAAAGTCTCTCTTGATTTACACTCTGACCTCTCACAGGGTTTCTGTGGAAACTGTTTGATTTACAGGATCAGTGTTCTACCAAGGCAAAAAGCGCATATGCTGTTGAGGTGTTGACTTTAGTTTACCGATAGTGCAAACCAAGACACAGTATAATGGTTTCATATTGGTGGCACTTTAGAGTGAGACGTTTTGATGGAGGAGCATGGAAAGCCAAACACCCCCATTAAACAAATCCAGGCGTCAAAGTAATAAAATGTAATTTTGCTCATACTGTAAAGTGTAAATTATCTTGCTCTACAAGGGTGTTTTTTTGTTGTTGCTTTATTCGCATCACAGAGGGAAGCTAAATAATATATTTGCTTTGTGAGTTTGCAACAGCTGATGTTTAGGGTGGCTTTCCCTATCGCAGCCCTGACTTCTGAGAGCAGAATACAGGCTAGCTTCTTGAAGGAACACACAAAATCCTGACATAGTTTCTAGGCTAACCTTCTATTTTTGCTCACCAAAAAGCCTACTATTTAGAACGCAAGTATGGGTATTTGGACACAGCCTAATTGCCCAATCAAACCCTTTGGTTGTGTTTGCTAAGGCATTTGCTCTGCTCTGTGTGCTGCTCATTAAACGTGTTTGAGACGGCTTTAGTGTGTGTTATCTTCCAGGATAATGAGACATGTTTGTTGTGATCGTATGTGCTTCTGTATGGTCTATCGTTAAGGATTATAGCAGCCTAATGAGTTAAGATGTGGGGATGGACGAGGTGGGAGGGGAAGCCTACATCTTACATGTTTGTGTTTATTCTCCTATTAGATTGTCTTTTAAAGAGCCTCTTGGGCTCTTAATGTTGAGATACATTTAGAGAGCACACAGGAATTTATATGAACAACCAAATAGTTATGCATGGTAATTGGCAAACATGCCTATCAATAACAGTGCTTTAGAGCCGGGTAAGTGATCCTGTAATCGGGCCAGTATGTTACAACGGACACAAGGCAATAAGATCCAGTCTTTGGATCTTTGGAAGGATCCGCTCTGTCACAGAAAGGACAGCTCAGATGACCTTCCTTCACACCCTGAGTTCCTGTGAAGGGTCAATGGTCCCTTCCAGAAGACCAGTGTGTGTTTGTTCACTGTACCCTTTGCTTTACCAGTGTGTAGTATGCTATTGTAAGCTATAGGCACACACGTTAAGAGATACCGTCAGTAAGGATTGCATCATTTAATGTCTCTTGACTGTATATTCTCAGGGCTGAAACAGTGGCTCGTTCTGGATGGGTTTGTTGTGATCGTATTTGATTTGACATGTGGCCGAGGTCACTGGGGTCACATCCTCCCCGGGTTCGCCAACCTGTTCATACAGCCTCCAACATCTGTGCTAACTACCACTGAGTAAGGCAGTTAACCCACTGTTCCCCGGGCGCCAAAGACTTGGACGTCGATTATGGCAGCCCATCGCACCTTTCTGATTCAGAGGGGTTGGGTTAAATGCAGAAGACACATTTCAGTTGAATGCATTCAGTTGTACAACTGACTAGGTATCTCCCTTTCCCTTTCTCACTGCAGACAGCCAATGCTGCTTATTATCGTTCACAAACTGTAGCTAACAGCAGCTAGCAAACAGCCTCTCTGTCATTCATCACCCAGGTGAGGTATCGCCGCCAGTGAAATATGCTTCACCTCTTAGGCCATATTCCCCTCTGAGTGATAATTTGCGGTGTGCATATGATGAGATTTGAATGATGAGTCTTTCTCGACTCTCAGAGCAAACTGATGAAATGTTCCTTTGACGCTGCATTTCGATCCGCAGGTTGAGAAATCCATTAGACCGAGTAAACACTTCCTCGATTGGTCCCCTTCACTTTCCTGTACAGCACACTACTACATAGCAGTAATGTTGGCGTGTTGGTTTGTAGCCCAGATATGGCGAGTCAAGGGGGCTGCGAATTGTCGCTGACAGGCTTTGATTGACGCGAGTGTCAACAGCGCTCGGCTGCTACTATCTGAAACTAATTGAATGTTAATATCAGGGAGGCAGGATGGCATGATGACAAACGGCCAGCCTTGTGTGATTTATTTAGAGCCTACTGTAGCCATTATCCACCCATTCATTATCTACCATCCCCCTGTGCAGATCCTGCAGTGCAAATAAGTGAGTAGATTGCATAATTGGGTTGGATATCATCAGTAGGCTTTACCTCTTTTCTGAAGTGTCCTCCATTGGGGGAAATAGTCATTGACGTTTCACTCAAGCGGAACCAGATCTTTTGAGAATAGGCTATTCCTCTTCTTGTGACCATTGCAGAAGCAGCTACCGTATAGCCACAAAAACCTTTCCCAGCTGAGTATTTAATTACAAAGAGAGTGTGGGTCATTGGATGGACCAGCCTTGCGACTGTTGCATAGAAATCCTTTAGCGATTGCTATGAGCAGAGGTCTTTTCAGGTCGCTAGCAACATTTGCTAACAGACCAGGCAGCTGCTGATGCACCGAGCAATGAGGAAAGGAAACAGGGGAGCCATTTTGGGGAGGGACTGTGTTTGACCAGCCAGGCGGCACTGACAAACTCTAGGGCTTAAGGGTTTGGGTAGGGGAGGGGGGTGAAAGTGGGTTCGGGACTGGAGCTGGGGCTGGGGATTGGTGATAGGGGAAGCACCAGTCAGGACTCTGGTGCCGGTTGGCCCCTCAGCACCATCTGTCAGGCCCCCACTCCACAGCCCTGAGGGAGGGTGAAGGACAGGTGGCAGGGGCTGGTGGGATGCTCTTGGTCCTGGACCAGGGGATTGTCTGGTTGGCCTCATCAACCTATCCCCTCTCCTCACACATCCATGTTGGCATGCTCTGTCACAGAAAGGACAGCTCAGATGACCTTCCTTCACTTCCTGAGTTCCTGTGAAGGGTCAATGGTCCCTTCCAGAAGACCAGTGTGTGTTTGTTGACTGTACCCAGTCTTGTCTTTCTCAACCACCCTCTTACACAATGCAGTAAAGCTCAGTAGCGAGTCAATGGTTCAGTAGTGGTCAAATTACATGTGTGATTAAAATATTGCATAATAGGAATTGGTAATTTACATGTAAAAGGACCCATGAGCAACAACATGTGAAGTTCATAGGAGGATGTCAAATTGGGTGTCAAATGAAAGCTAAGAGTTTATATTTTTGAGAAATTAAGGCATATATACAGTACCAGTCAAAAATGTGGACACACCTACTCATTCAAGGTTTTTATTTTATTTTTTACTATTTTCTACATTGTAGAATAATAGTGAAGACATCAAACTATGAAATAACACATATGGAATCATGTAGTAACCAAAAAAGTATTAAACAAATAAAAATATTTTAGATTTTAGATTCTTCAAAGTAGCCACCCTTTGCCTTGATGACAGCTTGGCATTCTCTCAACCAGCTTGATGAGTTAGTCACCTGGAATGCTTTTCCAACAGTCTTGAAGGAGTTCCCACATATGCTGAGCTGATTTTCCTTCACTCTGCGTGTGCCTTGAATTCTAAATAAATCACTGAATGTCACCAGCAAAGGGCCTCCACACCATCACACCTCCTCCTCCATGCTTCACGGTGGGAACCACACATGCGGAGAACATCTGTTCACCTACTCTGCGTCTCACAAAGACACAGCAGTTAGAATCAAAAATCTCAAATTTGGACTCATCAGACCAAAGGACAGATTTCCACTGGTCTAATGTCCATTGCTCATGTTTCTTGGCCCAATCAAGTCTCTTCTTCTTATTGGTGTCCTTTAGAAGTGGTTTCTTTGCAGCAATTCTATCATGAAGGCCTGATTCACGCAGTCTCTCAACAATTGATGTTGAGATGTGTCTGTTACTTATTTATTTGGGCTGCAATCTGAGGTCCAGGTAACTCTAATGAACTTATCCTCTGCAGCAGAGGTAACTCTGGGTCTTCCTTTCCTGTGGCGGTTCTCATGATAGCCAGTTTCATCATAGCGCTTGATGGTTTTTGCCACTGCACTTGAAGAAACTTTCAAAGGTCTTGAAATTTTACGGATTGACTGACCTTCATGTCTTAAGGTAACGATGGACTTGGTCTTTTACCAAATAGGGCTATCTTCTGTATACCACCCCTACCTTGTCACAACACAACTGATTGGCTCAAGCGCATTACATCTACAATGTAGAAAAAGGTACAAATAAAGATAAGCCCTTGAATGAGTAGGTGTGTCCAAACATTTGCCTGGTACTGTATATAAAAAAATATGAATTAGCTAGCGTCAGCCAAGTTATTTTGTTAACTACCTTGATGTTACAAGTCCCCTCAGCCTCCAACAGTTTCAAAATGAACTAAAACAATTCAGACTGCAACAAGATTCATCTGATGCTGTCCAAGCGTAAAATATTGTACAATGTAGAAAATAGTAAAAATAAAGAAAAACCCTGGAATGAGTAGGTGTGTCCAAGCTTTTGACTGAGCTGAAATAAAAGATCCCAGAAATGTTCCATAAGCACAAAAAGCTTATTTCTCTCAACTTTTATGCACAAAGTTGATTACATCCCTGTTAGTGAGCATTTCTCCTTTGCCAACATAATCCATCCACCTGACAGGTGTGGCATCTCAAGAAGCTGTTTAAACAGCATAAGCATTACACAGGTGCACCTGGTGCTGGGGACAATAAAAGGCCACTCTAAAATGTGCAGTTTTGTGACACAACACGATGCCACAGATGTCTCAAGTTTTGAAGGAGCGTGCAATTGGCATGCTGACTGCAGGAATGTCCACCAGAGCTGTTGCCAGAGAATTTAATGTTCATTTCCCCTACCATAAGCCGCCTCCAGCGACCTTTTAGAGAATTTGGCAGTACGTCCAACCTACCTCACAACCGCAGACCGCGTGTAACCATGCCAGCCCAGGACCTTCACATCTGGCTTCTTCACCTGCGAGATCGTATGAGACCAGCCACCCGGACAGCTGATAAAACTGAGGAGTATTTCTGTCTGTAATAAAGCCATTTTGTGGGGGAAAACGTATTCTGATTGGCTGGGCCTGGCTCCCCAGTGGCTGGGCCTGGCTCCCAAGTGGGTGGGCCTCTGCCCTCGCAGGCCCACCCATGGCTGCGCAGTTGCCCAGTCATTTGAAATCCACAGATTAGGACCGCTTTGATTATATTTCAATTGACTGATTTCTGGTTTGGTGGCAGAAGCAGAACTCATTAAAATAGCCAGTGTGTAGAATAAGGATGATATTGCATATTTCTATCTTTGTATACCTATAGGATTCATCACCATGATGTGAATGACATTAACATCCATATTATGCATTTCTGTTTAGTACAGGGACCCATAATGAAATTCTGTTACTGCAATTCTGTTCCTGGGTGTTAATTCATTTCACTTACTGTAATTCACTAACCAAAAAAATTTACAAAATTTTAAGGCAAGCTATCATGTTTTCTGCAGACATCTTTGAATCTTATTTCAGAGCAAATATTTGGAAAACGTGGTCACATAAAAAATGGAGGGAGATTGTACTGAAATTCTGTTAACCAAACTTTGCATTTGTGCAAATGTTCAGTGAACATTGTTAAAAGTAGTGCTTGTGCATATAGTTGTGTGGTTTGTTAAGCTTTGAAATCAATGGTTTTTGTTTGGCATATACAGTGCATTCGTAAAGTATTCCAACCCCTTGGCTTTTTCCACATTTTGTTACGTTATAGCCTTATTCTAAAATGTATTTTAAAAATGTTTGCATCAATATACACACAATACCCCATAACGACAAAGCGAAAACAGGTTTTTGTAAATGTTTGCAAATTTGTAAAAAATAAAAACAGATACCTTATTGCATCAGTATTCAGACCCTTTGCTATGAGACTTGAAATTGAGATCAGGTGCATCCTAGTTCCAATTGATCATCCTTGAGATGTTTCTACAACTTGATTGGAGTCCACTTCTGGTAAATTCAATTGATTGGACATGATTTGGTAAGACACACACCTGTCTATATAAGGTCCCCCAGTTGACAGTACAGCAAAAACCAAGCCATGAGGTTGAAGGAATTGTCCGTAGAGTGTCGAGGGACAGATCTGGGGAAGGGTACCAAAACATTTCTGCAGCATTGAAGGTCCCCAAGAACACAGTGGCCTCCATCATTCTTAAATGGAAGAAGTTATGAACCACCAAGACTCTTCCTAGAGCTGTCCACCCGGCCGAACTGAGCAATCGGGGGAGTAGGGCCTTGGTCAGGGAGGTGACAAAGAACCCAATGGTCACTCTGACAGATCAGAGTTCCTCTGTGGAGATAAAAGGCACATGACAGCCCACTTGGAGTTTGCCAAAAGGCACCTAAAGACTCTCAGATCGTGAGGAACAAGATGCTCTGGTCTGATGAAACCAAGATTGAACTCTTTGGCCTGAAAGCCAAGCGTCACGTCTGGAGGAAACCTGGCACCATCCCTACAGTGAAGCATGGGGGTGGCAGCATCATGCTGTAGGGATGTTTTTTAGCTGCAGGGACTGGGAGACTAGTCAGGATCGAGGGAAAGATGAATGAAGCAAAGTACAGAGAGATCCTTGATGAAAATCTGCTCCAGAGCGCTCAGGACTTCGGACTGGGTCAAAGGTTCACCTTCCAACAGGACAACAACCTAAGCACACAGCCAATGCAGAAAAAAACGATTTATTCAATTTTAGAGAAAAGCTGTAACATAACAAAATGTGGAAAAAGTCGAGGGGTCTGAATATTTTCTGAATGCACTGTATTTTAATTCCGTTGAATTGCCCAATTGTTAATATGGTCGAGTAGTATATTGTGGTTTTGGCTTTTCTACTAACCAACCAAAGCACAACAGACCATCTTTCCAACCGTTTCCACTGCTAGCCTAGATGGCTAAAACCCACACTGCTGTTGTGTGTAACACACTCAGCAGGGTGTATGAGGGATGTGTGAGGACCAGGCTGTCTGACTCACACCAGGTCCTTATTCCTGTCTGGGGGTGAGTGTTCAGAATTTGGTCCAGAATGGATCAGAGGAGGTGGTCTGGGGATGAACAGGTGCTGTAGCCTTGTTCTGTTGTAAAGGGATGGGATTTCCTCCCCAACCTATGTTGGTGTGACCTAATACACTGTCTACAAACACATGCATGTATGGAGTATGGACACACACAAACACATTCTTTCTCTCTCTCGCTGTCTCCTTCTATTTCTCTCTTCTTCTATTAAATACACACACCAGTGTTTCCCCTAAGATTATTTTCAGCAGTGGTGGCAAGAGTAGCGGGTGTGGGGGGGAGCATTGCTACTAGCGTAAGCGCAATGACATGATAGCTGTTCCCATATTTCCAGTCATTTAGCCAACTGAAATATACACTGAATATACCAAACATTAGGAACACCTTCATTAGGACCCCCTTTTGCCCTCAGGACAGCCTCAATTCAGGCTGTATCACATCCGGACGTGATTGGGAGTCCCATAGGGCGGCACACAATTGGCCCAGCGTCGTCCGGTTTAGGCCATCATTGTAAATAAGAATTTGTTCTTAACTGACATGCCGGTTGTGATACAGCCTGGATTTGAACCAGGGTTTCTGTAGTGACACATCTAGCATTGAGATTCAGTGCCTTAGACCTCTCTCACAGCTGTTTCTGTAACTGCTCAAAATGGCCCTGGAATTTAGCTATTCTCTGAGATAATCCTCAGTGTGCTGAAATTCTGTTTCTCACAGCTCTTCACCTCTGAATCACAGAGAGCAGCGACAGCAGGTGGCTGAGAGGGCACGAAGAGTCGTAAACAAGATCTATTCTCACATCACAGGACTCTAATAGGCCTGAAGTTCATCTCACTGGGAATGAACACACCGAAAGTTGGAGGAAAATTGTCTTGGGATTTCTACAGATGCTTGCCAAGTCTAATTGGGCTCAAGGTATCTATCTGTATGTGAGAGAGTACTTGTTCAATAACATTTTGCCTCTAGAATTGTTTATTATTTACTGTTTGTGTCTTTGTGTTCCAAACTTGCAGAGAAATGAAGAATGCCTAGCATCTGTAAGGATAGCCTTAGGCTGTAACTGAGGGGTTTTGAATAAGTCAATGAATAAATAATGTAAATAAATATAACACTTGAATAATAACCAGACTTGAATGACAAATGGCCATTCTGTCCATCGTTTGTTACTAGTGGAGTGTGAACGCACCTCGCCAGATTCTCATCTCCACCCATTATAGGCCTACTTCACTGCCTGCAAAACTTTGCCCTTTGTTCTGCAGAGATAGAGGGCCTGTTGTCATTTGTCTTCAGTGTGTGTTTGTGTGTGTGTATGTGCGCCCCAGCTTATGTGTGTCTGAGAGAGAGAGTTGTAGCCTATAGTAGGGGGCAATTCCACGATAACGGACTTTAGAATGTATGCCAAACAAAAACTACTGATTTCAAAGTTTAACAAACCATACAACTCTATGCACAAGGACTTCTTTGAACAATTTACACATCAAATTTCATAAAGACACATTTATTGGAAGAACTGTGTAGAAAACCTGTTTTTTTAATTTTTTTAATTATGCTACGTTTTCTGTTAACTTGCTGCTTCAAAATAAGATTCAAAGATATCTTTATTTTATTATTATATTTTATTTTTCATACCCCTTTATCTCCCCAATTTTGTGGTATCCAATTGGTAGTTACAGTCTTGTCCCATCGCTGCAACTCCCGTACGGATTCGGGAGAGGCGAAGGTCATGAGCCGTGTGTCCTCCGAAACACAGCCCAGCCAAGCCGCACTGCTTCTTGACACAATTCCCGCTTAACCCAGAAGCCAGCCGCACCAATGTGTCGGAGGAAACACTGTACACCTGGTGACCGTGTCAGCATGCACTGCGCCCAACCAGCCACAGGAGTCGCTAGTGCGCGATGGGACAATAACATCCCTCCGGCCAAACCCTCCCCTAACCCGGACGACGCTGAGACAATTGATCGCCGCCCCATGGTTCTCTCGGTCGCAGCCGGCTGCGACAGAGCCTGAATTCGAACCAGGATCTCTCGTGGCACAGCTAGCCTTAGACCATTGCGCCACTCGGGAGGCAGATTCAAAGATATCTGCAGAAATAATGGGATGTCAGCTATGAGTTAAAATAAAATAAAAATGTGCTTAATGAACTACAGTAGGTGAGGTGGATTTACATCCGGTAATGGAATTATGGTAACAGAATTACATCATGGGTTCCTGATTTGTACTATACAGAAATGCATAATTATAGATATGAATACAATTTCTTATTGCTGATGTATCCTGAATAGGTACACAAAGGTATAAATATCCAATATCCTTTTTTTTCCACATATTTGTGATTATTCTACACACTTGCTATTTCATATTCTAATGAGCTCTGATCCGGACCAGACCAAATCTGAACCAATCATGTTTCACAAGTTTGGACATCACAGTAGAGTAGAGTACAGTACAACACAGAGTACAGTAAAGTATACACTACTGTTCAAAACTTTGGCGTCACTTATAAATGTCCTTGTGTTTGAAAGAAAAGCAAATTCTTTTGTCCATTAAAAATAAGATAAAATTGATCAGAAATACAGTGTAGACATTGTTAATGTTGTAAATGACTATTGTAGCTGGAAACGGCTGATTTTTTTTATGGAATATCTATATAGGCGTACAGAGGCTCATTATCAGCAACCATCACTCCTGTGTTCCAATGGCACGTTTATCATTTTATAAGTCTAATTGATCATTAGAAAACCCTATTGCAATTATGTTAGCACAGCTGAAAACTGTTGTGCTGATTTAAAGAAGCAATAAAACTGGCCTTATTTAGACAAGTTGAGTATCTGGAGCATCAGCATATGTGCGTTTGATTACAGTCTCAAAATGTCCAGAAATAAAGAACTTTCTTCTGAAACTCGTCAGTCTATTCTTGTTCTGAGAAATGAAGGCTATTCCATGCGAGAAATTGCCAAGAAACTGAAGATCTCGTACAACGCTGTGTGCTACTCCCTTCACAGAACAGTGCAAACTGGCTCGAACCAGAATAGAAAGAGGAGTGGGAGGCCCCGGTGCACAACTGAGCAAGAGGACAAGAGTGTCTAGTTTGAGAAACAGAAGCCTCACAAGTCCTCAGCTGGAAGCTTCATTAAATAGTATCCGCAAAACACCAGTCTCAACGTCAACAGTGAAGGGGCAACTCCGGGATGCTGAGTTCCTCTGTCCAGTGTCTGTGTTCTTTTGCCCATCTTAATCTTTTATTTTTATTGGCCAGTCTGAGATATGGCTTTTTCTTTGCAACTCTGCCTAGAAGGCCAGTCGCCTCTTCACTGTTGACGTTGAGACTGGTGTGGCCTCAGCAGTGCTCCGGTTTTAAAGTAAAATACACATGTATTTCAAATATCCGGATACACAACAAAAATTCATTATACTATTTGAATAGTGAAATTATTTCAAACCCCCATCCCCAGTACTGTACTCTACTGTACTGAACATATTTGCTTTAACTTCTTAGGGAGCGGCAGCTGAGGTGTCGGTTTTGGAGAGTCTGGCGTGCCCAAAGTAAAAGGCCTGCCACTCAGGCCCAGAAACTAGGATATGCACATAATTAGTACTATTGGATAGGAAACACTCTGAAGTTTCTATGAGTGTTAAAATATTGTCTGTGAGTATAACAGAACTGATATAGCAGGCGAAAACCCGAGGAATTTCTGTCCTGGAAAAAGTGTTTTTGACACATTGCCTCATTTTGAACCCCTCCCTATTGAAAACAGCTATATATGGGAGTAAGATTGCAGTACCTATTGCTTCCACTGGATGTCAACAGTCTCTAGACAGTGTTTGGTGATGTTAGGTTGCTCTGGATGGTAATAGAAGAATAATTTCAAACTAGTCACCAGATGTAAACAGAAGAGGATGCGCGTTCACGGGCTCGCGCGCGCTGTTTTTTTTCCTTTCCTATCGTCCAGTTTATAATCCGGTTTAAATATTATAGTAAATATACATAAAAGTGTTCATAAGGATACATTATCAATGATATTTGATTGTTCTTGGACAAGTGTATAGGTATATGTTGAACGAGTTCTCTTCATGGTTCAATGGGCGAGTGGACGCTGTATTTTATGAACATAACGCGCGCCAACCAAACTGAGATTTATGGATATAATAAATGACTTTTTCTAACAAAAGAACCATTGGATGTCTTCGTTGGACACTTGGGAAGCCCTCAGCAGAAGTTCTTCAAAAGGTAAGGGATTTGTTTTCGCTGTGAAATGGTTTTTGTGTGAACCGCGCTGGTTTATGAATTTATGCTAATGGTTAAATATTGTAGGTGCTATCCTCAAACAATCAAATATTGTGCTTTCGACGTAAAGCCTTTTTGAAATCTGACAACGCTGTGATATTGCCAAGAAGCAGAGCTTTTGATGACTATGCAACACTTTTATATTGATGAATAGCGCCCCACTGCTCCCTAAGTATTTAACGGACTTAGTTAGGACTTAGACCTAGTTAAATAATGGTTACACTAAGAGCATAACATTTTTACACTCTAATTTTCTAATTCTAGTCTAACCAATACCCAAATGAAGATTCAGTGAAAATAAAAATCTAATTGATTTATCAAGACCAGTTCCCCATGCAGAGCAGCGTGAAACAGTGCTAAAAGAGTTGTAGGCTATTGCTTCAAATCCAATTGCTACTAATTTCAATATGCTCTTTAAATAAATAAGACCTACACCACTTTTAACAGCACAATACTCAACACTAGTGAGACTCATGTTGCCTACAGTAGGACTACAGTATATAAAAAAAAATATGACGTGACTCTCCGCCAATAATTACATATAGAGGATTGGAGGATATTTCTGTAATTCAGTGATATTTATTCCCATAGTAATTCGTTATGGATCCATAACTAAATAAACATCGGCATTTGAAAGAGTATTTTTATCATTCTTTTATTAATGAAAGCATAAAGATGCCATTATTAGTTACATTGTTTAGTTTGAACGTGCAGACTGGCACTAAGAACAAAACAGCGGGAACATTTCCCTAGTCAGCGTTGTTATTAGTGCAATGCCCCTTAAAGTGTTGCCAGTGTGGCGGGGTGGGGGTCCACACCCCCTTCCTCCTCCTCCCTTCCCCATGGGCTAGGTCGGTCTTCTGTGCGCGGCCCAGCCCGTGCCCCGAACCTCGCACACTTTCAGTGGATACAGGTAGAGAACTTCAAGGCAGTCCGATTGTGCGCTACTCCGGGAGGCATGACCAATATGACCAATATATATTGTCCTGCTAATAACAGGGTTAATAATATATCTGTGAGAATATCCAACAGGCTTTTATATAATTCTAAATTAATAATAATAATCGCTTTGTTTAAAAAATAACAATATTTTGGAGATTTTTTCGTTTTCAAATAACGTAAAATGAGCAAGAAAAAGGCCATTCTTGAACATGGGGTGAGACATTGGTGCTAATTTGTAAATAAAGCCAGTTTGTTATTTAGAATGATTTAGTTCTGTTTTTAGAAGGGAGAAAACCAAAAACCTCATGGGTCTCCCAGGCGAGGCTGGCACGGGTATCTGTAGCAACACAGCTTGCACTGCTATACAGTGTCTTAGACCGTTGCACCACTCAGGTGCTGTACAACATGAATGGTCAGGAGTGGCCTACAGTACTACAGTAAGAGCAAAATCCTAACAAAATAAAATTATACAAATCTTATAGTAACAACAGTTTTACTAAGTAATACTGAAGTCGTGCACAATTATCAGTTTCTATTTAGGTGTATGTTGCCCATTCATTGTCAGAGACACAGTGGGACCCAAAAGCATAATAAGTGCTCTAACTCCCCCTTGCGTTGGTCTGGAGCAATGAAGTGGTGACGCAGGGTACCGTACTAAACCACAAATGACCTCTGAAGTCCCGCTGCGTAAGCTTGCAACTTTTAAAGGAGGAACCACTGTATTTTGTGCTGTACTGTGATGTGCCAAATTGTGAAACATAGACATCTATGTTTGTTTCAGATTTGGTCTGTTCCGGACCAATCAAATGTGGTCTTGTTTGGGGGGCGGAGCTCATTACAATAATGTTTGTAGAATAATACCCAAATATGCTAAATAAGTATATTGCATATTTCTTCCTTTGTGTACCTACTCAGGATACATTTACAATTAAGATAATGATATTCATAACCATAATTATGAATATCTGCATAGTACAGATCAGGGACCCATGATGTAATTCCGTTACCGTAATTCCGTTACCAGATGTAAATCCACTTCACATACTGTAGTTCAATAACCCCAAAAAATAATATCTAACTTAAGGTGTCATGTCATACTGTAGCTGACACCCCATTCTTTCTTCAGACATCTTTGAATCTTAATTCGGAGCAGATATTTAAGAGTTTTTGGAAAACGTGGTCACATAAAAAACTGAGGGAGATTTTACCGTAATTCTGTTACCAAACTTTACATCTGCACAGTTCTTCCAGTAAATGCATTTTTATTTATGTTCTGTGTAAAAAATTATTATAATAATTACTGTTCAAAGTAGTCCTTGTTCATAGTTTTATGGTTTGTTAAACTTTGAAATCAATGATTTTTGTTTGGCATACACTTTAAAGTGAAAAATCTGAGTCAGAGCATAATTCCATTACCGTGGAATTGCCCAGTAGCTATTCCAGTCCATTTCCTGTCCTTCTTATCTTTTCCTGGGTAAAACCGCAATTCAATTTTACACTCCAGGAATTTTCAACAGTGATAAGGATGAAAATTGTTTTGTTTTTTATCCGCATCCATGGAGTGAGGAGCCGGAGGTTCCCCGTGTCCCCCGCTGCCACACACACACACACACACACACACACACACACACACACACACACACACACACACACACACACACACACACACACACACACACACACACACACACACACACACCCTGGCTACCTCTACCAGACACCCCCGGTGTAAATCCGGCACGTTAGGAGGGAAATCCTAATCGCCCAGGCACCAGACAGGGGCTCCAGACAAAGAGGGGCGGAGGAGTGAGGAGAGGAACATGGAGAGGAGCTCCATATTAATCTGGGGCCTTTGTCATATGAAATGTGTGTTTTTGTGCCGGGTAGTCCCTTGAAAATTTGTCTGATGCCAGTTTGCCCATGGCAGCAGGAAATGGAATCGGCATGGTGACAATGAGCGATGGCAACCAGGGAAGGGTGGTGTGTTTCTTTTTTTTGTTGCTCGCTTTCTTTTTGCTGGACCGGTATGGATTTTTCTGTAGTGGTTACAACCATTGATCGTGTGGTCTAGTTCACTCATAAATCCACTGTTTCTGTTTTCTCTTTCCTTTGATGACTTTGGTCCATTACGCACTGTTCATCACAAAAGGTCTGTACTGCTGTTAAAGAACCTAAGGACCACTGGACTTTGTCATGGATCAATAAACGTCACAACTCCTATGCTTGCTATCAGATATCCTCACATATAGAGCTGGAGTGACTTACCCAATTCGATAACATTAGCAAGTAGTAGGCTTCAGCTCCGAAAAAGGAAACCCTGACTGTATATTCAAAGCCTATCAGTCCCTCTCCTTTTACAACCTGTATCTCAATATACATTTTAGTATTTCCAGTATAGGGATAATAATCTACAGGCCAGGGATGTAGCGCTACTTTTAGCACTGTGAATAAATAACCTGCTATTCCCTGCATGGATTTTCACCCATGCCTTTCTCACCATGTGATCTCCTGAAAATGAGGTGATGAATCAGACAATGATTTCCTGTCTCTGGACCTCCAATCCAACCCAATCTCCCCTCCGTCTATAGCAATGGTGTGAGCAGGTAGACTCAATGAACGCAATGTGCTGGTGGGAATCAGCCAGGGGTTTGTGTTTGTTGGGAGGAGGGGGTCTTTGGATTATTTCAGATGTAGAGGTGTGGGGCTTCCAGGTGGGAATGTGGAGGTGGGGATTATACAGGATTGTATTCTTCTGAAGATTTATCCCAATCCAAATCTCATAGTTTGCAGGGATCAGCACACTATAGTTCCCACATGTGCTAGGCACCAGGCCTTACAGTATTTCACATGGCACGTCTCCCCTACCCCATTCACCCCTCACTTTTCCCTCTTCCTCACCCATCCCTCAGCAATACATACTCTAAGGTTTATGCTCTCTAGAGTGCAGCTCCCATTGAGCTACCAATGTGGTAAGAAAAGAGATCAAGACATCCATTTCCAAGCCCCTAAGGGACACTGTGTGAGTTTCTGATGGGACTTTGATGCCACTGATCCCAGTCACAGGGCTGCACTGAGCGAGGTAGCTAGCTCCCCACCGTACTGCTGTAATTGGCCCATTAAAAGCCATGGAGAGTAATTGGTTTATGTTATGCAAGGTCACAGTCAATGCAGATGAATGGCAGCTGATGACAGGCTAGGCAGCAGGTCTCTGAGTTGGGTTACGTAGCGTAGGGATCATCATTTAGATTCAACCACGGGCCGATTTCTTTCATGAGGGGATGGTCAGGGGGCTGGAACATAATTACAAATAATTTGTAGACTGCAAATTGACTGCAAGAAGCCCAAACGGATATAACTATAATTTATTAAAACATAATCATTTCAAACCTTGCTTTCATTTGAATATGATTACAGACAGAGTATTCAAAACATTAGGAACACCTTCCTAGTATTGAGTTGCACCCCCATTTGCCCTCAGAACAGCATCAATTCGTCGGGGCATGGTCTTGAAAGTATTTCACAGGGATGCTGGCCCATGTTGACTCCAATGCTTCCCACAGTTGTGTCAAGTAGGCTAGATGTCCTTTGGGTGTTGGACCATTCTTGATACACACAGGAAACTGTTAAGCATGAAAAACCCAGCAGCGTTGAAGTTCTTGACACACTCAAACCGGTGCCCCTGGCACTAGTGCTGAGCGATTAACCAAAATGTCAGTTATTTTACGGTTTATAAACAACTAATTGACCGAAGTCGGTTCAATTATTTGAATTCCATTTCTTTCAGTTTTTTTCTGTGAGCTCAATGCGCACATTGCACAGTTTCTCTAGAGATAAATCAGATCCAGACTGAACTGTGTGATGTACCTTGGCAGCCTGTTGTTTTGAGCCCCACACTTTTAGGTAAAAAAAAAAAGGAACAAAAAAATATACATTTTTCTTTTTGGGGGGTGCTTGCCTGTTTTGCTTGTTATTTTGGCATTAATATGTATCACATATCAGTTTGCAAACAATAAAGAAAAGTTGAGTTAATAAAGCCGCATACAAACATGGTCTCTTTTTTGCTTTCTTGAGTAAGGCAGCTCCAAAATGCAGGTGTTTCAGCCTAGCTCAGTGCATTCTGTGGTGGTGGGGCTGGCCATCAGAAAATACAGAGCGTTGCGCCTGATTGGCTCAGTTTTCTGTCATGATTGGCTCAGTTTTCTGTCATTCATGGGACAGTACGTCATCCCCAATTCTAAGGTTAGAGCTCTGAAATGTTAGTCCCTTGGGTTCTGCCATAGAGTTATATTAGAAGTGCCCATCCAAGAAGGCTCAAGGTCATTGGCAACAGAATGACATTGAATCACATTATATCTACAGTAGCTTTGATTGGACTTATCATGTCAACATCATACTTTCAAAATCTTAGCTAGCAAGCTAGCAGTCATCACCATGAATCAAGTCGACAATCAAATCCTTTTCAATCCTTGTCATAAGAGAAATTAGAGATAAAATGTCTTGGTGCTCATCTGCCATTTTATTTTACCTTTATTTAACTAGGCAAGTCAGTTAAGAACATATTCTTATTTTCAATGGCAGCCTAGGAACAGTGGGTTAACTGCCCTGTTCAGGGGCAGAACGACAGATTTCTACCTGGTCAGCTCGGGGATTCAATCTTGCAACCTTTCGGTTACTAGTCCAACGCTCTAACCACTAGGCTACCTGCCGTCCCACCCCATAAACATTACACAACAAGTTGGAAATCGCAAATTCAACAATGTGGTTTGAGAAGGAATCAGCACTGTGTATACTGTAGCTAAGAAAGTAATACAAAGTGTATGTTGTGTAGTAAGCTGTTAGTAGCCCATGTGCCTCGCTCTAATAATTTGGTCTATTTTCACCAACGCGGTATTGTAAACACATAGTTCGTGGCCGGTGTGTGCTTGTTTGCCTATAACCTGTTTTAAAGAAATACACTGCTCAAAAAAATAAAGGGAACACTAAAATAACACATCATAGATCTGAATGAATGAAATAATCTTATTAAATACTTTTTTCTTTACATAGTTGAATGTGCTGACAACAAAATCACACAAAAATTATCAATGGAAATCAAATTTATCAACCCATGGAGGTCTGGATTTGGAGTCACACTCAAAATTAAAGTGGAAAACCACACTACAGGCTGATCCAACTTTGATGTAATGTCCTTAAAACAAGTCAAAATAAGGCTCAGTAGTGTGTGTGGCCTCCACGTGCCTGAATGACCTCCCTACAACGCCTGGGCATGCTCCTGATGAGGTGGCGGATGGTCTCCTGAGGATCTCCTCCCAGACCTGGACTAAAGCATCCGCCAACTCCTGGACAGTCTGTGGTGCAACGTGGCGTTGGTGGATGGAGCGAGACATGATGTCCCAGATGTGCTCAATTGGATTCAGGTCTGGGGAACGGGCGGGCCAGTCCTTAGCATCAATGCCTTCCTCTTGCAGGAACTGCTGACACACTCCAGCCACATGAGGTCTAGCATTGTCTTGCATTAGGAGGAACCCAGGGCCAACCGCACCAGCATATGGTCTCACAAGGGGTCTGAGGATCTCATCTCGGTACCTAATGGCAGTCAGGCTACCTCTGGCGAGCACATGGAGGGCTGTGCGGCCCCCAAAGAAATGCCACCCCACACCATGACTGACCCACCGCCAAACCGGTCATGCTGGAGGATGTTGCAGGCAGCAGAACGTTCTCCACGGGCGTCTCCAGACTCTGTCACGTCTGTCACGTGCTCAGTGTGAACCTGCTTTCATCTGTGAAGAGCACAGGGCGCCAGTGGCGAATTTGCCAATCTTGGTGTTCTCTGGCAAATGCCAAACGTCCTGCACGGTGTTGGGCTGTAAGCACAACCCCCACCTGTGGACGTTGGGCCATCATACCACCCTCATGGAGTCTGTTTCTGACCGTTTGAGCAGACACATGCACATTTGTGGCCTGCTGGAGGTCATTTTGCAGGGCTCTGGCAGTGCTCCTCCTTGCACAAAGGCGGAGGTAGTGGTCCTGCTGCTGGGTTGTTGCCCTCCTACGGCCTCCTCCACGTCTCCTGATGTACTGGCCTGTCTCCTGGTAGCGCCTCCATGCTCTGGACACTACGCTGACAGACACAGCAAACCTTCTTGCCACAGCTCGCATTGATGTGCCATCCTGGATGAGCTGCACTACCTGAGCCACTTGTGTGGGTTGTAGACTCCGTCTCATGCTACCACTAGAGTGAAAGCACCGCCAGCATTCAAAAGTGACCAAAACATCAGCCAGGAAGCATAGGAACTGAGAAGTGGTCTGTGGTCACCACCTGCAGAACCACTCCTTTATTGGGGGTGTCTTGCTAATTGCCTATAATTTCCACCTGTTGTCTATTCCATTTGCACAACAGCATGTGAAATGTATTGTCAATCAGTGTTGCTTCCTAAGTGGACAGTTTGATTTCACAGAAGTGTGATTGACTTGGAGTTACATTGTGTTGTTTAAGTGTTCCCTTTATTTTTTTGAGCAGTGTATAATCACCGATTATTGTAAGATATTTCGTTGTCTGTTTATATGTAAGAACGGCCCATGTTCTGAATTCTGTCGTTTTACGTTTCAAAAGTGCTGAACAAATAGTTATATTGACTACGTCCGTCGTCTCTCGCTCAATGTCTTAATCGAAATTACGGATTGCCTCTTATCCGCTTGTCGTCCCCTTATGCTATAGTTTGTACATCTCAATTGTCAGTAGAAACCACATTTGTTTAAGCAAGTCAGCCATATCAGCTATGTAAATGAGGCTGAATGAACTGTAGCAGTGGTAAGGTGTTGGGACTGCTGTTGGGACACTGCTGTTGGGACAGCTTTATGTAGGCCCTAACAGTTTGTGGGCACTGTTATAGTGCAATTAATGTACAGTGGGGAAAAAAAAGTATTTAGTCAGCCACCAATTGTGCAAGTTCTCTCACTTAAAAAGATGAGAGAGGCCTGTAATTTTCATCATAGGTACACTTCAACTATGACAGACAAAATGAGGAAAAAAAATCCAGAAAATCACATTGTAGAATTTTTTTATGAATTTATTTGCATATTATGGTGGAAAATAAGTATTTGGTCACATACAAACAAGCAAGATTTCTGGCTCTCACAGACCTGTAACTTCTTCTTTAAGAGGCTCCTCTGTCCTCCACTCATTACCTGTATTAATGGCACCTGTTTGAACTTGTTATCAGTATAAAAGACACCTGTCCACAACCTCAAACAGTCACACTCCAAACTCCACTATGGCCAAGACCAAAGAGCTGTCAAAGGACACCAGAAACAAAATTGTAGACCTGCACCAGGTTGGGAAGACTGAATCTGCAATAGGTAAGCAGCTTGGTTTGAAGAAATCAACTGTGGGAGCAATTATTAGGAAATGGAAGACATACAAGACCACTGATAATCTTCCTCGATCTGGGGCTCCACGCAAGATCTCACCCGTGGGTCAAAATGATCACAAGAACGGTGAGCAAAAATCCCAGAACCACACGGGGACCTAGTGAATGACCTGCAGAGAGCTGGGACCAAAGTAACAAAGCCTACCATCAGTAACACACTACACCTGCCAGGGACTCAAATCCTGCAGTGCCAGACGTGTCCCCTGCTTAAGCCAGTACATGTTCAGGCCCGTCTAAAGTTTGCTAGAGAGCATTTGGATGATCCAGATGAGGATTGGGAGAATGTCAGATGAAACCAAAATAGAACTTTTTGGTAAAAACTCAACTCGTCGTGTTTGGAGGACAAAGAATGCTGAGTTGCATCCAAAGAACACCATACCTACTGTGAAGCATGGGGTGGAAACATCATGCTTTGGGGCTGTTTTTCTGCAAAGGGACCAGGACGACTGATCCGTGTAAAGGAAAGAATGAATGGGGCCATGTATCGTGAGATTTTGAGTGAAAACCTCCTTCCATCAGCAAGGGCATTGAAGATGAAACATGGCTGGGTCTTTCAGCATGACAATGATCCCAAACACACCGCCCAGGCAACGAAGGAGTGGCTTTGTAAGAAGCATTTCAAGGTCCTGGAGTGGCCTAGCCAGTCTCCAGATCTCAACCCCATAGAAAATCTTTGAAAGTCTGTGTTGCCCAGCGACAGCCCCAAAACATCACTGCTCTAGAGGAGATCTGCATGGAGGAATGGGCCAAAATACCAGCAACAGTGTGTGAAAACCTTGTGAAGACTTACAGAAAACGTTTGACCTCTGTCATTGCCAACAAAGGGTATATAACAAGGTATTGAGATAAACTTTTGTTATTGACCAAATACTTATTTTCCACCATCATTTGCAAATAAATTCATAAAAAAATCCTACAATGTAATTTTCTGGATTTTTTTTCCTCATTTTGTCTGTCATAGTTGAAGTGTACCTATGATAAAAATTACAGGCCTCTCTCATCTTTTTAAGTGAGAGAACTTGCACAATTGGTGGCTGACTAAATACTTTTTTTCCCCACTGTATTGTTTAGTGTTGTGTTGTGGCTTTGCTGGCATGCATCCCACATTTTTTTTGATTGGCCCACCAAGATTTACATGCTAAAATTGCCACTGGCGATGGAGTAGGGAGTTGTAGTTTCCAACAGGCCAATATTCTAAATAGTTTAGCTCATAAAACGTGGTAATTAACTACAATGACCATAATCCATTGCGCATCTGCTTGTCCGGTCTGGGTTTCTTTTACGCCTGTTAAGTAAGAGCGAATGATATAGACAGCAGCTGTTGCTTCGGGAGGTATCTCTAGCTGAAAATACATTGATAGTTGATTGATAGTTGGTATTCAGCAGCCATAAAAGTATGCCTTATTTACTATGGAGAATTACAAAATAGTGATTTTGTCAGACAGTATAGGCAGCAGCTCTATAGAAATGAGATGATAACTTGGAATGAAATCAAATAAAACAAATGTAATATACACAACAACTGAAATATTTTAGTAATCAGTAATGGGCAGTCACTACCATCATGGGACTTTTATTAATTGCTTTATTCTGTGTTGTTACAGCATTCAACCCCATAATGCATAGTGTATTTGATGTAAAAATACCTTTAATAATCAAACTGAAACCAAACCAATTTCAAAAACCATTCATCTCTAAGCACTACTTGGCACCTACTACCATACCCCGTTCAAAGGCACTTAAATCTTTTGTCTTGCCCATTCACCCTCTGAATGGCACATATACACAATCCATGTCTCAAGGTTTAAAAATACTTATTTAACCTGCAGCACACTTCATCAGGGTCACCACTATACTCCTATTACCCCTAGCCCACCTCCTCACCCCCCAGTATAACGACGCCCCTCTCATATCACTTACACACATGCTCTCCTGATATTGATCCAGGCTGCTTGCTGAGCTACTGTACACCGACGAGAAGCTCCTGCCTGGGGTCGCAGTCTCATCCCAGCTCCCTTAGAGCTCAGACACCTGGTTCGGTCCTCATGTTACAGTCATTGGGGCTTCCTATGCACGTAAATGGACATCTATTGTTCTCTTACTAATCTCTGTCATGCGGACAAAGCATAATAAACTGTGCTTATATACACTGAGTGGAACATTAGGAACACCTTACTAATATTGAGTTGCACCCCCTTTTTCCCCTCACTACAGCCTTTCTATGACATAGACTAACCAGGTGAATCCAGGTGAAAGCTATGACAGGTTAAATAAGGATTTTTAAGCCTTGAGACAATTGAGACATGGATTGTGTATGTGCCATTCAGATGGTGAATGGGCAAGACAAAATATTTAAGTGCCTTCGAACAGGGTATGGTAGTAGGTGCCAGGCGCACCGGTTTGAGTGTGTCAAGAATGGCAATGCTGCTGGGTTTTTCATGCTTAACAGTTTCCTGTGTGTATCAAGAATGGTCCACCACCCAAGGACATCCAGCCAATTTGACACAACCGTGAGAAGCATTGGAGTCAACATGGGCCAGCATCCTTGTGGAACGCTTTCAACACCTTGTAGAATCCATGCCCAGACGAATTGAGGCTGTTGTGAGGGGAAAAAGGGGGTGCAACTCAATATTAGTAAGGTGTTCCTAATGTTTTGTACACTCAGTGTATATATGCTTATAAAAAATTATCACCACTATTTCTTCTCCATATCTCAAATGTGTGCTTGTCTTTCCAAACGAACTTCATAGAGTCAGATGGGAGTGATATCTGATGAGAGCTGGACCTGTACTCTCAGCACGTCTCAGAGTAGGAGTGCTAATCTAGGATCAGGTCCCCCCTTTCCATTAAATCTGATTCATTATGATCTAAAAGGCGCTCGGGCCGAGGTATTTACTGAAGCTAGGGAATTCAATTACCCACAATTTTACTCTCTCCAATTGGTCGTATTATCCCCAGTCAGAACCAATCAAAAGCAATCAGTATAATCTAATGAAATATATTTGAATCTATTAATTCACTTTGAAATGCCTCACCACCTTTCAGTAATTGAATTGTAGTTATCATCGTCGCAAGGAGAGGATTTTAAATTGGGGTGTCTTATACATGGTCCTTGGAGAGTTTTGCTGCAAATGAAAAGCATTCGATAATAAAAAATGTATTAAATAAAACCACCATTTTATTTTATATTTTACTGTCATAATAATAGAATTGGACTCAACATTACTGCCCTGGGAAGTGACTTGTACAGTTGAAGTCGGAAGTTTACATACAGTTAGGTTGGAGTCATTAAAACTAGTTTGTTTTTCAACCACTCCACACATTTCTTGTTAACAAACTACAGTTTTGGCAAGTCAGTTAGGATATCTACTTTGTGCGTGACACAAGTCATTTTTCCAACAATTATTTACAGACAGATTATTTCACTTATAATTCACTGTATCACAATTCCAGTGGGTCAGAAGTTTACATGCACTAAGTTGACTGTACCTTTAAACAGCTTGTAAAATTCCAGAAAATGATGTTATGGCTTTTTGAAGGTTCTGAAAGGCTCATTTACATAATTTGAGTCAATTGGAGATGTACTTGTGGATGTATTTCAAGGCCTACCTTCAAACTCAGTGCCTATTTGATTGACATCATGGGGAAATCAAAAGAAATCAGCCATGACCTCAGAAAAAAATTCTAGACCTCCACAAGTCTGGTTCATCCTTGGGAGCAATTTCCAAACGCCTGAAGGTACCATGTTCATCTGTACAAACAATAGTACACAAGTATAAACACCATGGGACCACGCAGCCGTCATACCGCTCAGGAAGGAGACGCATTCTGTCTCTTAGAGATGAACGTACTTTGGTGCGAAAAGTGCAAATCAATCCCAGAACAACAGCAAAGGACCATGTGAAGTTGCTGGAGGAAACAGGTACAAAAGTATCTATATCCACAGTACAACGAGTCCTATATTGACATAACCTGAAAGGCCGCTCAGCAAGAAGAAGCCACTGCTCCAAAACCGCCATAAAAAAGCCAGACTACGGTTTGCAACTGCACATGGGGACAAAGATCGTACTTTTTTGGAGAAATGTCCTCTGGTCTGATGAAACAAAAATATAACTATTTGGCCATAATGACCAAGACACCTGTCCACAGAAGCAATTAATCAATCAGATTCCAAACTCTCCACCATAGCCAAGACCAAAGAGCTCTCCAAGGATGTCAGGGACAAGATTGTAGACCTACACAAGGCTGGAATGGGCTACCATCGCCAAGCAGCTTGGTGAGAAGGTGACAACAGTTGGTGCGATTATTCGCAAATGGAAGAAACACAAAAGAATGCAAGATCTCACCTCGTGGAATCAGCCCAGAACTACACGGGAGGATCTTGTCAATGATCTCAAGGCAGCTGGGACCATAGTCACCAAGAAAACAATTGGTAACACACTACGCCGTGAAGGACTGAAATCATGCAGTGCCCACAAGGTCTAACTGCTCAAGAAAGCACATATACATGCCCGTCTAAAGTTTGCCAATGAACATCTGAATGATTCAGAGGACAACTGGGTGAAAGTGTTGTGGTCAGATGAGACCAAAATGGAGCTCTTTGGCATCAATTCAACTCAACCTCCTTCCCTCAGCCAGGGCATTGAAAATGGGTCGTGGATGGGTATTCCAGCATGACAATGACCCAAACACACGGCCAAGGCAACAAAAGAGGTGGCTCCAGAAGAAGCATATTAAGGTCCTAGAGTGGCCTAGCCAGTCTCCAGACCTTAATCCCATAGAAAATCTGTGGAGGGAGCTGAAGGTTCGAGTTGCCAAACGTCAGCCTCAAAACCTTAATGACTTGGAGAAGATCTGCAAAGAGGAGTGGGACAAAATACTTATTTCCCTCATTAATATGCAAATCAATTCATAACATTTTTCACATGCGTTTTTCTGGATTTTTGTTGTTGTTATTCTGTCTCTCACTGTTCAAATAAACCTACCATTAAAATGATAGACTGATCATTTCTTTGACAGTGGGCAAACGTACAAAATCAGCAGGGGATCAAATACTTTTTCCCCTCACTGTATGTAAACTTATGACTTCAACTGTATGTATTCTCTATGGTGCATACAGCCGGCTAGTTTTAGTACTGGCTGAGTAGGCTATAGTTACTGCCTCAAGTTAGGGTTATTTAAGGGAGGAATCAATCTCCTCTTATGTCACAGTAATAGAATCAGGCATCCAAGCCAGAAATAAATAAATCTGATAAATACTTGCTACCATGTGCCTGAAAGGAATGAACAGGTCAGGGTAGTTTGGGGAGTTCCCTTTGGAATGTGTCTTTAGCTGAGCAGCTACAGGGGTAGTGAGTTTGTAGGGCCTACACTGTGTGTGTAGGCTGAATCAAGCAGCACTTTCTCATCACTTCTGGGATGTGTGTGTTTTTGTACTTGAACGTGCAGGTGTGTGTGTGTGTTTGAGTATGATGCACTGTGCCAGTGGTGTATGATGCTTGTACTGGTAATCATGCCCACGGGGGGATGGATATCACTGGCAGTGGTGGTTGGTTGGTAGAGTTGCCAGGGGAATTGTGTCTCCTACCCTCCCCCTAGCGTGCTCACAGACCCATGCTCTGCTCTCACAGCAAGACACCAATTACCCACCAAACACCAATCAGAGAAGAAATATGACTGTGCTGCTCCCACAGCTCAGTGCACTGTAGCCATGTTACAGTTGAAGTCGGAAGTTTACATTCACCTTAGTCAAATACATTTAAACTCAGTTTTTCACAATTCCTGACATTTAATCCTAGTAAACATTCCCTGTTTTAGGTCAGTTAGGATCACCACTTTATTTTAAGAATGTGAAATGTCAAAATAATAGTAGAGAGAATTATTTATTTCAGCTTTTATTTCTTTCATCACATTCTCAATGGGTCAGAAGATTACATACACTCAATTAGTATTTGGTACCATTGCATTTAAATTGTTTAACTTGGGTCAAACGTTTCGGGTAGCCTTTGACAAGCTTCCAACAAATAATTTGGGTGAATTTTGGCGCATTCCTCCTGACAGAGCTGGTGTAACTGAGTCAGGTTTGTAGGCCTGACTCAGTTACATGCTTTTTCAGTTCTGTACACACATTTTCTATGGGATTGAGGTCAGGGCTTTATGATGGCCTCTCCAATACCTTGACTTTGTTGTCCTTTGGAAGTATGCTTGGGGTCATTGTCCATTTGGAAGACCCATTTGCGACCAAGCTTTAACTTCCTGACTGATGTCTTGAGATGTTGCTTCAATATATCCACATTATTTTACATCCTCATGATGCCATCTATTTTGTGAAGTGCACCAGTCCCTCTTGCAGCTAAGCACCCCCACAACATGCTGCCACCCCCGTGCTTCACGGTTGGGATGGTGTTCTTTGGCTTGCAAGCCTCCCCCTTTTTCCTCCAAACATATTGGCCAAACAGTTATATTTTTGTTTCATCAGACCAGAGGACATTTCTCAAGAGGACATTTCCCCATGTGCAGTCGCAAACCGTAGTCTGGCTTTTTTACGGCGGTTTTAGAGCAGTGGCTTCTTCCTTGCTGAGCGGCCTTTCAGGTTATGTCGTTATAGGATTCATTTTACTGTGGATATAGATACTTTTGTACCTGTTTCCTCCAGCATCTTCTTTGCTGTTGTTCTGGGATTGATTTGCATTTTTTTGCACCATAGTACGTTCATCTCTAGGAGACAGAACACGTCTCCTTCCTGAGCGGTCTGACGGCTGCGTGGTTCCATGGTGTTTATACTTGCGTACTATTGTTTGTACAGATGAACGTGGTACCTTCAGGAGTTTGGAAATTGTTCCTAAGGATGAACCAGACTTGTGGAGGTCTACTTTTTTTCTGAGGTCTTGTCTGATTTCTTTTGATTTTCCCATGATGTCAAGAAAAAGGCACTGAGTTTGGAGGTAGGCCTTGAAATACATCCACAGGTACACCTCCAATTGACTCAAATGATGTCAATTAGCCTATCAGAAGCTTCAAAAAGCCATGACATAATGTTCTGGAATTGTACAAGCTGTTTAAAGGCACAGTCAACTTAGTGTATGTAAACTTCTGACCCACTGGAATTGGGATACAGTGAATTATAAGTGAAATAATCTGTCTGTAAACAATTGTTGGAAAAATGACTTGTGTCATGCACAAAGTAGATGTCCTAACCGACTTGCTAAAACTGTAGTTTGTTAACAAGAAATGTGTGGAGTGGTTGAAAAACAAACTAGTTTTAATGACTCCAACCTAACTGTATGTAAACTTCCGACTTCAACTGTATATCTGATAGCCTCAACATCATGTAGCCTCTGCCTGTATCACTGAACTGCATCACACTGCCTGGCTGCATTCCCAGTCCAATCAAAGCCAATGCTCTCTTAGCTTTGTCACACAGTGTTAAACTGTGTATATACCTGTATACCCCATAGATAGACTGTAGGAAATAGCCTACCGTCAGTGTTTTTGCATGGGCTTAGTCATCATACATTTGACGTACAGTAGAGAAGAGCTGTGCCTAGGCTCATGCTGGGCTAGCCTCTATGATGATACTCAGTGCAGCTCTCTCACTCTCTCTCTCTACATTTCCCTCGCTCTGGGTCACAGGCTAAGTGGATTTCCTCATGTTCTCCCATTGTGTCTCTAGGCCTACGTCAAGCTATTACAACCCCAATCTGGAGAACAAGCCACCTCTCATCCCCTATACACACGCAAGAATGACGCACGCACGCGCACACACACACACTCCCCAAAAAAACAACACACACAACTTGCACAACTTGGTCATTTCTCGGCGGGAGAAGTGCTTGTGTAAGCAGGAAGCCAGAGATCATGGTGGTTCAAGGATGTTGCAGAAATGTAATCTCAGCATAAAACAGGGAAAGCACTGTAACACGATCCAACGTTACACACACACTCACCTTAGCCCACTGGGTAAAAACTGGTTGAATCAATGTCGTTACCTCGTAATTTCAACAAAATATTCAATGTGATGATGTTGAATCAACGTGGAAAACTGATTGGATTTGCAAAAAGTAATCAACGTAAGGGAATTTTGTAGTTTTTTTTAACCCAATTTGTAACCTAAATCCAATGGCAAGGTGAATTTTTCTTTGTCCAGACGAGTGATTAGTGCTATTTGAGGTCATTTCAGTTTTGGTTCGATTCTAAAAAAAAATTATAATAATTCAAATTTGGTTTTCTATAAAAATAAATTACATTAAATGCACAATGCATTGTGGGTTGAATGCTGTAACAACACATAATAAAACAATGAATAAAAGTCCCATGATGGTAGTGACTGCCTATTACTGCTTATCACTTATTAACCATAATTTATTCACATTACTTTACTTTAATAAAATATTTTAAAATATTTGATGACTTTTTTTGATTCCAAGTCATTATCTCATCTCTATATAGCTGCTGCCTATGCTGTCTGACAAAATCACTATTTCAGTAGTTCTTCAAAGCAATAAGGTATACTTATGACTGCTGAATACCAACTATCAATCACTTAGATCTTGTATTTTCAGGTAAAGATACCTTGCGAATCAACTGTTTTCTATGTATCCCTCTTGATCGCGCACACTTCTGTCTCCTACGTAGCAGGCATAAAAGGAACACAGACCAGACAAGTAGACGCGCAATTGATTATGGCCATTGTAGTTAATTAGCTTATTTTCTGTGTAGTGCGTCTGTGTGTAGCTGGTGTAGAGGAGTCAGGCGCAGGACAGCAGATATGAGTCATAATAGCAATTTTACTCAAATATTCACAAAACACATCAAAATAAAGCCCACAATAACGGACCGCAATGCAATAAACAATCACTCACAAACAAACATGGGGGAACAGAGGGTTAAATAATGAACAAGTTATTGTGGGATTGAAACCAGGTGTGTAAAACAAGGACAAAACCAATGGAAAATGAAAAGTGGATCGGCGATGGCTAGAAAACCGGTGACGCCGAACGCCGCTCGAACAAGGAGAGGGACCGACTTCGGCGGAAGTCGTGACATTCTGTCTTAAACTATGTAGAACATTGGCCTGTTGGAAACTGCAACTACTACATCACCGAGTTTGGGCATGATCTGATTTATCTATTAAAAACAATACAGCGCAATGTGCACATTGAGCTCACAGAAAAAAAAGAACAAAATGGAATTCAGTTAAGTTAACTGATGTCCAGTCAATTAGTTGTTTAAAAAATGGAAAATAACCGACATTTCGCTTAATCATTCAGCTAAAAAATTATAATATTTATTTCACGTTGAATACACGTTAGTTGACAACTCAACAAAATGTAAATAAAAATGTCACAAACTGACGTCTGTGCCCAGTGGGAGCATCTGCAGTGGTTCGGCGGTACAGTGGAATCTACATTTGATTCCCTTCATATCACTATCATCTCTAGAAATCACTTTAGTTTAGCTGCTGCTCTAAAGGTTTGTGTGTTTTGTTTGTTTTCAGGTCAGTTCTCTCGGCTCCACACTCTTATGAAAAAATAGTGCTATCTAGAACCTTAAAGGGTTCTTTGGCTGTCCCCATTGGAGAACCCTTTGAAAAACACTTTTTGGTTGCAAAAAATGAACAAACAATTTATTACATACATATTTAGACTGCGTGTGTGAGTGTGTGTGCGTGTACTAAGGGACACACATCTGTGCAACAGCACATACCACCAAAATCACACATTGACCCATGCCTACTAGACGCAAAGGATATCAGTTCTCCAGCTGCTTTTGTATGTTGGCCATCTGGCACGCGTAGAGGTCAGTCAACGGTCCACGGCAGGAGTGGTATCGAACTCCTCGACAGAAGGCCCCTCCAGGCTGATCCTCATGTCTTCGGTGGTGGAGACCCCAAGGCAGCTTCTTGTCGAATTCTTAATCCGGTTCTGCGCAGAGAAGCCTCGCTCACACTGGGCGGCTGAAATGGGCAGCACCAGCATAAGCAGCACCAACTCCAGTATGTTCTAGGGAAAATATATCTTTCAATTTCATTTAAACTCTTACCATTAACCTGTTACGGATCCAATCCCGTGAATGGGATCGATTTTGACAACATCTGGTGAAATGCAGAGCGCCAAATTCAAATTACAAAAATACTCATTTCAAACATTCATGAAAATACAAATGCTGCACACTCTTCAAAAGCTTAGACTCTTGTTAATCTAACAGCATTTTCAGATTTCAAAAAGGCTTTACGGCGAAAGCAGAACAGTTGATTGTCTGAGGACAGAGCCCCACTCAAAAACTCAATTAGCATAATAACATAACCAGCAGAGATTTCACAAAACAAAAAAATAGCATAAAATAAATTGCTTACCTTTGATGATCTTCCTCTGATGGCATACCAAAGCGTCCAGGTTACACAATAAAAAGTCATTTTTTTCGATAAAGTTCCTCTTTATATCCATATAGCTCTGTTTGGTTGGCGCGTTTTGTTCAGTAATCCACCTGCCCAAAGGCTTTCATCCATGCAGACAAACGATATCCCAAAAGTACCCGTAAAGTTTGTCGAAAAAAGTCAAACAGCATTTGTAATCAATACTCAGATACCCTAAAATGAATATACACTATAATATTTCAGACGGAATATAACCTGCTGAATAGAAGAGAAAAAGAACTGAGCGCATATTCCCTGTTACGCGAAAAATCCAAAACAGGACACTTGACGTGAACTCAGGAACAAGTGGTCTTACTCCCTTGATTTTCATGATTGAAGCTTCCAACCTTTTTCTAAAGACTGTTGACATCTAGTGGAAGCCATAGGAACTGCAATCTGGGGGTTAAACTATGAGGCTTTGAATAGCTGGCCTATTGAAAACAGTGTGACATGACTGATTCAGACATCCCGGATGGATTCTGCTCTGCTTTCTGCCTGCCATATCAGTTCTGTTATACTCACATACATTATTTTAAGTGTTTTAGAAACTTCTGACTGTTTTCTATCCAAAGCTACTAATTATATGCATATCCTAGCTTCTGGGCCTGAGTAACAGGCAGGTTACTTTGGGCACGTTTTTCATCCGAACTTCAAAATACTGCCCCCTAGTCCTAAGAAGTTAACTTATCAAAACAACCATAGAAGGATACCATACATAACCACTCAGGACTGTTAGCCTACCATGTAATCGTGCCAGTAGGGGTCCTTTGTCAACGTTGTCTCCCACGGGGCATTGTAGGAATTGTCCTTGAAATTGTGGCTGACCAGGATTTTCAGCCCCTCATCCTGGCAGTGTGGTGTCAAATAAATTCTTACATCTCTAGAGGCTATTTGAAATGCCTCATCAGGTCTGCCACACCATTATCATCCTTCCGCAAACAGCCAAACCTGGCTTTGAGATCATTCACGCCAATGTTGATGGCCGCCTCCATGTGCTGCTTCATCTGAGGATTGGTGAGGTCCGTGAAGCTTTTCAGATTCCCCTTCAGTGTTATTCCTTTTAACTTCTTAGGGAGCGGCTCCCGAGGTGACGGTTTTGGAGAGTCTGGCGTGCACAAGGTAAAATGCATGCCACTCAGGCCCAGAAAATAGGATATGCACATAATTAGTACTATTGGATAGGAAACACTCTGAAGTTTCTAAGAGTGTTAAAATAATGTATGTGAGTATAACAGAAGTGATATAGCAGGCGAAAACCAGAGGAAAATCCATCCGGATTTGCATTTGTTTTTGTAAATGACCATCTTCTCCATTGTGCCTATTGCATACAATCTTATGTAGGACTGAGACTGCAGTACTTATGGCTTCCACTAGATGTCAACAGTCAACAGTCAAAGACTGGGAATTCTAGCAGTGACCAGAACGGATAGGGAGAGGAAATTGCCAGGCGACCACTTTTGTAAACAAGGTTTGACGCGCGCGAGATTGTGAACGCGCACCACTTTATTTTTCTTTCCTATCGTTCACGTTATCGTCCGGTTGAAATATTACAGAAAATATACCCAAAAGGATACCTAAGGATACATTAAAAATGATGTTTGATTCGTTTGTAGAAAGTGTATAGGTATAATTTGAACGTGTTCTCTTCACGGTTCAATGGGCGACTCAACGGTGGATTTTATGATCATAACGCACCAACCAAACTGAGATTTATGGATATAATAAATGACTTTTTCTAACCAAAGAAGCATGGATTGTCTTCGTTGGACACTTGGGAAGCCCTCAGCAGAAGTTCATCAAAGGTAAGCGATTTTATAATTGTGATTTTATGCGTTTTGTGAGACCCGTGTTGGGTTATGGATTTATGCTAATGCGTAAATATTAGAGGTGCTACCCTCAAACAATCAAATGTTGTGCTTTCGCCATGAAGCCTTTTTGAAATCTGACAACGCTGTGATATTGCCAAGAAGCAGAGCTTTTAATGACTATGCAAAAATGGTAAATTTATGAATGTTTAATAATTCAACTTTTGGATTTTGAATTTGGCACCTCACATTTCACCGGGTAGTTAACATAAATAACACACACACACAATCAAATGTCTGGCCATTTGTCTGTCTCCCATAAAAAAATGTAAGACTTCTCCACTGCATTTCCCTCCTTATCCTTAAATCGTTCTATTGGGCAACGAATACATTGATTCTCACACTGAGAATCTGTCTTAATCATCGATTTCTCTTACATCCTAACAAACTCTCATCCTAAAACACATAGAATCTGGATCGTGGTCTGGATCTTCTCCAGCATGCCTCCTGCCTTTGCCCTAAGCTTTAGTGCTTCCAGTCTGGTCACTGTCTTCCTCAACTCTGACGTGGCTTGGGGGAGGATCAGGTCATTCCTTTGCAGGATGAGGCTAAGTGCGGATAGCTCCTCAAACATGTCGGAGAGAAAATGGCAGAATACACAAGAGTGCATTCTCCATTTCACGCTTTACATGTTAAGTAGTGAGTAAATAAACTGTCACCTGTCAATTACTTGATTCTGAAAGTTCATTTGAGTCTAGAACCTATTTTTTTTTAAACTAGTGTGGTATTACATTTGCTGTGTAAAACTAACCTTCTTTGCCCGCCCTTGAACTTCCACTGTTGTTGATGCTACGGCCAGGTGTTCCATGTGCTGCAGAACAACGGAGTACTGGCCTTTGTCAGTGGCAAGGTCCTTGTCTTGTCCATGCCGCAGGAACACTTTGTGGGCTCTGTGGACATGGGGAATCCAGCGAGTTCCCTTGACGCTAGACGGTGTGCAAATATCCACAACGAGCTCTTGCCCGAGAACATAGAGCTCTCGTTTGGATTTTCCGCTGAAGTGATACGTCTTCCATATCAGATTCAGAATATCATACACGACAGACACCTTTGTCTCTTTCTTCCGAATGACAGTATTGCCAGCTCTAGCCTGTGAAAGTCAGAACAGAATCTTCCAAACAATTCAATGTCCCGTCCCTCCCCGTCTCTTGTGCCAACAGAAAACAATAATTCTGTGGTATTTACCATTCCAGCACTTAGCGCATGCACACAGACGCACACACATACACAGTATTGTTTAACATTCTCTTCTAGCAAATAAAACTTTAATTGTAACGGTTTAGCAGATTATAAAAAAATAAGATCAGTCTTTACGTGGCTAAAAGAAAAGGAATATAATATATACTGTTTACAGGAAACTCACTCTACATCCTTGTTGCGTGGAAAAAGGAATGATGTGGTGAAAACATTTTCTGTCATGGACAAAGGAACTCAAAAGGTGTGATGATATTAATTAACAAAAATGTCGATCTGAATGTGCAAATAGTCAGGAATGATTCGCAAGGAAGGTGGATCTTTTTGAATATGAAACTGGACGAAAAAGAGATTTGGCTCATTAATCTATATGGTCCAAATCAGGATGATCCATACTTCTTCGAAAACATTTATACCATTTTATTGAACTTACAGGCAACAAATTATCAAATCATTATGGTAGGAGACTATAAAACAGTGTTAAGTACCTCAATGGACCATAAAGGTAATAACTCTACAAACTATCATCACCGTGCCCTTAAGGAAATCACAAATATTATGGACACATTAGAAATAGTTTGGAGACTAAAAAACCCCAACCTAGTGAGATATACATGGAGGAAACTTAATCAGTCGTCTTGACTAGTCGTCTTGACTACTTTCTTGTCTCTTTCTCTCTTGCATCAAAGGTTGAAAAAGTTTTAATAGGAGACAGAATGCGATCGGATCATCATCTAATTGGCATTCACATAACTCTTATAGATTTTCCACGTGGACGGGGATATTGGAAATTTTATCAAAGTTTACTGGAGGACAACTTATTTTTAACTAAGACAAAATAATTTATAATAGAATTTTTCCAGTATAATATAGGTTCAGCAAATCCCGTTATTGGTTGGGATACCTTTAAATGTACCTTCAGAGGTCATTCAATTCAATATTCATCAATAATAAAAAAGCAGTTTCTGGCTTAAGGGAAATCCATGAACTAATAGTACAGGTAGATAGCAATAAAAACGATACTGCAGAGATGCAAAATAAGTTAGAGGAAAAACAAAAAGAACTTGAGGAACTTATTCAAGAACGATCTAATGTAATCTATTACAAAAATAAAGCAAACTGGATGGAATATGGAGAAAAATGCACAAAATTCTTCCTGAATCTCCAATACAGGAACGCTAACAAAAATTATTTGCAGAAACTCGTTAAAGACGGAGTCATCTATGATTCTCCGAATTATATTTTAAAAGAGGAAGCTAAATATTTTAGGCAGATGTTCTCTTTTCCGTCTCATCCTCTCCCACTGAATGAATACTACGGTAAGGAATTCTTTCTAAATATATATATATTTTTTTAAATTAACAAATTTACAGAAAGATCAGTGCGAAGGCCAAATTACAGAGGAATAGCTTTTATGAGGCTATTAAATCCTTTCAGTCTGGAAAAACCCCAGGGCTTGATGGCATACCGGTAGAGGTATATCAATAATTGTTTGATATACTAAAAGCTCCATTGTTAGATTGTTTGAGCTACTCCTATAGAAATGGTAGTCTGTCAGGTACTCAGCAGGAAGGTCTGATTTCTCTATTATTAAAACAAGACCCAGATGACAAATATAAAGACCCAGTCTATCCAACAAACTGGAGGCCCCTTACACTTCAATGTTGTGATGCAAAAATACTAGCGAAAGGCATAGCACTCAGAATTAAAAGGGTTTACCAGGTATTGTTCATCCTGATCAGACAGGTTTTTTACATGGACGATACATTGGAGATAATATATGGCAACTACTAGAAATAATAGAACATCATGAAACATCTAAGAAGCCAGGCCTGGTATTTATAGCGGATTTTGAAAAGGCATTTGATAAAGTAAGACTGGATTTTTTCAATTTAGGTGATTCTCTTATAAAATGTGTAAAAATAATGTATAGCAACCCAAGGTGTAAAATAGTAAATAATGGCTACTTATCAGAGAGTTTTGAATTGTCAAGAGGAGTTAAACAAGGGTGTTCGCTGTCACCATATCTATTCATTATTGCCATCGAAATGCTAGCTATTAAAACCAGATCCAATAACAACATTAGAGGATTAGAAATCCAAGGCTTAAAAACAAAGGTGTCCATGTGTGCCGATGACTCAAGTTTTATATCAAGTCCGCAAGCTAGATCCCTGCAATGTCTCATTGAGATCTAGATAACTTTTCTGTACTCTCTGGACTAAAACCTAATTATGATAAGTGTACAATATTACGTATTGGATCTTTAAAAATACAACTTTTACATTACCCTGCAGTTTACCTATAAAATGGGCTGATGGTGAAGTAGACATATTTGGTATTCATATCACAAAAGATATAAATAAGCTCTCCACAATGAATTTCAATGGAAAACTAAAATGTAAAAATAGACAAGATCCTGCAACCATGGAGAGGTCAATACCTGTCTATTTATGGAAAAATTGCCCTGATTTAACTTAGTCATATCTTAGTTTACTCACTTACTTATGGCGTTTTTCAAATCATATGAGCAAAAAATATTTTGCTTTATCTGGGACGCTAAACCAGACAAAATAAAGCGTGCCGATTTTGTTGTGAGGATACAGAATCAAAAGACCATTTATTTTGGTATTGCCCTCAGGTAGCCTGTTTCTGGTCTCAGGTTCAGGATTGGCTGAAAATGCATAGCATTGATCTAAAATTGACCCTAAAAATAGTACTGTTTATGAGATCTGGAGAGACCGGGTCAGTCAATTACTAATATACTAATACTCTTAGTAAAAGTATTTTCAACTCGCAATCTGTGGATTCTATTCGATTAGATAGATTGAAATTGTACGTTAAACATCACAGCATAGTTGAAGATATATGTTGCGTAGAAATTCGAAGAGGGTGGCCAGCAGAGATAGGTGGGATGGACTGAGGGAAGTTGGGATGTGGAAATGGAGACAAGTGGGAGTGGAGTTTCTGTGCGGGAGATTTCTGTGATGGTCAAAGATAAAATAAAAAAATGAAGTCAAAATAAAACATAATAAAAAGTATGTTTGAATGACACTGAGGGGCAGTGTTTTTACAGCTAATGCCGGTTTGCCTGAGGCTGATGCCGTGCAAGTGTTTGTACACATGCATATACACACACTCTCATTCAAATAAACGCATACAAGAACACACACATACATGTAATAATGCCAGACATACACACAAACATATACAGTTGGCATTGCTGTTATGATTTTAGTTGTCCTTGATGTCCTTTGTTTTTTGTTCTTTTTGTTGTTGTTTTTTTTGCATTGTTGTTTGCTGTTTTCTTCTGTCTTTTTCTTTTTTCTCTTTAGTTCATACTCTTGGTTGTTGGTGCATTGGGGGGTTCTTGGGGGTGGGGAATGGAATTAATTGTATTTTTAATTTTAATTTTTATTCTTGGGGGGGACTGTGGGAGGGGTCTCGAATGGTTGAGGGACAGCTATTGGGGAACTGTGGGGGGATCTTGGAGGGTTCGGGTTCACGTTTTTTGGGCCTGGTGGGAGATCTGTCAATGTGCCCTTGAGCAGGGCATTGACCCTGGACGCTTCTGTGTGTCGCTCTGAATGGGAGTCTGTTGGATGACTGGTAGGGTGTAGTTGTTGAGCGGCTTCACTGCAAGTATATTGTATGTTTCGGATATTCAATAAAATAAAATAAAATAAAAAATAAAAACAATTCAGCGTCTCCTTCCCCCCGTCTCTTGTGCCAACAGAAAACAATAATTCTGTGGTATTTACCATTCCAGCACTTAGCGCACACACACACAGTATTGTTTAACATTCTCTGCTAGCAAATAAAACTAAATCATAGAGAATTTATTAGTTACAAACCTATGTGGCATACAGTGGATTGGGATTATATGCCCCCTGCCTCTCTCTGCAGGTGGGCAATCACTCCCCCACGATGTCCCATGTTCACGGAGGCACCATCTGCCCCGAAGGAGATTCACCTCTTCATCCATGTCCCTCCATCCTTTTCTGGGCAAACAGCATGAAATGCGGCCTTGGTGCCATCCAAAACACCTCGAATGACAACACAAAAAAAACTATTATACAAAAGTATTTCTAAATTATATCTCCATTACGAATAATGATTAAACTTTACGCAAGAATAAAGCCTATAAAGAGAAACAACTTACCAATGGCATGGGAGTGCTCAAGGGTCTGTTGTCCGACCAGGAGATTGACTGGCTTCCCACGTAGACAATCTCGTATTCGGTGTTGGATATATAAGTGTCTCCGTCTATTAGAACGGCAAGATACTTTGCGGCTTTCAGCTTCGCTAACAGGCTCTCTCTCATTATGTCATCAATTTGACCGATCATCTCCGCACATCTTACATCATTGTTGTATGTGGAATTAATGTCAACTTTGTGGTGGAGTCTGATAAGCGGCCCAAATTTGACGAAAGGTTCTTCTTATTTGCAGAACATGACGTTGTTTTCGAACTCTAGCCATGGAAACATTTTGAGCCAATTCCCATTGAATCTATATGTTCTCCCTCCGCCGGCTACAGTGGACGTTGAAATGACAGCGGGGGTCACGGTAGCTTCGCTAACGTTGTTCTCAGCAGCTTCGCTAATGTTGTTCTCAGCAGCTTCGCTAACGTTGTTCTCAGCATCCCTAACGTTAGCCGCCTCAGGCAAACCTTGAGAAGAGGCTTCATTAGTTGAACATTGCGAATCCCCCTCGCCGGATTCCTCTTTCTGCTCGCTTAAAATAAAATTGAATGGTTTTTAGCGATATCTGCCCGTTAACTTATAGCTTATACCGATACTTTTTTCCAGTGTTGTTCACCTTTCTCTCACTCTGACTGGACCACGTCATCACAGAAAACTCTACTGTGGTTGGCGCATGCCGCTTGTGGAATGTGGGACTGTAGTTTTTAAATAATTAGCAGCGGGGGGGAAATAGATTAAGGTAGCACACTGTGCTCAGAAAAAAGAAATTCAGGTTCGCACATATCTATATTTAGGGGCAAATGCAAGTGAAATACTCGCACTGTAGAGCCCTGCCAGAGGTTTATTTACTGCACTCCTATTGAGCTTATCCTAACAGTCTCATGAGCAATGGGCTTGGCAGGCATCATGCCTGCTGTTTTGCTCACTGAACCAAGGAGTTGGCAAAGAGAGCGAGGGGACGGTGATGGGCGGTGAGGGTTAGGAGGAGAGGGGGGAGGAGGAAGGGGAGTTCTGGTAAAAGACCTGTGGCCTCGGTGATAAGAAAAGGACAGTGCGCGTGTGTGTGTGTGACTCCAGCCGAGGACCCGGGCAGCTGGATGTACTGTGGAGAGAGGGAGATAAGAGCTAGGGACGTACACACACTCACATAGACAGTAGAGCCTAGGGAGGTCACCTTCAAGCCCCGCTCTGCAGCAGCTCTAACTGGGACAGCGTCCAGTACAGACCCCTCAGCCTCCTTCTATTCTTCCCCTCATGCTACTCTCCTTTCCATTCTTCCATCCTTCTTTCTCTCACAGAGCCACATACATAGGCACCATGGGGTTACCTGGGGATTCCTCTAAATACTATCTAGCTGGGGAGGGGTAGAAGGGTAGGATAGTGTTGCTACAACTCCCACCTTCTTATTGAATGGCTGGACAGTTAGGAGCAGTCAGGAGGCAGAGGAAAGAGGGGGGGGTGGTATGCTGATACAGTCCATTCAGAGCCTCCCCCTCCCTCATCTCTATTTCTCCCTTCTTTCTCCCAGTCTTCTCTGCAGTGCAGTATTCTATTTTTGCCAGTCTCTCTCGCTTTTACTGGAATCCCAAAGTCTCTTACACTCTCTCCATGCTTTCCTTCTCTCTCTCTCTTTCTCACAATTTCTCTCTCTCTCTCTCTCTCTCTCTCTCTCTCTCTCTCTCTCTCTCTCTCTCTCTCTCTCTCTCTCTCTCTCTCTTTAAAGCTTTTCGTTTGAAGTGAAGGGTTGAAACACATGCAGACGCGGTGGAAAGTAATATACGATTTCTCTGTGGTGTGTGTGTTGATAGTTCACTGAATGTGTCTGTATTTCTGATACCTTTCTTAGCGTCTGATCCACAGTAATTGTTTTTGTTCCCAAGATGCTTAGAGGTGGAAGAGTTCCATCTTTATCCTTTAGGACCCATATTTCTAAAACATGTTTAACTTCTCATAAGGTCCATTTACAGTCTGTGTTATGTGAAATAGACCTGCGTTCACTTGTCCGAGTGAATTTTATCCAAGGCTCACCCACATTTTCATGCAGGGCTACACTGTGAATATAGTAGGTCCTGTGTGTCTGTGTCTGTGTGTGTGTGTGTCCATGTGCGTGCATGTGTACGTACTGAACATCGTAATCCAATGGTTAAGAATGGCTTTTAGGGACACTTAGGCACCTAGGGGAATGGAACTCGGCTTTGCAATTTCTGGAGATGTAACATTTTCTAGGCCTAGATACTGTAGGGCATCCTCAATCAATGATGTTCAGCCATTAATATGTATTCACTCTGCACTTCAAGGTAATGTACACATATCCAGTTAATTTTGCCAGGTTCAGGATATATGAAATATCCTGTGATAAATGGAGAATAACTACACACTGTTTTGACAGCATCTAAACAGAACTCTGTGGTGGCTATCCTCCTTTCTTTGTATTATCTCTGCTATTTTCCAGTCTAATGTAACATGGGTGGGATATTGTATGGCTCAGTCTCTACCAGAAAAGCTCACTAAATAGAAAAGCTTTCTAAATATTTGTAAGAAATAGTCATACAGTGGCCTGGGGTGGTCTAGTGGTCTAAACCGCTGATTACATGTACCGGTGCAAGTGTGGGTTCGAATCCGAACCACACTCTCCCCTCTCTTTCACTGTCCTATCAAATACGAAAACTAAAAAAAGAATAACGGAGTGGGACTGCCCCACCCCTAAAATGATTGTACAGCTCACTTCTTACGGGGTTGGATCTCTCCATCAAGGTCAGCTGTCATCTCTGCCTACAACACAGAGGCTCCATCCAGAATGCAAATGTAGCAGTTTGGCTGTTTTGTGATCTTAATTTGAGCTTCAATAAGCGTTTTTGAAGCTTCACGAAGGGGTTAATACAGACACGTAGTTGAAGCATGCAGGCAATGCATTTTCTTTTTTCTCTCTTTTTAATTTTAGTTGGTAGCGAGGCAGGATTTGGAAGAGTGGGGGAGGAGGTGGGATTTATGTGTGTGTGGGTGGGTGCGCACACCTCTGTTAGAGTGTGGAGGATGCTTGTTTCCGGGCGTTTATACAGTAGCCTTCATGCGTGTGTGAGCGCCTCTTTGTGTGTGTGTGTTGTATGTGTAGGACAGAGAAAAATAGCTAATTTATCATCACATGCTCTGGAACCTTCTAGGGGTCAGCACGTGTTCTCTAATGAACATCCCTCTAGCCAATCACAGCCTGCCTCCAGTGAGGCGGCCCCAATGGCTAGCCAATCACACAACTCTTCCAGGGCACAGCGATGGGTAGAATTGATGAAAGTGCTAATTCCTCCTGAAGGATCACCTAACGCAGAAGGAGATAAAGCTATATTGGAGCCTGGCAATATTACGCTCTATGGAAATGTAATAAAGCCTGAACGACATCTATCTCATCAGACTCTCGCCAGTAATATCTTGATAGTGGAGCCTGCCAGTCTGTATTGAGCTCAATGGAAATGTAGTAGCTTGTCTTGAATAGAAACTCACCATAGTCCGCTTGTGACTGAATACACTATAGAGCATGGATGTACCACCAAGCTGAATGTAAATGCAGTAAAGCAAAATCTTAGCATGTGATTACTCTATATTGTAGAACTTGTATGTATAGTGTAGGCACCTGTATGTACAGTGTAGGCCTATATTGATCCAAATATAGTAAAGTTTGAATGAAATGTAATAAAGAATATCTCTATAAGTAACCTGAGATATTGCTACACTGGAGCATTTGAGGAACATTTGAGAAACTTGGAATTTGCAACATTGGGTTTACTTTCTTCTCTATATATTTTAGATATAGACTGGTTTTGAATAATCTCAATGGTAGTTTTTCCCCTTCATAAGACCGCCAAGGTGACTGTCATAGAGAATAATTGTCAAGGACGCTGGTCTGTTCAGCCATAGTGTTAGCTCATGCCAAAAACGTGTATTTTTTCTCTTTTATTTCCTTATTTGACCGTAATAGGACTTTGTCAGCAGATCAGAGGTGTCTATGAAGGATTCCTGAAATTTCCTTGTGGTCCTCTGTTCCTGTTTCCACAAAGCCCTTATTATGTAAAATTACAGTAATATTTTGTAATATTATGTGATATTTTTGGTGGTCCTGGCCACACTAACTGGAAAGGAGAGAACACTGGCTTGATTTGCTAACCAAGCTAAATTTAACTCCCTCATTCCCCACATTCAAAGACCTGGAGGTTAGTTGGCTAAGGAGTCTTGTTCAGTGGACTGAAGCAGGGTTCAATCATGGTCTGACTGTATGTGCTGGCTTTTATTCACCTCAACATCCCCTCAATATCTGCTATTTTGAGAGTAGAAAAAAACATGTCTATTTTAGTTTGGCCGGACACTTATCCAGAAGCTTCATTGAAGCTTTATTATAGTTATTATAGTCATTTTATTCTCAAATTGTATCATTGACTGAAATCCCCAGCCCTGCTGTTGAAAGCACCACGCTCCAACCTCCAACCAACTGGACCATTGAAACCACTAAGCGTTAAACTGCCTGGCGCTCTATGGAACGTGTCTGTGTGTAATGTATGTGTGGGGAGTCCCCGTCACACTCTGATGATATCGACTAGAGTCCAGAGGCCCTGTCGCATCCTGATGATGAATGAGCCTGAGAGGGGTGTTCATCATCGCAGGGCCAGATTACTCCTCCGTCCCGGGACACTTCTCTCGCTTCATCATCCCTCCATCCGAGGATACACATCACCCTCTTTCTCTCCCTCTCTCTATCCCGCTCTCCACCCCTACATCCTAAACACATAATCTCTCATTCCAGTCATTCCATGTCATTTCAGTAAGCCATGACACCCACCATCTCAGATTATTCTGAAATCATTCCTGTAGTTAGAAACAGGTAAGATCGGCATTCCAGAAATTATTTTGTTGAAATGTAATTTGATTTAGGAGAAATTTGCCAATTGATTGCACCCGAATTGGCCATTTTAATTTATAGGATTTAGATTATATTCTATAACAACACAGGGCGAGACCCAGATGCAGACACAGGACGCAGATGATTAGAGTCTCTGATATTTATTAAAATATCAGAGACAAGCAATAGGCAGGTCGAGGACAGGCTGAAGTTCATTAACCAGGTCAGAGTCTGAAAGGTACAGGAGGGCAGGCAGGCTCGAGGTCAGGGCAGGCTGAATGGTCAGGCAGGCTGGCTCAGTGTCAGGGCAGGTAGAACAGGTCGGAACCGGGAGGGCTAGAAAACAGAGACTAGGAAAACAGGACCACGGAAAAACAAGCTGGTAAGCTTGACAAGACGAACTGGCAAAAGACAAACAGAGAACACAGGTATAAATACACTGGGGATATTGGGGAAGATGGGCGACACCTAGAGGGGGGTGGAGTCAAGCACAAAGACTGGTAAAACAGATCAGGGTGTGACAATACCCCCCAGGGGCTCCATCTGGCATCCTACTTGGGCGGTGAAAGTCGGCAATGAGGGCCGGGTCCAGGATGTCCTTAGCAGGGACCCAGCACCTCTCCTCTGGGCCATAACCCTCCCAGTCAACCAAGTACTGGAAACCCCTGCCCCGAGGTCGAAACCTCAGGAGGTGTCTCACCGTGTACACCGGATGGCCGTCGATGAGATTGGGAAGAGGGGTAAGCCTGGAAACAGGAGACAAAGGACAGTGAGACAAGGGCTTAATCCTGGACACATGAAAAGTGGGATGTATACGGAGGGTACGGGGCAACAGAAGACGAACAGCAGTGGGACTAAGGACTTTAGAGATGGGGAAAGGACCAATAAAACTGGAGGAAAGTTTACGGGACTCCACCCGGAGGGGCAGGTCCCTCGTAGACAGCCATACCCTCTGCCCGAGACGATAGCGGGGAGCCGGAGTCTGGTGGTGGTCCGCTTGTCGACAATACCTGGAGGTGGCCTTGAGAAGAGTAGACCGAGCTCTCTTCCAGGTACGCCGACAGCGGCGGATGAACATCTGGGCCGAGGGGTAGGTTGACCTCTTATTCTTGCTCTGGGAAGAAGCACTCAAAGAGCGAAAGCCCAGTGGCCGAGCAGTGAAGAGTGTTCCGGGCGTACTCCACCTACACAAGATGCCGGCTCCAGGTGGTGGGGTTGGTTGAGACGAGGCACCTAAGCGCAGTCTCCAGGTCTTGATTGGCACCCTCCAACTGGCCGATGGACCGGGGATGAAACCCGGGGGACAGGCTGGCCGACGATGAATGAGGGTGCAGAACGCCTTCCAGAATCGGGACGAGAATTGAGGACCACGATCAGAGACAATGTCAACAGGGAATCCATGGATTCTGAAGACGTGCTGCACAATAAGCTGGGCCGTCTCCTTGGCTGAAGGTAACTTGGCGAGAGGGATGAAATGGGTGGCTTTAGAGAACAAATCCACTACTGTCAGGATAGTGGTGTTGCCATCAGACTGAGGAAGCACAGTGACAAAATCCAGGCATATTTGGGACCAGGGGCGATGAGGAACAGGGAGTGGCTGAAGTCTAATTCTGAGCACACACCATGCATGCAGCGACAAAGGCTGAGACGTCAGGAACCATAGTGGGCCACCAGAAGCGTTATCGGAGGAAAGCCAGGGTTCGACAGGAGCCGGGATGGCAGGCGATCTTGGAGGAATGAGCCCATTCCAAGCCCTGAGCTCGGGCCGAATCAGGGACAAACATGAGTTTGGATTTGTCTGCCATGTACAGTGGGGCAAAAAAGTATTTAGTCAGCCACCAATTGTGCAAGTTCTCCAACTTAAAAAGATGAGAGAGGCCTGTAATTTTCATCATAGGTACACTTCAACTATGACAGACAAAATGAGGAAAACAAATCCAGAAAATCACATTGTAGGATTTTTAATGAATTTATTTACAAATTATGGTGGAAAATAAGTATTTGGTCACATACAAACAAGTAAGATTTCTGGCTCTCATAGACCTGTAACTGTAATACTGTAATACTTATTTCCCTCATTAAAATGCAAATCAATTTATAACATTTTTCACATGCGTTATTCTGGATTCTTTTGTTGTTATTCTGTCTCTCACTGTTCAAATAAACCTACCATTAAAATTATAGACTGATCATTTCTTTGTTAGTGGGCAAACGTACAAAATCAGCAGGGGATCAAATACTTTTTTCCCTCACTGTAGACTTGAAATCACTGGCCACTTTAATAAATGGAACACTAGTCACTTTAATAATGTTTACATATTTTGCATTACTCATCTCATATGTATATACTGTATTCTATTCTATACCTTATCTTAGTCTATGCCGCTCTGACATTGCTCGTCCATATATTTATATATTCTTTATTCCATTCCTTTACTTAGATTTGTGTGTATTGTGTATATGTTGTGAAATTGTTAAATATTTCTGCACTGTCGGAGCTAAACCCGCAGTACCATCTGCTAAACACGTGTGTGACCAATACAATTTGATTTGATGATTTGATTTGTTCATTGTTTAGCTAGCTACATGTCTAAACAAAACATTGGCCGGATTATTACATGACCCATCAAATTAGCCAGGTGTGTCTGGGGGTGATTACGGCCATCTATTGTATTTCATGAACATGTGTACATGTCTAGACAATAGTGACCCATCCACTTAGCTAGATGTGGTTATAGCATTTCCTTCACATGACCCATCAATTTAGACACGTGTGTCGGGTAAACATCATCTAATAATGATTCAAATATTTATAAAATAGTTTTACCTGAACACTTTCTGTTTTTGATATTGCTACTATTCAAGAAATCACTTCACTGTACCGTTTACTCCTTCTGTATCCGGTGCATGTGACAAATAAACATAATAGTACATTGTATATATCAGGAAACATCTATATATGTATTGTGATTAGTGTTATTTACCATTTACCACTAAACTAAATCCAAACCAATACCGTTAATATTGCAAAACACTGTGTTTGGGACTTTTACCATTGAAGACCAGAACACTGAATCCATTAGAACTGCTGTAGCCTAATGGTTTGCTTGTTCACAGGGAATGATCTAACAGTAACTAATGCAGACCTTTTTTGAAGTGAATAAACCATACATCACCAGATTCACAGGGAATACATTACATAGTATGGAACAATACTCCAAACCACATCTTTATACTACTTGTCACACATGAGAACTGATAATACATACTGATTGTTGGGGTGGGATTAGCCTGGGGTGTGGGGTTTCCGTAGGTGCCTTTTGACAATATTTGGGGGTTCTTCTTGTCTTACTCATTGGTAGGAAGACGTTTGGCCCAAAATGGATATTAGGTACTATATTTATTGAATATTATTTGAATCCTATAAATTAGAATGGCCAATTTGGGTGCAATCAATTAGCTTAATTTCTCAGAGAACAAAATAATGTGTCACGAATGCTAATCGTATCCTTTACTAATTACAGAACCGATTTCAGAACAATCTGAGATGGTGTGTGTTGAAATCCTCTTTCTTATGCTTTTTGAGGTGGAACGACCCATCATGCTTGTGTGTGTAAAATGCTGGTATCCAAGGAAACTAGGGTTCTGCACTGCAAAATGGAGTTTGTGTGTGTGTGTGTGTGTGTGTATGTATGTGGTGTTAAGAGTGTAGAGAATGGGTCAGGCTAGTGCTGGAGTGTGTACAGGACACAGCTAAATTAGACTGACATGCCATGAGACCTGGAGGAAGGGGAAAAAGCTGATACACTAACATGTCAAGCCAAACACAAACACGCTTCATTTAGATGTAGACCATATCAGCAGTCTTGTTTAGTCTCCTGCAACTGAGGTCACCAGACATGTGATCCATGCGAGACTTGGGGTTGTATGTCCCACTGCTTTCTTGTAGCATACATACTGTAGTCTATATGTATGCTTGTGTGTATGTGACAGTTTATTGCAATATAAGAGCATCCCTGATTAATATTGTATTTTGTTCTCCCCTCTCACATATCCTCATCCCCCATTTAGGATATAGTTTAATTCAGACTGTGTAAAACAGGCAGTTAGGAATATTAATGACGACATTTACATCCAGCATTTATCAGCCTCTGCTTTGTGCTCTGTGCCTCTCTCCTACCGAAAATAACTGAGTAAAGTGTAGGAAAAAATAGGAGGGGAGATGTAAAGATTGCAGAGGCATGAATAGTGTATGCTCACAATTGATTTCTGCCTCTGCTCTTTAACTAATTTACTGTTCCCTGGGAATATCTTATATGAACCCTAAGAAGTGTGTGTGTTTGCGTGTGTTTGTGCGTGTGTGTGTGTTTGCTTTGAATTTCATTACTGAGAAACCCTGAGCACACAAAGTGCCACAAAGTGGTTTGAATAACAATGTAAATTTAACATCACACTATTGAGAGAAGCTAACTTAAATTAGGTTGTTGAATTTACTTAAATATACTATGTTATTAGAACGTAACCCTTCTGAGGGAAGCTGACTTACAAACAAATGAGTTAAGCTTACTTAAACATGAAAGCTTGCTACTCGAGTGGTTTAAGGAAACTGAATATACTAATCCTACTAAGTTGTAACAACTCAACACGCTTTGAACCAATGAAGTTGTGCCAACTCAATGTACAGTAATTTCATACAAAATTACTTAAACACACGCATAATGGAGATCTGGCACAAAAACATGGTCTTAATAAGAAGACAGGACACAAGGAATCAAGGAATTCTAATTGAGATTCTGCCATTGGCAAAGAACAGGTTATTACAAAGCAAGGAAATATGGTCTATCCTCTTCTGAATCCCAAATCAACTTCTTGGAAGAATCTCAATTGCATTTCCTTGATTCATTGTGTCCTCTTGCCTCGCCGCCTCCTCAAAACCTATTGGATGAGAGGTTAAGAGGTCCCTCCCCTCTGACCTTGTCATCCAATGGGTTTTGAGGAAAAGACACAAGGAGGCAAGAAACCGTTATTTAGTTTCTCCCCCCTATAGGCACTTATAAAAAATATAGGTGTAGGCATTCATTCACGGGGTGGCACGCAACCGAAAGGTTGTTGGTTCCAGAGCCGATTAGGTGGGGGAAAAATGTTGATTTTGCTCTAAGTGTCTACTAAAATGTAAATATGTATTTATGACAAAGACTTCATTTTCTGTTTCAAACCAAATACTCTTGACAATTGTATATTTTGTACTGTATTCTAGATACAGCTCAACATAACAGTTCTTACTCAATCCAACCCAATGTCTCATGAATAAAAAAAAGAAAGAATCCAGCCTCATTCGTAATGTAGAAACAAGAACAAAGTGTGTTTTCAGCCAGTCTTTGTCATTTGGTCAATGTCTACACATGTATCATCAAATCATTCTTCAGACACTTTATCCTTGGCTTCAGTTTCCCATCTTCTAAACCGAGCAGGATTTTCTGAATGAACTTGAAAGTGTTGGACAGTTCTTTGGAATAACAAATTCAGAGCATAGATCAGACCGAACATTACCAGTTAAGCGTCAGCCAGTCTGGGAAGGTCGATCACCACAACTTCACTCTCCAGGACAACTAAGGTCTTGACCGGATTGTAGTGGACTTGATTTTCGTCATTGTCACTAACGATTGTAAATAAGGCCACTTGAGATGAGAATACTAGACAGCAATATATCCATCCTGACCGATGGTTGGCTAGATAAAGTTAACACTATACTCACCCTTCTAATGTTCTCAGATCACCACAGGTGTATAGGGGCTAGGGGTGTTGGGAATGGACACAATTATCAACAGTAACCAGAATGACAAGAAACCTACCTTGAATGGTAAAAAAATCCTAAGACTTCCTTACGCAGCAACACAGGAAGAGCACAGAGAACAGTGGTATGCCTTGTGGACATCATGTAGTTATTATACTTCCAAGGGAGGGGTGAGGAGGGGATGCTGTGTGATTATTTAAGATACTCTTTGAAGAGGTAGGGTTTCATATGTTTTCAGAAGATGGGCAGGTACTTTGCTGTCATGGCTTCAGAGGGAAGCTGGGTCCACCATTAGGGTGCCAGGACAGAGATGAGCTTTGACTGGACTAAGCAGGAGCTGCCCTTCTGTAGGGGTGAGAGGGCCAAAAGACAAGAGGTGGCAGAACGGAGTACTCAGGTTTGATTTTGAAATGATTTTATTAGGATCTCTTTCAGTCCTCATTTGGACTAATCTTCCAAGAGTCCTTAAACATTAAAATACGATCACATTTTCACATGTAACACACTGTTACAAACAGACATAATACACTAACATATTGTCCAGACTGGGCGGCAGGTAGCCTAGTAGTTAGAGCATTGGAGGGTTGCAAGTTCGAATCCCCGAGCTGACAAGGAAAAAAAAATCTGTCGTTCTGCCCCTGAACAAGGCAGTTAACCCACTGTTCCCCGGGCGCCGAAGACGTGGATGTCGATTAAGGCAGCCCCCCCGCACCTCTCTGATTCAGAGGGTTGGGTTAAATCTTGGAAGACACATTTCGGTTGAAGGCATTCGGTTGTACAACTGACTAATAATGGTGACTTTGACTTTGACTTTGAGATAAATACTTTAACAGTCTAAAAAAATAGACTGATTCTTCATCTACCATAGTCCAGCACAACTTTCCTATGTAGTATATTTAAATGGTATTAAAGTATTGTTTAAATGTATATATTAAAAGGTTTCTGTTTTTTTTCAGTTAAATAATTCAATTTCTTTATTGCTCTAAATCAAAATGTTATTTTGCCTATTTTTATTTTCTGTCTGGATGACACATAGATGGTGGACAATCCATTCCTAGTATTTACTGAATGTCTGTCTCTTACCAACTGAATACTATTGTGAATAGAGTTTGGCCTTTTTAAATGGTGTATATTATGAAATAAAATAAGCATGTTTTTTTCAATTATCTTGTTGATTGATGACCAACCAAGAGCATTGCGCATGACTACAACAGAATAACCATATCTCCACCTTAAAACAATCCTTGCTGCTTTGTTCTGTGCAATCTGCAGCCTTCTAATTTCACATGCTGATGCATTTACCCAAACCACAGAACAGTAGTTCACCTGACTCTCAATTAATGCTTGTGTTATTTGCTTAAGAATCTTTCCTGGAAAATATTTTGCTATCCTTCATGCATGTAGTTTTTACATAGATTATTTGAGACGACCATGATAAGCAGTTGTCTAGCTGCACTCCCAGTAGTTTGGTTTCTGCCACTTCCTCAATTTGTACTCCTCCCATATTTAATTGTATCCCATGCTGTGTAGGCCTTTTCCTGGTGGAACAGACCAACATAACTTTGGTTTTCTTGGTGTTTGTTCCGGCAAACCCACTCCCTGATATTTTCCAAATCTACTTGTAGAGCTTGCTGTACCTGTTGAACCGATTGTCTTGCTGTATAAATTGTAGTATCATCTGCAAACATAGTAGCTTGAGTTTCAAATAAGACATAAGGAAGGTCGTTGGTATATACACTCATCAACAACAAAAAACGTCCCTTTTTCAGGACCCTGTCTTTCAAAGATAATTCGTAAAAATCCAAATAACTTCACAGATCTTCATTGTAAAGGATTTGAACACTGTTTCCCATGCTTGTTCAATGGACCATAAACAATTAATGAACATGCACCTGTGGAACGGTCATTAAGACACTAACAGCTTACAGACGGTAGGCAATTAAGGTCACAGTTATGAAAACTTAGGACACTAAAGAGGCCTTTCAACTGACTCTGAAAAACACCAAAAGAAAGATGCCCAGGGTCCCTGCTCATCTGCGTGAACGTGCCTTAGGCATGCTGCAAGGAGGCATGAGGACTGCAGATGTGGCCAGGACAATAAATTGCAATATCTGTACTGTGAGACGCCGAAGACAGTGCTACAGGGAGACAGGATAGACAGCTGATCGTCCTCGCAGTGGCAGACCACGTGTAACGGATCGGTACATCCGAACATCACACCTGCGGGACAGGTACAGGATGGCAACAACAACTGCCCGAGTTACACCAGGAACGCAGAATCCCTCCATCAGTGCTCAGACTGTCCGCAATCGGCTGAGAGAGGCTGGACTGAGGGCTTGTAAATTTAGGCCCGTTGTAAGGCAGGTCCTTACCAGACATCACCAAAACAATTGCCTATGGGCACAAACCCACCGTTGCTGGACCAGACAGGACTGGCAAAAAAGTGCTCTTCACTGACAAGTCGCAGTTTTGTCTCACCAGGGGTGATGGTCGGATTCGCGTTTATCGTCGAAGGAATGAGCGTTACATCGAGGCCTGTACTCTGGAGCTGGATCGATTTGGAGGTTGAGGGTCCGTCATAGTCTGGGGCGGTGTGTCACAGTATCATCGGACTGAGCTTGTTGTCATTGCAGGCAATCTCAACACTGTGCGTTACAGGGAAGACATCCTTCTCCCTCATGTGGTACCCTTCCTGCAGGCTCATCCTGACATGACCCTCCAGCATGACAATGCCACCAGCCATACTGCTCGTTCTGTGTGTCATTTCCTGCAAGACAGTAATTTCAGTGTTCTACCATGGCCAGCGAAGAGCTCGGATCTAAATTCCACTGAGAACATCTGGGACCTGTTGGATCGGAGGGCTAGGGCCATTCCCCACAGAAATGTCTGGGAACTTGCAGGTACCTAGGTGGAAGAGTTGGGTAACATCTCTCAGAAAGAACTGGCAAATCTGGTGCAGTCCATGAGGAGGAGATGCACTGTAGTACTTAATGCAGCTGGTGGCCACACCAGATACTGACTGTTACTTTTGATTTTGACCCCCCCTTTGTTCAGGGACACATTATATAATTTATGTTAGTCACATGTCTGTGGAACTTGTTCAGTTTATGTCTCAGTTGTTGAATCTTGTTATGTTCATACAAATATTTACACATGTTAAGTTTGCTGAAAATAAACGCAGTTGACAGTGAGAGGATGTTTCTTTTTTTGCTGAGTTTATTTTGATTTCTCAACTGGCAATTGAAGCGCGCCTCCCATTCACCATTCAAGTGCAGGCAACACACAATCAGGGCATTACCCACCATTTTACAATGTGAGCTGAAGGCAGTATGCATTTTGAAAATCTACTTAATTATTTGAAACTTGAATCGCTGTCACATATCGAACTGCTATCAGGGGCGCTGTTTAGAATGTTTTTTTCACACTAATTGCATTTTGCAAATGTTTTAAAATTATGTTTAATTGGCTGCTTCAATGCACAAGTTGCATGTTCTGTTAAGATGCATTACCATAATCGAAATGTGATTTCTGTCATTCTGAGCACCGTGAGAGGACGCCCTAATGGGTTATGCACCCAATGCATATGGGTCCGGTAAATTTCTCAAATGCCCAGTTAATTCAAATCTTCCCGTTGTCCGGTGCCACATTTTCCTAACATTTTCCTAACAGATGTTTCTCATTATTCTTCCCCTCCCTAAATGCTCATCTATCAGGGTCTCAGAGTGAGTGTGTGTACGTGTGTGTGTGTTGTGTGTGTGTGAGCGTGGGCGAGTATATAAGGACGAAGTGTATGCAGAACTAATTAGCTTGAGCCATGTTTGCTAATGAACGCTTTGAGCCCTGAGCCGTGGCCTACCAATGAAGACCACGTTCTCCCTCAAACCCTTCCTCCTCTTCACTCCTTTTCTTCTTCCCTCACTTCTCTGTTGTCATATCTGATGGGTAGCGGGGGCGGTAGTTGGTGTGTTCATCCAACATGTGGTTCTCTTGACACCCCTCTCCTTCTCTGCCCCTTTCACCATTCCTCCTCTTCCTTCTTCCTCCCCGCTACCTATTCCTCCAAAGTGTCCCAAACTGTGTGTCGCAGTATTTGTCTTTGCTAATGAGGATAGACAGGACATGAGCAGATTTGGAGAGGAGGCTATAGGGAGGAGAGGAGGATAGAGGGATTGAGGGATGGGATTGGAAGTTAAAGGAGGGGGAAGGGATGGATGAGAAGGGAATGGCATTCTGACAAGGAGGCCCTCTCTGTGTTTCACTCCTGGTGTAGAAAGTCTCTTTGAAGATTCAGTCTCCAGATTCCACTGTATTATCTCCCGCCCTCCCTCCCTCCCTCTATAACTTTCTCTCCAAAACACTTCTATGCATATTCCTCTGTCTCACACATGCTAGTTCTCTCTCTACTTCTGTCTTCCTCATTCCTCAGCCTTATGACACTCACTTCACCGTTTCTCTTTCCCTCTCCTCGTTCTCTCCTTTCTCCCCCCCCCCTCTCCCACTGGGCTGAGCAAGTCTATCTAATAAATAAAGAATTTCAACACTTTCAAATTCATAAACCCCAACGGTGCCTCTGTGTGTGTCTGCTCTCTCCTCTCTGCTGGCAATCTCTCTGCGTGTATGTGTGTGCCACGTGTGTGTGTGTGTGTGTGTGTGTGTGTGTGTGTGTGTGTGTGTGTGTGTGTGTGTGTGTGTGTGTGTGTGTGTGTGTGTGTGTGTGTGTGTGTGTGTGTGTGTGTGTGTGTGTGTGTGTGTGTGTGTGTGTGTGTGTGTGTGTGTGTGTGTGTGTGTGTGTGTGTGTGTGGTTAAAGGTGAGTGCAGGAGATATTTCCCCTTGGAGTTCTATAGCTGCCTCTTGGGAATGTGAAGTCATAATTTCCCAGCCAAGGCATGCACACATCTCAATGTATAAGTACAGTAGCTAGAGTGTATATCTGAATACCCAGCGGCCCCTGTGGCCTTATCTAAGGACTGCAGAGATCTCAGCTGGAGGGATTGGTTTCTGCTGATGGATGCAGGTGCAGTTTTAGTCTTCTAGTGAATGTGTTGCCATGGAGGGAGGCCCACCGCTCAGGATTTAGATGAGGCATACACAGGCACATTCACACACAGCTAGGCAGAAGCACATGCACATTAGCACGCACACCTATGCATTACACACACACACACACACAGGTGCGCACACACACACACGCACGCACACACACACACACACACACACACACACAGTAACATCACATACACATGTAACAAGTTTGGAATTTCATGTTGTATAATTACACAAAATCTGAATAGTTCCCATCCCTGATATTGGGTGTACATTCCTTTTGTTGTTGTAAGTGCCCTTTTTAATATCATACGTTTCCTTCTCCTTCTGCATGCCCCCTAATAAACATCCCCTGCCCCCCTTACCTTTTCCCTTTCTACTGTACCCACATGGAAGAGGTTTCAATACAATTGTACCATGAAAATCCTGTGTAAAAACACTGATATTTTGTTTATATGGTCACTTACTTTATGTTATAATGGTCTCCCACCAATATATTGTGATATTTATGCATTTCAGTCATTTGTTAACTTTTTATCTGTTGTTTTGTGAATGCTGTACATGCTAGCTAGTTACTGTACTTTTGTCTGTACATGTCGTCATTGGACTAGCATGGCTTTACATGCCCCCTTTCGTTGTTAATTTGTACTTTGCAGAGGAGTTGGCATATAAGGGCAGCACAGCAACCCTGATCCTTTGGTCATATGTAAGCTGATCGAAACACAACGCGGAGGCAAACTACACCGGTCACACACTCCAGTAACACTAACAACCCACACACGTCTACCAAGGCCAAGCCCCCAAAAGTGCACTTTTTTCTTATATCCTCAGAACTAATGTTCCTGATAAGAATGTCCCAGCATAAATACATACATAGTAAAACCAATATATGCTCTCCATTGAGCCACTGTATCTATTAAGTTTGTGCAAGAATCAAGATTATCCACTGATATGGGAGGGATTTTACCATGGTAACACTCCATATGTTATTGCAGGCCACATAGAGGGTGTTGATAATGAATGAGTTTTGCACTGAGAGACTAGGCTAAACAAGGGAGACGGTTGTAACGGCAATGGAGTGTGTGTATCGTCTACAAAATTGAATGAACAGTGGGTATCCTTTCTTAGACAAGAGTGTGTGTTGTCTGATGATGTGTGTGTGTGTGGTGGAAGATGGTGTGTGTTAGGGTTGGCCGGTATCCACATTGTCATACCATAATACCGTTTCTGTAACATACCAGGGTATACAGTGTTACTGGAAGTGCACACAAGGGGAGCTATTTCTGTTTTGACGCACAAAACAATTTAGGAAACAGGGATGTTGATGCAGGAAGGGATTCAATGTCTCTGCTGTAACCAATAAGTTTGATCTGGACATCTAGCCACATAGCTAGCAAGTCAGCAAACCAGATGCATAGCTGGAGCCAGCTTGATTTAAGTTATTTGACACATCTTTGATTTCCTATAGTTATAAGCAATGGCGTAGCAAGCGCCTCCCCAATACTTTTTATTTTTTAAACGGTATTGAAAATCATACCGTCTGTATTTAGAAGTACCTCCGGTATATGGTATAAATGGTATATCACCCAAGCTTAGTGTGTGTGTTTGTGTGTGCGTGCGGTCTCTCACTACCTTAATACTGACAGGGTGGCATCCTTTCTCCCACCATGCATTGGACTTCCTGCTGTGCTCCTGCCACACTCAATCACACAGGAAGTGGCCACCCTACGCGGGCCCACTTTTGTCTCTCTCTCTCTCTCTCTCTCTCTCATCGCTCCTTTACTGTCTTCTTCTCTGGTCTTTGACCCACTTTGTTTTTCTTTTCTCCCCCCTTTTGCATGCTGTCTACCTGTGGGCCCCTCCATCTACATTCCTCTTTAACATATCTACTCTTCTATCTAACCTCATTCATGCAGGCCTTATTTTAATGTCATTTAATACATTACTGCACTGTAAAACATAACAGTATATCTTGCTAAATAAATTAAGTGCAATTTACTCAAAGGTTATTAAAAGTTAAACTTACTCACTTTCAGTCAGTAGTTATTACTCAATTATTCATTATTGTAGATTGTACTCAATGTGATTGAGTGTAATTTGATAGAACAAATTACTGTGTACAATTTGGGTAATAGTTTGACCTTGATTACGTCTGACGTCATCTACAGTGCCTTCAGAAAGTATTCAGACCTCTTGACCTTTTCCCCATTTTGTTACGTTACAGCCTTATTTTAAAATAGATTAAATTAATTGTTTTCCTCATCAAACTCGGGGATCCCGAGTGGCGCAGCAGTCTAAGGCACTGCATCTCAGTGCTAGAGGTGTCACTACAGACCCAGCTGATTCAAAAAAATTAACTCTTCATCAAGCTTAGATTATTTGAATCAGCTGTTTAGTGCTAGGGCAAAAACCTAAATGTGCATCCAGGGGGGGCCCCAGGACCGAATTTGGGAAACTTGCCCTCACTTCCAATGGCTGTCTATGGGATTCTCAGTAAAATAGGACCCAGATTGCAGTACCTATGGCTTCCACTAGACGTCAACAGTCTTTAGACAAGGTTTCATGCCTTTACCATGGAAGACAACCGAACAGAAGAAGAATTTGTAAGTGGATAGAGGAAGTCACTTTAGTTTTTTGTGCGCGAGACCGTGTGCGCTTTCCTCTGTATTTTACTTTTCTATCATTTAGGATACTATCTGTGTGAAATATAATCGTTAATATACAAAAAGTGTACCTAAGGATACATTATAAATTATGTTTGATTTGTTTGGGCAGAGTTGATAGGTATAATTTGAACGCTTTCTCTTCCCTGTACAATGGGCGAGTAGACGGTGGATTTTCTGAACATAACGCGCCAACCAAACGGAGATTTCTGGATATAAACAATGACTTTTTCTAACAAAAGAAACATTAATTGTCTTGCTTGGACACTTCAGAATGCCCTCAGCAGAAGATCATCAAAGGTAAGCGATTTATTTTAGCTCTTTTATGTATTTTGTGAGACCCGAGCTGGTTATGAATTCATGCTAATGCAGAAAATATTGGAGGTGCTGTCCACAAACAATCAAATGTTGTGCTTTCTCCGTGAAGCCTTTTTGAAATCTGACAACGCTGTGATATTGCCAAGAGTCTAAGGTTTTGAAGACTATGCAACACTTGTATATTGATGAATGTTTTATAATTCAACTTTTGGATTTTGAATTTGGCGCCTTACATTTCCCTGGGTAGTGTCGGGAATGGGGCGCTAGCGCCCCAATGATCCATGAGAGGTTAAATAATTTTGACAAAATTAATGCATTATGGTTTTAAGGTAGCATTGAATTGGGTACAGTCATATCTAACTGACAGGAAACAGTCCACCTATATCAATGGTTCATTTTCTTCCCCTCATGCTTTAAACTGTGGAATACTGCCTTGGCCCACTTCTTTACTTAATAAACTCAGCAAAAAAAGAAACGTCTTCTCACTGTCAACTGCGTTTATTTTCAGCAAACTTAACATAAATATTTGTATGAACATAACAAGATTCAACAACTGAGACATAAACTGAACAAGTTCCACAGACATGTGACTAACAGAAATGAAATAATGTGACCCTGAACAAAGGGGAGGGGGGTCAAAATCAAAAGTAACAGTCAGTATCTGCAGTGCATCTCCTCCTCATGGACTGCACCAGATTTGCCAGTTCTTGCTGTGAGATGTTACCCCACTCTTCCACCAAGGCACCTGCAAGTTCTCTGACATTTCTGGGGGAAATGGCCCTAGCCCTCACCCTCCGATCCAACAGGTCCCAGACGTGCTCATTGGGATTGAGATCTGGGATCTTCGCTGGCCATGGCAGAACACTGATATTCCTGTCTTGCAGGAAATCACGCACAGAACGAGCAGTATGGCTGGTGGCATTGTCATGCTGGAGGGTCATGTTAGGATGAGCCTGCAGGAAGGGTACCACATGAGGGAGGAGGATGTCTTCCCTGTAAAGCACAGCATTGAGATTGCCTGCAATGACAACAAGCTCAGTACGATGATGCTGTGACACACCGCCCCAGACCATGACGGACCCTCAACCTCCAAATTGATCCCGCTCCAGAGTACAGGCCTCGGTGTAACGCTCATTCCTTCGACAATAAACATGAATTCAACCATCACCTCTGGTGAGACAAAACTGCGACTCGTCAGAGAAGAGCACTTTTTGCCAGTCCTGTCTGGTCCAGCGACGGTGGGTTTCTGCCCATAGGCGACGTTGTTGACTGTAATGCTTATCGGTCTATAGATGTTTGGTAAAGACCTAGATTCACAAGCCCTCAGTCCAGCATCTCTCAGCCCATTGCGGACAGTCTGAGCACTGATGGAGGGATTGTGCGTTCCTGGTGTAGCTCGGGCAGTTGTTGTTGCCATCCCGTACTTGTCCCGCAGGTGTGATGTTCGGATGTACCAAACCTGTGCAGGTGTTGTTACACGGGGTCTGTCACAACAACAACAACAACACAATTCTGGACAAAAACATTCTGGACAGAAATTCTTCGGGTTTTCTCCTGCTATATCAGTTCTGTTATACTCACAGACATAATTTTAATAGTTTCAGAAACTTCAGAGTGTTTCCTATCCAATAGTACTAATTTTGTGCATATCCTATTTTCTGGGCCTGAGTGGCAGGCATTTTACTTTGGGCACCCCAGACTCTCCAAAACCGTCACTTCTGCTGCCGCTCCCTAAGAAGTTAGCGACCTTTCCACAGGTGCATGTTCATTAATTGTTTATGGTTCATTGAACAAGCATGGGAAACAGTGTTTAAACCCTTTACAATGAAGATCTGTGAAGTTATTTGGATTTTTACGAATGATCTTTGAAAGACAGGGTCCTGAAAAAGGGACGTTTATTTTTTTGCTGAGTTTAGTAGCTGTTTTATTTTGATATTTTTTTTTATCGTGCAGCAAAACTGTTAAATTGTTGCGCAATGAATGGGCTTATAAAAGCACGTTTTACTTCAGCAGAAACCGGCTGAGGAGGTGCAGGAGAAATCCCGCTCAGAATTCGCTCTGTATGCTGTCTGCATGTAATAGTTGTGTTAGATAAATAAGATACACACAGGCCAATTTAATTCCACAAAATGATGGAAATAGACCTATAGACCGATAAGCATTACAGTCAAATGTATTTCCATCAATAAAAAGCATTATTTTGCAATAGTTTTATTTATCAGCTAACGGAAACCCTGGTGTGTGTGTTTGTGTTTGTCTGTGTGTGTGTGTACACGTGAGTGTTTGTGTGCGTGCGCTTGTGCGCGTGCATGCCAGCGTAATGATTAGCAAATACAACTGCAATTCCTTGTTGTTGTTTAAACCCCTGAACACGTAACTGAATAATGGCTAGTTCACAAGGAATACCGAAAGAAAGATAAAAAGAAAAAGAGATGAAACACTGTAATCCTATTGTTGTCTCCCTAGGTGTGTGTCTTAATGGCTGGGATGTGGTTGGCCAGGCGAGGTGAGAGGGAGGGCCAGTGATAAACGATAAACAACAGATCTGAACAACAGGATCAATACCACTTAGCTGACCTGACCCCATACAGCTAGCTACCAACTGAATAAAACCTGTATATAACACTAATAAATAGCTAATAAAGGAGATTAAGGGTATAGTAAGAGGGGATGATGCAGGCGTAAGGGAGGAGGAGATGGATGAGGAGGAAAAAAAGAGGGGAAAGAGGAAGGAAAAGAGGGGATCGAGAAACCCAAAAGGTCTCTCTTACTATACAGTACCCTTTCCCTCTCTCTCTACACCTCTCTTTCTCATTTCCTCTTTGTCTCTACCCCTCTGACCTTCTCCGCATCTCTCTATCTTCATCTCAAATCTCTCTGCACCCTCTTCCTATCTCTCGCTCCCTCTCCCTCCCCCTCTCTCCGGAGAGACACAGTGAGATAATATTAACAGTGGGGTTGACATTCTGCAGAGGTTGCACTGTTTGGGCCTGGCTGTCTGGCTGTACGGGATTACTCTGGAGAGAGAGAGTGACAGCCAGGGAAGAAAATAGGATGGCGTATGTGGGTGCCTTCCTATAGCTTGTGTATTTTTATGTGTATGAGTATGGATTTATTTTTTGTTATTGCATACATTGATTTCATTTGTGAAAGAGTAAATATAATGTACATAAAAAATTATGATTACTTTGCAGTACACTGTATACTTCTCTTACACGCCACATGGATGTAACAACTGAGTGTTACTTTAATGGACAATTAGTTTTAACATAACCCCAGGGTTAACCTATTCAAAGCTCAATGAAGCTCAATGAAGCTTACCAAAGCTGACAGAAGGACCATTCACCGGTACTGGAAGAATGGCTGAACCCTCACCCCTCCTCCAACAGAGGTAGACAGAGGTTTAAAATTAAACCACTTTACCCTACAACGGTAGTCTTTTGATGAGATAGAGAAACAGTATTTTAGTGTGTGTGTTTGTTCGTGCATGTGGATGTGTGTGTGCGTGCATGCTGTTTGCGCATGTGTGTGTACACGTGCATTTATACTTTACACAACCCTCCATGCTGTGGTTTATTTAAGCCAGAGTTAGGAGGTCTGGCCATGGTGAATACCCATCACAGGTGTCTCAGTCTGCTCCATGCCAAGTCGCTATTAGGGGTCTGCTACAAGATGGCCAAGGGGCGGCACAGCCATTATGTTATTACTGGGAAAGTAAGGCAACCCAGTGGGTGGGGGGGCTGGAGTGTCTCTCACTGCCAGTGGGTCATGAGAAACTGATATGAGAAGAGAAGGACGGTCTTTAGAGAAGGCCCTGCGGCTAGAGAAACACGACAGAGCAGAGGGAGAAAATGAGAGAGAGGGACAGAAAAGGAGAATATAACAAAGGGGAGAAGAGATGGTGGGAGACTGTGAATGAGCAGGGGAAGATAAGAAAAATGAGAGGGAAAGAAAAGGAGGGGAGAAAGACTGTGAGAAAGAATAAGTGAATGGGGAGGGACAGCGAGAGAGAGAGCGAGAGACAGAGAGAGAGAAAATGTCATTTTGTTTTATTTCAAATATTTCTTAAAACCTGTTTTCACTTTGTCATTATGGGGTATTGTGTGTAGATTGATGTGGACATAAAAAAAAAGACATTTTAGAAGAAGGCTGTAACGTAACAAAATGTGGAAAAAAGTGAAGGGGTCTGAACACTTTACGAATGCACTGTACAAGCACAAACATACGTACGCACACACACACTTTAGGAATGCTATTGATAACAAACACAGGCAAAAACATGCACACGCAAAAACACAGATCTATACACACACGCGCGCACACACACACACTCATCCTACAAATCAGGGGGTGCCTATCGTTGTAATGAAATCAAAGGGAGACAGTGAGCTCCATATTCCATATCAACAGCCTTTTGTTCACTTATAAACAAGGATGGAGAAAGCAATCAAAAGACTGACACACTAACATGCTCCTCTATGCTTTATTAACATACTGCTGCTATCTATCTCCCATCTCTGTGTCTGGGAATAGCTCTGAGACACCCCAGAACATTTACATTCATTTACATTCTCTCCATCACACTGAACATAGGGAAGAGAAGAAGAGAAAGGGAGGGGGTGAGAAAGAAAAGAGCGAGAGTTGGGGGTGAGAAAGAGATAAAGTGGGGGGATGGAGAGAGGTGGGAGAGAGAAATAACGAAGAGAAAGTGAGAAGGGGAAAAAGAGAGAGGTGAGTAAGAGCGAGAGAGAGAGAGAGAGAGAAAGAGAAAAGTGAAGTGCTCTAGCATTGCATGGGGGGACAGTAAAGCACCACATCAAAAGCAAGCTCCTTGTCAGTCAGCTATGTGGCATCACCAATAAAACACCTGCTTCTGAATACAACACGCACCACACCCCACCCGCACACACACATACACTCAATTACAGGGAGAAAACACAGCAAGGGGTACACCATGGCGCCCGGATCTAGCCAGGGTGGAATGGAGTGAGAATTCAGAGTGCTAGGAAGAGTGAAAGAGAAAGAAAAAGAGAGTGAAGTGCGTTAGAAAATACCATATGCCACATAATATGAATATCAAGACTTCGAGAGAGGGAGGGGTGCAATAAAACAGAATGTGTGCACCAGGTGAACCGAGTGTGTGTCAATGTGAGAGAGGGGGACAGAACGAGAGGGGGAGGAAGGGAAAATAGAGGTGATAGATGGGATAAAGCACCATACGGCCCATATGGACATTGTTATGATTCATAAGAGTAGAGGAGCGAATGCAAAGCTCCCTGTGGGTTCATCATAACCACACGGCTTTAACCTGGACATCCCACACACACCACTAACACAAAACAGTGGCACACACACACACACACACCCACACACAAATAGCCTTGTCTTACTTCACTTGATTCCCATTCAAAATCCTATTTTCCATAACCTCTAACTGTCACGTCCAGGCCTGAGAAGACAGGCTGGTGTTTTTAGTTTTGGTTTTGGTGTAGGGTTTTTTATGTGTCTAGGTGTTATATTTCTATGTTGGGGTAATGGTTCCCAATTAGAGGCAGCTGTTTGTCGTTGTCTCTAATTGGGAACCATATATATGTTTGGGGTTTTCATATAGGTTTTGTGGGTTATTGTTTGAGCATAGCTTTGTTTTGTTTTACATGTTATGTTCAGTGTTACGATCTTCGTTTGTTTTGTTATTTTTGTCCCAGTTACGTTTGATTAATAAAGATGTATACTGGATGCCTCGCTGCGCCTTGGTATGTCCATCCCGGAGATCGTGACACTAACCCTAACCCTTAACCTTAACTCCTAACCATAAACCTAACGACTAAGTCTTTACAAGTGGCAAAATGTCCTCACTTTTCTGATTGTTAGTTGGTTTACTATTGTTGTGAGGACTTCTGTTACTCACAAGTATTGTGATGGGTCTCTGACATGTAGATACGGCAGAGTCAGGCGCAGGACAACAATTAAGTATTCAAACAACTTTACTCAAAAATAACGATATCGAATACAATACACTTCGTGATAATAATTACCACAATAACACAGACCACAAAACAACGAACAATCAATCACAAAGACATGGGGGGAACAGAGGTTTAAATAAGGAACATGTAATTAAGTGATTGGAAACCAGGTGTGTGTAATGAAGACAAAACTAACGGAAAAATGAAATGTTGATCGGCGGTGGCTAGAAGACCATTGACGTCGACTGCCGAACGCCGCCCGAACAAGGAGAGGGACCAACTTCAGCGGAAGTCGTGACAGTACCCCCCCTTGACGCGCGCCGGCACCGGCCTCGGGGACGACCTGAAGGACGAAGCGCATGGCGATCGGATGGAGGCGGTGAAACTCCGTAGCAGCGACGGGTCCAGGATGTCCTCCACCGCACTCCAACATCTCTCCTCCGGACTGCACTCTCCCACTCCACAAGGTACTTGAGGCCCCTCGCCCGGCACCTTGAGTCCATGATGGCTCGGACAGCATACGCCGGAGCCCCCTTGATGTCCAGAGGGGACGGAGGAACCTCCCGCACCTCAGACTCCTGGAGTGGACCAGCCACCACCGGCCTGAGGAGAGACACATGGAACGAGGGGTTAATACGGTAATATGGGGGGAGCTGTAACTTGTAACATACCTTGTTCATTCTCCTCAGGACTTTAAAGGGCCCCACAAACCGTGGGCCCAGTTTCCGGCAGGGCAGGCGGAGGGGCAGGTTTCGGGTCGAGAGCCAGACCCTGTCGCCAGGTGCGAACACCGGGGCCTCACTGCGGTGGCGGTTGGCCCTTGCCTTCTGCTGCCTCACGGCTCGTTGCAGGTGCACATGGGCGGCCTCCCAGGTCTCCTCCGAGCGCCTAAACCATTCATCCATGGCAGGAGCCTCGATCTGGCTCTGATGCCACGGTGCCAGAACTGGCTGGTACCCCAGTACGCACTGGAAGGGGGAGAGGTTAGTGGAGGAGTGGCGGAGTGAGTTCTGGGCCATCTCTGCCCAAGGGATGAAACTCGCCCACTCCCCCGGCCGGTCCTGGCAATAGGACCACAGAAACCTACCCACATCCTGGTTGACTTTTTCCACCTGCCCGTTACTCTTGGGGTGAATCAATCACAAAGAAATGGGGGGAACAGAGGTTTAAAAAGGAACATGTAATTAAGTGATTGGAAACCAGGTGTGTGTAATGAAGACAAAACTAACGGAAAAATGAAATGTGGATTGGCGGTGGCTAGAAGACCAGTGACGTCGACCGCCGAATGCCACCCGAACAAGGAGAGGGACCAACTTCGGCGGAAGTCGTGACAAGTAAAAGTAAAACGTGTCCACACACTACAAGCGCACACACACACACACACACACACACACACACACACACACACACACACACACACACACACACACACACACACACACGTTACACTATAACATCCTCTAGCAGTGGACTGGCTTATCGTCGGGCGGATTAGTTTTCTCTGATCTGTCCTGTAAAAATGTCCATCAAACGCTGTCGCTCGTTTGTCCTGCTATGTCTGAGTATTGATTGGTGGGTCAGAGAGGCAGATGAGGCTAATAAAATGTTAGGCTATCGTCTGTGTTAGGCTGTAAAACATGATGCCATGAGGTATCAAACCCCAGGTTTTATCACCTCTGTGGTGGAACACAGGAGGGATGGAATTGATTTGGGAGAAGGGTTTGGAGGTGGAAAGAGGTGGGAACACTGCTTGAAGTGGAGAAATGGCATACACACGAACGGACGCACACACAAACACGCACACACACGCTATGAACTCTGTCTGGGTGTGTGTGTCTGAGAATGAATGTGCTTGCTTTTGGGTGTGCAGCCAACAGTGACTGATTCCAGGAAACCTCATCCTCTTTATGAATAAGAAAACAACCATAGTAAAACCCAGCCTTCCTCACTCAGTCTATTTAAGTTCTTTATTTATTTCTCTTTTCATTTCTTCCTCCTATTCTCTCCTCTGGCGGAAGAGTCTGTCGCTGTTGTCCTGCTATCAAGGTCTTATAATATATTCAGATGCTTTTAAGTGACTTACATTTTACGTATGGTTGATTGCAAGAAACGAACCCATGAGCCTGACGTTACAAGTTCCATTCTCTACCAACTGAGCTACAAATTACTTATTTTCTTTTAATCTTTGTGAAATGTCAAGATGCTCAGGTGTCTCCAGGAGACAATGGAACTTACATTTATATTTTTAAATTACTTCAAAGTCAAAATTATTAGTCAGTTGTACAACCGAATGCCTTCAACTGAAATGTGTCTTCTGCATTTAACCCAACCCCTCTGAATCAGAGAGGTGCGGGGGGGCTGCCTTAATCGGCATCCATGTCTTTGGCGCCCGGGGAACAGTGGGTTAACTGCCTTGTTCAGGGGCAGAACGACAGATTTTCACCTTCTCAGCTCGGGGATTCGAACTTGCACCCCTCCGGTTACAAGTCCAACACGCTAACCACTAGGCTACCTGCCACCCCCCTTCTTGCTCATTGCAACATGTTGCTAAAAATGTGTTTGTTGGGGTCAGATCTGGAATCAAATACTATTTCAAATATCTCAATAACTTTCTTATACATTCGAAATAAGTACTTAGATATATTTTATGTGAAAAGACAATTAGGTGAATTTTCTAAAGTATTTGAAAATACTTAAATACATTGACTCAAGTACACTCCCATGCATTTAACCCAGATATTTTAAAATAGTATTTGAAATAAGCATTTTGAAAATACTCTAAAATACAATTTGTATTTGAAAATCTTGAAATCCACAGAAAAAAGTATTTTAAATACCAGATACAAAAATACACATATTTGAAACCCAGGTCGGGTTGGGAATGTCCCTTTAATCAAACATTTGGGAGAGTGTGATGCAGGGGTTGGAACCGGTACAGGGAACAAATCCGAAAACTGGAAATGAACGTCATTTTTCACAGAACAGAATCAGAACTGGGAATGTAAGTGATCTATACTGTTCCTACTGGGAACAGGTTAATACTGTTATTTTATGTTCCGGGCATTTTTCCAGTCCAACAAAAAAGCGTAAACAAAGCGCCTATGCAAAAACTTCCTCTGTCAATCAAAAACTTCTTCCTGTGTCTGCCTGCCAGCTGAAAATCTTGGCCAGTGTGTGTGCATGTATAAGCTACCTGCCCCTCCCCAATGAACCAGAGGCTACTTTATCCTACTGATGTTTCAAGCGTGATTTAGAAGATAGGGAGAGAGATTTTTAATTAGAAAAAAAATTATTAAATTTTCAATGCAAGTTAGGGATACTATCACATGTCACATTGGATTTATTAACTACAAAAAGGTAAGACGTATTTTTAATTCTGGTGGTGCCGCTCTGCACACACAAGCTTGTTAGCTAACTAGCTAGCTCGGGTCCAACGTTAAGCCAACTCTCTGAAGTTCAAAGGCATTCAAAGTTCCTCCATAGAACCTGCACCTCCGTAAGTATAATTCTGTGGGTCTAATTCAAATATTGCACGTCATCACAAGATGCCAAACCTCCGCCTCCACCCTCTCTCACTCTCTCCTCACCCGCAAAATGTCAGTTGCATCCTCGCACCTTACACTTGTCTTTCCATCACAAATGTTAACAACAATAGCTTGCCCACTCCATAGCAAGCTGCTCTATCCACACTGATTGGTGAAGTCATTTAATGTGGAGCTAAATATAAAAATATATATATATATATTTCAGAGATTTAAAAAAGAACAGAAAGGAACGAGATAAACCACTACTTTTCTGGGGTTAGAACCGGTTCAGAACTTTATTTTGCTGGTTCGAACAGTGGAACTGAAAGAAAAAACAATTGGGTAAAAAATCAGTTCCAGCCCCTGGTGCGATGGTCCTCTTCTGATTGAGAATGTCCCTTTAAAAGTTCACATTTCACATAACTCAATGTGGCTGTCTATGAGCTGTGGCTGTGGTCATTGGCTGTCACACCATTGTATTAACATCTTTATTGAACATTTCACCCTGTAAATGGACATCATCATCTCCTCTTTATGGTCAAATTCAGCATAATTGGCGTTGTGGTTTTGACCTCTCTGTCACGCACACACACACACAGCTCTCTTTCTCATCACTGAGAAGAACAAAAGACACAGGGAAACTTTACAATTCTGCAGACTGAGATACTTAGACAGAGAAAAAGAGAGCGATAGAAGGCTAAAGCCTGTAGAGAGGGATCAGTCAGACCGCCTGACCTTTGAGAGGTGTGATGGAGGGGTGGAAGGGGGTTTAGAGAATAATATAAGAAAAAAGAGAATAGCTGTAACAATGAGCAGATCTCTCTTCTGCAGGTTACAGTGTTCCAGTGGAGGTAGAAGAGAGATAGAGAGAGAAGAGAGCTAAAGAGGCAGTGAAATGTCAGACTGTGTCATTAGGGGTTTAGTTTGTGTAAAAGGCAGGGAATCTATGCGTATCATTAGTGTGTGTGTTTGTGTATCTGTTTGTCTCTGTGTGTTTTTGTGTTTGGGTATGTGAAGGGGGCCTAAGCAGGCTAGGGCTGACATCAACACTATGAAACAACACATATGGAATCATGTAGTAACCAAAAACGTGTTAAACAAAACAAATGATATTTTATATTTGAGATTCTTCAAAGTAGCCACCCTTTGCCTTGATGACAGCTTTGCACACTCTTGGCATTCTCTCAAGCAGTTTCATGAGGTCACCTGTAATGCATTTCAATTAACAGGTGTGCCTTGTTAAAATTAAATGTTTTTAATTTCTTTCCTTCTTAATGCGTTTGAGCCAGTCAGTTGTGTTGTGACAAGGTAGGTGTGGTATGCAGAAGATAGCCCTATTTGGTAAAAGACCAAGTCCATGTTATGGCAAGAACAGCTCCAATAAGCAAAGAGAAATGACAGTCCATCATTACTTTAAGACATGAAGGTTGGTTGATCTGGAAAAAGTTTCTTCAAGTGCAGTCGCAAAAACCATGAAGCGCTAAGATGAAACTGGCTCTCACGAGGACCGCCACAGGAAAGGAAGACCCAGAGTTACTTCTGCTACAGAGGATAAGTTCATTAGAGTTAACTGCACCTCAGATTGCAGCCCAAATAAATGCTTCACAGAGTTTAAGTAACAGACACATCTCAAGATCAACTGTTCAGAGGCGACTGCGTGAATCAGGCCTTCATGGTCGAATTGCTGCAAAGAAACCACTACTAAAAGACACCAATAAGAAGAATAGACTTTCTTGAGCCAAGAAACACAAGCAATGGAATTAGACCGGTGGAAATCTGTCCTTTGGTCTCAGGACCCCAAATTTGAGATTTTTGGTTCCAACCGCCCTATCTTTGTGAGACGCAGAGTAGGTGAACGGATGATCTCTGCATGTGTGGTTCCCACCGTGAAGCATGGAGGAGGAGATGTGATGGTGTGGGGGTGCTTTGCTGGTGACACTGTTGGTGATTTATTTAGAATTCAAGGCACACTTAACCAGTATGGCTACCACAGGACAATGACCCAAAAGACACCTCCAGGCTGTGTAAGGGCTATTTGATAAAGAAGGAGAGTGAAGGAGTGCTGCATCAGATGACCTGGCCTCCACAATGACGCAACCTCAACCCAATTGAGATGTTTTGGGATGAGTTGGACCACAGAGTGAAGAAAAAGCAGGCAATAAGTTCTCAGCATACGTGGGAACTCCTTCAAGACTGTTGGAAAAACATTCCAGGTGAAGCTGGTTGAGAGAATGCAAAGAGTATGCAAAGCTGTCATTAAGGCAAAGGGTGGCTACTTTGAAGAATCTCAAATATAAAATATATTTTGATTTGCTTAACACTTTTTTTGGTTACTACATGATTCCATATGTGTTATTTCATAGTTTTGATGTCAATGTAGAAAATAGTAAAATTAAAGCAAAACCCTTGAATGAGTAGTGGTGTTAACTTTTGACTGGTACTGTATATAAAAGAATGATGGCGCACGAGACACCTTTCTGATTTCCACCTGTCTGAGTGAATGAATCCATTGTGGAGGTCGCGGGGATGGCATACCTGTATCGCAGTAATACATTTACAGTTAATTCCCATAATTTCTAGTCTACGTTTGTTTGGTTAAGGTCATGTTAATTCATTCAATATATTATTACTACAGTCTTACCGTTGCTATTGTAGGAGTGGACACTTGTGAGAAGAAAGTTTTGGTTTATTTCATTCCGTTTACGAGTTGTCAATTTATTAATTGTCTTTTGATTGGAGCTCTCCTGTCAATCTTGAGTAAGGACACGCACTTGATTACGCATAGAACTTAGCCTAGGCTACCTGGCCTGCGCGCAAATTTAGACTTATAAATGTGCCCATATGGGTTCTGATACTATTTCTGATTGTCTTAACTCAATATCACTGTGGAGCTTCTCAAATAAATGTTTTCTTCGCCTCAAACAGTAAGTAAACAAAGTCTGTTTTTACATCCATTGAGAATGACAATAGTTCCTCAATGTAGCCTAGTTGAAAAATATTTCTAGCTCTCTCCCTTTCGATAACAATTCAGGATGAAAGGCGAAAAAAATGTCATGCTCTAGTCTAGAAACGTCATAAAATAGGCCTACCTGATTACTTCTTATCCCTTGTGCAAACAGCCTACACCTGTGTCTGTCTGTATGGAGCTCACTGGCACAGGAAACTGAGGTTCCAGAATATTTGACACAGTGTTGCAATTTTGCTAGCACCAGCTTCTGGCTGACCAAGTTAATAGTTGATACAATGTTTCAAGTTCCTTGCAGACAGGCCATGCGTAGCCAATGTGATTTATAGGATTACATTTTTATCAGGAAATGTTCTACCTGCAGGCTGCAATGTTTTTATTTGTTGGCTTTATTTAGGCTATTTTTACATATTGGCAATGGCAATAGAAGTTACTTTTAGATTTGTATCATTTTCATTTAGATAGACTTTTGATTAACCACATGACATTGATGTTGAGGTATGAAGACCTTATTGTAAATTAAATGAAACTGTTCCACAAAAATGTGCATATGAAAATCATAACTGGCACGCAGATCAGTAGAAGGGTTTCGATAACTTGTCACTCCAAATGGAAAAGGTTGCCGACCGCTGGTGTAGCCTATTACCGGCAACTTCAGGAGCTTCAAGGCAGAATCTGCAAAAATCAGCAGCAGCAGGAGGAGGAGGGTTGGGAATACGTTTTTTTCTTCTGGTTAGCTATATTGATTTCTGGCTTGATTTCTGGCTTTTTCTCTTTAGTAATTTGTGCCTTCATTTTTAATCGCAGTGCTTAAAGCATCAGACAAGCTCTGTAGCCTACATATAGTCGATTTTATTCAAACATAGGGTGTGTCTGGAAAAAACACGTTTTAAAATTTCCATCATCAATTGGTCGAACGAACACTACTCTCGGTCGAAAATATTTTTTTTCAGTCGGCGGACAGGCCTAAAGCACACAATTTATCGATTGCGTGTGTGTGTCGTTCAGCCTGGGCACTGGCAGATTGTTTTTCTCACTTTTCTGAATGTTAGTTGGTTTACTATTGTTGTGAGGACTTCTGTTACTCACAAGTATAGTAAAATGTGTCCACACACCACGCACACGCACACACACACACACACACACACACACACACACACACACACGGTACACTATGATATCCTCTAGCAGTGGACTGGCTTATCGCCGGGCAGATTAGTTTTCTCTGATATGTCCTGTAAAAATGCCCATCAAACACTGTCGCTCGTTTTTCCTGCTATGTCTGAGTATTGATTGGTGGGTCAGAGAGACAGATGAGGCTAATAAAATGTTAGGCTATCGTCTGTGTTAGGCTCTAAAATATGATGCCATGAGATATCAAACCCCAGGTTTTATCACCCCTGTGGTGGAACACAGGAGGAATGGAATTGATTTGGGAGAAGGGTTTGGAGGTGGAAAGAGGTGGGAACACTGCTTGAAGTGGAGAAATGGCATACACACGAACGGAAGCACACGCAAACACACACACGCACACACACACACTATGAACTCTGTGTGTGTGTGTGTGTGTGTGTGTGTGTGTGTCTGAGAATGAATGTGCTTGCTTTTGGGTGTGCAGCCAACAGTGACTGATTCCAGGAAACCTCATCCTCTTTATGAATAAGAAACAACCGTAGTAAAACCCAGCCTTCCTCACTCAGTCTATTTCAGTTCTTTATTTATTTCTCTTTTCATTTCTTCCTCCTATTCTCTCCTCTGGCTAAAGTGTCTGTCGCTATTGTCCTGCTATCAAGGTCTAATAATATATGCCATTTAGCAGATGCTTTTATCCAAAGTGACTTACATTTTACGTATGGTTGATCACAAGAACCGAACCCATGAGCCTGACATTACAAGTTCAATTCTCTACCAACTGAGCTACAAATTACTTCTTTTTGTTTCATCTTTGTGAAATGTCGAGATGCTCAGACGTCTCCAGGAGACAATGGAACTTCCATTTCTCTTTTTCAATTACTTCTTGCTCATTGCAACATGTTACTAAAAATGTGTTTGTTGGGATCAGACCTGGAATCAAATACTATTTCAAATATCTCAAAAACTTTCTTATACATTCGAAATAAGTACTTAGATATATTTTATGTGAAAAGACAATTAGGTGAATTTTCTAAAGTATTTGAAAATACTCAAATACAATGACTCAAGTACACTCCCATGCATTTAACCCAGATATTTGAAAATAGTATTAGAAATAAGCATTTGAAAATACTCTAAAATACAATTTGTATTAGAAAATACTGAAATACACATAAAAAAGTATTTTAAATACCAGATACTAAAATACACATATATTTGAAACCCAGGTCGGGTTGGGAATGTCCCTTTAATCAAACATTTGGGAGAGTGTGATGCAGGGGTTGGAACCGGTACAGGGAACAAATCCGAAAACTGGAAATGAACGTCATTTTTCACGGAACAGAATCAGAACTGGGAATGTAAGTGATCTATACTGTTCCGTACTGGGAACAGGTTAATACTGTTATTTTATGTTCCGGGCATTTTTTCCAGTCCAACAAAAAAACGTAACAAAGCGCCTATGCAAAAACTTCCTCTGTCAATCAGAAACTTCTTCCTGTGTCTGCCTGCCAGCTGAAAATCTTGGCAAGTGTGTGTGCATGTATAGGCTAACTGCCCCTCCCCAATGAACCGGAGGCTACTTTATCCTACTGATGTTTCAAGCGTGATTTAGACGATAGGGGGAGAGATTTTTAATTAGAGAAGAATGGATTAACTTTTTCAATGCTAGTTAGTTTGTCACATTGGATTTATTAACTACAAAAAGGTAAGACGTGTTTTTAATTCTGGTGGTGCCGCTCTGCACACACAAGCTTGTTAGCTAACTAGCTAGCTCGAGTCCAACGTTAAGCCAACTCTCTGAAGTTCAAAGGCATTCAAAGTTCCTCCATAGAACCTGCACCTCCGTAAGTATAATTCTGTGGGTCTAATTCAAATATTGCATGTCATCACAAGATGCCAAACCTCCTCCTCCACCCTCTCTCACTCTCTCCTCACCCGCAAAATGTCAGTTGCATCTCGCACCTTACACTTGTCTTTCCATCACAAATGTTAACAACAATAGCTTGCCCACTCCATAGCAAGCTGCTCTATCCCCACTGATTGGTGAAGTCATTTAATGTGGAGCTAAATGTAAAAATATATAAATATTTTAGAGATTTAAAAAAGAACAGAAAGGAACGAGATAAACCATTACTTTTTTGGGGTTAGAACCGGTTCAGAACTTTTTTTTGCTGGTTGGAACAGTGGAACTGAAAGAAAAAACAATTGGGTAAAAAATCAGTTCCAGGCCCTGGTGCGATGGTCCTCTTCTGATTGAGAATGTCCCTTTAAAAGTTCACATTTCACATAACTCTATGTGCCTGTCTATGAGCTGTGGCTGTGGTCATTGGCTGTCACACCATTGTATTAACATCTTTATTGAACATTTCACCCTGTAAATGGACATCATCATCTCCTCTTTATGGCCAAATTCAGCATAATTGGCGTTGTGGTTTTGACCTCTCTGTAACGCACACACACACACACACAGCTCTCTTTCTCATCACTGAGAAGAACAAAAGACACAGGGAAACTTTACAATTCTGCAGACTGAGATACTTAGATGAAAGAGAGATAGACAGAGAAAAAGAGAGCGATAGAAGGCTAAAGCCTGTAGAGAGGGATCAGTCAGACCGCCTGACCTTTGAGAGGTGTGATGGAGGGATGGAAGGGGGTTTAGAGAATAATATAAGAAAAAAGAGAATAGCTGTAACAATGAGCAGATCTCTCTTCTGCAGGTTACAGTGTTCCAGTGGAGGTAGAAGAGAGATAGAGAGAGAAGAGAGCTAAAGAGGCAGTGAAATGTCAGACTGTGTCATTAGGGGTTTAGTTTGTGTAAAAGGCAGGGAATCTATGCGTATCATTAGTGTGTGTGTTTGTGTATCTGTTTGTATCTGTGTGTTTTTGTGTTTGTGTATGTGAAGGGAGCCTAAGCAGGCTAGGGCTGACATCAACACTATGAAACAACACATATGGAATCATGTAGTAACCAAAAACGTGTTAACTTCTTAGGGAGTGGTAGGGCGCTAGCAGTTGAAATGCAAGGCGCCAAATTCAAAATCCAAAAGTTGAATTATTAAACATGCACCCATATACAAGTGTTTCATACTCATCAAAAGCTCTGTTTCTTGGCAATATCACAGCGTTGTCAGATTTCAAAAAGGCTTTACGGCGAAAGCACCACATTTGATTGTTTGAGTGTAGCATCTTCACTATTTTCTCATTACCATGAATTCATTAGCCTTCACGGTTCACACAAAACACATTTCACAGCGAAAACAAATCAATTACCTGTTGATGAACTTCTGCTGATGGCTTCCAAAGTGTCCAACGAAGACAATCCTAGGTTCTTTTGTTAGAAAAAGTAATGTATTATATCCATAAATCTCCATTTGGATCGCACGTTATAATCAGAAACTACAGCCTCCACTCCTCCATTGAAACGTGAATAGAACTCGTTCAACTTATACCTATAAACTTGTCCAAGAACAATCAAAAATCATTTTAAATGTATCCTTAGGAACACTTTTACGTATATTTACTATAATAATTCAACTGGAATATAAACTGGGCTATAAGAACGGAAAAAAACACAGAGCGTGCCTTGTCGGGAGCGCGCGTCCTCTCTTAATGACATCCAAAGGGACACTTCCTGTTTTCTCTTCTTCTCTGCTCTAATAGCATACAAATAAAATCTGAACACTGTCTCGAGACTGTTGACATCCAGAGGAAGCGATCGGTACTGCATTCATATGCCCTTATATGGGCATTTTCATAAGGGAGGGGTTCCAAATGAGGCACTCTGTCAAAACCACTTTTTCATATCCGTTCTGTTTTACTCACAGACAAATGGTTAACACTTTTAGAAAATTCAGAGTGTTTCCTATCCAATGGTACTAAATATATCCTATTTTCTGGGCCTGAATGGGAGGCATTTTACTTTGGGCACGCCAGGCTCTCCAAAACGGTCACCTCATGCGCTGCTCCCTAACAAGTTAAACAAAACAAATGATATTTTATATTTGAGATTCTTCAAAGTAGCCACCCTTTGCCTTGATGACAGCTTTGCACACTCTTGGCATTCTCTCAAGCAGTTTCATGAGGTAGTCACCTGTAATGCATTTCAATTAACAGGTGTGCCTTGTTAAAAGTAAATGTTTTTAATTTCTTTCCTTCTTAATGCGTTTGAGCCAATCAGTTGTGTTGTGACAAGGTAGGTGTGGTATACAGAAGATAGCCCTATTTGGTAAAAGACCAAGTCCATGTTATGGCAAGAACAGCTCCAATAAGCAAAGAGAAATGACAGTCCATCATTACTTTAAGACATGAAGGTCGGTCAATCCGGAAAACGTTTCTTCAAGTGCAGTCGCAAAAACCATCAAGCGCTAAGATGAAACTGGCTCTCACGAGGACCGCCACAGGAAAGGAAGACCCAGAGTTACTTCTGCTGCAGAGGTTCATTAGAGTTAACTGCACCTTAGATTGCAGCCCAAATAAATGCTTCACAGAGTTCAAGTAACAGACACATCTCAAGATCAACTGTTCAGAGGAGACTGCATGAATCAGGCCTTCATGGTCGAATTGCTGCAAAGAAACCACTACTAAAAGACACCAATAAGAAGAAGAGACTTTCTTGAGCCAAGAAACACGAGCAATGGAATTAGACCGGTGGAAATCTGTCCTTTTGTCTCAGGACCCCAAATTTGAGATTTTTGGTTCCAACCGCCCTATCTTTGTGAGACGCAGAGTAGGTGAACGGATGATCTCTGCATGTGTGGTTCCCACCGTGAAGCATGGAGGAGGAGATGTGATGGTGTGGGGGTGCTTTGCTGGTGACACTGTTGGTGATTTATTTAGAATTCAAGGCACACTTAACCAGTATGGCTACCACAGGACAATGACCCAAAAGACACCTCCAGGCTGTGTAAGGGCTATTTGATAAAGAAGGAGAGTGAAGGAGTGCTGCATCAGATGACCTGGCCTCCACAATGACGCAACCTCAACCCAATTGAGATGTTTTGGGATGAGTTGGACCACAGAGTGAAGAAAAAGCAGCCAACAAGTTTTCAGCATATGTGGGAACTCCTTCAAGACTGTTGGAAAAACATTCCAGGTGAATCTGGTTGAGAGAATGCCAAGAGTGTGCAAAGCTGTCATTAAGGCAAAGGGTGGCTACTTTGAAGAATCTGAAATATAAAATATATTTGGATTTGCTTAACACTTATTTGGTTACTACATGATTCCATATGTGTTATTTCATAGTTTTGATGTCAATGTAGAAAATAGTAAAAATAAATCAAAACCCTTGAATGACAATAGTTCCTCAATGTAGCCTAGTTGAAAAATATTTCTAGCTCTCTCCCTTTCGATAACAATTCAGGATGAAAGGCGAAAAAAATGTCATGCTCTAGTCTAGAAACGTCATAAAATAGGCCTACCTGATTACTTCTTATCCCTTGTGCAAACAGCCTACACCTGTGTCTGTCTGTATGGAGCTCACTGGCACAGGAAACTGAGGTTCCAGAATATTTGACACAGTGTTGCAATTTTGCTAGCACCAGCTTCTGGCTGACCAAGTTAATAGTTGATACAATGTTTCAAGTTCCTTGCAGACAGGCCATGCGTAGCCAATATGATTTATAGGATTACATTTTTATCAGGAAATGTTCTACCTGCAGGCTGCAATGTTTTTATTTGTTGGCTTTATTTAGGCTATTTTTACATATTGGCAATGGCAATAGAAGTTACTTTAAGATTTGTATCATTTTCATTTAGATAGACTTTTGATTAACCACATGACATTGATGTTGAGGTATGAAGACCTTATTGTAAATTAAATGAAACTGTTCCACAAAAATGTGCATATGAAAATCATAACTGGCACGCAGATCAGTAGAAGGGTTTCGATAACTTGTCACTCCAAATGGAAAAGGTTGCCGACCGCTGGTGTAGCCTATTACCGGCAACTTCAGGAGCTTCAAGGCAGAATCTGCAAAAATCAGCAGCAGCGGGCAGCAGGAAGAGGAGGGTTGGGAATACGTTTTTTTCTTCTGGTTAGGCTATATTGATTCCTGGCTCCCTCTTTAGTAATTTGTTCCTTCATTTTTAATCGCAGTGCTTAAAGCATCAGACAAGCTCAGTAGCCTACATATAGTCGATTTTATTCAAACATAGGGTGTGTCTGTATATGGAAATGTACACGTTTTAAAATTTCGATCATCAATTGGTCGAACGAAGACTACTCAAATATTTCTTTTCAGTCGGGGACAGGCCTAAAGCACACAATTAGTGGATTGTGTGTGTGTGTGTGTCGTTCAGCCTGGGCACTGGCAGATTGTTAAGTGTTGGTGGTTGTTAAGTGTTGGTGGTTGTGCTAACCTCAGGTCAGGGAGATGGGGTGTGTATGTTTCTGCCTTGCCCCTCTAACTGATCATAGTGAATATGTGTGCCCTCCTACACACACACCTCTATGGTTTATCTCATGCAGCAGGAAGGCTTTGTCACACGTACACACACACACTAACACAGGCACAGCTCTTTCTGCCCCTTTCTCTCTCTCCTTTACATCCCCCCCCTCTTGTCATGTTAATAGGCTGTTTTCATGACGGAGAGAGAGTCAAATCTCACCAACCAGCTGTGGTGTGGCCTGTGTTTGTATGTTTAACACCTTACACGGTCATTTTTTAAGTGGCTTTGCTTTTGTGCTTGTGAGTGTGTGCTGTGCGTGTGTGCGTCTATGTGTATATGTGTGTGAGTGCACTAATGTGTGAGTATCTGTCTGTGTGTTGATGCGCTGCTAATGCTGTCCCCAGGGCTTTACTGTACGATCTTGTTGTCAAACTATGAGCGTGGCTCCTGTATTTGCTATGTGTCATGTGCCTGGAGCATGGTGTGTGACTGTGTGTGTGTGTGTGTGTTTGTCTGTATATGTGTGTGTGTCTTTGTATGTGTGTGTGTGTGTGTGTGTGTGTGTCTCAGCTGCGGACTGGGGCAGGTGGTTCACCTCAGGGAATGACACTTCATGTCATGTTGTATGTGCTGCTGTTGGGACAATGACAGAACACAACACATTATAACCTTTGTTTGGTTTAGGAACTAAATATACACGCACGCACACACACACACACATACATACACACAATACAAGATAGCCGCTCCTTCCCCTCTTATAGTATGCCTTGTTTTAAGGGCGGAAAATACACCAGCCTCTTAACGGTCTTTTACATTCTTCCATCCTTACACAGAAAGAATAATTCGAGTTTGGCAGAGGAGAGATTGCAGTATATTGCAGTTTACACACTCAACACAGAGAAAGAGATGATACTTGTCACAAAGTGATATTTCCTTTCGGTGATTTAAGAGAGAGTCCCAGGCCACACGTGAGTGTTTCATTTACAGTCTAAACAGTCTGCACCTCCACTAAGCACCTTTACAATAACACTGTCATCTCTGCTAATGGGACACATTGTTCCACCCACATTGTCTTCCCCCCCCCTCTCAGTTATGCTACAGAAAAGTCTGTGTTTTTCCGTCTGCGTATGTGCTGTAGTTTAATACATTAGCTTACTGAAGTGATCTATTCTACGTCACACCAGATAAGGTTTCTAAGATGCTGCAAGGTTAATATATTCGAGCCTGACAGACGTGTTCTTTAGAGATGTTTGTCTATTGGTACATCATGTCTATTGGTACATGCTCTATCAGAGATGTCCTGTAGTCTATTCTCTGGCTATGGCATCCTTCATTTAACATCCATCATCTCTACTGAGAGGGGCTGTCATGGGCTGACATACCAACAATCCCTCTCTCTCCCTCCTCTCCCGTTCCCTCTTTGGTATAATGTTTGTTATGAGTGGATCCTATAACCTATCCCTGGTGTGGGCTTATTAGACATGAGGATAGGGAGAGAGTGTAGAAGAGAAATAAGGGAATAGAAGTAGAATAGAGGGAGGAGGTGGAGGGCAATGGCAGTCCCTAATAGCAACACTATTAGGGCAGTCCCTAATAGTAACACTACTGTTTACTTCACACAATTGTGAGGTAAACAGATGCAGGTTGTCAGTCTTCCGTCACACAGATAAGATCGTCTCGGCAACCCTCCTCCTCTCCCACCTCCTATACCTCTCCAAGGGAGACGGACCCCTCTGCCCCACACATATAGACCCCTTTTCTGTGTTTGCAAACATTGCCGCACAAAGGCGATGTGCTGAAGTTGGTGGCTGCATTTCACACTACTTTTGTATTATAATTGGATTTTAAGGCTCGTATGAATGTCCTGCTTAATATAATATTTGTGTCATCATCGCAAATCAACAGCATTATACTTAAAAAACACTTCAACTTCAATCAGCAAAATGGCTCTTTGGCTAACTTTTGCTATAGCCTATGTTAATGAGTGTTAGCATTCTAGATAACCACTGCTGCATCCAAAATAGTTATTTTGCAAAGATCACCACCAAATATAATCTTAGCGACTGTTCAACCAATAATCAAAACATAATTGTAAGCGTATGAGAACTCCAAAAAGTTATTTTGTTTATAAGTAATACAAACTTAAATCTAGGCTATGTTGAATGGGCGCAGATGGCAATGGCTTTCTTACTGCAGCCAAAAGTCGGGTGCATCTGTGCTTGACGTCAGTGTGTCGTGTACTGAAAAGGGGCCTATACACTCATCCACAGGCCAGGGGTAAACACACCCACGGTGGTGATTTATTCTGTAGTTCAGATGTGAGAGGCTCTCTGCTTTGAGGACTGTGCTGTGATTCTGCTGTAAGAGGGTGCTGACATCACAGGCTAAACTAGACCACATATCGACCGCATCTTTGATCGGCTCAACCTCAAATCAACCTCATGTCATGGCAGCTGAGGAGAAGTGTGTGTGCCTGTGTGTGTGCGTACCTGTGTTTGTCTGTGGCCGTGTGTTTAGTGGGGGATAGTCTGTTTTCCGTTGTTTCTCACTGTTCTTCAGTGTATAACATTGGAAATCCGGACAGCAATGCTTGGTTTCTCCACGTACACGCTTTTGTTATGATGTTTTGTGCTTGTTATCAAGGATTTCGCAGTGATGTTGTGGAACTTGGAACCTAATCTACATCCTCTTGCCCATTGTGAAAGTGAGATTTATTTATTTGGATTGTGATGTGCAATACAGTATCAAATATCCTTCAACATCCAACACCAACTACATCATCAAAACAGCCAATATTTTTCCGTCAAGAGAAATATACCATTTCATAGAGAGTATTCTTTTCACATGAGCTGCTAACCATGTAAATCTGTAAAATGAACTATGAAGTGTTGTTATTCTTGCTACTCAGATGTTGTGCAAATGTTTTCTCAGCACCACAAAGACTAACATTGGACATTGTCTAGTTCTCGGAGCGAGGAAGGAAGAGAAGAAGAGAGAGAGAGGGGCGAGGTGGGAGAGAGATGTCAACTCCACTCAAGACAAAACAAGCCCACCCAGCTAACCAAGATTGTTTCTGTTAAAGTTCCCAGAACATTCGTTAGGTCGCAGCAAATGTTCTCACAAAAACTGTCCAGTCGTGCTGATGTAGCAAGAACGTTCCTAGAACACATTTAATCTGTTCTTTATAGGTTCCCAGAATGTTTCATTAGGTTGTGGGAACAGTCTGGTGAGAACATAGTAGGGACATCACAAACTGTATGTTCCAGGCCTCCCGAGTGGCGCAGTGGTCGAAGGCACTGCGTTGCAGTGCTAGCTGTGCCACTAGAGATTCTAGGTTCGAGTCCAGGCTCTGTCGCCCTGACTGGGAGACCCATGGAGTGGCGCACAATTGGTCGTCCGGGTTTGGCCGGTAGGGATGTCCTTGTCCCATCGCGCACTAGCAACTCCTGTGGCGCAAGTCTAAATTCTGCATTTCTGACTGGATTTATCTATAATCTATATAAAGACATCCTCTCTTTTAGTAGATTATACCTGAGCCACAATTTCACAGTTGTAATTACAAAGAAACATGGTTGTCACGACTTCCGCCGAAGTCGGTCCCTCTTCTTATTCGGGCGGTGTTCGGCGGTCAACGTCACCGGTTTTCTGACCATCATCGCTCCCCTTTTCATGTGTTTTGTTGGTTTTGTCTAATTGTACACACTTGTTGTTAATTTCTCCCAATCACGCACCTGTTTATATTTCCTTCCTTCCCCTCTTCCCATTGTGCGTGATTGTTAGGTTTGTATCGTTTGACTTCGACATTTCCCAGTCTGTGTACTGAGGCCTATTTTATTTTGGTTCTCATATATGCCGGGTTGCTGGTTTGTGCCCGTTTATTGTTGATTTTCGTGTGGGTATTCTGTTTCGCCAGAGTTTGTTGGCTTGGACTGGTGTATATATTAAAATACCTTTTCACACGTAACTACCTCCTGCGCCTGACTCTTTCCACAACAGAACCACGGACATTACAATGGTTAAAGAACATGTGGGATTAAACCTGCAGTCTTCAGCTCTGCAGTCAGATCTTTAACCCATCGGCGCCCCCAGGGGACAACTGTTGTATTGCGGAGACACAGAACACCATTTCTGAGTTATAAACATTTCCCCATCCTTTTCATATGCACAATAACATTCTTGCAATAATAAGGGAACGTCTATGCCACCTAGGGCTGTGGCGGTCACGAAATTTCGGCAGCCAGTGATTGTCAAGTAAATAACTGTCGGTTTCACGATAACTGACCGTTAATTAACAAACACATTTAGCATCTCCTGTCTTTCACACGTAGCTACACGCCACTGATTTAGACCTTTGGAACATCTACATTTTAAAAAGTCTAATAAATCCATGTAATATAGCCTACACCTTCACAATAAATCCATTATTTATTTTAGACATGTCATCGATGCACTTAATAGCGAATGGAGGACGCTTTTCCCGTGGTTCATTTTCATGCCAGCCAGGTAAGCTATACTCCTGTTGTAAAGATAAGCAATGTGCTTAATATTAGGAAAGTTGGAAAATAAATATAGTAGGCCTAGCCTATAGAAAGCTGATCCTCCTCTTTTTAATAGAGGCCATCACTCTGTTTTCTTGCGCAATTGCATAGCCTATAGAAATGTTGCGCAACATGAGCTCATGGGCTCTCATGAATTGTTTGATTAGATTTGCATTGATGTCAGAGTGATTAGAGGGACAACAGAGTGCTGAGTACCAAGGAATTAGCAAGTTTGGTAGGCTACTACCGTGATTAAACAGTCACGTGGAATTTGACTGCCTTCCTGACTCGTGACCGCCAGTGGGGCGGTAATACGGTCACTGCAACAGCCCTAGTGCCACCTAAACATTGTATGAATGTCATCACAATGGAGCCTATTTTGTGTTTTGGCAACATATCTCTTGTAATTTATCCACACATTTCCCACGAACAGTGAACCTTCAAAGAACTTAGAAAGGCTGTTCTGTCAACATTCTTGTAACATCAAAGGAATGTTTTGTGCACCCTGATACAAACATTATCTGATTGTCAGCACTTGACAGTTTTAGTATTTTGGGAATGTGTTAGGAACTTTAAAAAGATTTTGTTCTGGGAATGTTCTTGTAACGTCAGGTGAATGTTTTTTGCACTCTAAAAAAAGCATTGTATTATTCTCCACGCAACTGGACAGTTTTTGTGTTTTGGGAACATATCTTTTATGTTGACCCCACAATGTTCTCACCAGACTGTTCCCACAACCTAATGAAACATTCTGGGAACCTTTAAAGAACAGATTAAATGTGTTCTGGGAATGTTCTTGCAACATCAGGCAAATGTTTTATACAAACATTGATTAATCATCAGCATGACTGGACAGTTTTTGTGTTGTGAGAACAATTGCCATAACCTAACGAATGTTCTGGGAACTTTCACAGAACCAACTTTGGGATGCTGGGAAAACATTACTGGTATATTGTGTTATTACATTACCTGAAAACCTAATGAGAACTTTTGTGGAATGTCCTGTGGTGGTAGTTACAGATGTTGAGCACAACATTTTAATTAACGTTAGGAGAACATTCCAAGGATATTTAATTTAAAACATTTTTTTTAATGTTTTTGGGTTGTTATCATCCTGTTAGATAAAACAGATAATACTTAAATTAAATCTTAGCTAATGTTCTGGGAATGTTCCTGGTTTACAGGGCAGGGTTTTAGGCGTATTAGACCCTACACACGTTGTCTCTATTAATTTGGCTGAAGGGAACATTCCCGGTGAGAGAGTTTTTAGACTAGTGCCCACCTACATTGAGTTTCCCCTTAGACAAATCACTTCCACGTGGTGCCTGTTTTTAATTACCAAACTGATGAGGTTGCATGGAAAGTATCAGAGTGGGCAGTTTACACTGTACTGTGTAGGCTGTCTACAGGAGCAAGTGGTGAGAAAGGTGTATGCGTGTGTGTTTGTGCACATCTGATATGTGTTTGCTATGAGGAGGTCGACACACACACACACAGCCATATGTGTTTAACACATGCTTAAAGCTATCAAGTTGAAGTAGAGACATATTGTAGGCATACCTGTGAAGCTCTGCAAAGGCTCTACTGCTGCTGTGTCCCTATATTTGAGGAGTGCTGCTTTATAACTTTGTAACTGCTTCCAGCCTCCCACAGATGATAGTAACACATTCCTATGTGGATAGCGTGAACTGTATGGGAGACTTTGTACCACATTTACCACTGCTGTAACTGTGTGTGTTTGTGTTTGTGTTTGTGTGCATGTATGAGCGTCAGGAATATCTTAACTAAGCTCTGTGTGGCATTTGCCCCCTTGAATGTTCTTTCCATGTGAAAGTCAAACACTGTCAAACCTAGAGCTTACCCCCCACCTCTGTTCAGCCATCCCACACAAAGACAAGTGCAAACAGTCCCTCTCAGACATGAATGCCAAAGAGAATCAATCAATCAATCAATCCAATGTATTTATAAAGCCCTTTTTACATCAGCCGATGTCACAAAGTGCTATACAGAAACCCAGCCTAAACACCCAAACAGCAAGCAATGCAGATGTAGAAGCACGGTGGCTAGGAAAAACTCCCTAGAAAGGCTGGAACATAGGGAGAAACCTAGAGAGGAACCAGGCTCTGAGGGGTGGCCAGTCCTCTTCTGGCTGTGCCGGGTGGAGATTATAACAGTACATGGCCAAGATGTTCAAACGTTCATAGATGACCAGCAGGGTCAAATAATAATAATCAAATCAAATGTATTTATAAAGCCCTTCTTACATCAGCTGATGTCTCAAAGTGCTGTACATAAACCCAGCCTAAAACCCCAAACAGCAAGCAATGCAGGTGTAGAAGCACGGTGGCTAGGAAAAACTCCCTAGAAAGGCCAGAACCTAGGAAGAAACCTAGAGAGGATTCAGGCTATGAGGAGTGGCCCGTCCTCTTCTGGCTGTGCCGGGTATAATCACAGTGGTTGTAGAGGGTACAACAGGTCAGCAACTCAGGAGCAAATGTCTGTTGGCTTTTCATAGCTGATCATTCAGAGTTAGAGACATCAGGTGTGGTAGAGAGAGAGGGTCAAAAACAGCAGGTCCGGGACAAGGTAGCATGTCCGGTGAACAGGTCAGGGTTCCATAACAAGGAGTCATCAGGCCAAGTAGTCCTAAGGCATGGTCCTAGGGCTCAGGTCCTCCAAGAGAAGAGTTAGAGAGAGAGAATTAGAGGGAGCATACTTAAATTCACACAGGACACCGGATAAGACAGGAGAAATACTCCAGATATAACAGACTGACACTAGCCCCCCGACACATAAACCATTGCAGCATAATTACTGGAGGCTGAGACTATACCCCCGGACAGGGCCAACCAGGCAGGATATAACCCCACCCACTTTGCCAAAGCACATCCCCAACACCACTAGAGTGATATCTTCAACCACCAACTTACTACCCTGAGACAAGGCCGAGTATAGCAGGGGGACCTTGCGGGCGCTGCAGGATTTCAGTCCTTCACGGCGTAGTGTGTTACCAATTGTTTTCTTGGTGACTATGGTCCCAGCTGCCTTGAGATCATTGACAAGATCCTCTGGGCTGATTCCTCACCGTTCTCATGATCATTGCAACTCCACGAGGTGAGATCTTGCATGGAGCCCCAGGCCGAGGGAGATTGACAGTTCTTTTGTGTTTCTTCCATTTGCGAATAATCGCACCAACTGTTGTCACCTTCTCAACAAGCTGCTTGGCGATGGTTTTGTAGCCCATTCCAGCCTTGTGTAGGTCTACAATCTTGTCCCTGACATCCTTGGAGAGCTCTTTGGTCTTGGCCATGGTGGTGAGTTTGGAATATGATTGATTGATTGCTTCTGTGGACAGGTGTCTTTTATACAGGTAACAAACTGAGATTAGGAGCACTCCATTTAAGAGTGTGCTCCTAATCTCAGCTCGTTACCTGAATAAAAGACACCTGGGAGCCAGAAATCTTTCTGATTGAGAGGGGGTCAAATACTTATTTCCCTCATTAAAATGCCAATCAATTTATAACATTTTCCACATACGTTTTCTGGATCTTTTTGTTGTTATTCTGTCTCTCACTGTTCAAATAAACCTACCATTAAAATTATAGACTGATAATTTCTTTGTCAGTGGGCAAACGTACAAAATCAGCAGGGGATCAAATAAGTTTTTTCCCTCACTGCATATACGGTCACTGTGGGGACGATGTCATCGATGCTCTTATTGATGAAGCCATTGACTGATGTGGTGTACTCAATGCTATCGGAAGTATGCCGGAACATTTTCCAGTCTGTCCTAGAAAACAGTCCTGTAGCTTAGCATCTGCGTCATTTGACCACTTCCGTATTGAGCGAGTCTTGTAAACAGGAATCAGGAGGATAGAGTTATGGTCAGATTTTCCAAATGGAGGGCGAGGAAGAGCTTTGTACGCTTCTTTGTGTGTGGAGTAAAGGTGGTCTCGAGTTTTTTTCCCTCTGGTTGCACATGTATCCTAGAAATGAGGTAAAACGGATTTAAGTTTGCCTGCATTAAAGTCCCCGGGCCACTAGGAGCGCCACCTCTGGATGAACATTTTCTTGTTTGCTTATGGCCTTATAAAGCCTGTTGAGTGCGGTCTTAGTTCCAGCATCGGTTTGTGGTGGTAAATAGACAGCTATGAAAAATACAGATTAAAACTACAGTTTATTACAGCCTATTATGAGATACTCTACCTCAGGCGAGCAAAACCTTGAGACTTCCTTCATATTAGATTTCGTGCACCAGCTGTTATTTACAAATAGACACAGACCACCACCCCTTGTCTTACCGGAGGCAGCTGTTCAATCTTGCCGATGCACCGAAAACCCAGGCAGCTGTATGTTATCCATGTTGTCGTTCAGCCACGACTCGGTGAAACATAAGATATTACAGTTTTGAATGTCCCGTTGGTAGGATAGTCTCATCCATTTTATTATCCAATGATTGCTCTTTGGCTAATAGGACTGATGGTAGAGGCGGATTAGGCACCCCGACCTACATCCCAGATATCTCTGTCTCTTCTTCATGCGAATGAAGAACTTCTTAGGGAGCGGCAGCAGAGGTGACGGTTTTGGAGAGTCTGGCGTGCCCAAAGTAAAATGCCTGCCACTCAGGCCCAGAAAATAGGATATGCACATAGTACTATTGGATAGGAAACACTCTGAAGTTTCTAAAAGTGTTAAAATAATGTCTGTGAGTATAACAGAACTGATATAGCAGGCGAAAACCCGAGAAAGTTCTGTCCGGAATGTTTTTGTTGTTGTGACCTTTCCTCTGTTTGATACTCTTCCTATTGATTTTAATGGGATCCAGCTCCTAGACTGCAGTACCTATGGCTTCCACTAGATGTCAACAGTCTTTATACAGTATCTGGAGGCTCTAGCACTAAGCAGAACAGATAGGAAGATGTCAACAACGTTTCCCAGGCGCGAGACCGTGAGCGCGCCCCAACTTTATTTTTCTTTTATAATGTTTATGGTATCATCCGAGTGAAATATTATCGCTAATATTCATGAAAGGATAGCTAAGGATGCATTATAAATGATCTTTGATTTGTTTAGGAAAAGTTGATAGGTATATTTGAACGCTTTCTCTTCACGGTTCAGTGGGCGATTCGACGTTGGATTTTCTGATCATATCGCGCCAACCAAACAGAGATTTATGGATATAATAAATTACTTTTTCTAACAAAAGAACCATTGGATGTCTTTGTTGGACACTTGGGAAGCCCACAGCAGAAGTTCTTCGAAAGGTAAGTGATTTATTTTAGCTCTGATATGGGTTTTGTGTGACCCGCGCTGGATATGAATTCATGCTAATCTGACAATGCTGTGATATTGCCAAGAATCAGAGCTTTTGATGACTATGCAACACTTGTATATTGATCAATGTTTAATAATTCAACTTTTGGATTTTGAATTTGGCGCCTTACATTTCACCGGGTAGTGTCGGGAGCGGCCCGCTAGCGCGTCGTTTCTCCCTAAGTAGTTAAAGAAAAAATCTTTGTCCTGTACGAGGTGAGTAATCGCTGTCCTGATAACCAGAAGCTCTTTTCAGTCATAAGAGATGGTGGCAGAAACATTATGTACAAAATAAATTACAAATAAATTGGTTAGGAGCCCGTAAAACGGCAGCCGTCTCCTCCGGCGCCATTAACATATAATGAAAGTAATATGAGCAAAACATTTTAGTGAATCGGTGGCTCATCATTTTTTTATCGATTTTCTGACTACATTTGCTACATTTGGATCCGTTTGTCCCAAACCATGCACTTGTATATTAAACATTTGAACCAGGGCTACATTCCTAATTACCAATGAAGTAATTATTTAACAACACCACCTATCCAACCTATAAGTCGGGGGGTGAAAAGTTATAACGCAGTAACAAACCTAATAGAGGAACAGGAACTATAGTGGTTAATACATTTCCTGACAGCTCCGGCACTAACTTTTCCGTGACTTTTTTCACAGTCTATGGTCTTCTTCAAAAGGGTTAACACGTGGATTAATAGTGCCACGTTTTTTCTCCACAACTTTTCCAGACTTTCTGCTCATCACCTTCCTAAAAGCCGCCTTGGAGCCTTCCTGTGGGTTGATGCCCAGGAAGCCTCTAAAAACAATAAAACAGAGAAAAAGAGAGAGAGAACAATTGAACGGTGTGTGTTATGTGCCTTCATCAGAGGCACCATCAGAAACAGCCTCTAGGTAGAGGTCGAGTAGTTTTAAGAGGCCTGGGTAGGTGTAATTCATATATGGAAATAATGTCTGTGTGGCCTATCAGAGAGCAAGGTGGAGCTACAACCATAATGCCTAAAACCTTACATCACATATCACCACCATACACCCAGGGTACACTGCTTTACAAATCCAGCCAACTTCTGAATCACAGTACTAAACTTCACTATCTGCAAGTTAGTGAATAGGAGGCCCATCATGCTGCCTACAGCTACATATAAGGCATTTACACAGGCAGTCCAATTCTTATCTTTTGCCCAATAATTGGCGAACGAGCTGACCTGCCTGTGTAAGCCAGACCTAAATGAGTTGGCTTGAGTTTTCGATTACCTTTGAACGAACTCAAGTGTGCATGAGGCCTCCTCCAGATACTGCAGATTGAAGTTGTAGTAGCTTGTTAAGAGTGCAGCCATCCCGTTCACAAAGTTGGTATGTGGCCCCATGACCACCTGTCCGTCAATTGACAGCATCCAGGCTGTGGGTTTCATCAACGTCTCTCCTGAAATACTGTAGATCAACATCTTTTCAATATATACCTTTTTCCAGCAACCACCCCCCTCAAAGGACCCCCCTCCCCTCCCCCAGAATAGTTAGTGCCCAACACAATCACATGCTCAATCCCACAACCTGACTTCCTTTACATAGAAAACTTTAATGACTGTAATGAGAGGAGGTCTATACAGTACCTGGTACAATCAACCAAGGTGTGCCGCGTAAGGGAACAGATCTTTGGATGTCAGCAGCTGTGGCAGACGGCTGGAAAATAATACAGTAAACTACAGTATATTACAACTCAGTGGTATGTGTGTGTTTGTGTGTGTGTGTTTGACTGAGTGAGAACTTACATCAGCCTGAAGGAAGATGCCCTCCTTAGGTTCTTTAAAGTAATCCAGAATTACGAGCATGATGCAGATGGCCTTGTAGGTGTTCTCGTTTTCTTGAAAGGCAGACAAGACTTCTTGAACCCCTGGGTTGGTTTTGTTGACTTGACAGAACTTCAGGATTGCCTGGCTTCTCATCTCAATGGCCTCCGGCAGCTTCATCAGGTAGGGAATGTCGATTAAGAGATGGAAGTGGGAGTATAGGCCCTTCCGTGAGAACAGAAATGGCCATCCTTCCATGACATCTGATATGGAGGGAGGAGGGTTCCTATTCAGGTAGCGCCGCTGTAGTCTTCTCAAGTACAGTTGAAGTCGGAAGTTTACATACACTTATGTTGGAGTCATTAAAACTATTTTTTCAACCACTCCACAAATTTCTTGTTAACAAACTATCGTTTTTGCATGTCGGTTAAGACATCTACTTTGTGCATGACACAAGTCATTTTTCCAACAATTGTTTACAGACAGATTATTTCACTTATAATTCACTGTATCACAATTCCAGTGGTTCAGAAGTTTACATACACCAAGTTGACTATGCCTTTAAACAGCTTGTAAAATTCCAGAAAATTATGTCATGGCTTTAGAAGCTTCTGATAGGCTGATTGACATCATTTGAGTCAATTGGAGGTGTACCTGTGGAGAAATGTCAAGGCCTACCTTCAAACTTAGTGTCTCTTTGCTTGACATCATGGGAAAATCAAAAGAAATCAGCCAAGACCTCAGAAAAAACATTGTAGACCTCCACAAATCTGGTTCATCCTTGGGAGCAATTTTCAAATGCCTGAAGGTACCACGTTCATCTGTACAAACAATAGTACGCAAGTATAAACACCATGGGACCACGCAGCCGTCATACCGCTCAGGAAGGAGACACATTCTGTCTCCTAAAGATGAACATACTTTGGTGTGAAAAGTGCAAATCAATCCCAGAACAACAGCAAAGGACCTTGTGAAGATGCTGGAGGAAACAGGTACAAAAGTATCTATATCCACAGTAAAACGGGTCCTATATAGACATAAACTGAAAGGCCGCTCAACAAGGAAGAAGCCACTGCTCCAAAATCACCATAAAAAAAGCCAGACTACGGTTTGCAACTGCACATGAGGACAAAGATTGTACTTTTTGGAGAAATGTCCTCTGGTCTGATGAAACAAAAATAGAACTGTTTGGCCATAATCACCATTGTTATGTTTGGAGGAAAAAGGGGGAGGCTTGCAAGCCGAAGAACACCATACCAACCGTGAAGCACGGGGGTGGCAGCATCATGTTGTGGGGGTGCTTTGCTGCAGGAGAGACTGGTGCACTTCACAAAATAGATGGCATCATGAGGCAGGACAATTATGTGGATATATTGAAGCAACATCTCAAGACATCAGTCAGGAAGTTAAAGCTTGGTCACAAATGGGTCTTCCAAATGGACAATGATCCCAACCATACTTCCAAAGTTGTGAAAAATGACTTAAGGACAACAAAGTCAAGGTATTGGAGTGGCCATCACACATCCCTGAGCTCAATCCTATAGAAAATATGTGGGCAGAACTGAAAAAGTGTGTGTGAGCAAGGAGGCCTACAAACCTGACTCAGTTACACCAGCTCTGTCAGGAGGAATGGGCCAAAATTCACCCAACTTATTGTGGGAAGCTTGTGGAAGGCTACCCGAAACGTTTGACCCAAGTTAAACAATTTAAAGGCAATGCTACCAAATACTAATTGAGTGTATGTAAACTTCTGACCCACTGGGAATGTGATGAAAGAAATAAAAGCTGAAAGAAATAATTATCTTTGCTATTATTCTGACATTTCACATTCTCAAAATAAAGTGTTGATCCTAACTGACCTAAGACAGGGAATTTTTGCTAGGATAAAATGTCAGGAATTGTGAAAAAAAACTGAGTTTAAATGTCTTTGTATGTAAACTTCTGACTTCAACTGTATCTCCTCCCATCCCTTCTTGTGAGTAGATTTGTGCCATCTCTCTCTTCAGGTCTTCCAAGGTCTCCTCTGTTTCCCATGGGGGGAGGCCTTCAGGCTGCACCTAATGCATCCGTACTGGTCCACTAGGGCTCTTTACGCGTTTCTTCCTTCTGCCGATTAAGAGTGTGAGAATTTCTCTCTTTTCGCCGCCTCGCCAGTTATCCCGGTTTACATGTTCTACTCTAGTTTAGAAGTGGCCTCTCCATCCTGGTAGTCATCAGTAAAACATCTAGGGTACTCTCGAATAATACTCCTAACAACATTGTGACATATTGCTCTGGACAGATTAAGATTGGTCGTTGATCAAATGCGCAAGCACAATCTCCCCATTACTATTCTGTCTCCTGCTGATGGTCTTGTGTCTTGTACCACTGCTGTACGGATTCCAGCTGGCATCCGGTCCCAGTTGACTCTAAAATGTGTAGGCCATGGTCTACTGAGGAGTGGGGTTAAAGGCAACATGTTTGAGGTGCTTGGAGTGCTTGGGGAAAAGAGAGGTGAGGACCGGCCAGATTCTGAGTTTGATTAAATTAATCCATGTTCTGGAAGAACAAAGCACACAAAGGACAAAATAAATGAATCAGTCACATTTTTCTGAAAATTTAAGATCAGTAGCAGTCATAATTAGTCCAACATATCAGTATGTATATGGAAGGTGAAGCTATTATAATTTCTGGCTTCTACACTCCAGCATTTTGGATTTCAGATGAAATGTTTCATATGAGGCAACAGTACAGAATGTCACCTTTTACTTGAGCGTATTGTTTTACCATTTAGAAATTAAAGCACTTTATGTACCTAGTGCCCCTATTTGAAGATGTCATAAGTATTTTGACAAATTCATTTATAGGGTATTAAAGTAGTCAAAGGTTGAGTAGGTGGTCCCATATGTCTTGCACACAATCACTACATCAAGCTTGTGACTCTACAAACTTGTTGGATGCATTTGCATTTGGTTGTGTTTTAGGTTGTGTGATTGCTGCAATATTATTATTATTTTTACATAAAATTGTACAACCAGCAACTTTATCAGAACACCTTTTCATTTACATGTCTGAGGTCTATTATGGGACTCAATAGGATATAGAAGTCAGGACAATACAAGCAAGTCAAAGACCAAAACAAAACTGTGTACTATCTGTTCTGTGTACTAACTGTTCTATATGGTTCAGAACACTGGAGGATGACCAAACACAACCAAAATAAATAATCTGCCTTTCATACAACCTTCTTTGGAAAATACATATTACATCTACTGGTCTAAGACCATATCTAATCAAGACCTCATCAAACTAGCAAAACAGGATGGCATGTCAACGATCAAGCGAAGGCGCTGGAGGTGGATCAGGAAATGGAACCTCCTCTACCAGAGTGGCACTTCCCTGCACACTTGAAGACAATCTAAAACAACATGGCGTATAACCGTAGAGGTAGAACTCCAGCAACATCATCTCAGCTGGGGCACAATAGAGAAGACTTCCCAGGACAGACAAAAGTGGAAGACCCTTGTTGATGCCCTATGCGCCAGCCGGCACAATGGGAGCGAGTGAGTGACAGTTGAGGTCTTTCAGCTCTTTATACTGCATGTACTTTACCTTCAATTTTCCAGCCGCTCATCAGTCTTCTGCACTGAATTGGTCGGAGGACATTTGCAAGTTTGTCTTCTATCACAAACTGCAGATCATTCTTGCTCTCCACACCAAGCCCTTGTATGCCCTCCAGTAGTGGAGCAATATTTCATAAGGGAGACCCGGAAGAGATTGCTTCTTAGATTTCCTGTAAATTCATTGTTCTACAAAATAGATCGGAGAAATCGTCACTGATATTCACCTAATTCCAGCACCAATATTAAACCACCAAGCAGCCCATCTTAATAATGCATATCCAACCGTCTTCTCCCCTCTGTCATCCTCTATGGTTCAGGTCTGATTAGAGTCACCTCTCTTCTTAGAAAGTTTCTGCAAAGGAAGGATGAAGAACGATTACTGGCGTGACACATATTTAATAATCTGGTAGAGAATAATAATCCGGCAAATCCTGTTGCTTAATGTCAACATAGTGCTCTTGGGTTGCTCCTAATAAGCAATAGACACCGATATCCCTTAATTGCACAAATATGTGTTTCTTTGAGACAAAATAAACAGAATCATGGTTAACTATGATCAGCTGAATCCTGCCAACATGTAGTTCTTCATCTTTCCCAAGCAAAACAAACATGCCCTTTTTGAACAAAGTACCCTTAATGGTCACTTGATTTGTAGCCTTTGACTCTAAATCAAAACTGACAACAGATTCCACGATTCTGTCATTGTTGTCATTCACGTAGAACTCAGTGCTCTTTTCTACTTGTATACATTGTGGGAACAGGTTGCATGCACTTAAGTAGGCCTGGATAAGCAGGTGTCGCTCTACAAGTGTTTTACACAGGTTTTTAAAGTTGTGGAACTTTCTGGCACATTGCTTGAAGAAAGTACGCTTCCTCTCAAACCTTAAAGTCCCCAAAGGCAATCAAGTGGACCAAAGTGGGCAGTGAGCTCTGGATATGAACATTGGACAGTGATGTTTCGGTTTTTCCCCACTGCATGGTCAGGAAAAAGCTCTCTCCTAAAGCTAATGTACTCATCAACGAGAAGATAAGCCACCTGACCTGCTGTGACAGGAGAGGTAGCAATCTGAGAAAGCACCAATTTTGCACTGCATGCCCACCGAGCCTTTCACTACGAGGAGAGATGTCTGCAGGTTTGTTGTTGGCATCGTTTGCATGATATTTGAATTGATTTTTGCAGCAGTTGAGTTGTAAATAAGTAAAATGTTTCTCCTGAACTAACTGAGCAGTAAACAAAGCAAGATCATAGGAAACAATGCTCTCGAACAGGTCATGCCCCAGACATGGTGACAGGCCAGGCTGGCAAACATGGAAGTAGGCTAGCTGATTGAAAGGCGAGTCGAATTTGACACCACACACCGAATCTGTTGCACTTGCAGCTAAATCCTGCAAATGGGTTTAATATGACTGTACGGTTCTTGCTATGCCACACAAGTGTGGTAAGTTCTGAAAGTTTTTCTATCAATATCGCAGTAGTGACAGAAATGAATGCTCTTACTGAAGTTCTCCAGAAACCCCCAATACAATGAAATCATAAATTGTCTCGTAAAAGTACCTTTTTAGAACTCGCCCATCACCTATCTTAATGTCACTCTCCTAGAGCTTTCATATCTTTGATGAGAGGGTCAAATACTTTGTCTTGGCCAAAATATTAAAATCCCTCTCTCTACGCAGGTGAACAAGCTGCTTTATGATCTATAGCTGATCTGTTGTGTGGCAAAATATCTGTCAGTGTAAAGTAAACAAATTATAATCTGGAACCAAGTGGATTGACAACTTAAAATGAATCCTGATAGAGTATCAGAAAAACAGATGCCAATTTTAAACAATGGATTCCCCTGAACTCCCTTCCCATCCCTTATATCATGAAAAACATTCTCTGTTAAGGGTTGGGCATGTGTTGCAGCATGCTGCTCACATGCAGACTCACTTTTAAGTGCAGCCAATGTCTGTTGTACTGGTACATACTGGGAAAAACATTCTTTACCATTATCATCATTACCCAAGAACAGGGGCACAGGATCAACATAATATACATTATTTTTTTAAAGCAGTCTTCTGCTTTTGATCTGTGCTTAAAACTCCATTGTTGCAGGCCTTAAGGAGATCCTCTTTATGTAATCTATAATTCCGCTTATAGTGGCCTCTGGGATTCCAAGGCCAGTCCACTTATCACTTAGTTTCTTAAGTAAATGTGTCAGGCTAATGTCATAGACATTTTGAAACTCCTCAAGTTTGAATACTAGTTGCAGGCAACAATAGTTTATCTTGCAGTTTCAAATAAAAAAGTGTAATGCTTTTATAAAAATAGATCTTCTTCAACAGCAAAAAGCTCTTCCGGCTCATCTAAACTATCGGATGTCATAGGCACACTGGCCTGACCCAAAGGTTCAGCTGCAACGTGTTAGTCTAGCACAGAGTCATCTAGATGTTCTACACCATTGTTTTTATGTTTCCTAGCAAAATGGGATGCAAAACCTGACATAACGGTGGACTTTGAAATGGGAAATGTATTTCTAATCCTTTTTTTTTTTTTTTATTATTAAAAATGGTTTTACCCCTTTCTCTCCCCAATTGGTAGTTACATTCTTGTCCCATCGCTGCAACTCCCGTACGGACTCAGGAGAGGTGAAGGTCGAGAGCCATGCGTCCTCCGAAACACGACCCTGATACACTGCTCGCTTAACCTTGAAGCCAGCGGCACCAATGTGTTGGAGGAAACACAGTACAACTGGCGACCGTGTCAGTGTGCATGCGCCCAGCCCGCCACAGGAGTTGCTAGAGTGCGATGGGACAAGGGACATCCTGGCCGGGCAAACCCTCCACTAACCCGGACGACGCTGGGCCAATTGTGCGTTGCCTCATGGGTCTCCCGTTTTCGGCCAGCTGCGACACAGCCCAAGATCAAACCCGGATCTGTAGTGACGCCTCAAGCACTGCAGTTAGACGTGTCAGAGGTACCTAGGCCAATATTGGCTAAGTTACCTAACGTTAGCCTCTCTAACACCCAACTAATACACCACTACTGTTGACTAACCCCATTCCGTACAAATGTGTGCAACCCCGGCATTCAAACGAGGCTACAATGAAAACGAATGGGACTGTAGCGACTGTGTTGGCATCAAAATCTGGGGTGTGAACTACGTTTCTATTCAAGCGTTGAGTGACATGGTAATGGCCCAATAGTATTGGAGAAAAGTTGAAAAAACGGACCCCTCTGTCGCTGTACGTTAAATTGTGACGTGTCATGATGTAACGTACAGCGTGCTTAATGCAACTCATTCTGTGTCGTACAGCCTCTCTCCACCAGGGGTAGCGCTTCGCTCGCAGATTAAAAACAAGAAAGGGACGGGCGGGGGATACTTAGTCAATTGTACAACTGAATGCATTCATTTTTTGCGTCATCACTGCAAGCCATCATGACTCTCAAAAGCCGTGACAGCCACTGTTTACTTCTGAAGACCCGATTCAAATTCGACACAGACCTTCAAATAGGTATCTAATGACACATTATATAAACTCTTTATAGTGTTTACATTTTACATTTTAGCGGTGATAAGTTGGACAGATCGGGTGAAAAAAGTAGTTTCCCCACACGGCTTATCTCCCCCTTTCCCTATCACACAGTAGGTTTCGCTTCCCCACCCGCCATTTTTTTTAAGTCCCGACGGAGCTCATTGCCTTCTTCCATCATGCAGAGACGGGCAGCATGAAGGTCTCGTCATTGATTTTGCTGGAAGGGGAGAAATTGTGCTTTACAATGGTATTCATATTACAGTTGACCTGGATGTATTACGTTTTTGGGGGGCTAAAATAAGGTAAATTGTATGTTACAGCGCGATGTACAAACGTACGTTAGCTAACTATATTACACCTTTTTGATAACCACAACTACTCAAATAAAGCCAAAATATACTAAATTATCGCAAGCTCATCTCAGTTAGCCAATTTACCAAGTTAGCTATCTTAGCTAACCCTCTCTGCTTTGTGCAACTTAATAGCTTTTTGTGTGAGAATTTTGCAGTAAAACATGTGGAATGGATGAAAGCTCAGTCAGGCTTCTACTGTTAGCTATATATTTTTTAACTGATATATTATTAATAGTTGCACAATAAGTCTTGCTTCTCTAACATTTTAATGTCTGTCCCTTTCAATGGTCAAGGGGTGAAATGTGATCTCACCGAGAAAACGAGTAGTCGTGAGAACAGTTACAGAAAAAATATTTCACAGAAAATACGTTTATCTTTATCGCCATTGGTTGATGCTACTCATGCATAAGCCATTTCCAGATAAGTTGGCGCTCCTTGCTCCGGGTAGCTCCCGAGGTGACAGCACCACACCGTCTGCCCAGCCTGTCACCAATCTGTCCCCTGCTGAACCTACGCTAGCCCATCTACCGCAGCACAGCTAGGCCAACATAGCCCGCAGTCCTGATAAAATAACTTGTCCGAAACGTGTTTGCAATAAAACAATATTTGAATAGGGTTTGTTGCAAGCCTGTAAAGTTAGCCTATAACATTAAGTAATCCAAGCCTTCACTTCTCTTGAATTCAAAATTGGTGGCTGGCTGGCAGTGTTGATCCCAGAATGCCACAAGGTGGCTGTACAATCCATTCACAATAAAACCATGAATACAGTACGTTATTGTGAAATGTTATTGTAAAATCACAGCTGTTTTTAACAGTGTATACGCATTAATGGTCACACACAAATAAACGCTTACACAAACACAACCACACACACACCACCAGTCCTTAGACCCCAGCCACACAGCTGAGCCCAACAGTGGTGTCTGTACCCCAGGGTGGTGTGTGTGTGTGTGTAAGACTGTGTTTGTGACTGAGTGTGTGTGTCGGGGGGGTAACAGTCTGGCTGGGCTGGAGATGGTTAGCTAGGCAGCCGTGTGGATTAAGGGATCAGGGCTGGTGTCAGACAAACAGTGGATTATTGCTGTAAAGCTGCCCTCTCTGGCCCGGTCCTGAAACTGAGACCAGAGGCTCGCCAATAGGCCTCCCCCACCGCCCTGCACCCATCCTGGGCCACCTGGCTTATTAAGGCCCTGGATTAGCACACAAAGGAGCAGGGCCTTGGAAGATCCCGGGCCTCTTGGTCTGTAATGACAGTGGTAATTGAGTGTGTTACTGCAGCTTTGCCCATGAATGCCAATCATGCAGGATTCAGGGCTACAGGGAATGGTACTATCATTTGCTGGTGTGTGTGTGTGTGTGTGTGTGTGTGTGTGTGTGTGTGTGTGTGTGTGTGTGTGTGTGTGTGTGTGTGTGTGTGTGTGTGTGTGTGTGTGTGCGTGTGCGTGTGTGCGTATGTGTGCACAGCTATGTGTGTGTGTGTTTATATGTCAAGTCATTCATGTTGACAGTATGATTATGACTATGTGGGCACTGATTGTTTAGTTGATTTGTGTGTGTGTGTGTGTGTATTTCCACTGTGTATGCCTACTCGTGTGTGTTACATCTTGTGTTTCCCTCTCCCCTTCCCCAGAGCTATGACTGGAGGTCCTTAGTTCAGTCTTATGTAACATGTTTGTTCAAGTGCCCTCCGAGATGCCAAGTCACTGTCACACAGCCCAGCCTGCAGGATAGGAGAGTAGGAGAGAGAGGGAGGGGGGCTATTTCCTCTCATGTCTGTCTTCGGCTCTGTCATTTCTACCAGCCCACTTCCAAGCCTTAGGCAGCAGTAGGGAGGGGTTGGATGTGTGGGTGGGACACACACACACACACATACACATACACATTCACGCACATACCCCTATTATTGAATGAACGTGTGTGTGTGTCTGTCGGGAGGACGCTGCTTCTTATCATAATCCTCCTTACTAAAGAAACGGAGCGGAGACGAAGGAGCCCTCTGTCCCTCACTGTGTGACTGTGCAGAGCTGCTCGTGTAGGAGAGAGACAGGAGTGGAGCACTGAGCAGATGTAACAGGGCCTATCTCTCCCTGTAGAGGAGCCACTGACGAGAAGCGAGATGACATTTAAACTGGAAAAACTGTACAGGCTGTTTCACATGCACAGCGAGGCACTGGATGGTGTGAGCAGGACACGGATATAGAGATGTGGTAAGTGGTTTGACATTGTACGATTTGGTCGCTTTTCATTGAGTGAATATGAAAGTTGTAGCGATTATGTTATCTACTTGTAGTGAGCGAAAATGATATTTTGACTTCACCAGTATTCTGTATTAATTTTGATTTGACTGTGGGGTGTTTATAGTGATGATACTGAGGTTCATTTGCTCTGTAAAACAAAGGGGGATATCTTGGCTGTGGCGATCTTGGCTGACTCTGGCATGGATCTGTGGTAGAGTAATTTAGCTTTGGCTGTAGCTGGGCGATTTGGCTGTGGTCAGTTTTGGCTATGGCTCTGTAATTTAGCTTTGACAGTATCATGTGTCTATAGAGCTGTAATGAGGTTATGGCGGGTGATTAACAGCCTGCAGAGCTGGTGATGTTCTGGTGATATTAGGTTGACAGCAGAGCAGCTGGCCCAGTGACAGCTGTCAGCACCGGGAATGACACAGTTGCCAATGGCTAGCCGGGTGGCTAGTGATGTAGTTTACATAGGCAGGCTAATTCAGGTTTGTGCTGAAACAGCTTTGTGCTGAACACTGTTGTTATATCAATGGCGGTATAATTTTTCATTTCCTCTCCCCTGTCTGAGTTTCATATGGGTCTACACCTGAGTGATTGCAACAGAAGGTTTGTTTATAACCCCAAAACACAGTCGGACTATCATCCATCATAATTACACTTTAGTTAAAGCAATACATGCAAAGCAAGAGCTCTTGCTATCCCATCACTTTGCTCTTTCTCATTCGTTTCTTGACAATCTTTGGAAGGAATTATTAGAGAAGGCTGTCCCTACATGTTAATGAGAACTATCACTCAGCAGCTCATAAATAGCACCGCACTAATCCATATTCATCAATCTTATCATCATAATCAGACTGATACGGGCCATTATGTAAAACGTGTCATAAGTGGCAGAGCGGCGCTAGCATAGACCTTACATGTGTCATCACTGTCTGATTTCCTGAGTCTGTACAGCACTGAACTTTACAGCACACACTGTGGGGCTTGTACTGTAGCTATGAATCAGGACTTATTGCTGTCAGATTTATACATGAATAATCTTAGAGAGAGAAGAGCGAGATAGAAGAACAGCGACAGAGAGCGAGAGAGAGGAGTAAGATAGGGAGAGAGAAACGGTTTGAAACAAGCTTTATTTTCTGTAATTTTCACATCTAACCATACTTCTCTGTGAATGGGGCTCATTAGCGAGGGAATAGGAGAGGAGAAATGGGAAGAGAAGGGCAAATGAGGAAAGACAAAGCAACCAGGAATGACGAATTGAAGTCTCTGTCATACAGATGCCGTATCTTAATTTGAGCCAGTTTCACACAGCAGGAAAATAATCCTGGAGTAACAGGAAATGTGAATTGTTTTGTGGATTATAATTAATTGTAATTTATTGTAGGGGTTGATACATTTTTTGTTAGGGCAAATCAAGCCTGACATTTTTAAGTGAAAATTACACACTTTAGAAGCCTTTTTAAACCTTGAATGTACTACAAGTTTACATTTCCTGCAACAATAGGATGATCAAATTAAGATACGGCATCTGTACACTAGGTGGTGTAACGGTTCACCGTTTGGTACGTATTGCGGTTTTGGAGTCACGGTTCGGTTTCAGTACAGCGGGAAAATGAAATGCCATTCACAATGTTCAGCAATCACAATGTTCCTGGCATTGTCTGTTGTGCCAGGATTGTTATGTTGGGCCTCCTCTCAAGTTTCCACTCTGATGCTGCGTTTGTAACCATGGGAATTTACCAGTTGTGAAGTCGTAAATACCAGTCGAATATACCAGTTGGATGCATTCATGTGATTTGAACTCATTGAGAAACGCTGATTGGCTAATGGCCAACAAGCTGCATCATCCATAAACTAAAAGTACAGCTATCATGCTGGTAAACAAATTACAGAGTTCAAAAACCACATGAATGTTTTATTGCATTAAATGCCGAAAATGCTGTTATAGAGGCCTATTTCCTTAGTAGGTGACATCAGAGGTCGCCATGTGGGAGAAGTGGGTGCTAAGGATGATAGACGAGTTTCCCACTAGTAATTACCAGTTGGAGGGCAGTTCAGGTGAGTTTTTCCCAGTCGTATGTGCTAAATTCCCACTTTCATCTTGGTTACAAATGCACCATGACACTGCCTCCTTCAGTGCCAAATGCACACTTGTGACTCTCCCACTCTGGGGTAATGTGATGGGCTGTCACTGTGAAGCAAGTGCGAAGCAGGGTGCGTTGGTCAATTCATTGAAAACTTTGTCTTTAATTTGTTGTAGAGCTGGTACTACCTGTTTGCTGAAATGGGTGCAAGAGGGAAGTTCTAATGTGGCTCGAGCACTTTCACAAGGTGCTGAAACCCCCTATTCTCAACCATTGAGAATGGGCGCATATCTGCGGCTATAGACCGAAGACTAAAAAATATAAACATAGCCTACCTATCGCTCTTGTAATTTCTTTGAGCAGGTCATAATCTGCTGCCAAGGGCTGCTTGAATGCATAGGGGAGACGATGTTGGGTTGTTGTTTATTTGCGTTTCCGTCTTTCTCCGGTATATTGGAGTGATCTCGGCGTAAATGTGTCGACATATTTGAGGTGTTGGCAGCTGCATAGGCTATTCTCGATGAGTGTGGTGACATATTGATAACGTTTTATCCACAACTCTCTGTCCATTGGCGTTGTAATCTACTGGGAAGCCAAAATGTTCCCAAACTGGAGGATCCTCCAATTCTGGTTTATCGACCCCACCACTCGCCATCGTACCCGGCTAGTGCCCGGCTGCTTATCACAAAAGGACAGTTTGAAATGCGGCAATTAACATTTGAATTTTGATTACAACGTGCGCATAGAATCTAGTTGTTTTAAAGGAATAGCTTGACATTTCTTTTGCTCTGTTTTATTCAAGAGGCATAGGCCTAGTATTTTTTATTTTGTAAATATAAATGTTTTATTTGTTCGGGTTCACAGTGGGGACTGAATTGAAGTTCCCATACCGAACGGTTCGGTAAGAATACATGTACCATTAACACCCCCACTGTACGCTAAGTCCTCTCCCTCAGTTCTCAGAAGGTGTCTTTCATCACTAGAAGAAGCAGGTTGTCATCTCAGTGACAGCTCAGTAGGATAAAATGTGTCTTGCTTAGCTCTCTTTCCCCTATTCCCATATTCCCCTTTTTTCCCATACATTCATCATCATTTCATCATCATTTTCAGCTGCTGATTTGATGCTTGTCCCAGAGGTCAGATTCTCCTTGGGGTAGTCTCCTGGGGTTGCCACAGCTTCTGTATTTCTTGCAGTCCCCAATGGAGTTTTTAATATGATGCTGTAGTCAGTTGTGAGTCTGAAACTACACACACACACACACACACAGCCTCACAAAACTTCAAGCTCTGGGTTGAGAATGGTTGTCTTTCAGTAAGGCCAGTAAAATATCAGTTGAATTTTACCTGATATGGGACATTCCAGGTCTATTGTTGGCGTATTGGTGGACAGATTCAATGTTGTCAACAGCCAGCCCCGCTCTCATGGAAGTTCTGATATTGATTAATATGTAGACAGGAGGCACCAGATTATCTTTAGGTGGCAACAGTAGAAGTGGGATAGAGGGATTTATGTGAGAAGGCCTGTGTGCGTGAGTGATGTGTGTTTTCCCGATTGTGTGTGCGTGTATCTATAAGCTTGCCGCTCTGTGTGTTCCAACACGAAGCTTAGTGTGTCAATTCATCTGCTGTCACCCCCCAAAATGAGCTTGGCTGTTAAAACAATATGTTTGTCTTTGTCTCTGCTCTAAATCCTCTGTTATCCAGCAACGAAGAGCAGCTGAATGATTTCAGCAGCAGCCTCTGAGCCAAGCGTCTGTATACTCTACCCACAATCCTCTGCATGTCGTCTGTGCCTCTGATTTACTGGGTTACACTCTTCCTCGAAAGCGAAACAAGCAGCGGTGAATAAGGGAAACATTCTTTCATATCCTATTCATGTTTGAAGCCGCAAGCTCTCTCTGAACTTCTTCTCAGAGTTCTCTCTTTTTACACTTTTCCACGTTTGTTGTTTTTTACAGTACAGTACCCCTCGCTGTGTTTGGGAGGCTGCATCTGTTGTTGCCAGCTCTGTGGTTTCCAGGGTAACGCACGTTTGACAGCTGTTGTTACTTTGGTTATTCATCCCGTTGAGCTGCGTGGGGAATGCCGATAATAGCAAGTCAAGAAAGTTTTGGCAGGAAGAGTCGCTTTGGATAAAGACCAGACTTTAAATGAGTGAGACCACCTCAGAAACATGGCTAATTAGTGCTAATTGGATCTGTCCAGTGTTAGCATGCTGTTAGCAATCTGGGGCAAAGTGCTAATTTGAAAGAATCTGTTCCCAGAGAGTGGTGTTAGCTTCACACCCAAGCTCTTGAGCTGCACACAGGGTGAAATGTCAATGTTCTGATGCAATTCCAAGTCCTGCTAAATGAAAAGTTGTGCTAATTGGAACTGACCAGTGTTAGCATGCTGTTAGCATTCTTTGGCAAAGACAAGTACTAATTTGAGGGAATTGGCTCCTGTAGTAGAGCTGTGAAGTCTGAATGTAGACTATGGGAGTGCACAGGGTGAAATGTTGATGCTGGTGAATAAGTGGTGAATACCATTTGAAAGCTAATGGTGCACTGAAAAGTTAGTTTGAATCGTCTAGTATTAGCGATAGCATGCCGAAGTGCTAATTTCAAGGATTTAACTCTTAACTACTCCCGACACTACCCGGTGAAATGTGAGGCGCCAAATTCAAAATCCAAAAGTTGGATTATTAAACATTCATCAATATACAAGTGTTGCATAGTCATCAAAAGCTCTGATTCTTGGCAATATCACAGCGTTGTCAGATTTCAAAAAGGCTTTACGGTGAAAGCACAACATTTGATTGTTTGAGGGTAGCACCACTAATATTTATGCATTTGCATAAATCCATAAACCAACACAGGTCTCACAAAACGCATAAAATTGCTAATATAAAATCGCTTACCTTTGATGAACTTCTGCTGAGGGCTTCCCAAGTGTCCAACGAAGACAGTCCATGCTTCTTTTGTTAGAAAAAGTCATTTATTATATCCATAAATTTCGGTTTGGTTGGTGCGTTATGATCATAAAATCCACCGTTGAGTCGCCCATTGAACCGTGAAGAGAACACGTTCAAATTATACCTATACACTTTCTACAAACGAATCAAACATTATTTTTAATGTATCCTTAGGTATCCTTTTGGGTATATTTTCTGTAATATTTCAACCGGACGATAACGTGAACGATAGGAAAGAAAAATAAAGTGGTACACGTTCACAATCTCGCGCGCGTCAAACCTTGTTTACAAAAGTGGTCGCCTGACAATTTCCTGTTCCTATCTGTTCTGGTCACTCCTAGAATTCCCAGTCTTTGACTGTTGACTGTTGACATCTAGTGGAAGCCATAAGTACTGCAGTCTCAGTCCTACATAAAGTTGTATGCAATAAGCACAATGGAGAAGATGCTCGTTTACAAAAAAAACTGCAAATCCGGATGGATTTTCCTCTGGTTTTCGCCTGCTATATCAATTCTGTTATACTCACATACATTATTTTAACATTCTTAGAAACTTCAGAGTGTTTCCTATCCAATAGTACTAATTATGTGCATATCCTATTTTCTGGGCCTGAATGGCATGCATTTTACTTTGGGCACACCAGACTCTCCAAAACCGTCACCTATGCAGCCGCTCCCTAAGAAGTTAAGGGCTTGCGGTCGGAATCTGGAGACGTGGAGAAAAATAAGTCTGATTTGCTTTGGTTTGAGTCGCGCTGTGTAGACTGGCGAGAGTTGTCCATGCTAGAGGTAGCTGATGACCGCTAGCAGTGGCTAGCTGACTACTAGCTAGTAGCTAGTTTGCTGGCTAGCTTCTGTTCCGGCAGCTCTAACGCAGTTCCACCTCCGAGACTGCCAAAACAACCACTATGCGGGTGTCGACCAACAATAATCTGATTGAATTGAGCCCTAGAACTTTCAGATGGAGTTTTTTCCTCTGTTTGCATAGACGTTGTCATATGTTTGGATCTTGTTGTGTTTTTCACTCAGAATCTGTCAGTTGCCATACCCACTCATTACCTTGGGCCCCTAGGGCAGGCCTGGGCAAAGGGCGGCCCCCGGGCCGCATATGAATCCTAATACACCAGCTCTGACGCTCATTGGATGTGGCAGAGCTTGAAAACTGTTACGGACTACAAAGGGAGACCCAGACGCAAGCTGCCCAGTGACACGAGCCTACCAGATGAGCTAAATGCCTTTTATGCTCTCTTCGAGGCAAGCAACACTGAAGCATGCACGAGAGCACCAGCTGTTCTGGATGACTGTGTGAAAGCCCATAAAATTGACAGAGACTCCAGTCACCCAAGTCATAGACTGTTTTCTCTGCTACCGCACAGCAAGCGGTCCCGGATCACCAAATCTACGAACAAAAGGCTCCTTAACAGCTTCTACCCCCAAGCCATAAGACTGTTGAACACTTAATCAAATGGCCACCGGTCTATTTACATTGTACACTGCTATTTTTTACTTTAGTTTATTTGGTGAATATTTTCTTAACTCTTCTTGAACTGCACTGTTGGTTAAGTGCTTGTAAGTAAGCATTTCACAGTAAGGTCTACAGTTGTTGTATTCGGCTCATGTAACAAAGAAAGTTTGATTTGATTTGTCCGGTACCAAGTCAATGTGCGGGGGACAGGCTAGTCGAGGTAATTAAGGTAATACAGTGCATTCGGAAAGTAATCAGAGCTCTTAACTTTTTCCACATTTTGTTACGTTACAGCCTTATTCTAAAATGAATTACAATTTTTTTTAATTCTCATCAATCTACACACAATACTCCATAATGGCGAAGCGAAAACAGTTTGCAAATGTATGCAAAATTAAAAACAGAAATACCTTATTTAAATAAGTATTCAGACCCATTGATCATACTTGAGATGTTTCTACAACTTGATTGGAATCAACCTGTGATAAATTCAATTGATTGGGAAAGGCACATACTCTCTATGAAAGGTCCCACAGTTGACAGTGTATGTCAGAGCAAAAACCAAGCCATGAGGTAGAAGGAATTGTCCTTAGCGTTCCGAGACAGGATTGTTTTGAGTCACAGATCTGGGGAAGGGTACCAAAACATTTCTGTAGCATTGAAGGTCCCCAAGAACACAGTGGCCACCTGGCCAAACTCAGGTGGCCAGCTCTAGGAAGAGTCTTACGGACAATTCCTTTGATCTTATGGCTTGGTTTTTTTCTCTGACATACACTGTCAACTGTGGGACCTTTTATAGACAGTTGTGTGCCTTTCCAAGTCATGTCCAATCAATTGAATTTAGCACAGGTGGACTCCAATCAGGTTGTAGAAACATCTCAAGTATGATCAGTGGAAACAGGATGCACCTGAGCGCAATTTCGAGTCTCATAGCAAAGTGTCTGAATACTTATGTATATAAGGTATTTCAGTTTTTTATTCTTAAAAAATTTGCAAAAAAATCTAAAAACCTGTTTTCGCTTTGTCATTATGGGGTATTGTGTTTAGATTGCTGATTTTTTTACTTTTATTTAATCTATTTTAGAATAAGGCTGAAAGTATTCAAGGGGTCTGAATACTTTCCGAAGGCACTGCATGCAAATAGTCCAGTTAGCCATTTAATTAATTGTTCAACGGTTGGGGTAGAGCTCTTAAGGAGACATTTGGACCTAGACTTGGCGCTCCAGTACCACTTGCCATGCGGTAGCAGGAAGATGGTGCAGCTGTAGAACTTTTTGAGGATATGGGGACCCATGGCAAATCTTTTCAGTCTCCTGAGGGGGAATAGCCGTTGTCGTGCCCTCTTCACGACTGTCTTGGTGTGTTTGGACCATGATAGTGCATGATGTAGTAGGTAAAATGCCACTTGCAGACAGCGGTGCAGGGATTGAGGCACTTGCAGACACCGTGTAGGGTTGAGGCACTCACAGAGGCCATAACATGGGTGAGGGCACTCACAGAGACTGTAGACAACTTTGCCGGGTTACGGACATCTTGTGTCTGTAAAAAAGAGGTTATACTGTTATAAAAACAAAATAAAAAAAAAGCTTTTGGCAGGTTAGCCTGTATTTTATTTGACCTGAGCAAGCTTCCATGCCATGTTAAGGTTTGATCTTGCTGCAGACACATTTGAGAGCCCCCAAAACCTTTGCTTATTGATCTGTGAAAGAGAGAGAAAAACCTAATAGTCCACAATGAACAGAGGAGGAAACCAAGTCACCTGCCAAAAGGATTATCTGAATCAGTGTTCTATCATAGTAGTTGAGAAAAAATTATTTGACAAAAAATGTCATATTTAACTGACAACAAGTTTAATGCACTCCTCAATGGAGGAGTCTGAACAGCAGAAACAGAGGTGAGCTGAAGGTGCTGGCCCAGCAGGTCCACTGGAAGAGACCTGCTTAAAATATAGGGAGGGAAAATACAGAGACAACACTAGAGTATAGTATCTAATTTCAAGTAAATCAGAAAAAGAGAATACCATGTTGTTTTAGCCTGTGAGATGTATTAATTTTACCCCCTGGGGCTGAAATCCACAGACACATCTCTGAAGCCCCCCAAGCAGAGTTGTCCACGGACCTGCATTGGACAATTGTCTATATGTGACAATACATAAGGAAGCCCTGCTGGTGACTTCACCATCTCATAGCAGTCTCAAGCAGCTCACCCCACTACCCATTCCCCACACCCGAAACAAGGAGAGATGAACTCTGGCTCTCTCTGGAACTTTCCTTAACCTGTTGTGATTGGTTGACAAGATCACAGCTTGGGACTTGACACTGGGTATACTCTCTTTGTTACAATATGCAATGATAATTTGATGGCCAAATATTATAATAAAGTTGCTGTTCATTAATAGTAAAGGCCTATATTTAAAGGCCTACAATTATAGTCCAGGAGAAAGTTGGAGAAGGTTGACTAGCTAGCAATACATAGCCAGGTTTTCATTACTTGTTGTGTATTTATTATTACTTTTCTTACTTTTCTATTATTTCAACAGCAAAAAGTATATCTGCATTGTTGGGAAGGGCTGGTAAGCAAGAATTTTACTGTTAGTCTGCACCTGTTGTTTATGAAGCATGTGACTTGAATGTCAACTTAAATGGGAAAGTCTCTTCTATTATCAAATGGCCTTACAAACCTATTTCTTTCTCTACCTTGCACTCTTCTCTTTCCCTCACATTACTCTAACATTCTCTTTAAACTGTCTTTATTCTCTCCTACCCTTTCACCTTTTTCCCATCTTTCTCGCTCTCTTTCTCGCCCCCCCTCTCTCTCTCCTCCTTCTATTCCTCTCTCCCATTATCTTCCTCTCTTCCTCTCTTTACAGTGGCTGATGATAAGCGTAGGTCTCTGTCTAACAGAGAAAGGGAAGCATTGGGGTAGAATGGGTACTCTATGGTACTTCTTTCTCCCTGGTATACCGTTCCAATCAGCCAGCTTTAATTTTATTAGCCTGTAATTTTGAGGGATGAGAGGAGAAGAGAGCTGTAGAGAGGAGGAGATAGAGAAAGAAAAGAACAAGGGGGGAGGAGATGGAGACAGAGCCCGTGGTGAAATGAATCCCCATCTCTCATTGTAAAACATTCTCATATCTTTATCCATATCCATTATATCCATTATTCCCTCCCCTGTTGTAAATGTGTCATTCATTTCTCTATTGTAATTTTCAGGCAGATGTAATGGGCTGGCCTAAGCCTGTTTGGGGCAAATTTGTACGCTATCAGTCTCAGAATACCACAAATGAAATCAATTAGCCTTTAATTAAGTCTCCAATGAGATCTTTTGTCTAGTCGTGACTGCTGCATTATAGTAAATGAACTGTATGGAGAATTGTAAAGGCGCCATTTGAAATGTGTGTCAATATTGAGGGCGTACATGTGTGTGTGTGTGTGTGTGTGAGAAAGAGAGACACTTAATAAACATGTGATTATTTAATTAAAATAAATTAATATTAAATAACAGGAAACCAGTAGCATCTTTAATTACCGAGCAAACCATACAGATTGGCTGGCTGCCTTTTACAAAGACACACAGAGGAATGTTAATTTGGCTCCACAGTGCCATATCTGTTAGTATGCAGTGACAGCGAGCGTGGGCGGCAGTGATGAAAAACTCACAATATTATCATCAGCGAAAGGACATTATGAAATAGCGAGTGCAGATAGGTCAGTGTATATCCCAGTCCTTGTTTTCATATCTTGAGAGGCAGAAGAGAAAGTGGCAAAAAGAAGAGTAGAATATGAATGAGAGATAGATGAGGAGAGAGGTAGAGATAGATGGGTTTGCTAAGAGCTCCTCTGCTTCCCTCAGCGCTCCATGTATTTGAGCAGCGCTGCCACTAGACATGGAGTAGGTAGTCATGTATTCATACAGGCTAGTCATGTATTCATGTATACTCTTTCTGTCTCTACAGGTATCTGTTCCTATGAGATTTCCATGTACAGTTGAAGTCGGAAGTTTACATACACCTTAGCCAAATACATTTAAACTCAGTTTTTCACAATTCCTGACATTTAATCCAAGTAAAAATTCCCTGTCTTAGGTCAGTTAGGATCACCACTTTATTTTAACAATGTGAAATGTCAGAATAATAGTAGAGAGAATGATTTATTTCTGCTTATATTTTTTTCATCACATTCCCAGTGGGTCAGAAGTTTAAATACACTCAATTAGTATTTAGTAGCATTGCCTTTAAATTGTTTAACTTGGGTCAAACGTTTCGGGAAGCCTTCCACAAGCTTCCCACAATAAATTGGGTGAATTCCTGACAGAGCTGGTGTCTCTGAGTCAGATTTGTAGGCCTTCTTGCTCGCACATGCTTTTTCAGTTCTGCCCACAAATGTTCTATAGGATTGAGTGGTTGAAAAAACGAGTTTTAATGACTCGAACCTAAGTGTATGTAAACATCCGACTTCAACTGTATTCATGTGTGCTCAGCCCTTTTCCCTCTTCTATGGGATATTCATTCATTCATATTCCAGGTGTCTCATGTACAGTTGAAGTCGGAAGTTTACATCAAATCAAATCAAATTTTATTTGTCACATACACATGGTTAGCAGATGTTAATGCAAGTGTAGCGAAATGCTTGTGCTTCTAGTTCCGACCATGCAGTAGTATCTAACAAGTAATCTAACAAATTCACAACAAATACCTTATACACACAAGAGTAACGGAATGAATACGAGTATGTACATATAAATATATGGATGAGTGAGGCAGGATGCAGTAGATGGTATGGAGTACAGTATATACACATATATATATATATATGAGATGAGTAATGTAGGATATGTAAACATTATATAATTGGCATTGTTGAAAGTGGCTAGTGATACATTATTTCATCCAATTATAATTATTAAAGTGGCTAGAGATTTGGGTCGATGGCCGAACGGCATAGGCAAGATTCAGTAGATGGTTTACATACACTTAGGGTGGAGTCATTAAAACTCGTTTTTCAACCACTCCACAAATTTCTTGTTAACAAACTATAGTTTTGGCAAGTCGGTTAGGACATCTACTTTGTGCATGACACAAGTAATTTTTCCAACAATTGTTTACAGACAGATTATTTCACTTATAATTCACTGTATCCCAATTCCAGTGGGTCAGAAGTTTACATACACTAAGTTGACTGTGTCTTTGAACAGCTTGGAAAAAATTCCATGGCTTTAGAAGCTTCTGATAGGCTAATTTACATAATTTGAGTCAATTGGCGGTGTACCTGTGGATTTATTTCAAGGCCTACATTCAAACTCAGTGCCTATTTGCTTGACATCATGGGAAAATCAAAAGAAATCAGTCAAGACCTCAGAAAAAAAATTGTAGACCTCTACAAGTCTAGTTCATTCTTGGGAGCAATTTCCAAACGGCTGAAGGTACCACGTTCATCTGTACAAACAATAGTACACAAGTATAAACATCATGGGACCACGCAGCCGTCATACAGCTCAGGAAGGAGACGCGTTCTGTCTCTTAGAGATGAACGTACTTTGGTGTGAAAAGTGCAAATCAATCCCAGAACTGTATGTGCGCTGAGTTAGTGATGCAAGATGGCCACTTCTTATTCAGGCAGGCTTGCTGTCTGACTGTTGTAGCACTCTGGGTTCCAGAGATGACACGGCCCTATTTGTGTACTCTCATCTACCTGTCTGGGAGTACACAGGAGGATCTGCGTGTGCTTACACACAAATTTGGAATGTGTGTACTTTCTGAATGACTGGAATTGACACCAACCCTGACACACACGCACATGCACACGCACACGCACACACACACAGGTTGAGGCCTTCTTTCCTCCTCTCTTAGCTGACTGGAGAAATTAAAGGGCTGAAGTGAACCGTGTGTGTTGTTAACAGAGAAAGAGTAAACGACTGAGCTGGTGAAGTTGGCGCACGTCAACACTTTCACTCTTCCTCCTCTCTCCCCTGCCCACAGACCTTGTTGTCTTGTTTTCTGTTTGTTTTTCATTGCACGGTGATGTCACCCAGCACTCTATCTATCATCATCCTATTTAGTACTGTAGGTACTTACAGTAGACAGTCAGCAAACAATGTCAAGAGCTATAAGGAAACAAGGGTTAGAGATTAGAAATGTGGGTTCAAAGTTCAAATCAATACCTGGCGTGGATTGGTTTATTTATGAACGTTTAAATTCAAATGGTGTCTGAGGTTGATGACTGGAGTGATGAGGTGACAGTCCCTCTTCATTCTACACTAAAGTATCTCTTCCACAGCAGCCATTGGACTCTTAGGAGAATTTCAGAAGATAGGCAGCTATGCAGGATATTCTACCATGACTTCGTTGATTACTACATTCTAATTGGTCCAGTCCATTCTCTGGCCTGTTGCTACCACTGTTTCTTCTGTTGCTCGTTTGGTAGAGCAAGGCGCTTGCAACGCCAGCCCAGGATAGTGCATGCATGACTGTAAGTCGCTTTGGATAAAAGCATCTGCTAAATTGCATATATATCACTATCATTTGAGTATAAATCAGAGAAGGCTTTGCCTAAGCAATAGCTGTAGTTCATGCTAAACTAAGTCTCATTAGAACAGAGCTGTTTGAAAGGCCTTATAATTCTGTGATCCAGTCGATGTGATTCTCCGGGGGGTGTTTATTGTTGTGGTTGTAGGGAAAAAGATGTGTGTGTGTGTGTGTCTGTTCCAGCTGTACCAGTGTGGAGTATAGAGTGTTCCTGGGCCCCAGTGGGCATGCACTGTGTCCCTCGCAGAATTTAATTATGTGTCACAGACACAGCACTGACACCCCAGGGAACGGAGGGTGGGAGGCAGGGAGGGAAGGAAGGAGTGAGGGAGTAAGGGAAAGAGAAATGGAGGAGCAGGTAAGATGAAGAAAGACAAGGGAATGAAGTGTAAAAGACAGAACAGAAAACAAGGGGAATTGAACCAACGGTTTAATGGTTCACAATTCTGCCCTCGCAAAAGAGTCCCCTTCTTAAGCGTAGGTAGATAAACCCGGTACAGCTACTGTAGTGTTGAAGGATGATTTATTGACACCGCTTCGTAGGTACAGTAATAGTGACTGAAATGTGTAAAAAGACGATGCTTCTACAAAATGATAGTTTGATAACGTCTGCAGCTCCACAGTGGGACTTTCACCATTTTGGAATGTAAACAATTCTTCTTCTACAGGATTTAGCACATTAAACGAACAACACACATTAACACAGGACAGTGGGCCCCAAGTGGTCAACAATGGAATTACATGATAGCCTAAAGGAACTCAAACCCATCTACAGGGGCCAGAACATTCACAGTTCATACAGAATAACAGGGATCGAGAGATGGATAGACAGAGAGCGAGAGAGAGAGCAATTAGACTTGTATCTGACCTTAATGGACATGTCGGAACAGGGCCTCGCTCTTGTAAAGAGCTGGCCTCTTCTCCCTGAGGGAAAGAGAGAACAGAGGGAAACACTGACGGAAAAGAAAGAGAACAGAGGGAGGAGTCGGATGAAGAGGAAAATTAATAAATGCAGTGATGTGAGAGGAAGAAGAAGAGGCAAGGTGAGGAGATCAAGGGGGTGAAGACAGCCTTCTAATGTGAAGCTGCAGCCTTTACTCTGCTGTCATAACTGAGGGAGGGAGGGAGGGACTGAGGGAAGAGGGAGGGAGGGTAGAGGTGAAGAAGCGGTGAGGGAGGATAGGAGGTGATAGAGATAGGGAAGAATGTTGTAGAGATGGAGTCATTGGAGAGGAGAGCATGTGTACAGAAACGTGGGCAAGGTAGAGAGAGAGAGAGGGAGGAAAGAGAGGAGGAAAAGAACAGAGAGAATTTTTGTTTTCACGATATTGCCAGTTTTGGCTTTGCGGCTATGCTATCTAGTGGAAACCAGGGTTCTTCATGTTTCATCTCTCTCTAGACAAATATTATTGAACTTGAGAGTTAATTTCATTTAGGAGCTATGTACTGTAGGAGCCCTGTGCCTTCAAGGGGTGTGAGGCTTCCTCTGTGTCCCCCACCCACCCACATACCACTCCTACACACCACTAGCTGGAGGCAGAGGAGGGTGTGTGTGTGTGTGTGTGCGTGCGTGTGGAGGGGGTGTCTTTTGGTAGGACCCACCCTTTTGATTTGGGCTTTGCTTTGGGGGCAGTGTGTCATGCATACAGTCTTTTGGGAGGGGGATTCAGCTCAAGTGGGAACTTCAAAGGTGAATTCCTAGAGGAGGGAAATAGTTTTTTAAGGGGGTTTCAGGAGGAAATGTTGGGTGAGATTGGCAATGTTAGCAAGATCCCTTATTTTCCTCACTAAAGGATGGCTCCAGTGACCTATTTCATTCATCCATGTTTTCTCTTCGCATGTCTTTCTCTCTCTCTCTTCCTCTTTCTCGCTCCTCAGCTTCTCGTGAGCATCGTCAGTGTTAAACGGGTATTGAGGAACCCCCTCTTCTCATCACCCCTTCCTTCATATCCCATCACAACTGTCTCTCTCTCTGCCTCTCTCCCTCTATCGCCATGTCAAGTCTCTCATTCTTGCCTCTCTCTGACATGCTGACCAGACCGCTCGCGTGCGTGCATGCATGCATGTTGATTTTGTCCACCCACACCAGATGCGATCAGGACACGTGTGCGAGCTCTGAACCAACTATATTAATTTGGGGACAGGTCGAAAAGCATTAAACATTTATGGAAATTTAGCTAGCTAGCTTGCTGTTGCTAGCTAATTTGCCCTGGGATATAAACATTGGGTTGTTATTTTACCGGGAAATGCACAAGGTCCTCTACTCCGACAATTAATCCAGATAAAACTGGGGTAAACCGAGTTTGTTTCTAGTAATCTCTCCTCCTTCAGGATTCTTCTTCTTCTTCTTTGGACTTTATATGGCGGTTGGCAACCAACTTTAAGGTGCATTACCACTACCAACTGGACTGGAGTGTGGACCTCAGTTCATCTTTCAATCACCCATGTGGGTGTATGCTCCTAAAAACCAATGAGGAGATGGTAAAGGCAGGACTTGCAGCGCGTCAAGTCACAAATAGAACCAAGTTCTATTTTAGCGCCTGGCTACGCAGACGCTCGTTGATGTGCGTGAGCAGTGTGGGTGCAACGATTGAATAACATGTACAGTATGTATACATTTATTTTGCAACGCTCGTGCACGCAATTCCATTGAATTTTGAAATCTGATGTGTCCCTCTAAGGTTTAAATCATGGGATTATTTTTGTTGCTTTAACCCCTTAGTAATGTTCAAGATTTCAGTATTGGTCTTTGTACATCAGGGCAGTTTAACAATGAATACTAGGGACTAACATGAAATGCTGTTATATTCCACACCTTTTGTTTGGGTCAGAATCAATAAATGTCAATCTAAACGATGACAGGGGCCATGACAGGACCCTGGAGGAGGCATCTGTACAGCTGCCTGTCAGAAACAGACTGTTGTCTCTGGCTGTTTTCAAGCCATTGTGTACATAAGAATATGTGAGGGTTCCTGTGCGTCTGTACTGTACCATCTAATTGCAGACCAGTGACATGTCTGTCGGTCTGTCAGCTCAGGATCTGGAACCAGAGGAAAAGCCCTCAGGGAGACAGAGAGACAGATAGGCAAACTGAGACCTTGGCTAACCGCTAAACACTAACTGCTAAACACCTTGTGTTTGTCTCTGTAGCATGCTGTCATTCAAGGAGATGTTTACCTTTTAGCGCTAGCGCCAAGCGCTATCACCTGCCTCCCTAGGCTAATTGCAAATACACCATTATCTTTATGGAAACATTTTAATGGAAACAAGCTTGTTGTTTTTGTGATAGAGGAGGAATATTGTAATAAAGTGTGGACACAGTATATACTGGTGGTCTGTTTCCTTACAGAGCACCGACAGGTTGTCTTTTTCTCTGGGGGGTGTAGTGGGAATTATAGTGCCAGTGAGATGTTTTAACAAATCCTCTATGCCCAGAGGTGCCTGTCTCTATTGTCTTTGAGTGTGTGTAGGTGTATGTGTGCATATTGTGTGTGTGTGCGCATGTGTGTGTGTGTGAATGTGTGTGTGCATACGTGTGTGTGTGTGTTAGTTTCAATGTGTGTGTGTGTGTATGTGTGTGCGCACAGACTGTCCACATTCATGGCAATTGCACCGTCCTCAGCCGTAGGGCTCACCAGAGGGTGGTGCGGTCAGCCCAATTCATCACCGGGGGGACACTGCCTGTCCTCCATGACCTCTATAGCACCCGGTGCCACAGGAAGGCCAAGAAGGTCATCAAGGACCTCAGCCACCCAAGCTCCGGCTTGTTCACCCAGCTACCATCTAGAAGGCGGAGACAGAACAGGTGCATCAAAGTTGGGATCTTCAGGCAATCAGACTGTTACCACTATCCTGTCACCACTATCCTTAGTCACTGTTCTAGCTGGCTACCACCCGGTACTCTACCCTGCACCTTTGATACTGCTGCCGTATGTACATAGTCATTGAACACTGGTTGCTTTAATAATGTTTACATACTGTTATAATGACTTTACATGTATACTTAATGAAAACATGCAAAAATGTCAAAGATTTGACTGAGTTACAGTTCATATAAGGATTGAAATTAATTCATTAGGCCCTAATCTATGGATTTCACATGACTGGGCAGGGGTGAAGCCATTGGTGGGCATAGGCCCACCCACTTGCCAGCCAGGCCCACCCACTGGGGAGCCAGGCCCAGTCAATCATGAATTAGTTTTTCCTTACAAACAGACAGAAATACTCCTCAACAGTGTGTGTTCAGAGCTACTCTGCTCTAGCCTGTGTAGAGGTTTAAAGTTGTAATGTAAAGTACAGTGAAATACTTTTCTCGCAAGCTCTAAACCCAACAATGCAGTAATCAATAACAATGCCATGCAAAAAACAACATAATGTAGAACAAAAACACACAGGAAATAAAAATAAGAAGAACACGATAAAGTAAGTAAGCATACTATATACAGAGTCAGTCAGTTCCAGTACCATATTTACAATGTGCAGGGATACTGGAGTGATAGAGGTAGATATGTATAATGGGTAAGTTGACTAGGCATCAGGATATATGATAAACAGAATATCAGCAGTGTACAGTATATAATGATTGTATAAGAGTGTGTGTAGAGTCAGTATAAATGTATGTGCATATTATGTGTGTGAGCAAATTATGAAGTGAATGTTTGTGTGTGTGTTTGAGTGTCAGTGTGCATGAGTGTGTAGGGCCCTCTGAGTGTGCATAGAGACAGTGCATAAATAAAATACCAGGGTCAATTCAGATAGTCCGTGTAGCCATTTTCTTAGCTACACTACATGACCACTACGTGCTCGTTGAACATTTAATTCCAAAATCATCGTCATTAATATGGAGTTGATCCCCCCCTCTGCTGCTCCACTCTTCTGGGAAGGCTTTCCACTAGATGTTGGAACATTGCTGCGGGGACTTGCTTCATTCACTCACAAGAGCATTAGTGAGGTTGGGCACTGGTGTTGGGAGATTAGGCCTGGCTCACAGTCAACGTTCCAATTTATAAAAAACATGTTTGGTGGGGTTGAAGTCAGGGCTCTGTGCAGGCCAGTCAAGTTCTTCCACAGCGATCTCGACAAACAATTTCTGTATGAACTTAGCTTTGTGCACAGGGGTATTGTCATGCTGAAACAGGAAAGGGCCTTCCCCAAACTGTTGCACCAAAGTTGGAAGCACAGAATCGTCTACAATGTCACTGCATGCTGTATGCTGGGGCTGATTTTCAGGGTTCAGGCTAGTGAAGGGAAATCTTCATTAGCCTGAACCCTGAAAATCAGCCCCAGACCATTATTCCTCTTCCACCAAAATCTACAGTTGGCATTATCCATTGGGGCAGGTAGCGTTCTCCTGGTATCCGCCAAACACAGAGTTGTCTGTCGGACTGCCAGATAGGGAAGCGTGATTCACCACTCCAGAGAATGTGTTTCCATGGAAACCCATTTCATGAAGCTCCCGACAAACAGTTATTGTGCTGACGTTGCTTCAAAAGGCAGTTTGGAACACGGTAGTGAGTGTAGCAACCGAGGACAGATGATTTTTATGCGCTACGCACTTCAGCACTCGGGGGTCCCGTTCTGTGAGCTTGTGTGGCCTACCACTTTGCGGCTGAGTCGTTGCTGTTCCTAGAAGTTTCCACTTCACAATAACAGCACTTACAGTTGACCGGGGCAGAAATTTGACAAGCAGAAAACTGACTTGTTGGAAAGGTGGCATCCTATAACGGTGCCACGTTGAAAGTCACTGAGCTCTTCAGTAAGGCCATTCTACTGGCAATGTTTGTCTATGGAGATTGCTGTGTGCTAAAAAAAATTATACACCTGCCAGCAACGGGTGTGGCTGAATTAGAGGATTCCACTAATTTGAAGGGGTGTCCATATACTTTTTTATATACATTTTATTTAGTTAGCTATTTAGCAGTCTAGCTTGGGGATATAAGCTGTTCAGGAGCCTGTTGGTGTCAGACTTGATGCACTGGTACCGCTTGCCATGCGGAAGCAAAGAGAACAGTCTATGGCTTGGGTGTCTGGAGTCTTTAAAGATTTTCTGGGCCTTCCTTTCACACCGCCTGATATAGAGGTCCTGGATGGTGGGGAGCTCAGCCCCAGTGATATACTGGGCTGTCCACACCACCCTCTATAGCACCATGCGATCAAGGGTGGTGCTATTGCCATACCAAGCAGTGGTACAGCCAGTCAAGATGCTCTCAATGGTACAGCTGTAGAACATTTTGAGGTTATGAGTGCTTATTAGGGATGCACGATATATCTGTGAACATATCGGAATCGGACGATATTAGCTAAGAATGCCAACATCGGTTTCGGGCCGATGTCTAGTTTAATGCCGATGTGGAAAACCGATGTCAAAGCTACCGTATATAACGTAGGTACATGACGTAATGACGCCACGTGAAATGTTGCGCTATACGTACAACAAAGCATTCCTAAACTAGTCCACAATGTCTGCTGTATGAATCGAGCAGTCAACAATTTGAGCTGTCATTTGAAAGAGTAACAAAATTTCAGCGAGACAACTCAAAGGTGAAATCCAAGATGATGGAATTCATTGCCCTTGACAATCAACTGTTCTCTGTCGTGGGTGATGTTGGCTTTCGCCGACTGGTTGAGCACCGGTACACACTACCAAGTGCGCTATTTTTCAGATGTTGCCCTACCGGAGTTACACAGTAATAGCGTCACTGCTGTTAGCTTCACGACATACATACTATGGAACGCTGTTTGTGTCTTTGCGTGTCAAAAAAGATAGAGTAGCACTGTCAAAGCTTTACAAAAAACTTCATCTGGCTAGTGAGGCTCGACCGGACCGGGTTATGTGTTGTGAAGCTAACCACAAAAAGGATTAGGCACCATAGTGGAATTAGCGGTTTGCCTTCAAAATAAAATTATGTAATTGACAGTGATGCAAATGAATACACATAGTAGAATTATGCCATACTTTTATTTTGAAGGCTAACCGCAAAGTCCACTATTGTGGCTAATCCTTATTGTGGATAGCTTCACAGAGATGAGAACTGTCTTATAAATTAGGGTTATTTTAGATGATGACACCTAGCTATATAGTTAGCTAGCTAACTATAGCTACTGAAACAGATCATGTCGTTTGGCTATGTTTTTGCATCCATGAGCTAGCTAGCTTTTTTTATGACCAGCACTGTAGGTGCGGAAGACAACTTTACCAGCATCTCAGCATACATATCGATGAAACGTTGTGACATATGAAATATGAGTGATAGTGTAATCAATGTGTAATAATGACATAAAAAATAAATGAACGCGTTAAATTATTATGTGACGTCATATTCAGGTCCTGATTGGTCAACAAGCTAATTTGACACGTCAAATAGTGTTTAAATGACATGTCAAATAGTGTTAAATAGTATATTTTTTGACACGTTGAGACCCAAACGGCGTTCCATAGAAATCCTGGTTGAGAATAAACGACTGAACAAATGAACAACGAAACAGCACAGCAAGTAAGTGAAAGAAATTTGATTATGTTTTACTGGTAATGGGGACATATGTAAATGCCAACAAAATAACTTTTTGGTCAGTGTGGTGTGCGTGTGTGTAACCTTTATTTAACTAGGATACCCTGGAGAGAGGACACCAACTTCATTAAATTCAAAACCCTTAACGTCCACATCAACAGGGCTGCAGTGGAGTGGGTCGAGTGCCCAAATCACTAACGACTTAAAATGCTCCACACACACGCCCACAGTCGTAAAGAAGGCACGATAGCGCCTTTTCTCCCTCATGAGGTTGAAAAGGTTTGGCAGAAGCACTAGTGATGCACCGATATGACATTTTTGGCCAGTACCGATATCCAATATTTTCCTTGCCAAAAATACTGATACCGATATTAAACATTTTTGCGGCCTTTTAAGCATTCTAGTACAGTTAAGTAGTTAACACACACATGGACGCAGCTGTCTAAGGCACTGCATCTCAGTGCAAGAGGCGTCACTACAGTCACTGGTTCGAATCCAGGCTGTATCACATCCGGCTGTGACTGGGAGTCCCATAGGGCGGCGCACAATTGGCCCAGCGTCGTCCGGGTTTGGCCGGGGTAGGCCGTCATTGTAAATAAGAATTTGTTCTTAACTGACTTGCCTAGTTAAATATAATGATTATAACCTCCCTGCCCCAGGCTAGAGTAGATTTTAAGAAGTATTTATTTTGTTTTTTTGCCTGTCATAGCATATTTTATCACCCATAGTGTGAAATTGGTAATTTCTGCTCCAGCCACAATGCGTATTAGTTTTATCAAAAAGATCAGACCTGGACAAATGAAACATAATACAGTATAATGACATTGGATTACATTTGAATCTAGCACTGTACATGAAAGTACCGCAAAGCTCCTTACGTATTCAATAGCTCTTCACATAGGCAGTCTAGTCCTATGTGTGCATACATATGTTATCTTTTTGAATGGACAAAATTTACTTAACCACGGATTGCTCTGAATTCATTTCATTGTCATCTGGTGGGAGACTGCGTTCTGATAGGAATTTATGACGGCCATCTTTGAGAGTTAATTAGACACCAATAAGGTCTGACTAGGCGGCTGCAGTTTAATTACCGCATGCAGAGTGCTCATACACACACATACACCCTCTGTACTCTGTATCTGACAAACCCATTCTCACCCATGTGCCTATGTGTTAATCCAATATATAACTGCTCCATGTGCTTCTCAATGCATCTATGCAGAGGAGCTGGTGGGAAGAACTGTTTTAAAGATATGTCTGCAGCTGCTGTTTTAGAGATATCTCCACTAGGGAGACTCTTACCACTGTTTGGCAGGGTGTGGTATTTGCAAGTTTGTGCTTTTCTATATTTAAGAAGATCTTTGAGACTTAAAGCTGCAGAGTGCCGAACTGGTCTTTGCTTTGCTCTGATTTGTATGCGTATGTGTGCGACGTTGTCCGTGTGACGCTGTGTGTGTCAAGCAGCATTTCATCTGGACAACAGCAACCAGATCTCATCTCTGCCTAATAGAAATGCAGGCAGCCTACCATGAAGGGAAAAACACATCACATGACAAGCCGTGTTCTTCTGCACCAGTGAATATGAATATCACAGACCTAGGGAGGGAGGGATGAGGGAGGACAGGGATTGTGTCTCCGAAGGCATGTTCTCTCAGTCGTTTGTGTCAGACTGTCTATAACAAACACTTGACAGGAAACAACACTGGTATCAGTCTTAGTCTGTGGTTTGGTTCCTAGTCAGGTGTCCGCCTTCAGGAGGGATTGTGTGGCTTCCATGGTCAAGTATATCCCCAAAGCCAGCCCTCCTCCCCAATCACCCCTTTTTTTGAGTAAGGTTCTTGGCCCTGCCTCTATGAATGAGTTCTATTTGCCATACCAATTGTCTCCAACACCCCCCATCCCTTTAAAAGAGTGGTTCAGTCTGCCGTAACGATTGTCTCCACAGCCGTTTCACCCTGTTAAGTGAAAGGTTTAGTCTTGTGGAGACGTTGTCTTGAGACAACAGGCCCAGGCAGGGCTATAATACTATGTCACAGAGCTGCAGTAATGGGGCAGGACACCTCACTGGGAACAGAGAGAGACAGATGCTGAGCAGGGAGGATTCAACATGCACCCTCTATTTTCTCTCACTCTCTTACTGTGTGTGTGTGTGTGTGTGTGTGTGTGTGTGTGTGTGTGTGTGTGTGTGTGTGTGTGTGTGTGTGTGTGTGTGTGTGTGTGTGTGTGTGTGTGTGTGTGTGTGTGTGTGTGTGTGTGTGTGTGTGTGTGTGTGTGTGTAAGAGAGAGATTGTGAGAGAGTAAAACTGAGGGAGCAAGAAATGAAGAAAGAATGAATGGAGAAGGAGGAAGAGCGTGTAATGAGAGTGTGTGAGATTCTGCCAGGGAGCAAAAGCGTTGCCCCATGTTGACTCCCCCTTACACTGCTGCTGTCAGCCAGGCAGGTGATTTATCAGTCCCAGGGGAGATCCTCCCGACCAGGGGAGCCTATCACAGCACTTCTCCTCTTTGTAAATATGTAATTTGCCTGTACTGTATATACGAATTTGAATCTGTATAGTGTGTAAATAGTATTTTTGTGGTCTCTTGGTGTCTTTCATTCACTTATTTTATTTTTTATTTTCAATTTTAATGTCTCTAACTGTGTACTTTGTCATGTATTTGTAGCCCAGGAAGAGTAGCTGCTGCATGTGCTAATAAACTAAACGAATCTCTAGTCCTAGGCTTCAGCTGTGGTGGAAGCTGCCCCAGCTTCTCTTGACAGGCTCACTCCCCGAGGATATCTTCTCTGCTCTCCCTGAGTTGTGAGTTACCACTAGGGGCTATAAGGCTCAGCTCAACACATCTCGTCTCATTTCAGACCAAGCGCTATATTATAAGCCCATTTTGCCTGTCATCACCATGTATCCATCCCAGAAGAGCCCCTTCAATAGGTTTACAGATGTCCTGATTCTTTGTACAATACTTGGTATACGGTTCCTCCCACTAGATTGCTTTTGCCATTAACCAAATTGTTTCTCATCATTGTGTGTTGATGGTTCATTAGGTTTTCACCTTTTAGATCACAATGAATAGGATTATATGAACAAGGTTGCAGGGCGTTTCAAACGGGGAAATTCAATAGGGTGCTACGAAATGAATGTCAAAACATTGTTTTCTTGGCCCTACGTCATTATACATTACATAGAATGAATCATTAGATTGTTCTCTATAATATTATAATCTTAATATACTTGTACGTGACAGTGTTGATGAAATAGGAACGTTAATTTGCTGTGATCGTTACTAGTTTAGACTGCGCCGCTCTTGGTTGTGTCTCTTCCATATTTGATGTTGTGAGGTGGTACCATTTGGAGGTTTCCGCAAGTTGGACCAATCAAAATCAACTTACCGTCAATATTTTCACCTCCAGATCCTTGGTTTTCATTGCCTGAAACCCTCGAACAATCTTCGTTGAGAGGGTCCGTTTCTGTGGCGTTTTAAACGGAAAGACTCAGAAATACACAATGAAAACAGGAACAGATTGCCTTTGCGGAGGGTGGATATTGAAATTCAGCTTGGTAGATTTGTAAATAGCTTTGTAAAAATATATATATTTAGTCCCTATTTAGTTTTTTATTCAGCGGATTTAATTTAGAAAAAGCCCATGTTTTCACTCACGAACCTACAGCCACTAGTTAGCTTGCCAGTTGACTTTCGAAGTTAGCGCCGTTCTGCCGCGGAGCAGCGCCACAGAGTTTTATGTAGCAGTGACCACTTTTTGATCATGCCTGTGACATTCCATTCACTCTAAACATGCTCAATTCTCAGAGTAAGTCGTCGGTAACTTATAAACCATAAATGGTAGAGACATGGGGTTTGAAATCTTGTTTTTCTGACGGATTTTCTATCGAATGGATATATTTGTATAAACCTTGAATGAATTCATAATTTTATGGTTGAACACCCTACAGGTTGGGACCTCATCCTAGATCAGCACTCCTACTCTTGAGGCGCTTTGGGGATATGAACCCTTGCCATTATTGTCTGATGGTAACCCTAATATCACCAACGTAGAGCCACAGTAAATACTGGGAAGTGGCACTGTGTGATTCCTTCTTTCAGCCACAGGCTTGAGTCCTGTGTGAAGGGAGAAAGAACCTGAGGGGAAATAACCACCTAAATCCATCCCAACTCTTCTCAAAACGCCACGTGTCCCGCCGCCCATTTTAATAAACGTTACTCTAGTGCACTCCCAAGCCACCATAGCCTGTGGATGGGCTACAGAGGGTAATGGCTAACAGTTACTCCCTCCCTCCCTCCTCTCTCCTCCTTCCCTCTTCTCATCCTTCTCTTGCTTGCACACATGCCAATTGCGACATGATGCGATTTGACACTAAATAAGATGTGACAAGATTCAATATGAGCTGCCATTCTTACAGAAGAGGCTTGCAGGTGAAATCCGAGAGCTTACATCATCACATTTTCTCCTCAGAGAGAGCAAGGGTACATAAAGTACAGTACCATAATGTATTTCTGAGGTCATCCAAGTTCTGCAGAACTCCTCTGTAGTGCAGACATTTTGCCTGGAGATGTTTTGGGTGTTTTACAGACGTTGAGTAGCCTCTCTAAAGATAACTGTCATGCTCTCTCTCACTCCCCCTCTCCCTCCCACCCCCTTCCCCCTCCTGCCTTCCCCCTCTCTCTCTCTCTATTTGTATACCCCCCCACTCTCAATTCAAAGGAATTTATTGGCATGGGAAACATGTTTACATTGCCAAAGCAAGTGGAATAGATAAACAAAAGTGAAATAAACAGTTAACATTACACTCACATAAGTTTCAAAAGAATAGGGACATTTAAAATGCTTTATTATGGCTGTATTTACAGTGATGTTTGTGCTTCACTGGTTGCTCTTTTTCTTGTGGCAACAGGTCACAAATATTGCTGCTGTGATGGCACACAGTGTTATTTCACCTAATAGATATGAGAGTTTATCAAATTATTTGTGGGTCTGTGTAATGAGGGAAAATGTGTCTCTAATATGGTCATCAATTTGGCAGAAGGTTAGGAAGTACTGCTCAGTTTCCACCTAATTGTGTGAGCATTGGGCACATAGCCTACGGTGGCCTCTAAATAGCAAGGCTATATACTCACTGAGGCTGTACATAGTCAAAGCTTTCCTTAATTTTGCGAAGGTATTCTGCCGCTGGTTACTCTCTGTTTAGGGCCAAATAGCATTCCATTTCTCTTTGTTTTTTGGTTGGTTCTTTCCAATGTGTCAAGTAATTAGGGCTGACCCCATTTAGAGCTGGTCGATTGTTTGGTTAATAGGCGGTTGGTGGACCAAGATTGTTTTAGTCGAGCAGTGGCAAATATATATTTTACAAAATTATGGCACACGAGACACCTGTCTGATTCACGCCTGTCTGAGTGGACTAATGTAGTAAATTTACTGTTAATTACCATAATTTTGAATCTTCAATGTTTGTTTGGTTACGGTCATTTCTGTTTTTGCATTCAATATAATATTTACAGTCTTACGATTGTCATTGTAGGAGTGGACACGTTGTTTGCAGAGTGCATAACCTAGGCTACACTTGTGAGAAAAAACTTGGTTTATTTTATTCCATTTATGAGCACTCCTGTCAGTCTTGAGTAAGGACACGCACCTAATTACACATACAGTGGGGCAAAAAAGTATTTAGTCAGCCACCAATTGTGCAAGTTCTCCAACTTAAAAAGATGAGAGAGGCCTTTTCATCATAGGTACACTTCAACTATGACAGACAAAATGAGGAAAAAAAATCCAGAAAATCACATTGTAGGATTTTTTATGAATTTATTTGCAAATTATGGTGGAAAATAAGTATTTGGTCAATAACAAAGTTTATCTCAATACTTTGTTATATACCCTTTGTTGGCAATGACAGAGGTCAAACGTTTTCTGTAAGTCTTCACAAGGTTTTCACACACTGTTGCTGGTATTTTGGCCCATTCCTCCATGCAGATCTCCTCTAGAGCAGTGATGTTTTGGGGCTGTCGCTGGGCAACACGGACTTTCAACTCCCTCCAAAGATTTTCTATGGGGTTGAGATCTGGAGACTGGCTAGTCCACTCCAGGACCTTGAAATGCTTCTTGCGAAGCCACTCCTTCGTTGCCCGGGCGGTGTGTTTGGGATCATTGTCATGCTGAAAGACCCAGCCACGTTTCATCTTCAATGCCCTTGCTGATGGAAGGAGGTTTTCACTCAAAATCTCACGATACATGGCCCCATTCATTCTTTCCTTTACACGGATCAGTCGTCCTGGTCCCTTTGCAGAAAAACAGCCCCAAAGCATGATGTTTCCACCCCCATGCTTCACAGTAGGTATGGTGTTCTTTGGATGCAACTCAGCATTCTTTGTCCTCCAAACACGACGAGTTGAGTTTTTACCAAAAAGTTATATTTTGGTTTCATCTGACCATATGACATTCTCCCAATCCTCATCTGGGTCATCCAAATGCTCTCTAGCAAACTTCAGACGGGCCTGAACATGTACTGGCTTAAGCAGGGGGACACGTCTGGCACTGCAGGATTTGAGTCCCTGGCGGCGTAGTGTGTTACTGATGGTAGGCTTTGTTACTTTGGTCCCAGCTCTCTGCAGGTCATTCACTAGGTCCCCGTGTGGTTCTGGGATTTTTGCTCACCGTTCTTGTGATCATTTTGACCCCACGGGTGAGATCTTGCGTGGAGCCCCAGATCGAGGAAGATTATCAGTGGTCTTGTATGTCTTCCATTTCCTAATAATTGCTCCCACAGTTGATTTCTTCAAACCAAGCTGCTTACCTATTGCAGATTCAGTCTTCCAAACCTGGTTCAGGTTTACAATTTGGTTTCTGGTGTCCTTTGACAGCTCTTTGGTCTTGGCCATAGTGGAGTTTGGAGTGTGACTGTTTGAGGTTGTGGACAGGTGTCTTTTATACTGATAACAAGTTCAAACAGGTGCCATTAATACAGGTAACGAGTGGAGGACAGAGGAGCCTCTTAAAGAAGAAGTTACAGGTCTGTGAGAGCCAGAAATCTTGCTTGTTTGTATGTGACCAAATACTTATTTTCCACCATAATTTGCAAATAAATTCATTAAAAATCCTACAATGTGATTTTCTGGATTTTTTTTCCTCATTTTGTCTGTCATAGTTGAAGTGTACCTATGATGAAAATTACAGGCCTCTCTCATCTTTTTAAGTGAGAGAACTTGCACAATTGGTGGCTGACTAAATACTTTTTTGCCCCACTGTAACTAGGCCTAGGCTACCTGGCCTGCGCGCAAATCTTGACTTATAAATGTGTCCATTTGGGGAGACTATTTCTGATTGTTTTACTGTAAATCACATTCACTGTGGAGCTTCTCAAAGTAATTTTTGTTTCGCCTCAAAAAGCAAGTAAACGAAGTCTGTTTTTACATCCATTGAGAATGACAATAGTTACTCAATGGAGACTGTTTGAAAAATCTTTCCAGCTCTCTCCTCTCCACTCAGTATGAAAGTGGAAAACATTTAATGCTCTGATCCGGTGGAAATGTCATAAGAAAGGCCTACCTGATAATTTCTTATCCCTTGTGCAAATAGCCAACACAATCTCACACCCAATTTGTGCAAATATGTGGCCTAATTTGTGTTAAGACAACAAGAAAAAATTGTGCGACTAAATTCATAGGAAAATACATTTTTGGGGGGCATAGTCCAGACTCGTTATAGTTGCAAATACCTGGGGAATTTAAACCAAACATATCTTTTTTTTGCAGGTCTTCTGTTTCCCCACATTTATTGATGAATTAATTTCACATCATGAAAATGTATCCCCATTCCCCAATTAAATACCTTAATCGATACTCCAATCAGGCAACCCTCATAAAATCTGACGTTGCACCAGTATCCTAAAGTATTCAGAGAAAACAGGATTGGCATAAAACATTTTTAATAACGTTTGTTTTTTATATAAATAAATGTGGGACACAAAAAAGCAGTGTAGAACACTATTTCCCAAAATGCATTTCTCCAATAACTTTCAAAAGATTGATGAGAAACTACATAAATCTACACACAATAGCCCATAATTAAAACATTTTTTTATTTGAGCAAATTTATTAAAAAATACTTTAATATTACATTTACATAAGTATTCAGACCCTTTACTCAGTACTTTGTTGAAGCACCTTTGGCAGCGATTATAGCCTCAAGTCTTCTTGGGTATGATGCTACAAGCTTGGCACACCTGTATTTGGAGAGTTTCTCCCATTCTTCTCTGCAGATCCTCTCAAGCTCTGTCAGGTTAGATGGGAAGCGTCGCTGCACAGCTTTTTTCAGGTCTCTCCAGAGATGTTACATCGGGTTCGAGTCCGTGCTCTGGCTGGATCACTCAAGGATATTCAGAGACTTGTCCAGATGCGAATCCTGCGTTGTCTTGGCTGTGTCTTTATGGTCGTTGTCCTGTTGGAAGGTGAACCTTCGCCCCAGTCTGAGGTCCTGAGCGCTCTGGAGCACGTCTGTGCCTCGACACAATCCTGTCTCGGAGCTCTACGGACAATTGTTTTGACCTCATGTCTTGGTTTTTGCTCTGACATGCACTGTCAACTGTGGGACCTTATATAGACAGGTGTGTGCCTTTCCAAATCATGTCCAATCAATTTAATTTACCACAGGTGGACTCCAATCAAGTTGTAGAAACATCTCAAGGATGATCAATGGAAACAGGATGCACCTGAGCTCAATTTCAAGACTCATAGCAAAGGGTCTGAATACTTATGTAAATAAGGTATTTCTGTTTTTAATTGTAATAAATATGCAAAAAATTCTTAACCTGTTTTTGCTTTGTCATTATGGGGTATTGTGTGTATATTGATGAGGGAAAAAAAACTATTTAATCCATTTTGGAATAAGGCTGTAACAAAATGTGGAAAAAGTGAAGGGGTCTGAATACTTTCCGAATGCACTGTCCTTGCATGAATTATGTGTGAGATAGTGTTGCAACAGCCTACAGCTGTGTCTGTCTGTCTGTCTGTCAGGAGCTCTCTGATGACCCAGAATATTTTATACAATGTTGCAAGTTTGCTAGTACCAGCTTCAGACCAGACACAAATTCTTTGTTGGTGAGCAGACCCCAGACCTCACAACCGTAGAGGGCAATGGGTTCTGAAACTGATTCAAGTATTTTTTTGGACAGATCCAAATTGGGATGTCAAATTAGAAGTTCCTTTTCATGCCGTACAAGGCCTTACCTTGTCTCTCAAATCATTCACAGCTTGTGGAAATGACTTGTGGTGGTGATGTTTAAGCCGAGGTAGGTATAGCTTTTTGTGTGCTCTAGGGCAACAGTGTGTAGATGGACTTTGTATTCGGGGTCCTGGCAACTGTACCTTTTTTGGAACACCATTATCTGTTTTTCTCTATCTCTCCCTCTCTCTCCGCTCTGTCATCATTTGCTCCTTGTCCTTGGCATCAGCGGAGTTTTACTGTGTTCCTCTGTCTCCCTCAAGGGGTCCTCAGTCTTATGTATACTGCAGGCCAAGGGGACAGTGCTGTTCTCATGTTAACACTGATGTTCTGACGTTGGCAAAACAGTCCTGTGATGTGAATGTTCCGCTGAAGGTCAGTGGCACACTCTGTATCTCAGAGCTGCTCCTAAAGAACACAGGGATGATGATGATGATGATGGCTCCGGATCAACTGGTGTGTGTCAGACTCAGGAGTCTCCCCCCGGATGTCCCCCGTTTTCAAACAACCTTTACCTTCATACAGTATGCACTGTATGAAGATACTGCCCCATACCTCTCCACTGTTCAGTACGCCCCGGTTCATTACCTCAGACCAGCCCTGAGCACAGGTGTCCTCCACGCCCCTATAATGACCCCATCTATCCCCATTCTGTCCACTTCATTACCCGCCACCCGGCCCCCTGCCCCCCTGCCAACCCCCCAGTGGTGAGGGTGAGAGGGGCAGAGCAAACCAGGCCATCTCATGTGACTCCGTTGTCAACAACTTTCGCTCTTTCTGCTCTTTTTGTCTCGTTACCTGTTTCTCGCGCTCTCTGTCTCTCTCATTCTTTAACAATTCTCTCTCTTTCTCTACCCTTGAACTATGTTTCCATCTATATACAGATACCCTGTAATGTCACCCTCTCCTCTTGTGTCCCCTCCCCGCCAATCCCTCCCTCCATCCCTCCCTCTCCTTCTCTCTCTCTCCCTCCATCTCTCGGGGCAGGGTTATGCACAGTATCAGGAGTCAGTGGGGTGGTTGTATAGGAGCCCCATTTATTAGCTACTCATGCCGTTAAGGGCGAGAGGGGGGGCGGTGGCGGCGAGATCTGTCGCCTGTATTAACGTTGGCTCGCTGTCAGCCGGCCTGAGACGGGACAGGGGAGAGAAGGGAGGGGGTCTGCCCTGTCATCTGGAAAAATAGAATTAAATCAAGATGAATCGACGGAGCGTTGAGGAGGATCAGGAGAGAATAGCTGCACTGTCGCCTTGCTTTAGATAAATTACCAAATTGGAGGTGGAAAGAATTGCGTTCCCTTTGGTTCTCCAAGACGGCAAGGATAAAGGAATTCCAGGCTCATTTCAGTGAAAAAGAACAGCCAATAATTGATTCATGAGATTAAGCTTTTGGCCACTAACTGCCTTTATTCCCGGCCTGGATCTGGCGTTGGTTGTAATTCCCGGAGGGGGATGTAAGGAGGGTGGCAGTGGGAATATTCTTGTGTAATCCTGTTTGGAATGGTAGGATGATTTAGGAAAATCCCTCCCTGGCATATACGCTGGAAGGAGAGAGAGAGAATGAGAGAGGGAAAAGAGAGGGAAGAGAGTTAGAGAGAGAGAGCAGTAGGAAGAGCAGGTGGTTCAGAGATGGAGGGAGAGCGAGAATGAAAGAGGGAAAAAGAGCGACATAAGAAAGGAAGCTGAGACTACGACGTAGCCTGGAGCAGGACGCTGTTTTATGTTTTACCAGGCTATCGGAACAAGTGTGGAACCTTAGGCGTTGCAGCCCCTCCACACCTAGGGCAATAAACAGAGTGTGTGCGTGTGTCTTTGCATAGCTCTGTCTGAGTACCTCAGTCGGTGTGTGTGTGTCGCATGTCCTCTACAGTGGCCCCTATCCCTGAGGAGCGTCTATTGTCAGTAAGACCTTGTGTCTCTCCTCTACTGCTGATAAATAATGAATGAAGGCTTGAGACCAATCCTGACAAGACAAGGACAGGGATGGAGAGATGAGAGAGAAAGGAACAGAGAGAAGAGACAGTGGTGGAAGGACACAGGTGAGACAAAAGACAAGAGGGAAAGAGAAGGGGAGAAGAAATTGCATAGATGGAGAGGTGAGGAGAGAGGAAGAGCAGAGGGATGAGGGAGGAGGATGCTGGTACAGGAGTTCTGAAACCCTAAACCCAGGAAAATGAGAATGCCCCAGAGCCTCACAGACAAAGAACGATGACCAGTGTGTGTTTGTGTGTGTGCACCACTAGCACAGAACTGGATATCTGGTTGCAGACTGAGACAGGAGCCAGATGGAGAGGGAGGAAATGTATCCAGGAACACCTGACAACAAGAACTGACAAATTCTTATTTACTGCGTCCGATTTATTTACAGTCTGCTGCTCGCTTACAGCGAAATTCAAACCTGGCAACCCTAGGCCTAATCTCACTCTCTATAAATACAGCGCTGCCAGATTGACTTTGCTATCTCTTACATTCTAAGTAGTGGGAGATTCAGGTTCAATCTAGCTGGCACATTAATTCAATATATCTCAATCACAGACTTGATAAATCTCAGTCTTTCAACATGACTTCTCATCAAGCCAAGGCTTTCAACCATCGATATCCCCATATTAGCTTTATCTTGATAGCATTAGCCCAGACTCATTCCCATTCTGTGTAGGTTCTCAAGGCATGTGGAGATAATAGCACCCAGAGCCAAAGATCAATGTCAGCCAGCAGGCTTTGAAGCAGTGTGGGTACAATCTGCACCCTGAGCATGTTCATCTAACTTCACTGGGCTGTGTGTGTGTGTGCGTGTGCGTGCGTTCATGTGTTTCAGCTAATTATCCTGAAGTTTTAGATAGAGAGGAGTAGAGATGCAATAAAAGGCTGGGGTGGAGAGGAGACGGAGAGAGGAACAAGTAGGAGAGGAGACGGAGAGAGGAACAAGTAGGAGAGGAACAAGTAGGAGAGGAGACGGAGAGAGGAACAAGTAGGAGAGGAGACAGAGAGAGGAACAAGTAGGAGAGGAGACGGAGAGAGGAACAAGTAGGAGAGGTGACGGAGAGAGGAAGAGGGAGATAGTAGAGATGGGAGAAAGAGGGTGTTAAGAGGAGGGATAGAAGGTTGAGAGAGACAGAAGGAAGAAGAAGAGGGCAGTAAAGTGATACCATTACACATGATTTAGATTGCTCCTTATCCTATGGCTTGCACTGGTGGGTGTCTGAGGTGCAGTAAAGCTTTATTATCCCTGTGTGTGTGTGTGTGTGTGATAGTCCATGTCGCTCTTCCCCTTCGCTTCATCACCCAGAGGCCGTGGGAGGCCGCTAATGGTCTCATTAGGTCGATCCCCTCCCACCACCTAGACCATGGGGTCATTTAACCCACAGCCATCACTCTGCTATCTGTACCGTAGTTTTTTTTGGCATCTTAGACATATTCCCTTTGGTTAGTCACCATTTAAGTCTAAATCCCTGCATCGTTTACCCCTCCCTTCTGTATCCATCCTTCCCCATCACTCCACCCATTACTCCCATCAAAAGATAGTCTCTCTGATGACTGCTGGACTGAAACGATGCCCTACCGCACTGTACACCACCAAACCCCATAGACCCTTTCCCCCTTATTTAGGTTTCCAAGGCTACACTGCATCTCCCTCTCACCTCTCCCTCTCTCTCGCTCTCTCTCTCACTCACTCTCACTTGGTCTCTAGCTCCCTCCCTCTCTCTCTCTCTCTCTCTCTCTCTATTTCTCTTTCTCTTGCTCACCCAGCCAACCACATCAGTGCTAAAACATCACTGGAGTATTTTAATTGGGTCCACCCTCCTCCTCGACTCCCCTTCTTCTCCTTTGCCCCGCTATGGGAGAAGAAAACCTGTCTGCCTGTGTAGAGAAAGAAAAGGCGGGATTGAATTGAACTGAGAGAATGAGGCTGATGTAATGTTGTGCTTGAGGACCCTTCTGCTCGACCCTTTCTCCTTTTTTTTTGTTCTTCGTCTAATGGATAGGGGTACAATACTTCCTTTTACAGAGAGACCCCTCACCTCCCTCTACTGCATTTCAAAAGGGGCTTCACCGTGTATGTGTGTGTAATGCTTTTAGGGAAACTATTTTGGAAAGCCCCCACCGTCTCTCTGCCACATTGAAGAGACCGTGTAATGGGGGCAGGGGGTGGCCGTGAAGGAGGTAGGTTTCAGGGACCCTGCACTTGCTACATTATTTATTGGCTGTAGTAGAGGCTGTTTAGCTGGACCATTTGAATGCATGTGTAGTGTTTATGTTCATGGTTTATTAACCAATGTGCTCCGTGGTGAAGGAGAAAGCACACCTCTCTCTCCGGGACTTTTTCTCCCTCCTGCACGATCCCCCCCTCTATCTCTCGATCACATTCCCCTCTGTATTAATTGCAAGTCTAAATCATCAAATCTCCTTTCACCTGTGAGCATTGTCTGCTTTTCTTTGTAACACTGACCCAGAAACAGTTTCTAGAGTCATCACTCAAACCAAAGTCGACCACGTTATGTGTAACCTGCTCATTGGTTTATGACCGTTCTCTGTTGTGTTTACTCCCACCGTGTGGTAGATAAGCTCTATTTCAGCTGGTGCATTTCAGCCATGTGTTTGGACAGGACTGTGATAACAGTGAGAACACAGGTCTCAGTATAGCTACATTTTACATTCACTGGGCAAAGACGTCAGTTTTGATTTACATTTGATTGAGTTGTCAAGTAACATGAATTACATGTGAAATCCCCAAACGTAACATTTGTCATCAGGTTTAGGTTTAAGGTTGGGTGAAAAAAAGACAAAAAAATCTTAAATAGATTTATGTTGATGACTTTTTACAAATCCAATCAGTTTTCCACATTGATTTTCTTGTTGAAATGTTTGAAGCTCTGAGTTACTGAGATCTGTTTCACAACACCAGATGGCACTATGTCCCCAAATAGCCATTGTAGAAAGGCAAGTAACAGAATGATGCTGAGACTGATTCAATAACAAATCATTTCTGTGACAGTGAAATACCTTACTGTGATTGTTTTCAATTCAAATTGTCAAAAAGAAAGCTTTTTAAAATACCCTTGCCTTCAGAAACTATTCACCCCTTTTCCCACATTTAAAATAGATTAATTTGAGCTTTTGTGTCACTGACCTACACACAATACCCCATAATGTCACATTGGAACAAAGTAATTAAACATTAAAAGATTAAATGTCTGGAGTGAATAAATATTCAAGCCCTTTGTTATGGCAAGCTTGAATACGTTCAGGAGTAAAAATGTTGCTTATCAAGTCACTTTAATTTGCGAGGGTGATTTTTGAATGACCACTCCAGCTCTGTACCCCACCTATAAGGTCCCGCAGTCGAGTAGTGAATTTCAAGCACAGATTCAACCACAAAGGTCTGGGAGGTTTTACAATGCCTTACAAAGAAGGGCACCTATCGGTAGATGGGTAAAAATAAATAAGCAGACATTGAATACCCCTTTGAGCATGGTGAAGTTATTAATTACGCTTTGGATGGTGTATCAATACACCCAGTCACTACAAAGATGCAGGTGTCCTTCCTAGGGTTGCAGATTTTGGGGAATATTCAGAGGTGGAAACTTGCCGTGGGAATTAACGGAAATATATGCAAATTAATATTAATACCATTTAAATGTAGATGTTTTTTGCATTGGATATATTTACCATATCATATGGAGACAGAAACATAAACCTTTTACATTATCATAAGTAGACATAATTGCAAATGATTAAATCCTTCCAATAGAAATAAAAAGAAAAATGTTTAGTTACGAATTGAACTTTAATTAAATTAGTTGACTTTTCACATGATTTCACTGAACAACAAAATAAAGGGAACATTGAATGATCCCCAATGATCCATCGCATTTCCCAAAAATGTTTTCAACATACATCTGTAAAATGATAGTCAATAAACTAAAGCTTTGGTTGTCTTCCTCTCAGGCTTCCATGTCTTCTCCCCTGGACCTCCTCAATGTCCACCTCTTGAACATCAGACTCAGAGGCCTCAGGATGGCTCGTTGTCAGTCTCAAAAAGCCTCAAATTTGCCTGGATGGCCACCAATTTTTCAACCCTTGTATTGGTCAGCCTGTTGCGTGCTTTGGTGTGTGTGTTCCCAAACAAGGACCAGTTGCGCTCTGAGGTGGCTGATGTTGGTGGGATTTGGAGGATGATGGAGGCAACAGGGGGAAAGAGCCTCAGATTCACAAAGTCCATTCCACCAGGTGGCTGATGAGATATGTTGGCACGACTGCCATATTGTATCTCCATCCCAAAGCCCTTGCTTGGAAGTGTACTTCGAGAGACTGCCAAGAACCTTGCCTTCAACCAGGCCAATGGTGGTGAGACACAGTAGTGATGACACCATAGGCCTTGTTGATCTCTGCACCAGACAGGATGCTCTTGCCAGCATACTTGGGGTCCAACATGTACGCTGTGGCATGAATGGGCTTCAGGCAGAAGTCTTCACGCTTTTTGATGTATTTCAGAACTGCAGTTTCCTCTGCTTGGAGCAACAGTGAAGTGGGCAGGGCAGTACGGATTTCTTCTCTTACATCTGCAAGCAGAGTCTGAACATCAAATCAAATTTTGTTGGTCACATACACATAGTTAGCAGATGTTAATGCGAGTGTAGCGAAATGCTTGTGCTTCTAATTCCGATATCTAATAAGTAATCTAACAAATTCACAATGACTACCTTATACACACAACTGTAAAGGGATGAATAAGAATATGTACATGTAAATATATGGACGAGCGATGGCCGTACGGCATAGGCAAGATGCAGTAGATGGTGCAGAATACAGTATATACATGTGAGATGAGTAATGTAGGATATGTAGACATTATTAAAGTGGCATAATTTAAAGTGACTAGTGATACCTTTTATTAAATCAATTTATTACATTTATTAAAGTGGCCAGAGATTTGAGTCTGTATGTTGGCAGCAGCCACTCTATGTTAGTGATGGCTGTTTAACATTCTGATGGCCTTGAGATAGAAGCTGTTTTTTCAGTCTCTCGGTCCCAGCTTTGATGCACCTGTACTGACCTCGCCTTTTGGATGATAGCGGGGTGAACAGGCAGTGGCTCAGGTGGTTATTGTTCTTGATTATCTTTTTGGCCTTCCTGTGACATCGGGTGCTGTAGGTGTCCTGGAGGGCAGGTAGTTTTCCCCTGGTGATGCGTTGTGCAGACCTACCCTCTACCCTCTGGAGAGCCTTGCGGTTGCCTTGCGGTTGCGCCTTCTTCACCACGCTGTCTGTGTGGGTGGACCATTTCAGTTTGTCTGTGATGTGTACGCCGAGGAACTTAAAACTTTCCACCTCCACTACTGTCCCGTCGATGTGGATGGGGGGATGCTCCCTCTGCTGTTTCTTTGTTTTGTTGACGTTGAATGAGAGGTTATTTTCCTGACACCACACTCCAAGTGCCTTTACCTCCTCCCTGTAGGCCGTCTCGTCGTTGTTGGTAATCAAGCCTACCACTGTAGTGTCATCTGCAAACTTGATGATTGAGTTCGATGCGTGCATGGCCACGCAGTCATGGGTGAACAGGGAGTACAGGAGAGGGCTGAGAACGCACCCTTGTGGGGCCCCAGTGTTGAGGATCAGCGGGGTGGAGATGTTGTTTCCTACCCTCACCAACTGGGGGTGGCCCGTCAGAACCCAGTTGCACAGGGCGGGGTTGAGACCCATAGTCTCGAGCTTAATGACGAGTTTGGAGGGTACTATGGTGTTAAATGCATGAGCTGTAGTCAATGAACAGCATTCTTACATAGGTATTCCTCTTGTCCAGATGGGATAAGTGCAGTGTGATGGCGATTGCATCGTCTGTGCATCTATTGGGGCGGTAAGCAAATTGGAGTGGGTCTAGGGTATCAGGTAGGGTGGAGGTGATATGATCCTTGACTAGTCTCTCAAAGCACTTCATGATGACAGAAGTGAGTGCTACGGGGCGATAGTCATTTAGTTCAGTTACCTTAGCTTTCTTGGGAACAGGAACAATGGTGGCCATCTTGAAGAATGTGGGCACAGCAGACTTGGATAGGGATTGATTGAATATGTCCGTAAACACACCAGACAGGATGGCATTGTCTCCCTCAATCCGTGCAATGGCTACTGCTATAGGTTTCAGGAGTTTCAGGCTGCTTACCGCTCTCTCCCAAAATACAGCATCCAGGAGGATCCTCTTGATGGGGCTGTCCATATCGGCAGACTGTGATATGGCAATTTCTTGGAGAGACTCCTTCCCCTCCAGGAGACTGTCAAACACGATGACAACACCACCCCAACGGGTGTTGCTGGGCAGCTTCAATGTGGTGCTCTTATTCTTCTCACTTTGCTTGGTGAGGTAGATTGCTGCTATAACTTGATGACCCTTCACGTACCTAACCATTTCCTTGGCTCTCTTGTAGAGTGTATCAGAGATGATTGCAATACAGTCTGCTTTCTCTATGATTTGCTTGACCTTCACTTGAACTCTGTTGAACCTGCATCCAGCAAATTAGTAGATAAAGCATGTCTGGTTGGAGGGGTGTATGCTGGGCAAAAAACATTCAAAAATCTCTTCCAATACACATTGCCTGTGAGCATCAGAGGTGAACCAGTTGCATACACAGCTCATCCACATTTCCCTGACTATGTTCCTCCATTGAGTCAAAACTTCTGATTCCAGGAGGACCATGAGCTGTTGCTATTGATAAGGTGTCTGGTTCATCATTTTCACCTCGAATAGAAGTAGAGGGACTTTTGTCAGATGTTGCTTGTTGTGAGCACTGAGGGACCTTTATGCACTTGGCCAGGTGATTCTGCATCTTTATTGCATTCTTCAAATATGATTTGGTACAGTATTTGCAAATGTACACAGCTTTTCCTTCTAAAGTCGTGGCCAAAAGTTTTGAGAATGACACAAATATTAATTTTCACAAAGTCTGCTGCCTCAGTTTGTATGATGGCAATTTGCATATACTCCAGAATGTCATGAAGAGTGATCAGATGAATTGCAATTAATTGCAAAGTCCCTCTTTGCCATGCAAATGAACTAAATCCCCAAAACATTTCCACTGCATTTCAGCCCTGCCACAAAAGGACCAGCTGACATCATGTCAGTGATTCTCTAGTTAACACAGGTGTGAGTGTTGACGAGGACAAGGCTGGAGAGCACTCTGTTATGCTGATTGAGTTCGAATAACAGACTGGAAGCTTCAAAAGGAGGGTGGTGCTTGGAATCATTGTTCTTCCTCTGTCAAACATGGTTACCTGCAAGGAAGCACGTGCCGTCATCATTGCTTTGCACAAAAAGGGCTTCACAGGCAAGGATATTGCTGCCAGTAAGATTGCACCTAAATCAACCATTTATCAGATCATCAAGAACTTCAAGGAGAACGGTTCAATTGTTGTGAAGAAGGCTTCAGGGTGCCCAAGAAAGTCCAGCAAGCGCCAGGACCGTCTCCTAAAAATTTATTCCGCTGCGGGATCGGGGCACCACCAGTACAGAGCTTGCTCAGGAATGGCAGCAGGCATGTGTGAGTGCATCTACACGCACAGTGAGGCAAAGACTTTTGTAGGATGGCCTGGTGGCAAGAAGGGCAGCAAAGAAGCACTTCTCCCCAGGAAAAACATCAGGGACAGACTGATATTCTGCAAAAGGTACAGGGATTGGACTGCTGAGGACTGAGGTAAAGTCATGAATCCCCTTTCCGATTGTTTGGGGCATCCGGAAAAAAGCTTGTCCGGAGAAGACAAGGTTAGTGTTACCATCAGTCCTGTGTCATGCCAACAGTTAAGCATCCTGAGACCATTCATGTGTGGGGTTGCTTCTCAGCCAAGGGAGTGGGCTCACTCACAATTTTGCCTAAGAACACAGCCATGAATAAAGAATGGTACCAACACATCCTCCGAGAGCAACTTCTCCCAACCATCCAGGAACAGTTTGGTTACGAACAATGCCTTTTCCAGCATGATGGAGCCCCATGCCTTAAGGCAAAAGTGATAACTAAGTGGCTCGGGAACAAAACATCGATATTTTGGGTCCATGGCCAGGAAACTCCCCAGACCTTAATCCCATTGAGAACTTGTGGTCAATCCTCAAGAGGCGGGTGGACAAACAAAAACCCACAAATTCTGACAAACTAATTGACAGCATGCCAGGGCAGATTGCAGAGGTCTTGAAAAAGAAGGGTCAACACTGCAAATATTGACTCTTTGCATCAACTTCATGTAATTCTCAATGAAAGCCTTTGACACGGATGAAATGCTTGTAATTATACTTCAGTATTCCATAATAACATCTGACAAAAATATCTAAAGACACTGAAGCAGCAAACTTTGTGGAAATTGACACACATATTATTCTCAAAACGTTTGGCCACGACTGTACATTAGCTGCAGTGAAATGTCTCCACACATCAAATAGTGCCTGTGACATTTTCCTGCAAAGATTAGGAAAAAAAAAGGAAATACAAATACAATTCCATGTACAGATAAATAGTTAAGCAGTTTAGATTAAACAACTCCTTTGTAAGATAAATGATAAAATGAAATGAACACTCCGCAGTTAGCAGGCCCAAGCAAGCTAAAACCCACATGGTAGCAAAAACTAACTAGCAGAAATTGTTAACAAGTTAGAAGTGATTTAAACACACTTTGCCGTAGGCTACTATTTACTAGTTAACAAAAAACAATGTATGTCATATAAAATATATTGACCCCACCCAGTATTGTAATCAAAACTTACCAGAAAGCATGTAGTCCTTGGCTCAGACAGTGTAGTAGTGTGGGCTCAATAGCATCTCATTGGTGTGCAAGATCTTGAGAATCAGCTGTATATGTGATGGAAGAGTGCACTGCATACAGTTGAAGTCAGAAGTTTACATACACCTTAGCCAAATACATTTAAACTCAGTTTTTCACAATTCATGATATTTAATCCTAGTAAAAATTCCCTGTCTTAGGTCAGTTCGGATCACCACTATATTTTAAGAATGTGAAATGTCAGAATAATAGTAGAGAGAATGATTTATTTCAGCTTTTATTTCTTTCATCACATTCCCAGTGGGTCAGAAGTTTACATACACTCAATTAGTATTTGGTAGCATTGCCTTTAAATTGTTTAACTATGTCAAACGTTTCGGGTAGCCTTCCACAAGCTTCCCACAATAAGTTGGGTGAATTTTGGCCCATTCCTCCTGACAGAGCTGGTGAAACTGAGCCAAAATAATCAACTGATCAACTGATTTAAAATAATCAAAGCTTGATGATGAGTTGGTTATTTGAATCAGCTGATTACGATCTGTATTTATCTATTTCATAATTATTGTTTTTGTTTAATGATAACTTTAACACAATTTCCACAACTACCAAAGCAAGAGTCTTAACTTCAACATCGGTGTGTTTTTGTTGTATTTCTAATACGTTTTAAGACCTTTTCTGGTAGATATTTTCTAAGACCCTTTTTCCATGTTTGACCAGAAATCAAAGCCTTTGCTTATTCCCTAGTTTTAGGATAGGATAGAAAATGGTTTAAACATTCATGCCTTAATGCCTTAATTAAAACATTAATAAATAGACTCTTAGCTTTCATTTGACACCAAAATACATAAAGCTATAGCAGCTCCAGCAGAATATTCAAGTTTTTTTCATTATAGTCCTGTTGAATATTATTCTGGTCTATTCCAATACAGTCCTGTTGAATATTATTCTGGTCTATTCCAATATAGTCCTGTTGAATATTATTCTGGTCTATTCCAATGCAGTCCTGTTGAATATTCCCCTCTATTCCAATACAGTCCTGTTGAATATTATTCTGGTCTATTCCAATACAGTCCTGTTGAATATTATTCTGGTCTATTCCAATACAGTCCTGTTGAATATTCCTTTTCATCTGAGACTGAATAAGAAGAATTTAATCCTGCTTTTGTGGCAAAAACAATGAGTATGAAATGATATCATGCCCGGATGTCTTCAGGCACACTATCATCACATTATACATGCTTAGGGGGGAGACTGTGTGTGTGTGTCTTTGTGCGTGTATGTCTGTGGTGCGTGCGTCTTTGCACTTGTGTGCATGCATATGTGTGTGTGAGACGCTGAAGGGGATTTCCATAAATTCCAGGTTTATAATAATAATGTCTTAATTAAGACAGATTATACATGCAAATCAGACTGTATTTTTCTTATTTTTTCCATGAGGGATTTTCCATGTATTTCTTTCTTACGCTATCTAATCTCTTATCATGTTTAAGCAGATTTCTGGGACTTTCTTCGAGTAACGGATTGCATCGGGTTTAGTTAATGTGGAGTTAATGAAATTAAAACCGCCACCCTCGACCAGAAGCTCTTTCCACTTTGCGCCGGGTGTGAATTGAAATCAATAGGAAGAAACGTTATGTCTGTTAGCATTAGCGCTAACAGCCATCTTCTGTTGCATTCAGAGAAAGTGTTATTTGGTTATTAATGGGATCTATGTGATTAAAATACAGCGTCTCCCCTCATCTACTTCCCTGAAGCACATACCACATCTAAGGCAGCTTATCAGTGTGTTAGCTACACCACTCAAGACACTAAAATGAAATATGTTAGTATTGGCTGCAAGAAGCTCTCATATTCATGTTGTGGAACCAACCAAGTAAATATAAAATTATTTAAGAGTATTTATTTGAAACTAACTCTGTTCAAAGACTATAGCCCTCTGTGTTAGGGCGTAATACTGCCTGTTTGAGTTTGTTTGAGCTTATTTATATATATATATATATAAAACGTTATTGTATATAAAAGATATACTGTATAAAGGAGATGGACCATGATAAGCAGAAGGCTAGTTGGAGACTACAATATTGACTCCCCGTGTGGCCACTGGCGGTTCTGGGGGGGGGGCCAGGGGGCCAGTGCCCCTGTGACAACAATTTTGGACCCCCTTGTGGCCCCCCTAAATGTGGAGTATGAAATAATTTTTGGATAACTAATTTTTGCTATCGTTCTTTTTTTACATCTGTTATTAGACAGATGCAACGTGGAACACTAATTAAACCCACACATTTACTAGAGGGACATGGTATTTTGCCTACTAATGCCTGCAATGAAGTGAAGAAAACGATATGACAACAATAACGTCTAATGTAACTGGCCCCTCTAACAGTACAACTGGCCCCAGCTTGGCCCCCCCAGTTGAAAGGGTCTAGAACCTCCACTGCGTGTGGCGAGGTTTTCTTGTATCCTGCCTCTCCCTCTTTCTTCTGAGTCAAATGGAATGTGAACAATACACCCATTAAAGAGAGAGAGAAGAGCAGGAGCAAAGAGGATAGGGGAATGCGTGGTGTATCGCCATGTGTGTGTTGATCGATGGTGTTAGTACATCTTAGATATACACTGAGTGTACAAAACATTAGGAACACCTTCCTAGTATTGAGTTGCACCCCCTTTTGCTTTCAGAACAGCCTCAATTCGTCGGTCATGTACTACAAGGTGTTGAAAGTGTTCCGCAGGGATGCTGGCACATGTTGACACCGATGCTTCACACAGTTGTGTCAAGTTGGCTGGATGTCTGTTGGGTGGTGGACAATTCTTGATACACATGTAAATTGTTGAGCATAAAATACCCAGCAGCATTGCAGTTCTTGACACACTTAAACCGGTGCGCCTTGCACCTACTACCATACCCCGTTCAAAGGCACTTAAGTCTTTGGTCTTGCCCATTCACCAGAGGTTGGAACTGAAATTGCTTTCCAATAGTCTTGTTCTGAATAGAACCACTGTTTCGTTCATTTCGTTCCACTGTATCGATCAGCAAAATAAAGTTACGAACCGGTTAGAACAACAACAAAAAAGTAACGGTTTATATTGTTCCTTTTATAACCTTTGAAATATATTATTATTTTGACATTTAGCTTGACATTTAATTAGTTCACCAATCAGTGCGGATAGAGCAGCTTGCTGTGGACCGGGTAAGTGATTTAATCTGTATAGGAAAGTTGTTAACAGCAAATAGTATTTTGCCGTAACAACATGGTTTAAAAATAATGGAAGACAAACACACATACACTGTACTGCCATTCAAAGTGTAGGACGCGTGATGCAACTGAAATTGTGAGGGTTAGGAGAGAGCGAGAGAGGATGGAGGCAGCTTGCCTTGAAGCGCTGGGCATCTTGTTATGTCATGCATTATCTGAATTAGGCCCACAGTATCATACCTACCGAGGAGCGGCTTCAGTCGAGGAACTCTTAATGTCTTTGAACCTCCGAGTTTGTTTAATGTTGGTCCAGAGAAAAGCTAGCTAGCTAACAAGCTTGTGTGTGCAGAGCAACACTATAATTAAAGAGTGTAGAGCGTGAGATGCAACTGAAACTTTTAGGGTGAGGAGAGAGCAGGAATTAAAAACATGTCCTACCTTTTTGTAGTTAATAAATCCAATGTGAAATGTGATAACTAAAGTATTCCTAACTAGCATTGAAAAAGTCAATCCATTCTTCTCTAATTAAACATCTCTCCCTAATTTCTGAATTGTGCTTGTAATGTCGTCAGTAGGCTACAGTAACCTATGCTTCTGAGGGGGAGTGGCAGGTAGCCTACACACACATGCTCTCCCAGTGGCAAAGCTTTCCAGCTGGCAAGCAGACACTGGAATAAGTTTCTGGGCTTTACATAGGCGCTTTTTGTGGGACCATTTTTTTTTATAAATGCCCGGAACGTAAAAGAACGTGATTAACCGGTTCCCATGCTTTTAAAATAATGGTTCTCTTCCGGAACAGTATAGATCACTTTCGTTTTTGTTTGGGGTTCTGTTCCTCAAATAATGTTATTTTCTTTCTGGTTTTTGGTTCTGTTCCCTAAACCGGTTCCAAACCTTGGTTGTGGGATTAGAAAAAATACCTGGAACGTAAAATGACGTTATTAACAAGTTCCCATGCTTTTAAAATAATGGCTCTGTTCCGGTACAGTGTGGATCACTTTCGTTCCAGGTTCCGTTTCTGTTCCTTGAAAAAGTCATTCATTTCCAATGGAACACTGCGTTTGCCTTGCAGCATTGCGTTGCAGTGCATTCTGTCTGGTGCATACATATGCGTCAAACTATATGCGTAGATAGCTTGACAGAAATGGTAGCAGAAAGTGAATGTTTAACTTTTGTTGTACACAAGATGCTGCGTAACATTTTGCACAATGACGATGTCGGTGTGATCAAGGCATTAGGCTGTTGAATATCCATATAGTGGAGCAATGTGTAATGTACCTGTAGTTGCTCTATCTGTCCACATGGTGTAGCTGTAGCCCCTCCCCTGTCAGATGGTTGACTACTGATGTGATCTGAATGAACAATGACTTCCGTAATAATTGTCCTTGACTTTCATCGTCTCTCCCAGATACCTGTCTCCGTTTGTGGGTTAGAGAGGGAAATAGAGGGGGGAAATGTAAATGTTTTTTCTCTTAGAGAGAGGAAGTGTGTGTGTGTGACACTGTATGTGTCTAATACATTTAGGCAGTGGTAGAGTGAGAGGGAGTGTGTATGTGTTTCAGTGACAGGGGCACAGCAGAAGTGAGCGTGCATGCATGCGGGCGCATGTGTGTAAGGGTAACAGGAATGAAGGTTTGCTATTTTCAAGAGTTAAGCCCTGGTGTTTCTCAGGTTAATCTGCATTTTCTGTACATTGTGTGTGAATATTGGCTCTTGATATGTTTTGCATCCCAATGACCAATAATCCTAATTTGGCATTCACTTTAAACACCATGTTTTCTGATAAGGACCACCCATTGGGCACAGACGTGTATATATTTTTTTACATTTGGTTGAGTTGTCAACTAAGGTGAAATCAACAAAACATTTCGCCATGTCATTGGATTTATGTTAAAAGTTGGGTGGAAAAAATACGAAATGACTTTACGTTGATTACTTTTTGTAAATCCAATCAGTTTTCCACGTTGATTCAACATCATCGTTTTTTTGTGGAAATGACGTGGAAACAACATTGACTGAACCAATTTTTGCCCAGTGGGCAGTTCTGTTTGACCGTTTACCGGTAGCATCCCCAGTGTTTACAGATAAGGTCTTGCTCTTTTCTAGCATTAGCGTAGCACTCCCAGTAGAGACAGAAAACAACATGTTTCTCTCTGAGCTGAGCTAGCATACTACAGTACAGTAGGTACTGGTGGGAAGTCTAGCCCAGAAACGAATTAAAAAGTTTAGGAAACTTCTTAGACTTCTCAGTCTGTGTGTGTTCAGGAATAGCCTACTGATAAGGTGCTTCGGTAAATGGTTGTCTGGTTGGGGAATACTTTTGGAACAATAGTTAATAGAAGACTCAAGGTAGGGTGCTCTTGCATATGCCAATGCAATATTTATTAGGCGCCCAGGGCTTGAAATACTGGAGCTGAAAGATACATGGAAACTCTATTTTTATGATCATTGGTCCCTTAAATGGTTTCCTCACCTTGTCTCCTACCTAACTACGATAATTACCTGACTGAAACCAGAGTATCATTTACAACATTTAGCTTTTTCTCTAAAGCTATTTGCCTTATTCTGGAACGTCGCAGCGAGGTCGTTGCCATTGTGTTTCTATTTCCTGCAACATTCGCGTGACGCTAGCGCATGCAGTTCAGCAGACTCCCCACAGGCAGATTCAGGTGTCTCAGGCTCCTATTCAATTCCTCCTGTGAGTGGAATGCAGGGGTGGACATTCTGGATGCTTTTCTGCATATTGGTCACTGGCCTTATGGTGTGTGAAGTCAATGCTGTTTAACCGCTTTGGCTCAAGGTTCCTCCGAGTCCCTGCATTCCATTGTCGCTGCTCATCTGTGCAGGCTATGCCAGTTAGCCCACTGGACACTGCATTCTGCACCTGTGATAGAATGTTTGTTACAAAAAGACATTCAGAGAAAATCCCATTATTAACAATTGTGTGACTGAGGACTATGGGATCAACTTTATCAAAACACATGCATGTTTCGTCATAAACTTACCTTGCTGTTGTTCCCAATGAGATTATACCACTTATACGTACCATACTCAAGGCATTACCCCCAACCACACTGATATTTTACATACCTTATTCACCCAGTAAAACAATAACACTCAAGATGTTTAAATACATTTTATACCCTACTCACCTGGACTCCATAAACCTACCTTGCTTCACCAACATGAGATTTGACAGGACACTTACAGATTCCCCACATTAATACAGCAGTTCTGTTGATCCACAAATACATGTTAACATAACCAATAGATCATGACATTCTCAATTCCGCTTTCATCCACAAAACATTTGGTCTAACTGCTATGTTAAACATGACTATTTTATCATTCTGTGTCTAGATAAGGCACAGTTTAATCTATAAAAGGAACACAGAAAATAGGCTATAAACATCAATTACTAGAGCAAGTAATGCAGAGATTGATCATAGATATAATCTGAGAATTCTATCATTTCGTTAGCCTATGGATTATAGTAGCCGTCACCACAACACATGTATGCTGCTTGTATGATGTAATAGCTTATGTTATGTCTTGTTAGACATAGAAATGCAAGTGACTTTGCTTATTAGCCTACCTTTCATAAAATTGAGGCTGCATGACTTTCCAAGGCCAGCGATGCAAGCGCATCCAGCCGTCTCTACTGAGCCGTTGTTGGATACAAGTACCCAAGCCGAGTGGTAAGAGCTGCTTGATTGGCTGGGCTGAACATTGGCCTTCAAAAATACCAATCCTTTTCCCTCCTCCTGATGAAGAAGAACTCGGCCCACCTTACCACTGTACCGATAGGCCTCTGTACTCTTGTCATTTTTCATAGTGGAACCATCCACTTCCAAGGAGAGCGCAAAGTAATACAAACTGTCTCCATACGCAATTTCAGGCCATTTTATCATGTCATCCACTCAAGTATTAATTATGGATGGATGGGGTACGGTGATACCATCAACACCATTATCCAAGAAACCCTAGACCCACTCCAATTTGCGTACCGGCCCAACAGATCCACAGATGACGCAATCTCTATTGCACTCAACACTGCCCTTTCCCACCTGGGCAAAAGGAGCACCTACAGTGGGGAAAAAAAGTATTTAGTCAGCCACCAATTGTGCAAGTTCTCTCACTTAAAAAGATGAGAGAGGCCTGTAATTTTCATCATAGGTACACTTCAACTATGACAGACAAAATGAGGAAAAAAAATCCAGAAAATCACATTGTAGGATTTTTATGAATTTATTTGCAAATTATGGTGGAAAATAAGTATTTGGTCACATACAAACAAGCAAGATTTCTGGCTCTCACAGACCTGTAACTTCTTCTTTAAGAGGCTCCTCTGTCCTCCACTCATTACCTGTATTAATGGCACCTGTTTGAACTTGTTATCAGTATAAAAGACACCTGTCCACAACCTCAAACAGTCACACTCCAAACTCCACTATGGCCAAGACCAAAGAGCTGTCAAAGGACACCAGAAACAGAATTGTAGACCTGCACCAGGTTGGGAAGACTGAATCTGCAATAGGTAAGCAGCTTGGTTTGAAGAAATCAACTGTGGGAGCAATTATTAGGAAATGGAAGACATACAAGACCACTGATAATCTTCCTTGATCTGGGGCTCCACGCAAGATCTCACCCGTGGGGTCAAAATGATCACAAGAACGGTGAGCAAAATCCCAGAACCACACGGGGGACCTAGTGAATGACCTGCAGAGAGCTGGGACCAAAGTAACAAAGCCTACCATCAGTAACACACTACGCCGCCAGGGACTCAAATCCTGCAGTGCCAGACGTGTCCCCCTGCTTAAGCCAGTACATGTTCAGGCAAGTCTAAAGTTTGCTAGAGAGCATTTGGATGATCCAGATGAGGATTGGGAGAATGTCAGATGAAACTTAGAACTTTTTGGTAAAAACTCAACTCGTCGTGTTTGGAGGACAAAGAATGCTGAATTGCATCCAAAGAACACCATACCTACTGTGAAGCATGGGGGTGGAAACATCATGCTTTGGGGCTGTTTTTCTGCAAAGGGACCAGGACGACTGATCCGTGTAAAGGAAAGAATGAATGGGGCCATGTATCGTGAGATTTTGAGTGAAAACCTCCTTCCATCAACAAGGGCATTGAAGATGAAATGTGGCTGGGTCTTTCAGCATGACAATGATCCCAAACACACCGCCTGGCAATCTAAGGAGTGGCTTCGTAAGAAGCATTTCAAGGTCCTGGAGTGGCCTAGCCAGTCTCCAGATCTCAACCCCATAGAAAATCTTTGGAGGGAGTTGAAAGTCCGTGTTGCCCAGCGACAGCCCCAAAACATCACTGCTCTAGAGGAGATCTGCATGGAGGAATGGGCCAAAATACCAGCAACAGTGTGTGAAAACCTTGTGAAGACTTACAGAAAACGTTTGACCTCTGTCATTGCCAACAAAGGGTATATAACAAAGTATTGAGATAAACTTTGTTATTGACCAAATACTTATTTTCCACCATAATTTGCAAATAAATTCATAAAAATCCTACAATGTGATTTTCTGGATTTTTCCCTCGTTTTGTCTGTCATAGTTGAAGTGTACCTATGATGAAAATTACAGGCCTCTCTCATCTTTTTAAGTGAGAGAACTTGCACAATTGGTGGCTGACTAAATACTTTTTTCCCCCACTGTATATGAGAATGCTATTCATTGACTATAGCTCAGCGTTCAACACCATAGTGCCCTCAAAGCTCATCACTAAGCCAAGGACCCTGGGACTAAGCACCTCCCGCTGCAACTGGACTTCCTGACAGGCTGCACCTAGGTGGTAAGGGTAGGTAACAACACATCCGCCATGCTGATCCTCAACACGGGGGCTCTTCAGGGGTGCGTGCTCAGTCCCCTCCTGTACTTCCTGTTCACTCATGACTGCATGGCCAGGCACGACTCCAACACCATCATCAAGTTTGCCGATGACACAACAGTGGTAGACCTGATCACCGTCATCAAAGAGACAGCCTATAGGGAGGATGTCAGAGACCTGGCTGTGTGGTGCCAGGACAACAACCTCTGCCTCAATGTGATCAAGACAAAGGAGATGATTGTTGACTACAGGAAAAAGGAGGACCGAGCACGCCCCCATTCTCATCGACAGGGCTGCAGTGGAGCAGGTTGAGAGCTTCAAGTTCCTTGGTGTCCACATCACCAACACACTATCATGGTCCAAACACACTAAGACAGTCGTGAAGAGGGCACAACAAAACCTATTCCCCCTCAGGAGACTGAAAAGATTTGACATGGGTCTTCAGATCATCAAAAGATTCTACCGCTGCACCATCGAGAGCGCCCTGACTGGTTGCATCACTGCCTGGTATGGCAACTGTTCGGCTTAGTGTGCACTACAGAGGGTAGTGCGTACGGCCCAGTACATCACTGGGCCAAGCTTCCTGCCATCCAGGACCTCTATGCCAGGCGGTGTCAGAGGAAGGCCATAAAAATTGAAAAAGACTCCATTTACCAGTAGTCATAGACTGTTCTCTCTGCTACCGCACGGCAAGCGGTACCGGAGCGCCAAGTCTAGGTCCAAAAGGCTTAACAGCTTGTACCCCCAAGCCATAAGACTTCTGAACAGTTAAACAAAGGGCTACCCAGACCCTTCTTTTACACTCCAGCTACTCTCTGTTTACTATTATGCATAGTCACTTTAACTGTACCTACATGTACATATTGCTATTTTTATTTTACTGGTTCTGTTTAATAATTTGTTACTTTTATTTTTTATTTTCTATTTTTTACTTAACACTTATTTTTCTTAACTTAAAGCATTGTTGGTTAAGGACTTGTAAGTAAGCATTTCACTGTAAGGTCTACAACTGTTGTATTCGACACATGTGACAAATACAATTTGATTTGATTTACTCAAAGATGAGATGATGTTTACTGGTTATTCAAATTTTGTTCAACTTGGTGCACTGGACATGACACTAATCTATTTTCTTTTTTTCCTCTCTCCTCTGTTTCTGTCCATTCTTTCCTCTGATGCTGTGGTCCTTCCTGAAACAGGTAAGAAATGTGTCTATTTTTTACTTTCTTTTAACGGGTAGCTGCAACCATTTCCTCCCGATGCTAAAAGCTGCTGCTGATGAAAGCTAGCTACTTTTCTTCATACATCATATCTTTACTTTGACACACAGAGTAAGGGTGTGTGTGCGTCTGTGCACTCATTTGCCATATGGGAGTGTAACCGCTGAAGTCTCCAATAAAAACAACCTTTTATCTTAACATGGTACCTCTCATTAAGCCTTGGTTGTAGCAATGCCCTATTTACCGTAACACTGGCCAGGTCTAGGCCCTTCCTGTCTGTCTTTTTTTTTGTAACACAACGACATCATCTAATTCAGAATGAATGAATGGAATTGTTTTTTCTCTAAGAGCTGGAGTATTTGCTCAATTGTTATTTCAATTTCAATCCGACACAGGTCAAAACACAGCCTCTACAGTGAGGAATTGATCCCCTGCTGATTTTGTACATTTGCCCACTGACAAAGAAATTATCAGTCTATAATTTTAATGGTAGGTTTATTTGAACAGTGAGAGACAGAATAACAACAAAAAAATCCAGAAAAACGCATGTGAAAAATATTATAAATTGATTTGCATTTTAATGAGGGAAATAAGTATTTGACCCCCTCTCAATCAGAAAGATTTCTGGCTCCCAGGTGTCTTTTATACAGGTAACGAGCTGAGATTAGGAGCACACTCTTAAAGGGAGTGCTCCTAATCGCAGCTTGTTACCTGTATAAAAGACACCTGTCCACAGAAGCAATCAATCAATCAGATTCCAAACTCTCCACCATGGCCAAGACCAAAGAGCTCTCCAAGGATGTCAGGGACAAGATTGTAGACCTACACAAGGCTGGAATGGGCTACAAGACCATCGCCAAGCAGCTTGGTGAGAAGGTGACAACAGTTGGTGTGATTATTCGCAAATGGAAGCAACACAAAAGAACTGTCAATCTCCCTCTGCCTGGGGCTCCATGCAAGATCTCACCTGGTGGAGTTGCAATGATCAAGAGAACGGCGAGGAATCTCAAGGCAGCTGGGACCATAGTCACCAAGAAAACAATTGGTAACACACTACGCCGTGAAGGACTGAAATCCTTCAGCGCCCGCAAGGTCCCCCTGCTCAAGAAAGCACATATACATGCCCGTCTGAAGTTTGCCAATGAACATCTGAATGATTCAGAGGACAACTGGGTGAAAGTGTTGTGGTCAGATGAGACCAAAATGGAGCTCTTTGGCATCAACTCAACTCGCCGTGTTTGGAGGAGGAGGAATGCTGCCTATGACCCCAAGAACACCATCCCCACCGTCAAACATGGAGGTGGAAATATTATGCTTTGGGGGTGTTTTTCTGCTAAGGGGACAGGACAACTTCACCGCATCAAAGGGACGATGGACGGGGCCATGTACCGTCAAATCTTGCGTGAGGACCTCCTTCCCTCAGCCAGGGCATTGAAAATGGGTCGTGGATGGGTATTCCAGCATGACAATGACCCAAAACACACGGCCAAGGCAACAAAGGAGTGGCTCAAGAAGAAGCACATTAAGGTCCTGGAGTGGCCTAGCCAGTCTACAGACCTTAATCCCATAGAAAATCTGTGGAGGGAGCTGAAGGTTCGAGTTGCCAAGCGCCAGCCTCGAAACCTTAATGACTTAGAGAAGATCTGCAAAGAGGAGTGGGACAAAATCCCTCCTAAGATGTGTGCAAACCTGGTGGCCAACTACAGGAAACGTCTGACCTCTGTGATTGCCAACAAGGGTTTTGCCACCAAGTACTAAGTCATGTTTTGCAGAGGGGTCAAATACTTATTTCCCTCATTAAAATGCTAATCAATTTATAACATTTTTCACATGAGTTTTTCTGGATTTTTTTGTTGTTATTCTGTCTCACTGTTCAAATAAACCTACCATTAAAATTATAGACTGATCATTTCTTTGTCAGTGGGCAAACGTACAAAATCAGCAGGGGATCAAATACTTTTTTCCCTCACTGTATAATTGATTCATATGTCACATATAACACACTATGACAAGAGTAGCCTATGCAGAATACATTAAAGTCTCCTGACATGGAACTGTACTGTATACTGTTGTCATATACACTACATGGCCAAAAGTATGTGGACGCCCCTTAAAATTACTGGATTTTGTTATTTCAGCCATACCAGGGGCTTACAGGTGTATAAAATCGAGCACACAGCTACAGTGGGGCAAAAAAGTATTTAGTCAGCCACCAATTGTGCAAGTTCTCCAACTTAAAAAGATGAGAGAGGCCTGTAATTTTCATCATAGGTACACTTCAACTATGACAGACAAAATGAGGAAAAGAAATCCAGAAAATCACATTGTAGGATTTTTAATGAATTTATTTGCAAATTATGGTGGAAAATAAGTATTTGGTCACATACAAACAAGCAAGATTTCTGGCTCTCACAGACCTGTAACTTCTTCTTTAAGAGGCTCCTCTGTCCTCCACTCGTTACCTGTATTAATGGCACCTGTTTGCACCTGTTATCAGTATAAAAGACACCTGTCCACAACCTCAAACAGTCACACTCCAAACTCCACTATGGCCAAGACCAAAGAGCTGTCAAAGGACACCAGAAACAAAATTGTAGACCTGCACCAGGTTGGGAAGACTGAATCTGCAATAGGTAAGCAGCTTGGTTTGAAGAAATCAACTGTGGGAGCAATTATTAGGAAATGGAAGACATACAAGACCACTGATAATCTTCCTCGATCTGGGGCTCCACGCAAGATCTCACCCGTGGGGTCAAAATGATCACAAGAACGGTGAGCAAAAATCCCAGAACCACACGGGGACCTAGTGAATGACCTGCAGAGAGCTGGGACCAAAGTAACAAAGCCTACCATCAGTAACACACTACGCCGCCAAATCCTGCAGTGCCAGACGTGTCCCCCTGCTTAAGCCAGTACATGTTCAGGCCCATCTGAAGTTTGCTAGAGAGCATTTGGATGATCCAGATGAGGATTGGGAGAATGTCATATGGTCAGATGAAACCAAAATAGAACTTTTTGGTAAAAACTCAACTCGTCGTGTTTGGAGGACAAAGAATGCTGAGTTGCATCCAAAGAACACCATACCTACTGTGAAGCATGGGGGTGGAAACATCATGCTTTGGGGCTGTTTTTCTGCAAAGGGACCAGGACGACTGATCCGTGTAAAGGAAAGAATGAATGGGGCCATGTATCGTGAGATTTTGAGTGAAAACCTCCTTCCATCTGCAAGGGCATTGAAGATGAAACGTGGCTGGGTCTTTCAGCATGACAATGATCCCAAACACACCGCCCGGCAACGAAGGAGTGGCTTCAGAAGAAGCATTTCAAGGTCCTGGAGTGGCCTAGCCAGTCTCCAGATCTCAACCCCATAGAAAATCTTTGAAAGTCCGTGTTGCCCAGCGACAGCCCCAAAACATCACTGCTCTAGAGGAGATCTGCATGGAGGAATGGGCCAAAATACCAGCAACAGTGTGTGAAAACCTTGTGAAGACTTACAGAAAACGTTTGACCTCTGTCATTGCCAACAAAGGGTATATAACAAAGTATTGAGATAAACTTTTGTTATTGACCAAATACTTATTTTCCACCATAATTTGCAAATAAATAAATAAAAAATACTACAATGTGATTTTCTGGATTTCTTTTTCTCATTTCGTCTGTCATAGTTGAAGTGTAACTATGATGAAAATTACAGGCCTCTCTCATCTTTTTAAGTTGGAGAACTTGCACATTTGGTGGCTGACTAAATACTTTTTTGCCCCACTGTATGCAATCTTCATAGACAAACATTGGCAATAGAATTGTCCGTACTGAAGAGCTCAGTGACTTTCAATATGGCAACGTCATAGGATGCTACCTTTCCAACAATCCAGTTCATAAACTTTCTTCCCTGATAGCGCTGTCCCGGTCAACTGTAAGTGCTGTTATTGTGAAGTGGAAATGTATAGGAGCAACACCGGCTCATCCGCAAAGTGGTAGGCCACACAAGCCCACAGAATGGTACCATTGACTTCTGAAGTGCGTAGCGCGGAAAAATCGTCTGCAACACTCACTACCGAGTTCCAAACTGCATCTGGAAGCAACATCAGCACACAAACTGTTCGTAGGGAGCTTCATCAAATCGGTTTCCATGGCCAAGCAGCCTAAGATCACCATGCGCAATGACAAGAGTCGGCTGGAGTTGTGTAAAGCTCGCCGCCATTGGACTCTGGAGCAGTGGAAATGCGTTCTTTGGAGTGATGAATCCCGCTTCACCATTGTCAGGGAAAAATTGCAAGATTATGTTATTAACCACCACACCATCTGGCAGTCCAACGGACAAATCTGTGTTTGGCGGATGCCAGGAGAATGCTACCTGCCCGAATGCATTGTGCCAACTGTAAAGTTTGGTGGAGGAGTAATAATGGTCTGGGGCTGTTTTCATGGTTCGGACTAGGCCCCTAGTTCCAGTGGGAAAAGCTTAATGCTACATAATACAATGGCATTGTAGATGGCATTGTAGGCTTTATGGCCATTGTTTGAGGAAGGCCTTTTCCTGTTTCAGCATGACAATGCCGCTGTGCACAAAGCAAGGTCCATACAGAAATGGTTTGTCGAGATCGGTGTGGAAGAACTTGACTGGCCTGCACAGAGACCTGACATCAACCCCATCGAACACCCTTGGGATGAATTGGAACGCCAACTGCGAGGCAGGTCTAATTGCCCAACATCAGTGCCCGACCTCACTAATGCTCTTGTGGCTGAGTGGAAGCAAGTTGGCTGAGTGCAGCAATGTTCCAACATCTAGTGGAAAGCCTTCCCAGAAGAGTGTAGGCTGTTATAGCAGCAAAGGGGGGACCAACTCCATATTATTGCTCATGATTTTAGAATGAGATGTTCGACAAGAATGTGTCCACATACTTTTGATGTAGTGTATATGTAGTGTATTTAGATTAATGCTGTCACGTTCTAAGGAAGTGAAGCATGGCTAATGATTGGACAGTGGGCTCCAAGCCATGGGAGTTAATTGCTTGACAAGGGAACGGCGAGGTTTGTGGATCGGGAACAACAACACCATTGATTGACAGACGAAGAATTGCTATGGAAACCAGGGGGATTCCTCTTCTCTGCCTGTCGACCTTGCTCAGGTGTCGCTGTGAGAAAGCCCTGTCTTGTTTTCTAGGGTGTCTGTGTTCTTTTGTGAGTCTATGACCTGAATGTGCTATAGGCTACTACCTAATTCACAAATGACGCACACATACACACTTGCATGCATGCGCGCGCGTACACACACACACATGCACACACACATGCACACACACACACACGCCCACACACATGCACACACTGGCTGGCAGTGGTAGCTCTAAAGATATTATAGACAGAGCTGTGTTTGTTGTCTCTTTCCTCCGTATATTTAGTCTTTATAATGGTTTCTTGCCCTCCATAACCGCTCTCTTTTTTTCTGTCTCTCCTTGTCTCCATCTCTTTCCCCTTTCTCCCCCCTTTATTTCAATCTCTTTTATCTTCTCCTCTTTCACTCACTCTCTCTCCATCTTCAGCTCTGTGTGTTCCTCCCATTCCTTTGTCCTTATATCATTGCTTCTTCCTCCACTCCCCATGGTTCGGTGGACTGGAGTAGATTTGTGTTAATATCTAGGGAGTGCATCACTGCCAGCCCTCTCCAGTACCTCAGTGTTGTCTCCGCTGGTGGTCTTGTCTCCTGCCATGGGGGGCCTGTCTCCATGGGTCTGTGTTTATCAAATCTTGTTCAACTGACGCCTGGCAGGCCGGCACACGAGGCTAGTATTTATCTAACATCACACACTCCCTCTTCCTAGCCCTAACATATTAGGCACTGGCAGGGTTTAAAACAACAGGTGAAACATTGAAAGGATGTGTCCAGTTAGGCCTAGCGTTTGTTTGCCTTTGTTTTGGAAACCGTCTTGAACTCCTTTGCCTTGGCTTAGTGCTTTTATTGGCCACCGAGGCAGAAACCAGAACAACCAAATAAGTCCGTCATCGACCTGGCCGCTGGGTGTGCATAGGTGACCAAACAAAGCACACCCCTGGGTTTTACAGTCAGTATTGCAATGTAAAAATATATATTTCTCTGTGTTCTCTATTTCTTTAGCAAAGTCTTGTTTGGCCTGTAAGGAGACAGAGTAGGTGCTGATCGGGTTGTGTTTGTGTGTGTGTGTGTGTTTGAGGGGACTGTTGAATTGACTGCACTTGGAACACTGTGTCTAACCCTCACCCTCACCCCCTGCCCCAACCTCAACCCCAGCCCCACCCGTGCCACCAGAACACCCTCATTGCATCTGTGGCTATTTTTACCCTCCTGTTAGACGTCACTCCCGCTGGCTCTGGTTGAAGCTTTCCTGGCAGGGCCCTCTGAGCCGTACCAGTCCAGGATGAATGCTCGTCCTGGGCCTCGCGTCAGGCCCAGCCAACCTGTAGCGGATAGACTCCGGAAGTGTTGGTCTTGAAATATTAACTATGTAGTCTGTTTCCTTATATATGTTATGTGAAGATGATGAACTCACTCGTTACACAACTTACAGCAGGACTGCCTGGGTAAAGTCTGTTAATATAATTCAAACAAGCTACTATAATGAGGCCTTGTTGACTTCGGAGTGAACCCTTTGGAGTACACACGAGCAGAGGAGTGGAGGGAAGAAGAAATGAAGGGATCCATCCCTGCTGTCAGTGTGACGATTAGGTTAGGGGGCAGAGGATGGTGGAGAAAGGAGGGAGAGGAGGAGGTGGCAGAGGGATGAATTGGAGGGAAGGAGACATTGTAGGAGGGAGGAGGGCAGGTTGGGAAAAGGGTAAGTGGGCAGAGGGAGGAAGGAGAAGAGAGGTGGAGGGTGAGAGCCAGATGTTTTGTCATGGGATGTGTAGCCGTAGCAGCAGCTGTAGCAGAACTGCTGTGTGTAAAATGGAAAATAAGAGGAGCTAAACATGTGAGGCTGGCTAAGTCCCTTTATGTGGTCCCCTCTCACTCTTTCATTAGGGCTTTTATGGCCATTTTGGTGTAAATTGGGATTTTCTAATGCGTCATTGGCTTTACGTAATTGACAGTGGCTGCTTGCCTGTGTGGCAATGTGTGTGTGAGGTTGGGGACAAAGTTTACTGGTTACTGACTAGTTCTTCATTGCATCCAAGGTTGATAAAAAGGCATACAGACTAGACAGACAAAAATATACGGACAGACAGAAACTGTCAAAGGGCAATGACATTGTTGCTAATCTGTCCAATCAGAGTGTGTATTGTCTGAGTGAGTGGATAGGTGGTGGTGCGTGTCCGGACACACCGATCTGCCAAGACTACTTATTGCTCTACTACACTGAGTATCATAGTAGGTAAACACAAAACCTGTTTACTGTACCTGCTCCATGTCTGTCTCTGTGGTAAGAGGATTACTCCACTCAAACGTGAGGAGCAGCTGGTATGTGTGTGCGTGCGCTTGCATGTTTGTTAGGGAAAGTATTGCCTTGAAATGTCTGTGGGTCAGACATTGGGGTAGAGGTAGCCAGGTGGAAAGCAAATACTTATTGAAATTATCGATTATCGTAGATTTATCGGTGGTGACAGTGTTTCCTAGCCTCTGTGCAGTGGGCAGCTGGGAGGAGGTGCTTTTATTCTCCATGGACTTCCCAAAACTTTTTGGAATTAGTGCTACAGGATGCAAATTTCTGTTTGAAAAAGCTAGCCTTAGCTTTCCTAACTGGCTGAGTATATTAGTTCAGGACTTCCCTGAAAAGTTGCATATTGCTGGGGCTAAAGAGATGAATGTACTTTGGTGCGAAAAGTGCAAATCAATCCCAGAACAACAGTAAAGGACCTTGTGAAGATGCTGGAGGAAACAGGTACAAAAGTATCTATATCCATAGTAAAACAAGTCCTATATCGGCATAACCTGAAAGGCCGCTCAGCAAGGAAGAAGCCACTGCTCCAAAATCGTACGGTTTGCAACTGCACATGGGGACAAAGATCGTACTTTTTGGAGAAATGTCCTCTGGTCTGATGAAACAAAAATGTAACTGTTTGGCCATAATGAGCATTGTTATGTTTGGAGGAAAAAGGGGGAGGCTTGCAAGTCGAAGAACACCATCCTAACCGTGAAGCACGGGGGTGGCATCATCATGTTGTGGGGGTGTTTTGCTGCAGGAGTGACTGGTGCACTGAAAATTGTGTGGATATATTGAAGCAACATCTCAAGACATCAGTCAGGAAGTTAAAGCTTGGTTGCAAATGGGTCTTCCAGATGGACAATGACCCCAAGCATGCTTCCGAAGTTGTGGCAAAATGGCTTAAGGACAACAAAGTAAAGGTATTGGAGTCGCCATCACAAAGCCTTGACCTCAATCCCATAGAACATTTGTGGGCAGAACTGAAAAAAGCGTGTGCGAGCAAAGGAGGCCTACAAACCTGACTCAGTTATACCAGCTCTGACAGGAGGAATGGGCCAAAATTCATCCAACTTATTGTGGGAAGCTTGTGGAAGGCTACCCGAAACGTTTGACCCAAGTTAAACAATTGAAAGGCAATGCTACCAAATACTAATTGAGTGTATGTAAACTTCTGACCCACTGGGAATGTGATGAAAGAAATAAAAGCTGAAATAAATCATTTGTTCTACTGTTATTCTGACATTTCACATTCTCAATTTATAACATTTTTCACGTGCGTTTTTCTGGATTTTTTTGTTGTTATTCTGTCTCTCACTGTTCAAATAAACCTACCATTAAAATTATAGACTGATCATTTCTTTGTCAGTGGGCAAACGTACAAAATCAGCAGGGGATCAAATACTTTTTTTCCCTCACTGTAGAGTGCTGAGGACCAGGCAGTTAGCAAGTTTGGTAGGCTACTAATGACCATCAACAGCATCAGAGCTTGGAGAAGCCTAATTACCATGACTAAACGGTCACTTGGAATTTGACTGCTGTCATGATACGGTCACCGTAACAGCCCTAATCAAGGCTTTAAAAATCCTTCTTTAAACTGTCCCCCCTTCAACTACACTGATTGAAGGACATTTAAGAAGTGACATCAATAAGGGATCATAGCTTTCACCTGGATTCACCTGGTCAGTCTATGTCAAGGAAAGAGCAGGTGTTCCTAATGTATTGTACACTCAGTGTATATATCTTACATGGAATATTAATAACTGGAGCTCAGGGTCCTCCATCTCCAGCCTCCCTCTCACTTCTCAAGGGGCCTGTTCTGTTAACCATATGAATGAAATATAGCTGCTGGCTGGTATGGAGCTGTATGGACTCAATAAGAGAAACTGGGGTTGTGTGAGTGATGCAGTATGTCCACTAAAGCTGCATCTGTTGAATACAAAGAGACTCATTACTATGACTGTATGTAATGCATTTCTATAATAGCATATACCAAATAGAGCTGCCTTCTGTATACCACCCCTACCATGTCACAACACAACTGATTGGCTCAAACACATTAAGAAGGAAATAAATTCTACAAATTAACTTTTAATTTGGAATGCATTCCAGGTGACTACCCCATGAAGCTGGTTGAGAGAATGCCAAAAGTGTGCAAAGCTGTCATCAAGGCAAAGGGTGGCTAATTTGAGGAATCTCAAATCTAAAATATATTTTGATTTGTTTAACACTTTTTTGGTTACTACATGATTCCATATGTGTTCGTTTTGTCATAGTTTTGATGTCTTCACTATTATTCTACAATGTAAAAAATAGTCAAAATAAAGAAAGGTGTGTCAATTTTTGACTGGTACTGTACTTTTCAGGTACAATATAGACTAGGTTTGAGCTATTTTCCTTTTAGGCCCTTTTCTTTCCTAGGAAGGGACATTTCTGCTCTGCTGCTTAAAGGAACTGGTGTTGGACTGTGTGTGTGCTTTCAATGAGGGATCGGCCTACAGCACATGCATGGACAGTATTACAGGTAGTTGAATTCTAAAGACGTCTGTGCATAAAGTCATTTAAGCTCTCAACAGCGTTCACACTGCCTGCCTAATGTTCAGAAATAGCGATTTTCTAGTTTTTCAGCTTTTTACATCCACATGCTGAGGATTGCGGTGGTTTGTTGCCATGGAAACTGCAGACGAAAGCAGCGAGCGTAGATGTATGGGAATGGGAGAGAGAGTTCTCCCTTGTGTATGACAATGTCGTGTGTGTGTGTGTGTGTGTGCGTGCATGGATGTGTCTCTGTGTGTATCGAATCCATCGAATGCAGTGAAAGGTTTTTTGGTCACCCTTGCTTAGTCCCTCACCCAGCAGTGCCTGCTTCTATAAAACGTATTAAACTCATACAATATTAATGGTGTGTGTGTTTGGTGTTTTATCCTTTTTTTTGTACCATTTCAAAAACATTTTTTTGAAACAATACTAAGCATATACATACCAACGACAACATACAGACGCTCACAAACATCCACAACATCACCTCTGGCCCAGACCCACCTGCTCACACCCCCATCTCCAGGGCCCCCATCACCCTCCGCCACATGGCCTCAAACTGCACCATTTTGTTTCTCTCTGTCGCCCACGCACTTTCACCATTTAGATAATAAAGCAAGCATTTGACCTTTCCATTGTGTTAACAATGGGGGATTGGTCGTTTTACAATTTTTTTAAGTATATGTTTTTTTCAAGATGATTGATGAGAAAAGTATCATCCAACCAATCGTGTATCTCACTGCACCCTCATATGCCATGTCTTGAAATATGTAGACAGACAGATTAAAAGTACATTTACATTGTAATACTTCTGACAGCCAACTTTCTAACTCCAACCATAACCTTTGGACTTCATAGCATTCCCAGAAGGCATGAATTATTGAGTCATTGTTATTTTTACTTTTAAGACATAGCTCTCCAGTGGTGCTGTAGAATTTGTGAATTTTGTCTCTTTTGTAATAAATTCTATATATTAGTTTATACTGGATTAAGCATACATTTTCATTAACAGTAATTTTGTTAGATTCCAACATTCCCTCCATCTTGTGCCAATATCAGATTTCTGTTTTATAACAACACACTAGGTCAGCAGTGCTGTACATCTGGAGAATTGCATGACAGGGCAAGCCGCCTGTCAGTTTTATTTTCCTGTTTGACGTTTCCAAAGGGCGCCATGGTTAAGAGGTATGGCAGCCTGTACCCTTTATGACAGCAGTATTTCTGACATCACTCACACACACACACACACACTCTGCCACCTCTTCCATCAAACCTCTAAATCTATCTGAGAGTGGAGGGGCTAGGGAAGAACATCGCCATGGGAACCTGTGATGGACCTTTGACTGTAAATATGCAGGCCTGCTCTGCTTATATGTTAAGTTTTCTCTCTTGATGTTGAAATGTATGTTTTTAAGTTAAAATCACTCTAGAAATGGACTATTAAGATATACTTACACACATATTGGAAGTATGACAAAGTATGACATAGCATGGCTTTAAACAAATCTTAATGCACTTTCAGGGCTTGATCAAGGAATTCAAAACCGTCTGTAGGATGAACATAAATATCTACCCTGAGAGATCAGGCACTTTCCATCTTTACGACTTCCTCTCCAACACCCGGTCACGAGCTACAGCATCTCCCATAGTTATGCTAATGAAGGGTTTAAACGTCACAGGCAGAATCCTAAATGGTATTTTTCGGTCTTATTTTGCTGGACCAGTCCTGATTTTAGCGTCATTAGGGTTATTATGATGGGGTCTGACTGTGTGAGGGACCAACCAGTTAATCAAGTGATTAGATACGGAGCACTAGGCTTACTAATGATTGAGACTCCGACTGAGATGTTAAGCTCAGGGTTTTAATGAGCTCAAGGTCTTGATAAAGAACACAGCCGCAGAGAAATATGAGTTTCACACCAAAGTGGGGAAATTTGTGTAGATAAGAGTAATTACAGTATTGGTGGTTTCACGGACAAAGAATGTTCCTCAAAGACTCTTATGACTCAGTAGTGAAGGTCTGTAGGCGTTAGTTCGGCACAATTCGCTTCAGTAAGTCTTCTACTAGACGGGTTTTCAAGTGAGACCCAGGCTTTAAATTCTTAAACACTACACTCATAAAAAAAGGTGCTATCTAGAACCTTAAAAGGATATTATTCAGCTGACCCCGTAAGAGAACCCTTGGAAAACCCGAAGCTTTGATTTCTGGTTCACTCTACTCTCTTGGAAAAAAAGGGTTCCAAAAGGGTTCTTAATCTGTCCCTTTCAGTTCCTGGTAGAACCCTTTTGGGTTCCATGTAGAGATCGGTGAACCAGAATTCAAGGCAAATCTAACCCTTTTTATCTAGTGTGTGATAGAAGAACTATACTTCAGACTGATTGGGCTCTGATTTTGATTGCTCTCCCTGTTCAGGCTTAACGGTGTCTCTGGTGCGTGTAATCGTCCTGGCACTGCAACCATCTCTCCAAATCACACGTATAGGGGCTGATCAGTACCTCTCTGAGTGCAGGAGGGATGAGTGTTATAAGAGGGAAGCTAATTCAGACTTCAGGCAGCTCTTAAGGAGGAAGATGGAGAGAGATAGGGGATATAAGTAGAGAAAGAGAGACTGGACCCCCACTATGTTTGGGAATTGCAGCCCCTCTGAACTGGCACGCTCTGTCTTGCTCTGTTTCATCCCAGAGAGACAGTTGGTGGATGGAATCAGAATGCATGACGCCACACTCAGTCACCCACACCAACTCAACCGCTTCAGAATGCCACTACCTCCTACAAGATAATTATTACTAATTTCCTGTAGACAAACGATGTCATTTTTAATAGCGAAACTGACAAACTGTGTTTGCCATGATTAATTTACGTTTACTTGATGTCTACTGTCAGAGAGAAAAGAAGGATAGCGAGCTGCATAGATTTTTTTATTTATGCTTTATTTAACTAGGCAAGTCAGTTAAGAACAAATTCTTATTTACAATGACGGCCTAGGAACAGTGGGTTAACTGCCTTGTTCAGGGGCAGAGCGACAGATTTTTACATGGTCAGTTCTGGGATTCGATCTAGCAACCTTTCGGTTACTGGGCCAACGCTCTAACCACTATATATAATGGCAGAGCACTTATCAGGCGCCATGATTCATACTTTACAGATTATCGTGACAACCAGCTGTGAGCACGGTGACATCTGTATTGATGAGCACGTCTGATTGCATGCAGATTTTTTTTTTATCCAGGTCGCCCTAATTCAATTTCCTCAACATTTCTGGATCAGAGATCTGTTGTAATGACTAAATCAGGTTTGGAGAGAGTCACATGCCAGGTTGCGTGGCGGAACGGTGAAAAGAGGTACAGTATTCAGCTGTAGTCAACATAGGATTAAGGGAAATAGGGCACAGGGCAAAGATCCAACTGACACAGCATAGTCACTCTATTGAATAAACCTAGGAACGAAACGGCATCATAATCTGAAACCAGGTCATACAAAGGATATTTATTCAACATGTTGAGATGTTGACAAAGTAAGTAAGTAATGACATCAACAGGAGACATTTCATTTTGTGGTTTAAGGAAGTCTCAACATAACCACGGACTCCACTAGTAAACCTTGAATAAAAGTCAGAGGAAGAGCCATGTTTGATTCCTGCTTCTGGCTTGATGTCAGTTTGTTGAATCCCTGGACACCAGTTGATACTCTGTAAGAGTCGGCGCAGATTAAAAACTGTTACTGGGCCAAGTCTTTTAAAAGTTTAGCATTTAAGTCGTTACCCTCTGTGGCTCTCCCTACCTCGGTGTCCCCCTGTGGTGAGTCTATAAGTTAAGTAGAACCAGAGGCTGCCAGGCAGAACCAGCAGAGCATTACCAGCTGAAGAGATGTTGTTCTGGGATGGAGCCAGGACAGTCTGGGCTAGATTCCAGAGCTGGGCATCAGACCTGCTTAGACCCATATGGAGCCGCTGTCCTCGTAATCCACACTATCCCCCTTTCCCTGTGGCGAGTCAAAATCACACACACACACACACACACACACACACACTACTGTGACCTGCAGTTGATCTATCCTTCCCAAAGATATTGAACTCAGAGTCATCTTCCCTTCTTGCTAGAGAGCAGTGTGTGATTTGCTGTAAAACTTTTAGTCTGATGCTCTCTGACTCATACATTCTATGAGACTTCTCTTTTATTGGTTCTCTGTTATCCAAGCATCACCAACCATCCGCTTTAGCACACTGAACTGGAGGTGAGCAAGTTCACAAATCCAAAGTTTCCCCCATCTACTCTCTCTCCCTATCCACTTTCCCTACCTCTCTACTTCTACCTCTCTAATACTATACCTCTCCCCCCTCTTTATCCATCCCCCTGTCCTTCCCTCTCTCTGGGGTTGGGCCTTGAAACCCAGGCCTCAGCAGATCCAGAGGTGACCGTGGTTATTTAAAAACAATATATATTTCACCTTTATTTAACCAGGTAGGCAAGTTGAGAACAAGTTCTCATTTACAACTGCGACCTGGCCAAGATGAAGCACAGCAGTTCGACACATACAACAACACAGAGTTACACATGGAGTAAACAAACATACAGTCAATAATACAGTAGAAAAACAAAGCTATATACAATGTGTGCAAATGAGGTAAGATAAGGAAGGTAAGGCAATAAATAGGCCATGGTGGTGAAGTAATTACAATATAGCAATTAAACACTGGAATGGTAGATGTGCAGTAGATGAATGTGCAAAGTAGAAATACTGGGGTGCAAAGGAGCAAGATAAATAAATAAATACGGTAGGGGCTGAGGTAGTTGGTTGGGCTATTTACAGATGGGCTATGTACAGGTGCAGTGATCTGTGAGCTGCTCTGACAGCTGGTGCTTAAAGCTAGTGAGGGAGATAAGTGTCTCCAGTTTCAGTGATTTTTGTAGTTCGTTCCAGTCATTGGCAGCAGAGAACTGGAAGGAAAGGCGGCCAAAGGAGGAATTGGCTTTGGTGGTGACCAGTGAGATATACCTGCTGGAGCGCGTGCTACGGGGGGGTGCTGCTATGGTGACCTGCAAGCTGAGATAAGGCGGGGCTTTACCTAGCAGGGACTTGTAGATGACCTGGAGCCAGTGGGTTTGGCGATGAGTATGAAGCGAGGGCCAGCCCACGAGAAGCGTACAGGTCCCAGTGGTGGGTAGTATATGGGGCTTTGGTGACAAAACGGATGGAACTGTGATAGACTGCATCCAGTTTGTTGAGTTATGGTGTGACCCTAACTCAGTGTCAGGGCTAATGAAGAGGGAAGACGGTGGTCCTCCAGGCTGCAGTAATATCCTGGCAGTGTGTCTGACCCGACTGACTGAATGGAGTCCCACAGCAGAGGTTTACGGGAAAGCCTACATAGTTTATGACCCAATATACCTGTTATCGCTCTCTTCATAGGCTCCTGCCCTTTTGGGTGAATTGAGTTTATGTGGTGTAAGCCATCAGTTGAGGTCAATGGGGTTAGGGCTAGCTAGCCCCTGGGTCCTTCTGACTTATGGTTCTCATAACCGGCCCTATTTTTGCAAGCCTCACTTAAACGTTCTGGCAACTTGGTAGGGATTATATCTGTCCAGTTCGGATGTTATCCGTTACAAGATCAACTGACCAATTGATTTGGAAGTCCATGCACAGTCAGTGAGTTGACCATAGTGAAATCTGACAGCGGAATGGAATATAGTGCCACCTTATGTTCGCCAAACACTGCAAATTCCACCCACTATGAGAATATGGAAAACCTTTTTTGACAACATGATTCCATTGTATATTTGAGGTCATTTTGATTAAAAGGGAGATAATTTCCCTTCCATTTGTTCTATATTCAACCTTTTCAGTCATCTTGCAATTTTCCTAACTTTAAATTGTTTTAATCCTCTTTTGCCGTTTTTAATCATGTCCGTTACACTAAGAGTCATCAGGATAGTAAGTAACCTTCTAAATATTGGAGGAAAATCTACGACTCTCCCTTTCCTCCCATCTCACTAGGAATACCTTCCATTTCTCCTAAGAAACCAATTTTTACTCAAGGGTGGGGGCAGCGAGAGAGATAAGAGGAGATAGGAAGAGAGAAAGAGAAGCTAATGTTTTCCAGCCTGTTGTTCAGTAAACGTCGATTTGGTAACCAGGGAATTATCATCCTTTCTTTTCACTGGCTTTTAAATTCTTTACTTATTTTGTTAGTGTTGATCACAGTTGAAGACAGTAGATTTCAGACTTACATTTTAAAGTTTAGTGAGAAGTAATGAGAGTGTGTCTTCAGCATTAGTCTTGTATTTCTCTACTATTGGGTGGATGATGGAATGACGTTCCTGAGTCTCCTTTCTTTCTCTCTCTCTCTCTCTCTCTCTCTCTCTCTCTCTCTCTCTCTCTCTCTCTCTCTCTCTCTCTCTCTCTCTCTCTCTCTCTTTTTCTCTCTCTCTGTCTGTCAGTATACTAAGGTCCTCTCTCATGTCTCTTCTGTAGCCCTGAGGGAGTCTGTCAGAGCCACCATTGGCCCTCCAATACAGTGTTCCCAATACGTCATGCTCCACAACAAACCTTATCCTATCCCTGGCTGCTGCTGTGGACTACTAGAAAGAGCCTGGAGAGGAGAGCGAGAGAGTTGAACTGGGTCACATGTGACATTGAGAGAGAAAGAAGAGAGGAGGGGGGAGTGGAGAGACGAGACAGCGAATGCAGTAAGGGTATTAGAAATATCCCTAAAGGGAGTCTGGTGAAAGGCTTGCCTAACGTCCCCACACCGCATCGCTGACAATCCAGCCGCGAAACCTGCTTACCTTGTCATATCCATGTTCACCAGTGATACAGGGCGTTAGGATCCGGAGGCTGGGGCAGGGATGGGGAGCAGTAGGGAGGTTCGGGTTTTCATAGTAAGCTGTTGCTGTGTGATTGGGCCCACGGGGTGGGGGGTAATGAGGACAGGAGGGGGGCTGAGTTTGGGTTCAAGGAGTGTGTGGGTGCCATCATATTATGAAGACATTCTTAAGGAGATTGGCTGTCAGTAACGCAAGCCCAACCCTCTCTGTCTCCCGGGGATGCAGGCTTTGCTGCTGCCTCTGTGGCTGTGTGTGTGTGTGTTTGTGTGTGTGTCTGTGTGTGTGTGCTTGGATGCTGGCAAGGACACTGATGTGATCTGACACGGTTGAGGCTTCCAGAGGATGCTGAAGGGTCTCTGTGGCTCCCAGCACAAACAACAAAATCTAATCCCCCCCCCCCACATACACACACTCACCGCTGTATAGCATCCCTCAGTCCACTGCCTCTTTCTGTCTGTTTATCTGGGGCGTTTGCGTCCCAGCAGTCTTACAGGGTAATTTCATGGCGGTTTAAAATGGGTGTCTTTGCCATGTCACCTGTATCTCTTTCTCTACCTCTCCCTTTCTCATTTCTCTCTCTCTCTCTCTCTCTCTCCCTCTTTCTTTCTCTCTCCACAACCTTTCGTGAGCTCCATCAGTGTCAAACGGGTGTGACAGCTGAAGTGTAGTGAAACGAGTCATCCGTCACTGCCACCCGTGTTGTATGATGGGATGATGGAATGTCTCTTTCACCTATTGCTGAAACCAGGGATGTTCCAAACATTGAAACACACAAAATGTAGCTACGTATGCGATCAACATGTATTAATCATTGTTCGCCTGTATGGAATGTAAAAAATGTAAATGGAGGGGAAGAACTCCCAACGTGGAATTTCAGAATTCCTATAGCGTAACGTTAGAAATTCCTATATGGGACATAACAATGTGATTATTTGGATGACATCACTGCCCCTGGAGCGTGTGCGGTGCTAGTGCCTCATCTTGTACCCAATAGCCCACTGACTCATCCTTTTGCCCTCTACACATAAACACACTTGTCAATTGTCTTTTTCCCTTCCTCGCCTTACACTGAACTCGGTTGCCACACACACACCGCTCTCTCCACAAAACAGGATTTAGTCCTAAGACAAGCGTGCGGGAAAGCGGATGAGAACTGCCTTCCTCACCCACCGTAGCGTTTAGACTCCTACCATGGCTGCCCGTCTGCCTCTCTAAGCTCTTTCAGGGATTGCTAGACTGACGGAGCGCTCACCTCGTCATTTGATCACAGGATTGCTGCTAAGCGCTAAATTGGCTACTGTAGTCTTACTGACCGATGCATCTGGCGCGGAGAGACTGAGAGAGTGAGTTCTGGGTAGTTATTTAGTTAGTCAGTCCGTTAGTTAGTCAGTCAGTCAGTGGTTAGTTAGAGCTGGGAGGAGATTGTTAGGGTGGGTTAAGGGGTCTGGGAGTTTGTTGTTGTCATCTGTGGTTCTACGAGACAATGACACAGTTGTAGCTAATCTGGGGTGGCAGGTAGCCTAGTGGTTAGAGCATTTGGCCTGTAACCGAAAGGTTGCTGGATCGAATCCCAGAGCTGACAAGGTAAAAATCAGTTGTTCTGCCCCTGAACAAAGCAGTTAATCCACTGCCCCTAGGCTGTCATTGTAAATAAGAATTTGTTTTTAACTGACTTGCCTAGTTAAATAAAGGTTAAAAGCTTTAAGCTTTGAGCGTACACCTGGCAACCTATGGTGCCTTCTCCACCACCTTTATCATAGGATAGTTTAAAACAGAGATGGCCCACCTAGCACCGGAATACTTGAACTACTCTATGGTCTTTAAGGTTTGGCCTTTAAAAAGGTTCAGGTCTGATCTTTCTGAAAGCCTAAGACAACAGTGCCAATGAGTGCTCTCAAGGAGTGTGAGAACAGGATGAAACATTCATCCACATGGTTGTATTCTCTCCACCCACCATGGCTGTATTCCTGGCAACCTATCGCCTCTCTGGCTAAAACCAACTTCATGGTTGCCAGATTGGCCTGTGCAGAGTTGAAGCAAGAATTAGTGAATGGTTTCTGCCATTGACTTGAATTGTTTTTTGGTCTTTTCCCCCCTTGGGTTTGGCAGGGGTCTTGCCAATCTGGCAACCCTGATGTTCACAGGAGAGGCCTCTGTTTTCTCACTAGTGATTCTAGTGAGCCAGGACACGTTTGGACGCAATGTGTGGGCCCTCTTAGAACAAGATGCACACACATTCTCACTCAACATTATACCCATTGACACGCAAACCTATCTTTCATTTAATTCATTACTTTCATTAAAGGCCAACCAACAACTCAATCCTTTCAAGTGGCTGGGTAGGCTTTTGCTTTAGTTTTAATATGCGCTCTTCCTGGGTTTGACTGGTGGAGTGGGCTGAGTAGAACCATCCACGCGAGCGCGCGCCAAATTAGCCAGTAACATTTCTGTTCCGTTTTGCGGCTGTGATTCAGTGTGTTTTCGATTTCATTAATCCCAACTGTTTTGAATTTGATTATTTTCAGAGCCCTGCGTTCAAACGTTAGGACTTCAATGCATTTCATCAAGTAGCGTTCGTCAGTACAGAGCTGGCATCAAAGACCCAGGGCAGGAAATTAGGCTAATAACAATGCCTTACAGAATATTTCCTTTCTGGTTAACTGGTGTGTGGTGTGTGGTGTGTAGTGTGTAGTGTGTAGTGTGTGTGTGTGTGTGTGTGTGTGTGTGTGTGTGTGTGTGTGTGTGTGTGTGTGTGTGTGTGTGTGTGTGTGTCGCGCGCGCGCGAGCGTGCGTGTGTGGTGTTTGTGTGTGTTGTCTTTTGCTTCTGTCTTTAATTTCCTTTTTCCCCTGTACATCCCACCATAAAGGATTTGTCTATTCAACAACTTCTCCCATAGGGCTTTACACATTAGGTCAACATCCTAATATTGTATAACCAAGCATTATATTCACACTGCATGCTAAACAGGTGTGTAAATGGTGCCCAGGTTGTTTATTTCATAAAGCCGTTAAATCGGTAATACATCACCATGCAAACACTATTACCTGACGAATGGAAGCTATGAGTAAGAGCTATAAAAGAGGAGGCTATAATGGAGGGTTTGGGTGGGCATTAGTTGGCAGTACATTTCTGAGGGTTGGCACCTAGCGGGTGTAAGCAGGTCATAAATGTGATTGATGGCTCACTGAATGACCTCAGCTGAAGGGGAGTTGGCTCACTGGGCGAGGGCTAACAATGTTTCCTTTCCTTTTCTCCAGAAGGAACAGAATAGGTGTAAGCTGTATGGCAATTACCACACTGGCAAATGAACCCCACTTGGGTGGAGTTTTGATCATGTTGCTTTCGCCGCTCTCTCTGGCCGCAGCGGTCCTCCCAAAGAGACCATGTTGATTGGCTATTGAAACACTGTTCACTTCTCGCGTTCTTGGTGTGTTGTAAACATTTTAAGTTCAGGCCATGAATAACTGACTGACTAACCTATTTTCCCTCTTCTTCTTTCTTTCCTATGTTTTGAGCAAGGCACTTAACCCTAATTGCTACTGTAAGTCGTCTACTAAATGACTAAAATGTAGTGTGTGTGTGCATCTATGTGTGTGTGTGTGTGCATCCAAAATCTCCTCCCCCTGGCTGACCCTAGGAGGAGCTTAAGCAGGTCTCACCTCACTCTGCTGATTTATTCTGATGCCTGGACTACCAGTACTGGTTAGAGGACAAACACACATGGAGGCACACTCACATGCACACACATCAGTACACCATTCTTCCAAACTACTTAGTAAATATGGATTCTTCTTTTGTATTCTTGACAGTTCTGTGGTCAACAGCAGTGTGTGAGTGTTTCTAGAATTAGCTCAGTGTGTGTGAGTGTGTGTATTCCCTTGTGGTATTGCTCTAATATGCGATAGGGGACCGTCTTTCTGAGGCAGGGAAATGAGACCGTTTGAAGGATGCATCTGTGCTGGTAGAGAACGAGATGTTTACCTTCGTTAGGCTGCCGCTCTAGCACCTTTCATTTACAGTATTTTTTTCCCTCATGCCTTCTCTCCTCCTCTTTCTCTTGTCTCTTTCTACCTCTCTCTCTCTGCCTCTCTCTCTTTGCCTCTCTCTCTCTCTGCCTCTCTCTCTCTGCCTCTCACTCTCTCTGCCTCTCTCTCTCTGCCTTTCTCTCTCTCTGCCTCTCTCTCTCTACCTCTCTCTCTGCCTCTCTCTCTCTCTACCTCTCTCTCTCTCTGCCTCTCTCTCTGCCTCTCTCTCTATACCTCTCTCTCTCTGCCTCTCTCTGCTTCTCTCTCTCTCTGCCTCTCTCTCTCTGCCTCTCTCTCTGCCTTTCTCTCTCTCTGCCTCTCTCTCTCTACCTCTCTCTCTGCCTCTCTCTCTCTCTACCTCTCTCTATCTCTGCCTCTCTCTCTATCTCTGCCTCTCTCTCTACCTCTCTCTCTTTGCCTCTCTCTCTGCCTCTCTCTCTCTGCCTCTCTCTCTCTCTCTCTCTCTCTCTCTCTCTCTCTCTCTCTCTCTCTGCCTCTCTCTCTTTGCCTCTCTCTCTGCCTCTCTCTCTCTGCCTCTCTCTCTCTCTCTCTGCCTCTCTCTCTCTCTCTGCCTCTCTCATACTCTCCCTACATTTTATATCATTTTCTACCTCATACCCTCATTTTCAATCACATTTTGTTAGACGAATAGAATGACTGATTGTGACATTGGTTGAGGGTAATAGGCTTATAGCTACCCTAGCTTACGGCCTGTGGCTACTGGGCTAGATGGTGTATTTTGTGGCTAATATGTTCTTCATGAATATGAAAAACATGTTAACTTTCCATTATCATTATTTTTCCTCCCTTTTAATTTCAATTACTGCACTTTTGTAAGGATAGTTTGTGTGTGTGTGTGTGTGCGTGCGTGCGTGTGTTTGTGGATATTAGAAGAGGTAATGCAGTCCACTTATCAATTATGTCAGCTTCATTAACACCTAATATGGAGCAGTCTCTCTCTCTGCAAGTGGACATTCAGTTGTTTATGTTTTCCACATACAAAACAGTTACACACACACACAGCTGGTAAGTCCTATGTCCCCTGCTTGGCCGCCTTGTCACCTGTGGTTATTTGATGTGATGTGTTGTTTAGGTGCTGCTGGGAGTGTTGTCTGTGTTTATGCCGCCGTGTATGTGTGGTTTGTTTTGTGTTTTCTCTTTGACCTCAGTTGATTTTCTAGGTCATCTCCCTCTATGTGCAAGTGGACAATCAAACATCTATTTTTCTTCCTTATTATCTCAAAAGGTCAGAGCTCAAGTCAATGTTCTGATTCACTCGTTATCCTCCCAGCCCTGTTCAGGTTATCCTAGACCACGGTTCCTCAAATGGTTTAATTTGCCCCCCCAAGTTTTCTGAGAAAAACAATTCAAACGTTTTGATCGTATGCAAATGTAAGCAAGGTTTGAAATTATTATGTTTTAGTCAAACATTATATATGTTTGGGCTTCTTGAAGTCAATTTGCAGTCTATAAATTATTTGCATTTATCTTCTGGCCCCCCGACCATCCGCTCCAGAAGAAATAGCCTGCCACTCAATCTAGTTGATGATCCCTGTCCTAGACTCACATTTTGTTCACGGGTTATATGAGTAGGGCAATACATTTTTCCTGACCAGGATAACTTTGATCCAGGGTTTTCCTGCTCCGGTCAAGTGGTTTGGGAAAACTGCTGTTCTTAGCTGTGAGGATGTGATATGGTTGTGTGTCGTGACAGTGAGCTATGTTCACTGTGACACCCAGAGACAGAGCCATACTTCTCTCTGGCACTAATGGACTCTCCTCTTTGTGACTCAGGCCTGGTGGGGTCACTGTTAGTTAACTGTGTGTGTGTGTGTGTGTGCGTGATACTCTCCATCTGTTCTGGGTGGTGAGTGAATAGATTGGTTGGGTTGGCTCAAGCTGTAGATTCACCAGTGCCACAGTGAAAATGTCAGGTCATTGCTACGATTAGAAAGGTTTGCCAAATACCCACACACTCTGCCCTGGCCACTCTGATTAAGAAAACAACCAGGGAAGTGTGTGTGTGTGTGTGTGTGTGTGCTTGTGTGTTTGTGTGTGTGTGTGTGTGTCTTTGAGAAGATGCCTTGCACTTTTCAGTTGACCGAATCATCAGAGAAGTCCATGTTTGGATAAGGGTTTAATGTAAGCCAACACACTGGTTTACTCAAAACAAATACCCCACCTTTTATCTTCCTACGCACGCAATTGTAGGTTATATGAATAGTGAGGTAAATATTGTCAAGATCTGGTGTGTAGCTGGTGCACAAAGTCAGGCGCAGGAGAGCAGAGATGAGTGAACAACCTATTTACTCAATACGGTACAAGGTAAACAATATACAACGTTCACAAAACACATGAGCGAAATACCAGCCAGAACTATTCCGACAAGGAACTATCGACATAATAAACACGCACACAAACATGGGCTAAACAGAGGGTTAAATAATGAACATGTAATTGGGGAATTGAAACCAGGTGTGTTGAAAACAAAGACAAAACAAATGGAAAAATGAAAAGTGGATCGGCGATGGCTAGAAGACCGGTGACGTCGACCGCCAAACGCCGCCCGAACAACGAGAGGGACCCACTTCGGAGGAAGTCGTGACAAATATATAGTAAATATATTCACTTTGGTGTCATTATATCTCTATGGCTGTACCGAGGGTGTTAGTTATTACATTGAAATAACACACTTTACAGTAGGCTTGATGTATTATTAGAATGTACTCGACAGTCATCCAGCTAACATCAAAGTTGAAATCACATAAAGAAATGTTTTCTTCTCTTATTTTCTCCTGAGAGTTTTTCCAGAGATTGGCTGTGACATGTTGGTGCTAGGAATTGTGGAGAAATCATGGCATAGTGGAACATTCTGTTGTCATGGTGCCATTTTCTTTAACGACACACCTTACGTTGACAGTGTCCACACAGACGCGCACGCTTGGGCTTTTTGGATGACGGTTATTGGTCAGCCAAATTAGTCATATCCATTCAAATAGCTTCTGAGTCTTCTAAGGTCCTGTGAAAGTTGTTGGGATCGAGGCATGGTTCACACTAACCAATCTTTCTGGAGAAGAACAGATTTGTCAGTATCCAGGCTTTGTGTGCCTTTATTTAAAGGGCAGGGCACCTGTGCAACCCACGCCTCCAATCTCATCTCCTTAATTGAAACACCTGACTCCAAATAGCTTTTGGAGAAGTCGTTAACACAGAGGTTCACTTACCTTTTCCAGGCTGTGAATGTCTTCAATGAAATGTGAAAAGTACAACTGTTTGTGTGTTATTAGTTTAGTCCGATTGTGTTTGTCTATTATTGTGAAGATCAGACCACATTTTATGAGTAATCAATGCGGAAATCCAGGTCATTCCAAAGGGTTCACAAACATTTTCTTGCAACTGTAGTTGGACACATGCTTGAACATGATGCAAAAATAGACACTCGTAATCAGATATGAGGCAACATTTCCATGATTTAGGATTATGCTAATAGGATTATCATTAACATACGAAGGGGGATTGGGGGTACTGCCTCACCCCTCCAAAAATGATCCAATGATGTCATCGCCCCCCCAAATCTGCATTCACTGTGTGTGTGTTTGTTGCGTTCTCTAATTCTCTCCCGTTGTCTTGTGATTAGAGAGTGCGTTTTAATGCGTGTAGGCTACTGCTCTGCTGTTGCTGTGATCCCTTCACATTGAACTTTAGCTCCAGAGCAGATTAATCTACCATTTGCATAAGCTCTGTAGCCTGATATAGAATAAGATTGTTAGTAAATTAGGGCCTATCTATAATAATGGTCTATTCTCCTGTCACTGGGCACAGATCCATAAGAATCAGAGACCTGAGAAAGCATCTAGTGTTGCTGTGTGCTACATGCTGTGTGTTACATGCTGTGTGTTACATGCTGTGTGTTACATGCTGTGTATTACATGCTGTGTGCCACAGACAGCATAATGTTTGAGCCTGCTTTTAACTGTGTCAGTGTAATTTGGAATACAAAAGGGAACAGAGAAAGACCTAGAGAGAGAAGAAGGAGAGAGGAAGAGGAAGAGAGAGACAGGAAAATATGATGACAGAACATGAGCAGGGCATCCTTTCCTAGCAGAAATATTTCTCAACACATGAGTAGGTAGTGGCCCAGAGCCCGACAGTCTCAAACATGCACACACACACGCTCTCTCTCTCTCTCTCTCTCTCTCTCTCTCTCTCTCTCTCTCTCTCTCTCTCTCTCTCTCTCTCTCACACACACACACACACACACACACACACACACACACACACACACACACACACACACACACTCAGAGCTATTTACACACACACACACACACACACACACAAACTGTTTGTGATAATGTGTAACAATGTGTATCTCAGCAGTTGGTCTTAGTCTGCACAGTGTGCATGACTTTACAGAATACATTGCCTGTCTCTACAGTGGCTACAACTCTCCCTCTAGTCTTCATCCATTCTTACCAAACTGGAATGAGGGAGGGAGGAGGAAGGGAGAGTGAGAAAGGAAGGAGGCAGTGGAGATGAGAGAGGGACAGAAAGGGAAGGAGAGGGAGAGAGCATGCCTACGGCTGTCATGCGAACATGTCCGTCCTCCACTACCCCTAAGCCACACCTGCTACAGGGCTAATACTAGGGAGGGAGGGAGGCAGGGAGGGAGGGAGGGATAGAGAGAGGGTAGTCAGTGGAGTGCAGTCACAGGCAGAGCGGTCGCCGAAGCGAGTGGTCCTCTGTTGCTGTTCTCTCGTTTTTTTCTCCTTTTCCTCGTTCCCTTCTTCCTCCTCATTTCCTCGAGGTAGCAAAGTGTTTTTCCATCTCTCATCCAGAGAAGATAATTAACTCCGCTCACCAGGAAGAGAAACATCCTGAATTTCCTCGACGAATACTCACTGAATCTGGGCAAATGGAACACTGCCAACTCCTCCATCAGAGTACAGGGAATTCCCGATAAGAGACTGGGAATACAGGTATTCCTAATAGACCGGAGCAGGGATTACAGCCAGGGAACAGGTGGGATCTTAGGGAGAGAGCTGGACCTGGACTAATGCTCCCACTGTCAGATCGAGACTCAGCAGATCCTTCCTCTTATAGATAGGAGCATCAGGATTCAGGAAGACCACACGGACACTTCCCAACACATTGACTGTGTCTTATTATCCCACTTTTATTCCAGCTGGTAAGACTGTTTGCTTACTGGGAGGACAGCATCGGCTTAACTGCTTGAGTGTGGTCGGACAGTACTGTGTGTGTGTGTGTGTCTGAAACTATTTGGTGCCCCAGAGGAAGATGCCTGCCATTCTGCTGGCCTCTAAGATGAAGTCGGGACTGCCCAAACCCAAGCCGGTGCACAGCGCTCTGCCCATTCCACAGGTGCCCTCGCGCCCCCTCACCCTACCCCTACCGTTGCCCGTGCCCCTCAAGCCCTCCTACAGACACATTCCGACAGTGGGCCCCCAGGGGGGCTTGGGACACCACCAGGGGGTCTGGGGAGCCCCCAAAACCAAGAGTGCTCCAGCGACAGACGGTGGAATTGACACACAGGTTAGAGAGATGCACTGCTTCATCGTTCTTGTCTTCTGTCACTCTATTTTCTCCCTATCTCTCTCTTTCTCTCTCTGTCTCCGTCACTCTGTCTTTTCCCTCTTTCTCTTTATCTGCCGATCTCCATCTCTCGCTACCACTCCCTTTATCCACACCTCTCTCTCTTTAGCTCTATTCTACACAGCTATGTGTGTTTGCTATGCTGATTTTTACTGTATAAGAGGAAATATCTGTAGCTGGGTGGTTCTGCATTGATGCTTTACCCATTCAGGGAGATTATGTGATTCCTTGACTGCATGCTCTTGAAGGGAGGCTACCTCTTTGAAAGTACAAGTCTTAGCATAGACTCATCCAGTGTCCAGGCAGGCTAGCAGGCAAAGTGACTATCAGGATAGCAGGGTGGATGTTTTGGTTTGTTTGTGAGTTATTGGTCTGCCTAGCAACCCTGCAGAAATGCCTCCATGGAGAGAGCGATCGTTTGAATGCCATGTAAGGCTGTGCAGTGGGGGGAAGGAGACGCAAGTGTGTGTGTGTGTTGTGTTTTGAGTTTGAGCAAGTGCTTGGCAACGTGTCCGTACCAAAACGGGACTTGGAGAGACTTTAAAAAAAGGACAGATATATCATCACCATAACAATTTAGTAACACACTGTCCACAATTCATCCCTGTGTTATTACATGTATCTTACTGATAGTGTGGTATATTAAGGTAGCTCATCACCTTTTCTGCGTGTCCCAGTTTCTCTCTCTCTCTCTCTGTCTCTCTCTCTCTCGCTCTCGCTCTCTCGCTCTCTCTCGCTCTCTCTCTCGCTCTCTCTCTCGCTCTCTCGCTCTCTCTCGCTCTCTCTCTCGCTCTGTGTGTGTGTGTTTGCATGCGTGCGTGTGTGACGTTGATACGGCAGCAGTCCTCACCATCAACTGGCTAGATTAACCCCTGATCACCCACCCTCTGTTGTGACTCTGGGATATGGAGGTAGCGAGGTTTAACCCTACAGAATCTTAACTCTATCTCTCACTCTCACTCTCTCGATATGCACCTTTTTCAGGATTCAGATCTGGTGTGTGTGTGTGTTGTAGTTCTTTCTTTACTGGAGGATTGTGCATTTTAGGAGGCTGGCTCTTTGCTGGGCTGACATTAGCTCAGTCTAACAGAGAGAGACAGCCGTGCCACTGCTGTGACTATAGGCCATGGATCACTACACACAGGCTGTGTTTATAGTATACATGTGTCTATGTGTGTTCGTCGAGTCTCCAAAAAGCGAGACATCTCTATCCAGTCCTGTCAGAGGATGCTCTGTGGTGGCCCAATCCCTATGAGACTTGTAGACGTTGCCTCTGTACCAGAATACAGTAGTTCATCAGAATACCAGGATACAGTAGTTCATCAGAATACAGTAGTTCATTTACCCTGGCCAACCATGGTTCCCTTCACTACAGCCTAATTACACAGAATAATTGCCTGGGAACCACCATGCTTCCCTCACCCTCATCCATTTTTTCTCCCTGTTCTTCTCTCCCCCGTTGTCTTACTCTTTTCTCCTCTCCTTTCCACTCCTAGGAGAGCAGAGCCAAGAGAGTTGGGAGGAAATGTATGTTTGGTCCAGAGGTGACACAGTTCTCCATGGCTGCATGGGGTTGACACAGTTCTCCATGGCTGCATGGGGTTGACACAGTTCTCCATGGCTGCATGGAGCTGACACAGTTCTCCATGGCTGCATGGGGTTGACACAGTTCTCCATGGCTGCATGGGGTTGACACAGTTCTCCATGGCTGCATGGGGTTGACACAGTTCTCCATGGCTGCATGGGGTTGACACAGTTCTCCATGGCTGCATGGGGTCTGGCCCTGGCCTCTCTCTGCTCTCTCTATCCCCTCCTGGGTGAATCCTATCACAGTCTCTGGGCAGAAACTAACAGGGTGATAAGGAGGGAATTAGATGATAATCTCTAGAGGGTTCTGATTGCTGTGGGGCTTCCATTCTAATAATGTTGTCTTTCTATTTCTCTCTCTCTCGCTGTTTGTCTCCGACTGTCCACCAAACATTTCCTATAGCTGCTTATAAAACGAGGAGGAATTTTGAACCATTCATTTGCACAGCCCTCTTCAGGTCATGCCACAGCATCTCAATTGGGTTAAGGTCCGGACTCTGACTTGGCCATTTCAAAGCACGAATCTTCTTCCTTTTCAGCCATTCTTTAGTTGATTTACTTGTGTGCTTTGGGTCATTGTCTTGTTGCATCACCCAACCTCTCTAAAGCTTGAGGTCATGGACTGCTTCCCTGACATTCTCCTGTAAAATGTCTCGATACACTTTTGAATTCATTGTTCCCTCAATGATTACAAGACATACAGGCCCTGAGTCAACAAAGCAGCCCCAAACCAAGATGCTCCCTCCACCATGCTTCACAGTTGGGATGAGGTTTTGGTGTTGCAGTGCCCTTTTTCTTCCACACATAGCATTGTGCATTTTTCCCCAAAAAGTTCAACTTTTGTCTCGTCTGTCCACAGCACATTTTCCCAGAAGCGTTGTGGAACATCCAGGTGGTCTTGGGCAAACTAGAGACGTGCCGCAATGTTTTTTTTAGACAGCAGTGGTTTCCTTCGTGGTGTCCTTCCATGAACACCATTGTTGTTCAGTGTTTTTCTGATAGTGGACACATGAACACAGATCTTTGTTGTTTGTAGAGTTTTCTAAGGGTCTTTTGCTGTTATCCTTGGGTTCATTCTCACCTCTTTCGGGATTGCCCTTTGTGTTCTTGGTGTGATCTTCGCAGGACGCCCACTCCTAGGGAGAGTAGCAACAGTCCTGAATCTTCTCCATTTGTAGACAATTTGTCTTACTGTGGATTGATGAACACCAAGGTCTTCAGCGAGGCTTTTGTAACCTTTTCCAGCTTCGTGCATCTCTATAATGCGTCTTCTAAGGTCCTGTGAAAGTTGTTGGGATCGAGGCATGGTTCACACTAACCAATCTTTCTGGAGAAGAACAGATTTGTCAGTATCCAGGCTTTGTGTGCCTTTATTTAAAGGGCAGGGCACCTGTGCAACCCACGCCTCCAATCTCATCTCCTTAATTGAAACACCTGACTCCAAATAGCTTTTGGAGAAGTCGTTAACACAGAGGTTCACTTACCTTTTCCAGGCTGTGAATGTCTTCAATGAAATGTGAAAAGTACAACTGTTTGTGTGTTATTAGTTTAGTCAGATTGCAGATTGTGCAGAAATCCAGGTCATTCCAAAGGGTTCACACACTTTTTCTTGCAACTGTATATAAATCCAGTGTAATGCAATATACAGTGAGGGAAAAAAGTATTTGATCCCCTGCTGATTTTGTATGTTTGCCCACTGACAAAGAAATGAACAGCGAGAGACAGAACAAATGTTATAAATTGATTTGCATTTTAATGAGAGAAATAAGTATTTGACCCCCTCTCAATCAGAAAGATTTCTGGCTCCCAGGTGTCTTTTATACAGGTAACGAGCTGAGATTAGGAGCACACTCTTAAAGGGAGTGCTCCTAATCTCAGTTTGTTACCTGTATAAAAGAGCAAAAGCAATCAATCAGATTCCAAACTCTCCACCATGGCCAAGACCAAAGAGCTCCCCAAGGATGTCAGGGACAAGATTGTAGACCTACACAAGGCTGGAATGGGCTACAAGACCATCGCCAAGCAGCTTGGTGAGAAGGTGACAACAGTTGGTTTGATTATTCGGAAATGGAAGAAACACAAAAGAACTGTCAATCTCCCTCGGCCTGGGGCTCCATGCAAGATCTCACCTCGCGGAGTTGCAATGATGAGAACGGTGAGGAATCAGCCCTGAACTACACGGGAGGATCTTGTCAATGATCTCGAGGCAGCTGGGACCATAGTCACCAAGAAAACAATTGGTAACACACTACGCCGTGAAGGACTGAAATCCTGCAGCGCCCGCAAGGTCCCCCTGCTCAAGAAAGCAATTATACATGCCCGTCTGAAGTTTGCCAATGAACATCTGAATGATTCAGAGGACAACTGGGTGAAACCGTTGTGGTCAGATGAGACCAGAATGGAACTCTTTGGCATCAACTCAACTTGCCGTGTTTGGAGGAGGAGGAATGCTGCCTATGACTCCAAGAACACCATCCCCACCGTCAAACATGGAGGTGGAAACATTATGCTAAGGGGGTGTTTTTCTGCTAAGGGGACAGGACAACTTCACCCCATCAAAGGGACAATGGACGGGGCCATGTACCGTCAAATCTTGGGTGAGAACCTCCTTCCCTCAGCCAGGGCATTGAAAATGGGTCGTGGATGGGTATTCCAGCATGACAATGACCCAAAACACATGGCCAAGGCAACAAAGGAGTGGCTCAAGAAGAAGCACATTAAGGTCCTGGAATGGCCTAGCCAGTCTCCAGACCTTAATCCCATAGAAAATCTGTGGAGGGAGCTGAAGGTTCGAGTTGCCAAACGTCAGCCTCGAAACCTTAACTACTTAACTTCCCGACACTACCCGGTGAAATGTAAGGCGACAAATTCTAAATCCAAAAGTTTAATTATTAAACATTCATCAATATACAAGTGTTGCATAGCCATCAAAAGCTCTGATTCTTGGCAATATCACAGCGTTGTCAGATTTCAAAAAGGCTTTACGGCGAAAACACAACATTTGATTGTTTGAGGATAGCCCCTCTCATATTTTATGCATTAACATAAATCCATAACCAAAGCAGGTCTCATAAAACGCATAAAATCGCTAATATAAAATCCCTTACCTTTCGAATAACTTCTGCTGAGGGCTTCCCAAGTGTCCAACGAAGACATCCAATGGTACTTTTGTTAGAAAAAGTCATTTATTATATCCATAAATCTCAGTTTGGTTGGCGGTTATGTTCATAAAATACAGCGTCCACTCGCCCATTGAACCGTGAAGAGAACTTGTTCAACATATACCTATACACTTGTCCAAGAACAATCAAACATCATTGATCATGTATCCTTAGGAACACTTTTATGTATATTTACTATAATATTTCAACCGGATTATAAACTGGACGATAGGAAAGGAAAAAAACACAGCGCGCACGAGCCTGTGAACGCGCATCCTCTTCTGTTTACATCCTGTGACTAGTTCGAAATTCTTCTTCTATTACCATCCAGAGCAACCTAACATCACCAAACACTGTCTAGAGACTGTTGACATCCAGTGGAAGCAATAGGTACTGCAATCTTACTCCCATATATGGACGTTTTCAAAAGGGAAGGGTTCAAAATGAGGCAATATGTCAAAAACACTTTTTCCAGGACAGAAATTCCTCGGGTTTTCGCCTTCCCGTATCAGTTCTGTTATACTCACAGACAATATTTTAACACTCTTAGAAACTTCAGAGGGTTTCCTATCCAATAGTACTAATTATGTGCATATCCTATTTTCTGAGTGGCAGGCCTTTTACTTTGGGCACGCCAGACTCTCCAAAACCGACACCTCAGCTGCCGCTCCCTAAGAAGTTAATGACTTGGAGAAGATCTGCAAAGAGGAGTGGGAAAAAATCCCTCCTGAGATGTGTGCAAACCTGGTGGCCAACTACAAGAAACGTCTGACCTCTGTGATTGCCAACAAGGATTTTGCCACCAAGTACTAAGTCATGTTTTGCAGAGGGGTCAAATACTTATTTCCCTCATTAAAATGCAAATCAATTTATAACATTTTTCACATGCGTTTTTCTGGATTTTTTTGTTGTTATTCTGTCTCTCACTGTTCAAATAAACCTACCATTAAAATTATAGACTGATAATTTCTTTGTCAGTGGGCAAACATACAAAATCAGCAGGGGATCAAATACTTTTTTCCCTCACTGTATGTATGTGAAGTATGTGAACACCCCTTCAAATTAATTTCTGACAAGTGTATAAAATCGAGCACACAGCCATGCAATCAACATAGACATAAATTGGCAGTAGAATGGCCTTACTGAAGAGCTCAGTGACTTTCAACGTGGCACCGTCATAGGATGCCACCTTTCCAACAAGTCAGTTCGAAAAATGTCTGCCCTGCTAGAGCTTCCCAGGTCAACTGTAAGTGCTGTTTCTGTGAAGTAGAAACACCTAGGAGCAACAAGGGCTGAGCGGCGAAGTGGTAGGCCATACAAGCTCACAGAACTGGACCGCCGAGTGCTGAAGTGCGTAGCACGTAATACTTTCCTCGTTTGCAACACTCACTTCCGAGTTCCAAACTGCCTCTGGAAGCAACGTCAGCACACAAACTGTTTGTCGGGACCTTCATGAAATGGGTTCCCATGCCTGAGCAGCCGCACACAAGTCTAAGATCAACATGCACAATGCCAACCGGAGTGGTGTAAAGTTCGCCGCCACTGGACTCTGGAGCAGTGGAAACGTGTTCTCTGAAGTGAAGAATCACGGTTCACCATCTAGCAGTCCGATGGACAAATCTGGGTTTGGCGGATGCCAGGAGAACGCTACCTGCCCCAATGCATAGTGCCAACTGTAAAGTTTGGTGGAGGAGGAATAATGGTTTGGGGCTTTTTTTCATGGCTAGGCCCCTTAGTTCCAGTGAAGGGAAATATTAACGCTACAACATACAATGACATTCTAGACAATTCTGTGCTTCCAACTTTGTGGCAACAGTTTGGGGAAGGCCATTTCCTGTTTCAGCATGACAATGCCCCCGTGCACAAAGCTAAGTCCATACAGAAATGGTTTGTCGAGATTGGTGTGGAAGAATAACTGGCCTGCACAAAGCCCTGACCTCAACCCCCTGAAACACCTTTGGGATGAATTGGAACGCCAACTGCGAGCCAGGCATAATCGCCCAACATCAGTGCCCAACCTCACTAATGCTCTTGTGTCTGAATGGAAGCAAGTCCCCACAGCAATGTCCCAACATCTAGTGGAAAGCCTTCCCACAAGAGTGGAGGCTGTTATAGCAGCAAAGGGGGGACCAACTCCATATTATTTGGAGTTAGATTTTCGACGAGCAGGTGTCCACATACATTTCAAACTAAAACAAATTGTTCCTGTGTCGTATCTGAGCCCATGTATCTAGATACGGATCAAACCATCTTGAAAGAGAAATATGCACATTCCTAGTCTTTATGGGAGAGGGAAATCACCTTCCCAGTCAAGTAACTTGGCCCACTGACATAATTGTGTGTGATGAGCAGTACACACACAGCCTCTACTGGCCTCTAGTGGTGAGCATACGTTACGTACTGCATCTCCTCTCCCTTTTGTACTCTGCAGTGAATACAGCCAGAGTGGCACAATTGCCAAACAGGCAGGAAGAAGGTAGTAAAGGCCATCAATGGTGTGTGTGTGTGAGACGTGTGTGTGTGTGAGAGACGTGTGTGTGTGTGAGATGTGTGTGTGTGAGACGTGTGTGTGTGTGTGAGACGTGTGTGTGTGTTTGTGAGTGGGACGTGTGTGTGTGTAAGATGTGTGTGAGACGTGTGTGTGTGAGACGTGCGTGCAGGAATGTGACGTGTTTGTCACAGTCAAGGGCATCAATGCCACTCCTTGTCTATGGTGCAAAAATGCTTCTCACTATACCAAACATTGCCTGTGTATTTAGAGAATGCCTCTGAACGAGGATGTGTGTGTGTGTGTGCATGGAAGGGAGGCTGTGTGTGTGTGTGTATGTGTGTGTGTGTGTGTGTGTGTGTGTGTGTGTGTGTGTGTGTGTGTGTGTGTGTGTGTGTGTGTGTGTGTGAGAGTGTGTGTGTGTGTGTGTGTGTGTGTGTGTGTGTGTGTGTGTGTGTGTGTGTGTGTGTGTGTGTGTGTGTGTGTGTGTGTTCACCATGCATTCATAGCACTTCTCTACTGAGTATTTTCAGGACCGTGTTTTCTTTGATCTCCAGGGAGCTCATTTCACACTTTATTTTTCCTTTTTCTCCTCTATTGTTTCTCTGCCTCGATATTTCACTCCTTTCCCTCTCTCCCTCCTCTCCTTTCCCTCTCTCCCTCCCTCGATATCAAACTGTGCATTGTCGCTGGTTCCTTTATCCTTGGCTGTGGAAGTGACAAACAGAGAGAGGAGGTTGGAAAAACTATAAGAACTGTAACTTCTAGGAGCTTCTAGGATGCTGAACACCTCAATCTGTCTATGGGGGGGGACAAGGAATTAAGTCTAAGCACTGACGACAAGTCAGAAGGTATCTATAATCTTTGACATTGTTGCGCGTTGCGTTTATATTTTTGTTCAGTGGAGATAATGTACCTTCCTTCTTTCAGCCATACTCACATATTGGAACAATTTTTTATTCACTGGAGTGGAAAATCTATATTGGAGGAGAGGGAGACAGAAAGGTAAAGGAAATATGTCATTCTGTTTGCTCAATTTCTTCATTTGTGGCATTGATTTGTCTGTCACAGCTAGGGTTGTAGTGAATGAACCTTGTCTATTGTGGAAGCTTGTCACAGACCTTTCTAATGGACATGTCCACGCACGCCAGCACCCACACAAAACTCATCTAGTCCAAGTTTATTGGTGACGTACACAGATTTGCAGGTGTTATGGCAGGGGCAGCGAAATCCTTGTGTTACTAGCTCCAGCAGTGCAGTAGAATGTCTCACAAATACAATACAAATACATTTTTATTTGTTTTTATAAATCAAGAAATATCAATCCAATCCAATATGAGATTGAGAATATAAATACTGTATGTGATGTGTATAATTTGGAGGAAAAAAAAATGTTTTATTGTCATGTACACTGGATAGGTTCAGTGAAATGTGTTGTTTCACAGGTTCAGCCACAGTAGTACAGCACCCCTGGAGCAAATTAGGGTGTTATGTACAGTAGTAGGTATATTAGGATAAACTATGTCGACAATACAGTATATACATACACAGTGAGTAAACAACGGTATATGAACACAATATGAGTTGACACGCATGAGCATGCACGCACACGCACACAAACGCACACACACACACGCACACGTCCATCTGCCCATCTGCCAGTAGTGTGATAAGACCTCTCTATCTTAATAAGCATTTCTCCAGATAAAGGCTTTAAGTCTGTCTTTATGAAAAGCCTGGGTCTCATTAAGAGTCATAACCAAGGCTTGGGGCTTATCTACGTTAGTGTCCAAATGAAAAGCACACAGCAATGACCGCCTATTGGAGAGGTTTAATTCCTCCCAATATTTGCTCAAATTATCTCAAAGAAAATATCGATTCAGGTTCTATGGACCTTCAGTCAAGAGAGAATGAGCTTTGCTGAGAGCAATATTATTATCTGAAGGACATTTCTTTATTATTTTCTGGGATGTGGGGATATTCATCTATGTCTCTGTGTGAGATTTAGCATTGACACAGAGTTCCATTAATCAAACCATTAGATAAGAGCATGCATAATGTGTTGATAATGCCTGTAGTTATTTGAATTATTCTAATTGGGTCTAATTTAATTCAAAGACTCAATTGAATTCTCAGACTTTGAACTTGATCAGGTGCTGGGTTCAGATTGCGGCTATGCTTTTGATTGGTGGTATTTGTGAATATATTTGATTACCGGGCGGATTCTTATCTAATTAAATGACCCTTAATGGAATGATATCGATTGACCAGCGGAAGAGATTTCTCTCCTCTTCTCCCTTCCTCCCCCATACTCTCTTTCCAATCAACAGCCTCCGAACTCTCTTAACCTCTAGTATTGTCTCAGGGACCATTGACTTTAATGGTGCCCGTATTCTACCAGTTGTTTAGGCCTTCTAGAGACCTATAGGGTCCAGCAGGTGAGAATGGAAGGGAATGGGGGGATGGACTCTATTTCCTGCTGCATTAGATTGCTAATTTCCCCTCACAGTGGATAGACTGGCTGGAGGTCTGGCTGACTTCATTGCTTTTTACCATGACAAAGGGAAAGGCGAAGGGGAATGGATTCACATATGTCTTCCTCAGGATGTGTAGTGAGCCTATAAAACAAATGGAATAGCAGTCTCTTCTTCACAGTAGAGATTGCACTTTCTCTTTTGGGGAAACTGCAGATTGAGATGATATGTGTGTGACTGAATATATAGACTAGTTTTCTTTAATACGTTCCTCGCATTTTAATACATTTTTATTAGGGCTCGGAATTGCCAGTGACCTCACGAAACGATATGAACACAATACTTAGGTGCCGGTATGTATTGCAATTCTCACAATTCTGTATGTATTGCGATTTGATGTTCCAAATATATTGCTCACTAAATGTCCGCTGCAGACAGACGGAGCATGAGAAAATGACTTTTGCTCAGAGTCATGGAAATGAAAGTGCTGAAAACATGTTGGCCCACTATTTCAAAAGAAAGATGGAGACAAAGCTATAGGATGAAAAATACCTGAGTTTTGACACAGGTACAGTCGACTAGTGCTAGCTAACGCTACCTAGCAAAAATAAAATCCCAAACACTGTATATATCAGGTACCAAGGTAAGACCCATGTGCAGGCAAACGACAGGTCAATGCAGGCAGGGGTCGATAAGTAGGGTCCAAGGTACAGGACGGCAGGCAGGCTCAGGGTCAGGTCAGGCAGAGGTCGGTAATCCAGAGGTGGAGCAAAGGTACAGGACGGCAGGCAGGGTCAGGGCCAGGGACAGGCAAGGGTCAAAAACCAGTAGGACGAGAAAAAGAGAAACTGGAAAAAGCAGGAGCTGAGACACAAACCGCTGGAAGGCTTGAACAAACAAGACAAACTGGCAACAGACAGAGAACACAGGTATAAATACACAGGGGATAATGGGGAAGATGGGCAACACCTGGAGGGGGGTGGAGACAATCACAAAGACAGGTGAAACAGATCAGGGCGTGACAGTATATATAATAAATTTTTTGACAAATCGATACATGGAGTCCAAAATATATTGTGATATGTAACTATACATTTTTTTCCCCCATCACAATTTTGTTTTTCATTCTTCTCTCTGTGATTTTCATGTCTGAGCTAAAAGAGAAGAGGTTTGTCTGGCTTAATTCCCCATCGACACACAGTTAGGCTCACACACATTGACGCTCACATAGAGTGAATACACTCCGACTAGTTTGAATAGTTTGACTAATGTGTGCGCAGCAAGTGTCTCAAATGTGCGATGAGTAGAGAATACAGGCATTGCTCGCTCAATGACTGGCTGTGTCCACTGTGGAATCTTATCAGACAAGAAATGGGTATAATATTAGAGGGTGTGTGTGGAAATGTAGGCCATGTATATGTCTTTTTGTCTGCTTCTATATGGATGTGTGTCCTTGTCTTTTAGTGTTTGTGCCACAATGAAAGTCTCGGACAGGAGCCTATATTGGCAGCACGCCTCTTTGCTCGCTCACTGAGTGAACGCCAGATCGCTATCCCGGAATCCATCAGTCCAGAGTGCCACAGCCCTGACTCCTTCTCTAATTCACACACAGACGTCACACACTGCCAATACACCATTTGATTCTCTGATACTATTGGAGTTAGGCTCTGTTTCGGGATAAGGATCTTGGCTTTTTCCCCATAGAACTAGCAGGTTCTTTCTATGAAGAAGATAGCAGAGCCACTGGGAATCAATACATGTATACATGGATAATAAATGATTCATCGGCGTGGACCTGTTTCTATCATTCTCAAAGCGACACAAGGGAACAGCCTCTATCTGCTTTGATATCAGATTTCATTCTATTTTGTTTGGGTAGAGTTAGTATTCTAGCCTGGGTGCCAGGCTGTTTCTGCTCTCCTGCCAACTCATTATGGAATTGTCACGCCAAACATGACAGTGTTTATCTTGGCAATGTAGGCAGAAGCACAAAAAAACAGGTCTGGGACCAGGCTTTTAGTATTCCTCTATGACAGAATACCGAGCCTAACAGTCACAAACAACACACACTTTGTTTATTAGTCATGTTTTATGAGTCAACCCACTATTTTATGGGTAGTGTTTTGGCAAGGTTATATCAAACGGACTCACTCTTGTTGTAGCTGTTGACATACTAGTCATATCTAATGCAGCGTTACATTATATCAATGTTAACAACTACAATATACTGTATGTAGGATGCCCGCAATATACCCAGAAATGTAATGTTATATTTCCAGGTATATGTGTATTTCCTGTACCTGTGCTCGAATCAGATAGAGAAGGATTAGACAGTGATGTCATACATCTCAAGATTATTCCGGAAGTATAAAGGATCATCCTCACCTATGATGTCTCTGTGAACTGAATGAAATGATTGGAACAGCTGACTCCCATGTGCACTTTATGACATAATGTCAATTTGATCCTTCCTTATCTAATTCCAGTTCCTGTTTCTCCCCCTGTCTTTCTGTGTGAGGTCACAGCGCCTTCTCTCCCTGTCCGGGGATAACCATATTCATTAGGTCTGCCCATCTGTTTCTACTGGGCTAACGTCCATTCAGAGACCTCCCTTAGGTGCCCTTCTCTCCTTCTCTCCTCTTTCGCTCCTTCTCTCCGTTCCTGCATTAGTGTCGCGAAGAGCACGTCAGTCAGACAAACAGGGCCATTGTATGTGGTCACTCCTGGGACCATGGTGGGACCACGGTTAGGCGAACACAATCAGACACCATCTTCATCTATTCCGGTCTAAACCGTGTGGTGGCGTCGTTAGGGAGGGCGGGACCATGAGGCAGAGGTCACGGGTGGTGATGATGTCACGTGACCTCCAGAGGGTAAATTGTAAAGTCGCCCTCAAATGGGATGGTGGTGGGACTGAATAACCGCCGTAGGCTGACCAAAGAGATTGACATTTACCCAGAAATCATGCCTAGAGCAACGAGAGGTTTCTGGTTTGTCCACTTTCTGAATGCTTCAGTTCATTCTGAACGATCTGATTGGTGTGTGATTGATCTACCCATCTGATCGTTTCCTTTCCCTTCCTCAACATGAACTGGGATGTGGATGAGTCCTCCAGAAGCTGCGTGAATACAGGAGCTCTGTCCTTCTCTGCTGTGTTAAACATTCAGCATTCAGCACCTGCTGCCTCAGGGAAGGCTGTTTTAATGGCTCTGATTTCTACCTGTGTGGAATCACAATGACGCTCAACTGGACGTCGTGAGACGCTGTGTGTGTGTGTGTGTGACTCATTCACTGAGATGCTTTTAATTGCTGAGCTATAGATCCCCACTTAGGCTTTAGTACTCATCAGGGGAGCCTCAGGGATTGCCTGTTTGGGAATAACGAGAACACACACAGACACACCGACAGTCACACACACACACACCAAAAGATAACAGAAACAACCCAGCACAACCACTTAGTACCAAACACCCTTTTTGTTTACCTCTACAGTGACAAATGGACTATGTAGAACCTTGTTGTCTCCAGGGATTAAGTTGATGTTTATATATTTAAACGCGCGCGCACACACACACACACACATACACACACACACACACACACACACACACACACACACACACACACACACACACACACACACACACACACACAGCAGGTGAAATCTGACCAGCCTGCTCGCTGCAGCATATTTAGATGTTCTTTCATTAGCAGGGTTACAGCTGGTACCCATAGCAACCAGGCCCAGATGGCATTCCGTGATTCGGAGTGTTGGAAGTTCCGCCTGACTGCACCATAATGTGAACTAAACTGTGTTATAATCATACATCACATTACTATGGTAATGCAACACTAGCTTCCTCTTAGGTCTGTGGGCTAATGGAGCACAGTCTACAGAGAGAGAGAGAGAATTTGAGGGGTGGTGGAAGTCCTATAATGCACTGAATTGGTAGTGGTCTATCGTTTCTTACCATTTCTCCTCTCCATATGTTTTTGAGGGGGAGATTAATATCAGTGCACCCTCCGCACACACCCTCACCCCATAACAGCCAGCAGCAGGACCACCCCAACCCCCCACTCCCCACCTAACCCTCGAGAACCAGGCAGCGGGGGGTCCCCCAAAACAAAGCCCCCTTCCGCAATGGGGCTAGGGCCCATTGTCCAGGGGACACTGAGATGAATCTCCCCCTCACAGGGTTCTGAAACAAAGCACACCCTGCGATTCTCTGCTCCACCACTTAATGGACTTGTTTATAGCTGTTAAACACATGTACTAAATGGCCACATCTTCTCTGCCTCTAAGGCCATAGTGCATAGTCATTAAATCCACAGATGCTTATAGGGCTTATAGGAAATGGATGTGTTATAAACTGAGTTGACAGACTAGTAGTTAGCTGGAGGTGTGTGTGTTGTGCTACAGGCTGGCTGGATTGTTAACTATGCAACGAGTGCATCGGCGTGGGAGAGTACAGTAGAATTCAATGAATTTGTGAAGTACAAGACTGAGTGCAAGTATGAGAGAGAAATAGGGAAAGAGTGCTTACGATACACTGTGTTGAAACACCGTTTGGTGAGCATGAGTTCAGTATCTGCGTTGTTTGACGCAGGGTTTCAAGGTCTTCGGGGCTCTTTAAAGTCTTCAGTGCTGTGGTAGTGTTGTCGATGCAACAAATATCTCCAAGCGTGTGTTTGAAATGTGCAGAGTCCTGGCAATGATCATGTCTCCCGTACTGTGGAGACCGCTTCGTCTTGGGCGATTCCCAACATTCAAATTCGGCTTGTAATTTGTGGTTCGTGGCGGGGTGTGTGTGTGTGTGCAGGTGGTTGGAGTGTGCTCAGATGGAGGGTATCCCGCGTGGGGCATGCACACACACGTTTCCGCACACACACACACACACACACACACACACACACACACACACACACATACTGTGCAGCAGTAAGCTGTGGGTGAATGGGGATCAGAGACCGGACTGTTCCATGTTTGCTTATGGAAAATAAAACCTTTCCTCTCTTTTTTAAAGAAAGGAGGAGGACTGGTTAAATACAGAATAAATAGAAAACCGAGAGGGGTAGTTAGGAGGCCAGTGTGGTTTGTCCTCTAACCTACCCACTCTTCACCCCCTTCTAGGATTATCATGCACCAGCAGGATACTTTTTTTGTGGGGGGATCACAGAGGGTAGAAGGTTAAGAGGTCTCTCTTCTTTTCTCTCCTTTCTCTTCCCTTTCTCCTCCTCATATGACGAGTGTGGTCCATTGAAAAGCAACAGCACAATGCCCAGCGTTGCCGAGGGCGTCCAGGGGATGGATGTGGGAGGTGGAAGAGGAGGGGTGGAGTGGGAGGTGGAGAGGAAGGGGGTTCCCCTCCATTGGTCCTCCCCCTTTTTCCTCCCTCTGTGTGTGTTTGGTTTGGCTAGCCCTCAGACAGAGCAGTGGTATAACGGTAGCGGTGGTGGAGCTCCTCTTGCCTGAAGCATTCGTTTCCCTCCTCCTTCTGCGGACCCAGAGGGGGTGGAGAGAAAGGGTAGACGGCGAGCACCGGCCCCAGGCACAGTGAGACCTGCTGGGCTAGAGATAGGTGCAGGAGCATGGTCTTTATCTGGATATATAGTGGATTTTGTGGATCTACTGCTTTACATATTTCTCTGGAACCTTCTTGGATCTCTCGCTCCCTCTAACCTTTTGGACCTTTTTCTTTCTTCTTTCTTTTCTCGAAACCCCTCTCACGTTTGATCTCTCTCTCTCTCTCTCTCTCTCTCTCTCTCTCTCTCTCTCTCTCTCTCTCTCTCTCTCTCTCTCTCTCTCTCTCTCTCTCTCTCTCTCTCTCTCTCTCTCTCTCTCTCTCTCTCTCTCTCTCTCTCTCTCTCTCTCTCTCTACCTCTCTCTCTCTCTCTCTCTCTCTCTCTCTCTCTCTCTCTCTCTCTCTCTCTCTCTCTACCTCTCTCTCTCTCTCTCTCTCTCTCTCTCTCTCTCTCTCTCTCTCTCTCTCTCTCTCTCTCTCTCTCTCTCTCTACCTCTCTACTCTACCTATCTATGCTCTCTTTCTGTGGATCGCTTCTTGGTTAGTTGGCCTCCTCGGCCCTCAGTCCCGTTTCTTCCTTTGGTTCTGATGGATTCCGTCTGGGCCTGGCTAGCCGTTGGTCCTCCCACTCCTACCTAATACAGGTGTGTGTGAGGGAGGAAGAGGAGGATAAGGAAGAGAGAGGAGGAAGATGAATGTGTCGAATGTGCTGCTGTGTCGCTGGGAGCAGAACAACGTCACCATGAAGCTGGTAAATATGTCCAGGTCATCCCAGTGGTCAGTCTGGGCGGGCTTCTTTTTGAGGTTTTAAAGGGTCACAAAAGTAGTTCTGAACAGTTATTGTGTCAGAAGGAGATCTCCTTCAGAGAATTGTACTTTTGACTGTATTTGCCTGTATTTCACTGCCCTGTATGCATGCTGTGCATTTCTCTCACCGCCTGACTAGATCTCTCACTCTCCTCTTATTGTGTCAATTCTGCAAGTAGACCACTTCTATTGTATTTCAAAGCTCCCGGAAAAGGACACTGCGATTGCTGTAAGAGAAGAAGGCTATTGAACGGCGATCCTCTCTTTTCCCTCCACGTGATTCCAGTCGTTCCACACCCCAGAACAATTCGGTTCTGTCCCTCTGATGTTGATCTTGTGTTCGTCTGTGGTTGGAAACACTTGTCTCTTCACCAGCCTACAGCGTTCATTGGGGTGTCCGATTGCACAGACTAGCTAGTCATAGCGATGCTTTGATGTCTGTATGGAAAGTCCAAGCAGGCTTAGTAAGGTATTAGCCACCAGAGGTTGAAGAGGGTGAGAGAGCATGTGTGTTTGTTTTCTTATGAATTCTTCTTAGAAATAGACAGACAGAGTGACAACAGAGAGGCATGCAGGCGGGTGGGCGGGCCCGGGCAGACAGGCAAGTAGACAGACAGGCACGTAGACAGATGGACAGACAGACGGGCGGACGGACAGACAGGGTGGTTCTGCGTTACTTCTCCGTGTTTGGCGTCATACGGTGCTGACTGTATTAATAATAGTAGTGAACAGGATCTGGGGCCCTCTGATAGACACGGTATCAGTCAGGTACAGAGAAGTCATGTGGTGGGAGCTGATGGGAAAATAGAGCTTTATATTCAGTGAATTACGTGATACCTTGTGCCATTATAGAAGGAAATCTGAATTACATTTGCTATTACGAGTTACACACTCACTCTTCCCAGGTTAACAGACTTGAAAGGAAGAGCAGAATCTCTCTTCCCTCCCGTTCTCCCTATTTTCCTTCCTCTCAGTACTGATCCCGAGCTATTATCTCAACTCCAATGCTTGACTAGTCGGACAGTCAGACACAGTCAGTAAATCAGCCAGTCATAGGTAGAGCAGGCAGGTTATTGCTAGTCTGGAGAGGAGAGAGGGTAAAACGGTTTAATTATAGACCACTGCCTTCACACAGCATGACTGCCATAAGACACAGGGGTCAGGCCTGTGTGTTTCTGTTTCTCTCTCTCTCTCTCTCTCTCTCTCTCTCTCTCTCTCTCTCCCTCTCTGTCTGTCTCTCTCTCTCTCTCTCTCTCTCTCTCTCTGTTTGTGTGTGTGTTTGCATATTTTCCCTTGTGTGCGTGTGAATGCATGTGTATGATGTGTAGTCAATGTCCACCACCTACTTCCTCCTAATAAAGGACTATTGATTATTGCCTGATATGACCTTTTCTGAACATGTGGACATATGGACTATGCAACATCAATCACAATGGAAGATTCATACCAGAACACAAGCAGTTTCTTATTGAAATTCTGGGGATGAGAGAGAAGGAAGGGGGGGTAGAGCGAAGGATAGAAAAAGGGAGGACACTTACAGGGATGAAAGGAAGCTTTCTCTTTCTCAAGGATAGAGTAGTAGACATTTTGAGAAAAGTGTGCATGTGTGTGCGTGTATGTGCGTGTTTGTACGTGTGAGAGGAAGCGAGAGAGACAAGATGGACAGCACGAGGGAGATGTGTGTGTGTGTGTGTGTGTGTGTGTGTGTGTGTGTGTGTGTGAGTGCACACTTACGTGTATGCATCTCTCTGTGTGTGTAGTGTGTGATAAGTGTAAGCTAATTAGCTGTGTGTTGTTTGTGTTGCTCAGATCAGACAGCTGTCTGTATTGGTTTGAGTGGAGGGGAGGAGGGAGGGGGGGCTCATGTGTTTAAGATGGCACTCTGTGCCAAAGAGGGAGGGGTCACACTGTCATTAGCCCGCTAACACACTGGGCCTCGACAGCCATGCTGCCGCCACAAGTCTGCACAATAGCTACAGGTGTAGCCTAAACGCATGCGCTCACGTATGCATGCACACACGCAAGCACTCACACACACACACACGTACAATCACGCACACGCTTGCACGCACCCATGCACACACCCCGTCAGATAATGAAAAACGTCGGTCTTTCCTGTCGGTTTTTCAACTTCATACCTAGGTCCATATGTTTACCATCGGGGTAGAGAGTATAGTACAGAAGTACACCATCTCAACCTGAGTCACTGGGGATGGAAAAGAAGGCGATGAAGAGGAGATGAGATGAGAGGGGGCAGGATGGATGGAGGAAGAAAGTGTGTGTGTGTGTGTGTGTGTGTGTGGGGGGGGGGCTTCCAGGCATGTGTGTGTGTCCACCACAGACTGCAGAGAGAGAAGTTTAGGAAGCCCTCCTCAGCCCTAAACCACTACGACACAGGGACCAGGAGATCTAGATCTCTGCTCTGGTCTGTGGTGGGGGGTTTGGCTTTTCAAAGAGTTGGACAACTGTGCTTATAGATAGACCTCCCCATCTGCCTATTTTATAAGCTGAATACATTCTCTCTCTCTCTCTCTCTCTCTCTCTCTCTCTCTCTCTCTCTCTCTCTCTCTCTCTCTCTCTCTCTCTCTCTCTCTCTCTCTCTCTCTCTCTCTCTCTCTCTCTCTCTCTCTCTCTCTCTCTCTCTCTCTCTCTCTCTCTCTCTCTCTCTCTCTCTCTCTCTCTCTCTCTCTCTCTCTCTCTCTCCCTCTCTCTCTCTCTCTCTCTCTCTCTCTCTCTCTCTCTCTCTCTCTCTCTCTCTCTCTCTCTCTCTCTCTCTCTCTCTCTCTCTCTCTCTCTCTCTCTCTCTCTCTCTCTCTCTCTCTCTCTCTCTCTCTCTCTCTCTCTCTCTCTCTCTCTCTCTCTCTCTCTCTCTCTCTCTCTCTCTCTCTCTCTCTCTCTCTCTCTCTCTCTCTCTCTCTCTCTCTCTCTCTCTCCCTCTCTCTCTCCCCCTCCTTTTGTCGTGTTCATTACCCATTTATTCCTATGATGAGTTGTGACAGGTGTTGAGTGGTCACTCTAGCCCAGCAGCAGTTAGATAGCCAGCCCCCCCCCCCCCAAAAAAAAAAAAAAATTGTTGTAATATCATGCAGCGGATTAATATTGATTTCCCATAAGCCATCTGTTTGTTAAGGTATTCACTGATTGGCTGAAACCTATGAGAGGTCCGGGTTCAGGGTCTGGCCTGTCACTCAAATAAAGTTTTTTATTGTACTTTCTAGTGTGTGTGTTTCTGTTTGGGGTGGAGGTGACATCATCCAAATAGGACCAAAGTGTGTGTGTGTGTCTGTGTGTCTGTGTGTCTGTGTGTGTAACAGGGGAGAAATAACACTTCCACGGGCCACTCTGTGATAGTGGTAAGCGATTTACCCTAAACACTGCTGTTGCACCTCCTCCTTTTCTGGGTCCTCCCCTTCAGATGGGCATTGGGTAGCGTAGGATAGTCATCCATCATTCTCCCATCAGCCATCTGGTGCCTACCGTGGCGTGGGCGCTAAGTGTTGTCACATGTTATCGCCAGCCCCAGCCGTATGGATGCTGAGAGGACAGACTTGGTTTAAAGGTGATGGTGAGGTAGCATGTTAGGCTGACTGGGAAGTGGAGGTGCGTGTGTGTGTACAGTACAGTACACTATAGCATTGATATGACCCTTTACAATGTAAAAAACCACTCTAACACACATACTCCTACTCTTCAGATTCACTACCAAATGCAACAAGTGATAGTTTTAAGGACAGGGAACTTTCTCTCTGTAAAGAAACAAAGACGTTAAATAGCTCGGAGACGATAGATGGGAAATATCAGGTTATGAGGGCAGACTTTCCCCTTTTGTCCCGCTGTCTCCGGTTCTCAAATGTGTCAGACCTCACCTGAACAAGTGTGTGTGTGTGTGTGCGTGCGTGTGTGTGTGTGTGTGTGTGTGTGTGTGTGTGTGTGTGTGCGTGTGTGCGTGTGCGTGTGTGTGCGTGCGTGTGTGTGTTATTTATGTACAGTGCCAGGTGTGGATGGTGTAAGAGGACCGTTAATTGGCTGTTAAGAGGTATTTGCCTGTTACTCCGTTACCTCTGACACGGGCATTCATCTTGTTTACACAATCCGTCTGGGTGTCTGAGCCCGGCAGCACCTTGGGAAGGGGAGGAGACTATTGAGCTGGGATGGGAGGGTTATGAGTCAGGGGTTGGGAAGAGGGGGTTAGAGATATAACGAGGCATTGGAGAGAAGAGCTCACTCAGCGATTGAGTGAGTGATTCAGAAAGAGAGAGAGAGAGAGAGTTGAAAAGTAGAGGGAGTTGGAGACGGGGACTTAGAGCAAGTTGGAGAAGAGCGGAGACAGAGTGAAGAGAGGTGTAACATGGGAAGTTTGTAAACAGAGTGGGTAGTAGAGAGGGAGAGAGGTGTGAGAAGGGAAGAAGAGAGTCGTCAGGCGGACATCATGGCTATATTTACCACCTCGTCTATGTGACAGAGCGCCGCTATAACGAGTGCTCATCTATAGTCCTGTCTTTTTGGGGAGTTTTCTGGACAAACAGCCTCTACCCCCACCTGAGGGGCCTGGATGGCGGTGTGTGGGGGCCTCAGGGTGCCTGTCAGGGGACCCAGCCGCTTCTCTTGTGGGCACTTTAAAACGGTAAGGACATTGAGGGGCCTGCTGAGAGACGGTTACGATCAGGGAGAAAGAGAGAAGGTGAATGTAGAAAAGAGAAAAACATGAAAACTAGATAATATATTAGAAGTGGGAAAAGTGAAATGGAACAGGGAAGATGAGAGGAACAAGGAGAAAGAGAAGAGAGAGACCAGGCACTGATGGTAACATCCTAGTGAGAGAGAGAGGAACAATAAAGAGAGGGAAAGGAAAAGAGAGCGGAATGGAGGTATAGAAAGTGAAGATGAGGGGTCAACCCAAAACAGCTGGTCTGGGGTTGAGCCAGGTCCCTGTGAGCACTTCTTTTTTTATTATTAATATATATATATTTTTTTATCTTTATTTAACTAGGCAAGTCAGTTAAGAACAAATTCTTCTTTTCAATGACGGCCTAGGAACAGTGGGTTAACTGCCTGTTCAGGGGCAGAACGACAGATTTGTACCTTGTCAGCTCGCGGAATTGAAATTGCAACCGTTCGGTTACTAGTCCAACGCTCTAACCACTAGGCTAACCACTAGTGTGTATTTATGGAGAGGGGCGGACAGAGGCAGGTAGCAGGCAGGCAGACTGCTGTGTGTACAATACAGAATCAATAATACAGCAAACTAACAATATTAAAATGTATGTGTGGCGCCCCCCGAGTGGCGCAGCGGTCTAAGTGCGTGAGGCGTCACTACAGACCCGGGTTTGATCCCAGGCTGTGTCTGGGACCCCTGAGGCGGCGCACAATTGGCCCAGCGTCGTCCGGTTTAGGGGAGGGTATGGCCGGCCGGGATGTCCTTGTCCCATCGCGCTCTAGCGACTCCTTGTGGTGGGCCGGGCGCATGCACGCTGACTTCGGTCGTCCAGCTGTACGGTGTTTCCTCCGACACATTGGCGCGTCAGGTTTCCGGGTTAAGTGAGCCGGATGTCAAGAAGCAGTGCGGCTTGTCAGGGTCGTGTTTCGGAGGACGCATGGCTCTCGACCTTTGCCTCTCCTGAGTCTGTACAGGAGTTGCAGTGATGGGACAAGGCTGTAACTACCAATTGGGGAGAGAAAGGGGTATATGTATGTGCGCGTGTTAGCATGTGTTTGCGAATGATGCGTGTGTGTCTCTTCACAGTCCGCGCTGTTCCATAAGGTGTAGTTTTATCTGTTTATTAAATCTGGTTTTACTGCTTGACTGAGTTACATGATGTGGAATAGAGTTCCATGTAGTCACGGCTCTATGTCAACTCAGCAAAAAAAGGAACGTCCCTTTTTCAGGACCCTGTCTTTCAAAGATAATTCGTAAAAATCCAAATAACTTCACAGATCTTCATTGTAAACGGTTTAAACACTGTTTCCTATGCTTGTTTATTTTTTTGCTGAGTTTAGTACTGTGCGCTTCCCGTTCTGGACTTAAAGAGACTGTGAAGAGACCTCTGATGGCATGTCTTGTGGGGTATGCATGAGTGTCTGAGCTGTGCGTTAGTCGCTTAAACAGGAAGCTTGGTGATTTCAACATGTCAATACCTCTCACGAAGACAAGCAGCAATGCAGTCAATTTGGGACACGGTTGAGAGGAAAAGTATGCATGAATGCCAACACACCGCAGAGACTCATGATATTTCAGGCTCAATTGAGCAAACTCGGTGCACTGTCCTTGCAAAAAATCACGTAAGTTACAGTATTTTGTCAAGCCGTATATACAGTTGTCCTTTTATGCACCTGAGAATAGAGACCCCACTTCAGGAACGCAAAAGTAAATGAGTGACTTGTAGCCTACCGTTTCACCTCCTCTAAAGTGTAGTCACAGCAGAGTGTGTGTTCGGTATTTTCTGCGTCCAGTGCTATGACATTAGCAAATTGAGCAGAGTTTAATTTCCAGGCACGCTCACTGTATGTGGCATCTCGTGAGTCCTGGGTGTTTTCTTAGCGTGGTTCTCTTTCACGCCACTAGATTAGGACATAATGGTGTGTTAAGTGTTGTTAATGGTGTGTTAAGTGTTGTGCTGTTTTAGGCTTCTTTGTGACTGCTAGAGAACCCTAATAGTTGACAGGTTATTAGTGTACGTGTGTTGGAAAGCACATGCTTTTTAGTGTGTGTGTGTGGGAACCGTGATGCTGAATAGACTGAAAGTGCTGTTATTGCTCTTTGGCTGTACTGCGTGTTTGTGGCCCAGGCTGCTCTTTTGATGAGATCCCTGTGGTGTGTGTGGGAGGATGGGGAGGGGGGTTGTGTGTGGACGTGTTTAACTATACTTGTGGGGACCAAACGAACAAAGGTCAAATGCTTTTTCTAGGGGGGGTTAAGGTTAGAATTAGTGTCAGGGTTGGAATTAGGTTTAGGGTTTAGGTTTAGGAGCTAGGGTTATGAGCTCGGGTTAAGGTTATGTTTTCGGGTTAAGGTGAGGGTTAGGTAGAGAGTTAGGGGAAATAGGATTTTGAATGGGACTGAATTGTGTGTCCCCACAAGGTTAGTTATACAAGACTCCGTGTGTGTGCGTGTGTGTGTGTGTGTGTGCGTGTGCGCATGCGCGTGTGCGTGTGTGTGTGGCATGCAAGTCAAAGGATGCATGGCAAACAAAGTGAAAGATGAAAGAGTAAGTTAATGAAAAGTTGCGGCCCCTGTTTTTTTTTCCCTTCAACCCCTTCTCTTCACACATGCATGTACACACACACACCCACACACACCTGTTTAGCATTCTCCACTTCAATCAGTATGCAATGAGTAGCTGTGACATCTCTGAGAGTATGCCTTTGACATCAAAGCATCCACTCCAATCACCATCTCTTCTCTTCCCGAAAGTCTCTACCAACACAAGTAAAGGACATGTCAGTGTGATGAGCTGCCTGTCCTCTCCCTGTCTCTCCACCTCCCCAGCCCATGACCCAGCGCTGTAGGGGGAGGCTTGTGTGCGTCATGCCCTCTGTTGGGCATCATATGCTGGATTGATGAGTCTGCAGGCCTGGGTGGTGTGTGGAGGCTGGTTGTGGGGCATGTTTGTGTGAAATGGCTAAGGCGTGCAGTGGGAGAGAGACAGTTGTGTGTGGCCTAAGGGCATCTGTGTGTGTGTTTGTGTTCATAGAACATTGTGTGGCCCATTTTAAACGAGACGTCACACTGTTGCTCATTCACACGTCTTTAACCCTTCAAAGGACACACCGACACACACAGAAACAAACACACACACACACATATACACACAGGGGTCTTGTAAAGGGTACAGTGAGTGGTCAGAGACTGTGTATGAATTAGATCCCAGACACTCAGTGTCATGTTTCATTCCCTTGAGGAGGGAATGTCCCTCTTACCAATTTGCAGCTCCCAAAAAATAACCCCAATCCTGGGATGAGAGGGTGGGATTACTGGGAATTTTCAGGAATGATGCTGATGTGGGATTTGAAAGAAATAATCTTTGATTAACATGTAACAAACACAACACTGATGAAATAGAAAATCCACTCATCTCTTTTTCCCTATTTGCCATTTTGGTGACTATGTCTTCCTCGCTGACTTTATTTACAAACTCAACACTAAAATGGGTTAACTAAACTATTACAAACACACATATTAGTTTGGGGGTGGGATGCTGTCAGTACGGTTGGTGCCTATAGTTGGTGAAGTTAGGAATAATCAGATATGTTCTGGAAGAGAGGGGCTTTTCCCCGTGGTGTGGAGAAGTCCCAGAGTGGCTGACAGCGCTGTCAGACACGGATCAAAGGCATCTTCTGGTGTGTTCAGTGCTGTTTTAGGCTTCTTTGCTAATGGAGTAATAACCCTAATAGTTGACAGGTTATTAGTGTAAGTGGGTTGGACAGCACAGGCCGTTTAGTGTGTGTGTTCTGGTTTTAGTGAGCGGGATTTCACCAGCCTTACACTATAGAGTTTTGAAAGTAGGATTCTCTCTCTCTTAATTTCCCCTCCGTCTGTGTTCCCTATTCTCAGTGTCTCATACTTCTTCATATACCCTCAGGGTATGTTTGGATCTTAAGTCAGAGGTCCTATGTGTTGTTATTGTATGCGATTGTCCTTCCAGTTCAATAAGTCATGAAATCCAGTGATCCACTGTATCCTTTAACCTTTGGTGTCAATCATTGATTGGTGTCAATCATTGATTGGTGTCAATCATGAAAATACATTGTTTTGGTTGAAAACACAAAGAAACATGTCTTTTCAACACCTTGTGCTGACTGGGTTGATATTCCCCAGATACAGTATGTTACAGCATTTCATCCCCATAGAGAATTAACACATATTACCAGCTTTATGTTCAAATCAAGGGCTATTGGATTTTACAATACGATGGGGATCATTCAACTAGGTTTCATCTCCAATAATAACGATGCACCTATATGAGCTCCTGAGTATGGCTCTGGATAGGTTGGATCCACCATACTGCCCCCCTCCCTTTAAACCTGCCCCCTCCCACCCTCAGGGGGTCTTTAACTGGTTCCTGTTCTGCTCCAGTGATTGACAGCTTCTCATTTTACCTGGTTTAAATTACACCCAAACCCCTCATTTTACCTGCTGCATAAAACTGGGAAGCACCCCCACATTCCTTTTTCTACTGAAAAACCCCCAGTGTTTTGAGAGAATGATATCCTTTGCTTAAAGGCTTGTTTAGCACTGTCTGATCCATGTTATAGCTGTGTGTGTGTGTGTGTGCATGTGTGTGTGCATGTGTATGTATGTGTGTGTGAGAAAGAGATATAGAGAGAGCTTGCAAGCGTGCATGTGGAGCCTACATAAAACAGTGTTTGAACCTTGCTCTGTGTGTGTATGTTTGAAATGAAGCGTTCAGAGCAGTGATTCATGTGATGAGTAACACTGAATTGGCCCCAGGTCTATTTACCTTTAGAAACACAGAGCACTGGGGTCACATTGTGTGTACGTGTGCATGTGCGCGTGTGTGATGCTTAATTTAGCTGTTTGAAATACTGAAGTGATGGCAGCAGCAAAACATTGCTCAGATTCATCGGGATGCCTCAGACAAAACATGTCAGACTTCATTTGGTTACTCCAGAATTGTATTTACAATTTGCCTTGAGATTTTGAACTTGTTTCTACAACTTTCCACATGAAACACACTCTTTAGAAACCTTCTCTGAATCTGTTCAGCATCCCCTTCCCTACCAAATTGCTGTTATTTCCAATTAAGCATCACTGTGTCCTTACTTCAGTGCTTTTGTTTGTTACCAACCCTTTTAATCTCATCTCAATTTGAAATGGTATCTCTCTCTTTGACCATGTGCGTCTTTCTTCCCCTCTGCTCTTGCTTGGGTTTTTTATTTTCCCAAATACATCCCTCACCGGCCTTCAATCCGGGAGAGGCAAGCAGCCTTGGAGAGTGAGAGAGCGGGAGCTCGAGAGTTGTCTGCAACAACCAATTACAAACGAAACTATTCAGATTATTCAGACGGTTAATTCAAACCCCCCCTACCCCTCCCTCGCACACACTGAAGGGCCTTTTCTGTCCTTGAGGCCGTGATGTCAGCGCCTCATTGAAACCGTCCGCTCTCGCTGTTGCGCCATCCGAGCACAATGGTCCCAGTTTGAATACCACGCGGATATATGCCAGCTCTGCGCCCCCAACGAAAGAAAAGGGGGTGCGCGGGTCCTATTCAACCATGTTGTTATTTTATTTGAGTCGTAATTGTGTTTAATTTGAGTCATTTTTTTTTAAGTGTTATGGGATTTTAAAACACTCGCATGACTTCTAAAAAGCGGAGGCGCAAGACTTGTGTTTTGCTTTTGATATTAGTCGTTCCCTGGGCGTCTAGTAAATGGACGCTGGTGTTTTGTGTCCTGAACAGATCTATACGGATTGGGCCAACCACTACCTAGCCAAGTCAGGACACAAGCGACTTATCAAGGACCTGCAAACAGACGTCACGGACGGAGTGCTGCTTGCGGAGATCATACAGGTTGTCGGTAAGGGGTACCCTTTTTTAACCATCTCGTCTCTTGATGCCGTAGTATTACTGTTACTGCTAATGGGTTCAGTTGATGGACTAGACTTCTCATGCAGATACCATGTTTATACATCTTTGAAGTTGTAACGCTATGTATACTAATGTATATTTGTACAGTAATCGCCATACTGGTATATGCTATTGGTGATGAACTGTCCTCATAAAAGTATTAATTTCAACATAATATATTATTAATGTATTATCAAGAAGTTATTATTCTCCAAAATTGAGTTAGCAAAATCTCTCAGTTTAACTCGGAAATATTTGACAATGGTGCAGTCAGAGAGAAGTTTGATTGAGGGAAGTAAAGTCATGTCATTATAAGCCCCCTCCCCTTAGTCCTGTTCTTTTCCCACTTCACAAGCTGCCCTGTCATCTTTTAAAGAGGACAGGGGGGGGATGACTTCTATAGAACTGCATCAGAGAATATATATTCTATTTCTTTGTATACAGAACACTGCCTCAAATCTAAGAACACGTACAGAACATCATACAATACTAATGTAGAGCACACATAGAATTAGGAACGAGAATAATTTAGTACAGAACCCATCATAGTCCCCCGTCATAGAACATGTGTGTAGACTAGAGTCTTCTTCATAGAATTCAGACTAGAATCTGGAGTAGAGAACAAGAAAAACCGAATCATTTTGAAAAATGAATTCCACACATTCTCTCACTACTTCTCTGAAAGTCGGAGTAGGCTAGCGGGTCTTTAGAGCGGAGGATGGATCTTTTGGGGATTTTTGGTAGCGTCAACGGCAGGATGGGTGGGTCTGGAGACACTGAGTCCTCTGTTCTCTTTTTCTTTGTCTTTTGATGCTCAGATTTCATCTCTGTATTCACTGGATAGTAAGCATCATCAAGGATGCACATTGTCGTACGCATACATCTTGGATGATCTGTTATGACACAAACCGGGGTTGTCTTCCATCCCCTGATATAGTAGGCCCCCCAGAGAGAGCATGGTTTCTCACCGTCAGCCGCCTCTGTATCCCTAGGGGACAGTGTAGGGCAGAAACAGTGGCACGTGCTATTGTAAACATGCACACACACTGACATGCACAAGTAGGTGAGGTAAAGCAGAGGTGGTGTTCATTGCAAAGGTCGTCCAGAGCTGACTCATTGACTAAGTCTGTCTGGCTGTGTCGCTGTGCTGTTTTTGACACTCTTCCCCCAACGGCTGACTACTGCTACCCTGGTATCATGGAACTGAGCTCGATGCTTCTTCCAATCCCAATATGAGTGCCCCATTCCCCAGTTCATTCATAGTTTCCTTTCCCCCTCTATGTAGATGGGAGGTGGGGGAAATGTCACACCAGACAATTGCTACTGAAATCTGACCATGCAGCTCAGTGGGTGTGAAGCAGGTGGACAGTGACACGGTGACACAGGGTCAGGGACCTGGCTGGCATCAGTAGCACATTATTTTGGTAGGAGACAACAGGGGAGACCGAACGACAGCTAATGGCAGGGTTTAGAAGAGTCATAATATATACTGGACAAAAATATGAACGCAACATGCAAAAATGTCTAAGATTTTACTGAGTTACAGTTCATATGAGGAAATCAGTCAATGGAAATAAATTCATTAGGCCCTAATCGATAGATTTCACATGACTGGGAATACAGATATGCGTCTGTTGGTCACATATACCTTTAAAGAAATGGGCCTCACAATGGGCCTCAGGATCTCGTCAAGGTATCTCTGTGCGTTCAAATTGCCATCGATAAAAAGCAACTGTGTTCGTTGTCCGTAGCTTATGCCTGCCCATACCATAACCCCACCGCCACCATGGGGCACTCTTTTTACAACGGTTGACATCAGCAAACCGCTCACCCACACAATGCCATAGACGTGGTCTTCGGTTGTGAGTCCGGTTGGATGTACTACCAAATGATCTAAAACGACATATGAGGTGGCTTATGGTAGAGAAATGAACATTAAATTATCTGGCAACAGGTCTGGTGGACATTCCTGTGGCATTGTGTTGCGTGACAAAACTGCACATTTAGAGTGGCCTTTTATTGTACCCAGCACAAGGGGCACCCGTGTAATGATCATGCTGTTTAATCAGCTTCTTGATATGCTACACCTGTCAGGTGGATGCATTATCTTGGCAAAGATAAACACATTTATTTGCACAACATTTGAGAGAAATAATATTTTTGTGCTTATGGAAAATTTCTGGGATATTTTATTTCAGCTCATGAAACATGGGACCATCACTTTACATGTAGTGTTTATATTTTTGTTTAGTGTAAATTCCACAGGGTGTGTTTATGTGTAAGTGTATGTGTGTTTGTGTGAGTGTTTATCCACCTGACACAAAGTTTGGACCCGCTGGGATAACCCTTTATTTTCCTGCAGTAGGTGGTAGTCTGGTTCCTGTGGCGGAGATGCCCAGTGGGCCCAGGACAACCTTGTCTCAGCTGCTGTGGGCTGGGCCTCTAAAGGAGGGGGGATCCACACACCCCCCTTCTCCCAGCCAACTCTGCCTGGCCCCTAGTGGCCCCACGCACATTTGCTATAACTAGATTGGGTTTCATCTCTCAGAAGGAAGAGGGGGGCAGTGACCCTCTCCACCCAGTCACAGGCCTGCTCTCCTCATTCACTGTCTCTGGCACTGAGTAGGAACATGCTGGAGTAAGAACCAGGGATATCACTAAGAACACCTTTTCTTCTCTCTCTCTCTCTCTCTCTCTCTCTCTCTCTCTCTCTCTCTCTCTCTCTCTCTCTCTCTCTCTCTCTCTCTCTCTCTCTCTCTCTCTCTCTCTCTCTCTCTCTCCTTCAGCCAATGAGAAGATTGAAGACATCAATGGCTGCCCCAAGAGTCGTTCTCAGATGGTGAGTGACCTTCCTGGGGTTTCCTTCTATTGGTTTGTGTGTTTGGCAGTATGACGTTATAATCCTTGTGGTGTTGTGTGTGTTCGTTGTGTTTGTTTTGTTTGTATGGGTGAGTGTGTGAAGTAACAAGTTGCTTTTGATGTCTTGGTTCTCCACAGTAGAGTGTCTGTGTTTGTATGTTTACTCATACGTGTGTGTGTACTTGTGCGTGTATAAGCTGTGCGTACGTACAGGGCCTTATTTAAGGAAATTAGAATGTAACTCTGTCTCAGAAGACATTAGTCCAATTTAATGGCTTTTGACATTACTCCTGTTATTTCTAAATTTGTGGCTTTGCAGTCAGCCTTTGTAAAACATCTGGCTTATACACAGGCCATTGGCTCTCACTTTAAAGCACCAGAGACTGAGGTTTGGTGTCTGGAAGAGAACCAAGCTTGCTTCATCACATTACTACTAGAAATAAAAACTCTACTTATGTTATCTAGGGGACAAAATCCAGACGGAGAATTCAAGTTACGCGTTAGCAGGGATGGCGATGTTTTAATGGCTGTGGCTACTGTATAAGGATTCCCTTTTGGAGAGGGCTTTGGCAAGCATACTCTTTTCCCAGGCAAAGGCTTAGTTCTACTGTATATTCATTTCTGTGTTTATTGTGGTTTGTTGGGGCAGTTTAACATTAGAACACATGAGTGTGAGAGAGAGAGAGTGTATCTGTGTCCGATTTATATACGCATTTATTAGGGGTGGGCATTTGAAAGAATGTCTAATTTTGAAAGGGCTGACCACAATTAGTCGACTGGTCGATTGTTTGGTTGATAGGCTGTTTACTTTTTCCACATTTTGTTATGTTACAGCCTTTTTCTAAAATTGCTTAAATATTTTTTTCCCCTCAGCAATCTACACACATTACCCTATAATGATGAAGTGAAAACAGGTTTTTAGACATTTTTGCAATGTATTAAAAATAAAAAACAGAAATACCTTATTTACATACGTTTTCAGACCCTTTGCTATGAGACTGGAAATTGAGCTCAGGTGCATCCTGTTTCCATTGATCATCCTTGAGATTGGAGATTGGATTGATTGGAGTCCACCTGTGGTAAATTCAATTGATTGTACATGATTTGGAAAGGCACACACCTGCCCATATAAGGTCCTACAGTTAACAGTGCATGTCAGAGCAAAAACCAAGACATGAGGTCGAAGGAATTGTTCGTAGAGCTCCGAGACAGGATTGTGTCGAGGCACAGATCTGGGGAAGGGTACCAAAACATTTTTGCAGCATTGAAGGTCCCCAAGAACACAGTGGCCTCCATCATTCTTAAATGAAAGATGTTTGGAACCACCAAGACTCTTCCTAGAGCTGGCCGCCCAGCCAAACTGAGCAATCGGGGGAGAAGGGCCTTGGTCAGGGAGGTGACCAAGAACCTGATGGTCACTCTGACAGAGCTCAAGAATTCCTCTGTGGAGATGGGAGAACCTTCCAGAAGGACAACCATCTCTGCAGCACTCCACCAATAAGGCCTTTATGGTAGAGTGGCAAGACGAAAGCCACTCCTCAGTAAAAGGCACATGACAGCCCGCTTGGAGTTTGCCAAAAGGCACCTAAAGACTCTCAGACCATGAGAAACAAGATTCTCTGGTCTGATGAAACCAAGATTGAACTCTTTGGCCTGAATGCCAAGTGTCACGTCTGGAGGAAACCTGGCATCATCCTTACGGTGAAGCATGGTGGTGGCAGCATCATGCTATCGGGATGTTTTTCAGCAGCAGGGACTGAGAGACTAGTCAGGGTCGTAGCAAAGATGAACGGAGCAAAGTACAGAGAGATACTTGATGAAAACCTGCTCCAGAGCACTCAGGACCTCAGACTGGGGTGAACATCTCTGGAGAGACCTGAAAATAGCTGTGCAGCAACGCTCCCCATCCAACATTACAGAGCTTGAGAGGATCTGCAGAGAAGAATGGGAGAAACTCCCCAAATACACGTGTGCCAAGCTTCTAGCAAAGTACCCAATAAGACTCGAGGCTATAATTGCTGCCAAAGGTGCTTCAACAAAGTACTGAGTAAAGGGGCTGAATACTAATGTAAATGTGATATTTCTGTTTTTTTGTTTAAAATAAATTAGCAAAAAATTCAAAAAAGCTATTTTTGCATTGTCATTATGGTGTATTGTGTGTAGATTGATGAGGAAAAATACATTTTAGAATAAGGCTGTAACATAACAAAATTTGGAAAAAGTCAAGGTGTGAATAGACTGTATAAATGTGCCTATTTTGGGATCTGATAGTATTTCTGATTGGCTTAATGCACCACCTCTAATGAGCTGTGGAGCATCTCACAGTAATCCGTTGAGAATGACAGCAGTTCCTCAATGTATTTGAAAAATCTTTCCAGCTCGCTCTCTTTTGATAACCACTCACAGTGAAAGGAAAAAATGTCATGCTCTGATCCAGTGGAAACGTCATAAAATAACCCTACCTGATTACTTCTAATCAGTGCTTGACTTGGACTGAGATAGGTTCCGGTAGTCATTTTGGGTGCTGGTACTGTTTATATTTAGGTGCAGGAGCTCCACGCTACTTTTGAGCTAATATTCTCTAAGTGGAACCGGAGCTCAAGCAGTAGAAAAGTTGAGGCGCCGGTACTCAGCTCCGGTGAGCTCCTGCCCAAGTCAAGCACTGCTTCTTATCCCTTGCGCAAATAGCCAACAGAGGGGTCTGTCCCAAACACCACTCAGAGGGCCCAGAATATTATATACGTTATATATGTTGCACCGCAAGCTTCTGCTGGACCCAATTTAATCGTTGATCCAATGTTTCAAGTTCGTAGCAGACAGGCCATGCATATCCAATGTGACTTATAGGATACGTTTCTTTTTTTATTAGGATATTTTCTACCTCCAGGCTGCAATGTTTTTATTTGTTGGCTTTATGCAGGCTATTTTTACATAGTTGGTATTGGCAATAGAAGTTACTTTTTAGGTTTGTATCATTTTCATTTAAATAGAATTTTTGATTAACCACATGACATTGATTTTGAGATTTGAGGATGTTATTATAAATGAAATGATACTGTTCCACGAGCATGTGTATATAAAAACCATAACTGGCACGCAGATTGGTATCTGGTCATAGAAATGGGCATTTCACATGAGAAAGGCTGCCGACTCCTCGTGTAGCCTTTTACCGGCAACTTCAGGAGAGTAATGGCAGAATCTGCGAAAGCCAGCAGGAGTAGGAGGAGAGTGGTTGGTACAGGTAAAAAAGAAAATTCTTCTGGTTATCTGGCTCCCTCTTGAGTCATTTGTGTGTTATTTCATCAAACAGTAACCTTAAAGCATCAAACAAGCTCAATGCAAATCACTGATTTTATAAAAACACGGAAAAATACACCTTTAAAAATGTTGACCAATCGACTGGTCGAAAGAACAGACAACTTTCGGTCGGCCGAGATTTCGTTTAGTCGGGACAGCCCTAAATTTAGAGTACTCGTATCTTAGCTTGAAACCGGGCTGAAGGCAAGAGTTTACGGTATGCTATTGTTCTGTTGTTCCAATTACTGGTTGTTCTGAATCAAATCGGAACATATTTTCACTGCACTTGACACACTCCAAACAGTAAACACATCTTAGAGTTAGACATTTTGTCAGTGCTTATACATTTGACCTTACATTTGTACATTTCGTATTCAATCATACTGCTTTTTTTTTACTGCAATGGGAAACTAGTCGGTATCCCTCCTCTGAATGTGAAGGGTCGTAATTTGGGCCAGTGTGCCAGTTGAAGGCTAACTTAGGCTGCTAGCCAGACCCCGCCCCCCCACCACCAACACACACACACACACACACACACACACACACACACACACACACACACACACACACACACACACACACACACACACACAGGAATAAGTCAGTCAGCCGGTTCTCTCTGTGTCTCCACTATCAATTAGCCGGGTCCCATTAGAGCTTGATTGTGCCCTCCAGTCGCCAGTAATTGAGACGTTCCAGGCTGCCTCTTGTCTCTGTAGTCCCTCTCTGGTCTCTGTTCCTCCCTGTGTCTTTGTTCTGTACGGTGATTAGAACCTTCTCCAAAACCTCTCTTAGCTTACCACTGACTCCCACTGTTAGCATTTTACAGCGAGAGGTGGAAGAGACGGTGGGCTGACGCTGTGAGTTTAAGTGTGTGTGTGTTTTTGTGTGCGCGTGTTTCTCTGTTTGGCCTGAGCTGAGAGATATTTGATGGGGGTGCGTGTGCTTGTGTGTCGCCACTGTGTGTCGGGTGCAGCGTGCATGTTTTGAGCTCTTCAGCTGAAACTAAAGCGCTCGGGCAGTGCTGGAGGCAGGTGCAACCAGTCATTATGCACACGTCTGCTGCTAATACAGAGTGAAAACACACACACTTTTCCTGTTAGCCGGCCACTCGACACCCAGGACCTACTGAGAGCTCCATTAACAACACTTGACTTGATTGCTGTGGTAAAGCTGCATTCAAAACACTGAAAAGCTCCTGGCGATTAACAACTCTACCCTTAACCTCTTGTTTTAAACCAGCAAACATGTATACAAGCTTAGGACGTATAATGGAGTGATATAGGGCCTTTTTATCACCATCTTGCTCAGTGTTTCAGACGAGTGGGGGATAGTTGTTTTTACAACTGTCATCTCCTACAACTGTGGCCCTCACACACATACACACACGCACACACAGGCACGCACACCACACACACGCACAGACACACGCACACGCACACACGCACACGCACACGCACACACACACACAGACACACGCACACGCACGCACACGCACACGCACACACACACACACACACACACACACACACACACACACACACACACACACACACACACACACACACACACACACACACACACAAGCACCCCTTTTACCGCTAGTCCCTCCCAGTCTCATACCCTTGCCACCCAGGAAATTAGCATAGCTTTCGCAGTGACATGCTGTCATTGGGGTCGTGGTGACACAGAGGTGCTGAAACCACACAGGACGCTCCCGCTACTGCACCCCACTCACATACCCCTGTTGTGCTCTAGGTCTGTCAGAGGTCTACTTCTTACTGTGCAGGGATACATTTGTGTCACACACACACACTGCTCTGTTGTTCGGGTAGATTTATTGGTGTGTATTGTTTAATTGCTGTGTGTTTCTGGGTCACAATGTTTTATTTCCAACTTCCTGTTTTGCCCTGAGTTTGGCTCTAGTTCCGAGAGATCTGTTTCTCTCCTCTACTGGGAACAAACATTACTACTAGCTCCATACAGGTCGAAATCAGTTCAGACCTGTCTTCCCAGTAGGCCTCTCTGAATGGGGACGATGAAAATGAGGCCTTAAGAGGCTTCATAAGCCCTCAGAGAATGTCAAATGGCGTTTCCTCCTTTACATCAAGGCATTGGCAGTTCTAAACTTCAACCCGTGTTTCACCTTCAGGTGCCACTCAAGGCCATGACAGCTGTAAGCCTGCCAAAACAGCGTTTGACTTAAGCGTATGGTGTTATATACAGCGTCAGGTTATCATGACTGACATTCCTTCCGTGTCCCAACGGTTCAGTACTAAGGCCGTGGTCGTTCGTAGATTATATGACTGCTATATTTACATAGTATATGATCATATAGATTGTATTGACTGAGAATGTGAGTCCCCACAGGTGAATAGGGGAAACAGGATACAGCCTGAAGTTATTGTGTAATCGGGTGTGTGACAGCTAGGGGGATACCTCCTTCAGACAACGTGTGTGTGTGCGTGTGCGCGTGTTCCTGCATACACGTGTGTGCACGTGCGCGTGTGTATCAGCTGGCCAAACTCCATGTAATCAGATGCAAGTGCAGAGCAATCACAGGTACCGTGCTGCGTTGTGTTGCTAGGCAACCCCGTCTGGAGGAGTGTCACCTGTTTGACCACAAGGTATAGGCCGGAGCCATTGTTTGGGGTTAGCACTCCTCCTGTCATCCCTCTCTCCTCCTCACCTTCTTATCGGCGGGTAGAGAATTGTATTTACCTCATTTCTTGTCGCTCGGTGTCCTCTGCTGTAATCTAGACTGCACTCAGTTTGATCGTTTCACTGTAAAGTACTGTGGTGTTGGTGCTATTGGTTTGTTTGTTTCTGTGTGTCGGTTGCTTGCCGCTTGGGCGCCAGTACTGCCAGCTTTCGAAGACGGTCGTTGTGTCACACTATGAACCTGTCTAGTTGAATTACACCCGGAGGTACAGTATGTTAAAGTTGTGTTATGCGTTGTGTTGACCGACTACAGGGTTGTTGACTCTCTAAAAGCCCCAATGTAAGGGTATTGTGAAGCGAGAGAGGCATTCACGGGGTTAGTGTTATCTTGGCTGACAGGTGAGGTAGTCTCAGTGAAACTGTCTGAGAGAGTGAAAGGCGGGAGGAGAAACACACACGCGCCGACTCAGTCAGGCCACAAGCCAGGATTCCTTAAGACATAAACAAAGCTTCCGGTGAGGGGGGCGTACACACACACACACACACACACACACACACACACACACACACACACACACACACACACACACACACACACACACACACACACACACACACACACACACACACACACACACAATAGATTCTCTGTGGTGTAAGAAAGTGTTTGTTCCTAGGGCAGTTGCAGGGCCGGCCCTATTGTGCTGCTAGCTGGCTGAGACCCAGCATGTGATGACAGCCTTAGAGAGAGGTGTGTGTGTGTGTGTCTGAGAGAGAGAGACACAGTACAATAGAACGGTGGTTAGTGTGATACTGTATTTGCTGTGCTCATGCCATCAAGGCAGGTTCAGAGAACTTTCTAGGTAAGAGGAAACTCTATGGAAATATTGCAATAGAATTGTATCTTGGTTTTGAAGGTTGTATTTTGCTATTACGACGGCTGGTATTTTGTATTATTTGGTAATAACAATGGTACTTTTTAGGCAGTGCAATTTCTCATTATTGTTGATTTAATGATCTAATTATTGTTGCTTCCTAGGTGGCCATATAACTGGTCCAGCTTCTACAAAATGTGGGATTTCAAGTTATTCAGTCGCAGTGTAATTTGAGGACTACTTGTGTCCGGTGTTCCATCTACCTGCAGGGTTAGACTATCTGTGGCTGTGACACGCCTGTGACACGCCTGTGACATGTCCAGTGTGTGTTTAGTGTATAGGGTGGAGAGGGAGAGACTTATATACTCCCATCGCGGTCACGTGTGTTGTCCCCCCCCATGACGCCGAAGCTAGGCGCGACACCTATTGACTCCGTGGCTTTATTACATTCTACCGAATCACCAGACTGTGTTTCCTCACGGTTTCTTAACCATGCACATTGTTGATGAGTAGAGCACTGCCCGATCAGAATAGAGGAGAGAAAGGAGTGGAGATACCAGGAGAGAGGACAGGACCGGAGAGGATGAGGGGGGATACGAGAAAAGTAGAAAAGGATAGAAGGACGCGAGGGGAAGATAGGAGGGAAAAAGTGGACAGGTGCGAGAGGAGGAGTGGCTGGTAGGCAGTCAGTGTTAAAAGTGGAGAACTCGTTGTCAAAGCGCCTGTGTCTCCCTCCCCCTTGATTTTCTAGTCCAACAGTTGGAGGATTTCTCCCTGTTCCCGCGCCACACTGGAATTCCCAAAGTTGAAATTCTGAATCGGTCCCCTGTTTGAATACAGATTAAATATGTATGAGCACTGCTCTCTCAGCCGGTGTTTTTATTTAGCCAGAAGCGTCTTATTTTGACCCCTTCAGTACCAGGGGTATTTGGGTCAGGGGTATACCAGAGAAGGGGTCAGGGCAGTATTTTAATAGTGTTGGTGTGTGTGTGCGTGCGCATGAGTACCTGCGTGTGTATGGGTGCGGGTATATCACAAGGAAGATGGTGACATTTAAGAGGAGGGGTATCTTAGTCAAGCTAGGGTCTGGGCGGTATTTCAGGGTGGCTGGCGGGCGGTTCAGTGAGGCGATGGAGGAATTTGGGTCTTGGGTATTTAAAAAAAGACGGGGTATTTTAGTGAGTGGGGGATATTTTAACTTTGTAGCGAGCAGAGCCTGGTCTAAATTCCTCCTGGTTCTCAGTCTGTGTGCTCCCTGACCCTCCAGCATGTGTCACCCTATAACAGCTGTTCTTGGGTCAGCGGGTCACAGAGATGACAGAGGGGCCTGACTGCTGTTACAGCTCACTCACTGATCTGGAGTCTGCTTCCGTCTCATCATATGACATCATTGAAATGTCTGATCTAGAATCATAGGGCTAGAAGGAGGATATTGATATTAATGTATTGAATAGGTAGTGTTATTTTAGTTCGTTTTCTATAAGGCATGATATTTTTCTAAATGGAAACTGCACTTTGCTCAGTTGAAACCCAATTCACACCAACAGAAGGTAATTGGGATTGCTTCTATTTCAGTAAGCTGTTTATGTATTCTAGGTCTGTTTATAGCATTGCGTGTGTACAGTTTGCAGGGACAATGCTCGACCTGTTTGCAGAGTGGATTGTAGTAAGTGCTCCGGTGGAAAATGTCATACTGACGTGTATTACTAGGGCGTGTGCTACCTATTACCGAGGGTGGGGATTAAAGATGCCTAGGTATATAGCGTAAGGCAGATTCCGTTTCGACGAAGGTTCCTCGATTGAACAGACAAGAGTGTAGTCTCAGTGGCCGCTCCTCAACAGCATGACCAGTGAAAGTGACAGCTGGCTGTGGCGTAAGAATCAATTGTTATATTGCTCAGTCACTCCCTGTTTGTTCACCTGGACCTGACCGTTGGCAACCTTTGTTCAGCCCTTTTTTTTGGATTTTTTATTATTGACAATGTCATTCCATTACTCCATTTTATTTGGTTCACATGGTGATGACATGTGCAGCCAATGGGCTGTATCGAAGTAGGGTCACATGACCCTAAGCTAATCCCGTCTACCAATCATGTCACCTGGCTGTCGATTGTTGACAGCGCAGCACAGCTGGGTCGGGATGGTTCCCTTTGGCTGGTGTCTTAGTAACAGGGTCAAAGTAGAACGCCTCGTCGTCTAAGGTACTCCAGTTGTGGTGTATGTCTGGCTTATTTGAATACTGCTTTGGCTAGGCTGTGTCATTAAACGATCTACTCACCTTGCTCAGGTCGGTCCTCTGTGAAGTCAATCCCTGTAAACATGTCACTAAACTCTAAGGCTGGCAATGTGTTTGGGACTGCTATTTCTGAGTAGGCTGCTGGTAACTGCTTATGTGTGATGAGTTTAGTTCAATCTCAATGTACATTCAGAAGCACCTGTTCTATGTTCTCTGGGTCTCTCTCTTCTCCTCCAGATTGAGAACATTGATGCCTGCCTCAGTTTCCTGGCAGCCAAAGGAGTCAACATACAGGGCCTGTCTGCAGAAGGTAAACACTCACACTCACCAGTCACACACACCTGCTGAGACTACATGGACTGACTGTAGTGGCTAGAATATTGTGTGGTGAGCTTGTAACTTACTTTCCTCTCTGTATCTCATATCTCTCTCTCTCTCCTTCTTCCTACCTCTTCCTCTTCACCTCTTTCTCTCTCTCTCTCTCCCTGTCTGTTTGTTTACCTCTCTCCCCCTGCTCTGCTCACACAGAGATCCGTAATGGGAATCTGAAGGCCATTCTGGGCCTCTTCTTCAGCCTGTCTCGCTTCAAGCAGCAGCAGGCCCAGCGCCAGTACTCCCAGCCCCACCTTAAGTCCCAGCCCCAGAGCCCTCATCTTCCCCTGAGCCAGCAGACCAGCGCTCCTGCCCAGCTCAGCAGCCACCCTACCCCCCCTACGCATGAGACTCCGGCCCCCACAGCACAAGCAGCCCAGAAAACAGCACAGGTCGAGATGCAGTCCAGGTAAGCCTGTTGGATCGCCGCTACACTGATGCATTCTGGAAGATGTAGTTCGTAATACTTTGCATTTTAGATGTCTTCCCTCTTTCCCTCTTGCTGATGTCATCAATGTTCAATTCGTCGTCTCTGTCTTGTTTCCTCTCTCTTTCCAGTTGTCCTAGCCTCCAGTCTCCTGTAAATGTAAAAACGATCCTTTCTTTCTCTCTCTTTTCTTCCATATCGCTCTCCTTCTCTTTCTTTTTCTCTCTCCACTAGGGATGGGTCTCAGAGTAAACTGCTCAAGTTTTCCCAGAAAAGGTCCTCTAGGTCAGCTCTTTTTCTCTCCCGCTTTCTCGCTCTCTCTTCTTTGGTCATGCATCTTCCTCATCCACTCCTCCTCCTCCTCCTCCTCCTCCTCCTCCTCCTCTTCTAATTCTCCCCCTTTCCTCACTATTTCCGGAGTAGGTAGAAGTTGTCAATAACAACTGAAACAGGGTCAGATCTTTTTCAACAGATCTTTTTTTTTTTCATGGTTACTATAGAGGGTTTATTCATATATCTGCGGCTAGGGCAACTTCTACCTGAAGCTACTATTCTACTCTGCGTGAGTTTTGAAGAGAGGGGACTCCATTCTGGACTCTTGGCATCACGCTTCATTTGGCATATCTGCTTAATGGGGTGTGAGGGACCTTTAGATAACCTGTGCGCGTGCGCGTGTGATGTGAGTGTGTGCATGTGTGCGCGCACACAAGAATGTGAGAGAGCACGTCTCACTGTGAATATGACCGCAATAGTTAACTGAGATGGAGGAGTGGATGGCTTGAATTTGGTTGGATGTTATTATAACGGATATTTTTTATTTATTTTATTTCACCTTTATTTAACCAGGTGGGCCAGTTGAGAACAAGTTCTCATTTACAAGTGCGACCTGGCCAAGATAAAGCAAAGCAGTGCGACAAAAACAACAACACAGAGTTACACTTAAACAAACATGCAGTCAATAACACAAAAGAAAAAGATAAATAGAAAAATCTATGTACAGTGTGTGCAAATGTAGAAGAGTAGGGAGGTAGGCAATAAATAGGCCCTAGAGGCGAAAATAATTACAATTTAGCATTAATACTGGAGTGATAGATGTGCAGATGGTGATGTGCAAGTAGAGATACTGGGGGACAAAAGAGCAAGAGGTTAAGTAATAATATGGGGATGAGGTAGTTGGGTGTGCTATTTACAGATTGGCTGTGTACAGCTGCTCTGACAGCTGATGCTTAAAGTAAAGGAGATTATAAGTCTCCAGCTTTAGAGATTTTTGAAATTCATTCAAGTCATTGGCAGCAGAGAACTGGAAGGAAAGGCAGCCAAAGGAAGTGTTGGCTTTGGGGATGACCAGTCCAATATACCTGCTGGAGCGCGTGCTACGGGTGGGTGTCACTATGGTGACCAGTGAGCTGAGATAAGGCGGGGCTTTACCTAGCAAAGACTTATAGATGACCTGGAGCCAGTGGGTTCGGCGACGGATATGTAGCGAGGGCCAGCCAACGAGAGCATACAGGTCGCAGTGGTGGGTCGTATATTGGGCTTTGGTGACAAAACGGATGACACTGTGATAGACTACATCCAGTTTGCTGAGTAGAGTGTTGGAGGCTATTTTGTAAATGACATCGCCGAAGTCAAGGATCGGTAGGATAGGATAGACCGCTACTACTGTCCTACTACTACTTGACTGTGTTGTGTGAGTGATACGGCACACATTTTATACATTCATCTGGGCCCGTATTCATAGTGTCATAAAGTAGGAGTACTGACCTAGGAACAGTTTAGCCTTTTATATCATTATCAAAAAGAAGGACCTCATCTTAGATTAACACTCCTACTCTGAGACGCTCTATGATTGATGGCCATGAACTTTGTCTTACAAGTTTACAAGTTTTTCTACCCTAAATGACAGCATTAAATGAAGTGAAATTGAGGATTGTGTTGTTGCATGCTGCCTAAACCCAACATAGCAGGCGTAAAAAGATGCCTGAACGGAGTCCCCACATCCGTTTTTTCAGGTGAAACAGAAGTTAGGTTGAAAATACTGTATACATGAAAACAGGAAACATCCTATTTTTGCCCGCCCAGTGGAGAGTGCATGCTGTCCACCCCTGGTAGCTTTTGCACCTGCTCCGTCAAATGTACCTCAAAAACAATGCAATAGCCCCACCCTCTGGTCAGCATGCGTAACTGCAGGTTAATATTCAGCTGGGCATAAATACATTCAATATCTGGAATGGTGTTTTTCTCTCTCCTTTTCAGATTGTAATGTGTTTCTCCTCCACTGCTTTTCCTTTAATCGGAATTGTTTATTTTCTTACTTTCTCGACTTGTATGAAAACTGTCTTGATGTGCAGCCAAGGGGAGCATAGGTGACATTAGGATCATTTCATGATTCCGATTTAATGTGGGCCACATCCTGAATGAGAACGGACAGAACGCTTTTCATCAGTGAATTGTGAACAGTGTATATCATGAATAGGCTAGCAGGGAAGCCTGTGACTTAATTTCTCACTCAGAATTAAATAATGTATTACATTTTGTAGCTCAGTTGGTAGAGCATGGTTCTTGCAATGCCAGAATAGTGGCTCTGACTCCCAGGATCCCCCGTACGTAAAATGTCTGCATCACAAGTAACTTAATAATAACTTCTTATAGCCCAGAACACAGTTTAATTCATGTTAAATCCCCCTTTTTTTAAAGCCACTCAGAGTGGCAAGAAGGAAATATTTCACACCGGTATTGAACTATCGGTCATAATCTATTTATCAGACCAATGCCGACAGCCACAAAATTCTGTTTCCTCCACTAATGCTGAATTAGCAATTTTTAGGCCTATGTGAAAGACGGACCCGGCTGGAATAGAGTGTAGACTGCTGACTTTGACTCCTGGCTATGGCTACACAGGAGATTAGCTAATAATATGGGGTTACAGATAGGTGGAAAAATATTATAATATGGGGTTACAGATAGGGGGAAAAATATTATAATATGGGGTTACAGATGGTATAATAATATACAGATATATAATAATATGGGGTTACAGATAGATAGGGGAAAAATATTATAATATGGGGTTACAGATAGGGGGAAAAATATAATAATATGGGGTTACAGATAGGGGAAAATATAATAATATGGGGTTACAGATAGGGGAAAAATATTATAATATGGGGTTACAGATAGGGGGAAAAATATTATAATATGGGGTTACAGATAGGGGGAAAAATATAATAATATGGGGTTACAGATAGGGGGGAAAAATATAATAATATGGGGTTACAGATAGGGGGAAAAATATAATAATATGGGGTTACAGATAGGAGGAAAAATATTATAATATGGGGTTACAGATAGGGGGAAAAATATAATAATATGGGGTTACAGATAGGGGAAAAATATAATAATATGGGGTTACAGATAGGGGGAAAAATATAATAATATGGGGTTACAGATAGGGAAAAATATAATAATATGGGGTTACAGATAGGGGGGAAAAATATAATAATATGGGGTTACAGATAGGGGAAAATATAATAATATGGGGTTACAGATAGGGGGAAAAATATAATAATATGGGGTTACAGATAGGGGGAAAAATATAATAATATGGGGTTACAGATAGGGGAAAAATATTATAATATGGGGTTACAGATAGGAGGAAAAATATTATAATATGGGGTTACAGATAGGGGGAAAAATATAATAATATGGGGTTACAGATAGGGAAAAATATAATAATATGGGGTTACAGATAGGGGAAAAATATAATAATATGGGGTTACAGATAGGGGAAAAATATAATAATATGGGGTTACAGATAGGGGAAAAATATAATAATATGGGGTTACAGATAGGGGAAAAATATAATAATATGGGGTTACAGATAGGGGAAAAATATAATAATATGGGGTTACAGATAGGGGAAAAATATAATAATATGGGGTTACAGATAGGGAAAAATATAATAATATGGGGTTACAGATAGGGGAAAAATATAATAATATGGGGTTACAGATAGGGGGAAAAATATTAATAATATGGGGTTACAGATAGGGAAAAATATAATAATATGGGGTTACAGATAGGGGAAAAATATAATAATATGGGGTTACAGATAGGGGAAAAATATAATAATATGGGGTTACAGATAGGGGAAAAATATAATAATATGGGGTTACAGATAGGGGAAAAATATAATAATATGGGGTTACAGATAGGGGAAAAATATAATAATATGGGGTTACAGATAGGGGAAAAATATAATAATATGGGGTTACAGATAGGGGAAAAATATAATAATATGGGGTTACAGATAGGGGAAAAATATAATAATATGGGGTTACAGATAGGGGAAAAATATAATAATATGGGGTTACAGATAGGGGAAAAATATAATAATATGGGGTTACAGATAGGGGAAAAATATAATAATATGGGGTTACAGATAGGGGGAAAAAATATAATAATATGGGGTTACAGATAGGGGGAAAAATATTATAATATGGGGTTACAGATAGGGGAAAAATATAATAATATGGGGTTACAGATAGGGGGAAAAATATAATAATATGGGGTTACAGATAGGGAAAAATATAATAATATGGGGTTACAGATAGGGGAAAAATATAATAATATGGGGTTACAGATAGGGTGAAAAATATAATAATATGGGGTTACAGATAGGGGGAAAAATATAATAATATGGGGTTACAGATAGGGGAAAAATATAATAATATGGGGTTACAGATAGGGGGAAAAATATAATAATATGGGGTTACAGATAGGAGGAAAAATATTATAATATGGGGTTACAGATAGGGGGAAAAATATAATAATATGGGGTTACAGATAGGGGGAAAAATATAATAATATGGGGTTATAGATAGGGGGAAAAATATTATAATATGGGGTTACAGATAGGGGGAAAAATATTATAATATGGGGTTACAGATAGGGGAAAAATATAATAATATGGGGTTACAGATAGGGGGAAAAATATAATAATATGGGGTTACAGATAGGGTCGAAAAATATAATAATATGGGGTTACAGATAGGGGGAAAAATATTATAATATGGGGTTACAGATAGGGGGAAAAATATAATAATATGGGGTTACAGATAGGTGGAAAAATATTATAATATGGGGTTACAGATAGGGGGAAAAATATAATAATATGGGGTTACAGATAGGGGGAAAAATATAATAATATGGGGTTACAGATAGGGGGGAAAATATTATAATATGGGGTTACAGATAGGAGGAAAAATATTATAATATGGGGTTACAGATAGGGGGAAAAATATAATAATATGGGGTTACAGATAGTGGGGGAAATATAATAATATGGGGTTACAGATAGGGGGAAAAATATTATAATATGGGGTTACAGAGAGGGGGAAAAATATTATAATATGGGGTTACAGATAGGGGGAAAAATATAATAATATGGGGTTACAGATAGGGGGGAAAAATATAATAATATGGGTTTACAGATAGGGGGGAAAATATAATAATATGGGGTTACAGATAGGAGGAAAAATATTATAATATGGGGTTACAGATAGGGGGAAAAATATAATAATATGGGGTTACAGATAGGGGGAAAAATATAATAATATGGGGTTACAGATAGGGGGAAAATATTATAATATGGGGTTACAGATAGGAGGAAAAATATTATAATATGGGGTTACAGATAGGGGGAAAAATATAATAATATGGGGTTACAGATAGGGGAAAAATATAATAATATGGGGTTACAGATAGGGGGAAAAATATAATAATATGGGGTTACAGATAGGGGGAAAAATATAATAATATGGGGTTACAGATAGGGGGAAAAATATTATAATATGGGTTTACAGATAGGGGGAAAAATATAATAATATGGGGTTACAGATAGGTGGACGTTTAATGAATGTATTGTTTAATGAATGTATTGTTTAATGAATGTATTGCCTAATCCTGTTTGTGCCATTGAGTGTAAACACTCTATTGCTTTCTCTCTCTCAGACTTCCAGGCCCTAGTGCGAGGGTGTCCACTGCTGGCAGTGACATCACACCTCGCGGGCCGGTTGGCGCCGCCGGGAACCGGCGCAGTCAGGGCTTCACAGACAAGACCAAACCAGCAGCTCACCTGCACAAAGGTACGTCTGTCCATCACACACGCACACTCACACACACACACCTTTATGACTGTGCATGTGTCTGGAATTCAGCCTTGGGCAATATGGCCCACTCAAAGCCTGATCCATGACTCGAAATACGATCAATGTATGTACACACACACGTCTTGATCGTATTTCGAGTCATGGATCAGGCCATATTGCCCAAGGCTGAATTCCAAGACACATGTACAGTCATAAAGGACCATATGTCTAAACCACCTGCCAAGTCATTAACGCTGACAGTCTGTCCTGGTCATGATGTGGATGATGATGTCTGTGAGTATAGCAGCTATCCTAATCAGTCCGTTATAGTGTGGGAGGCCATAGGAGTCACCCTTTCTCAGAATAGACCAGGGCCTATCCACAAAGCGTCTCATATTACAGTAGGGGTGCTGATATAAGATCTGTCCATAAAATATTATTCATTATGATATAAAAGGCTAAACTGATTCTAGATCAGCACTCTTACCCTGAGTGCAGACACCGTCTTCCACCCACAGTGCACTGCATCAGTGCTGAAGCACTTTACTACTATGTGAGTGAGTTGGGCCATGAAATAGAGTATTCATCTTTGTTATCCCATGTTATTCGTTAGATAAACAATGTTATGAGTCAAACTAGATATGATTTATGGTGCCAGGTGCTTCACCTATTTATCTGGCTGGTCGTTTGATATTTCTATCTTGGCTAAGGGAGGTTTGGGATACAGAAATGAACAGTGCAAGCTTCAGTACTGTGTATTACGAGAACAGTCGAAAACACTGTGTGTGTGTGCGTGCCTGCGTTCGTTCGAGCGTGTGTATGCACGTGACCTTGACCTACAGAGAGTGTGTGTGCTGCATGTCTCCTCGCTAAATGACATTGACATGGGTTACAAGGTGAGGGGACAGTGTGTGATTTATAGAGGTGTGTGTGCTGCATGTCTCCTCGCTAAATGACATTGACATGGGTTACAAGGTGAGGGGACAGTGTGTGATTTATAGAGGTGTGTGTGCTGCATGTCTCCTCGCTAAATGACATTGACATGGGTTACAAGGTGAGGGGACAGTGTGTGATTTATAGAGGTGTGTGTGTTAGATTTAGTGTTGAGCTATAAAGGTTACCATGACCTCTAGCTGGTATGACCTCTAGCTGGTATGACCTCTAGCTAGTCCCTGGTATGACCGCTATGCACTGTGCTCTGTCTAACCTCACAGGTGCTTGCCTATAGCAGGACAATGTGAATGACCTATGACTAGGGCTGTGGCGATCATGACATTTTGTCCTCTGGTTAATGTCATGCAAAAGTCTGCCGGGCTCTCACGGTAATTGACCTTTAATTAACATAAACACGTTTAGCATCTCCAGGCTTCCACACTTTATGTCATATGATGTGCCCTCAATCAATTTCCTAAATCAATTACCGTTGCTTGGCCTGCATCTTGTTGGTGTGGGTCACGTTTACTCCCGCTCCCCCTTTCCGGCGCTCAACGTCGCCAGTTGTCTCATCATTACGCACACCTGCCACCATCGTTACGCGCACCTGCGCCTCATGACACTCACCTGGACTCCATCACCTTCCTGATTACCTTCCCTATATCTGTCACTCCCCTTAGTTCTTTCCTCAGGCGTTATTGACTCTGTTTCTGTTTCATGTCTGTACGCTGTTCGTGTTTCTTGTTTTGTACTATGTTCTATTTATTATTAAATATTCACTCCCTGTACTTGCTTCCCGATTATTAGCGTGCACGTTAAAGAATAACGCCTCACCAAGGGGAAGCAACAGGGATATTTATTTTTAATTTTTTTACTGGTGACGTCGGGTCCATGTGCCGCTGCCGAAGCAACTGGGGATGCCTCAGCTGGCTCGTCAGGTTCCATGCCTCAGCAGGCTCGACAGATTCTCAAACCTCGGTTGGCTCGGCAGGCTTTCCATGCCTCAGCCGGCTCGACAGGCTCCCTTGCCTCAGCCGGCTCGACAGGTTCCCACGCCTCAGCCGGGTCTACAGGTTTCTGCACCTCAGCAGAAGCGACCGGCCCGCTCCTGGTCCCCAAATCAATCAAATCAAACTTTATTTGTCACATGCGCCGAATACAACAAGTGTAGACCGTACTGGTGTAGACCGCTTTACAAGCACTTAACCAACAGTGCAGTTCAAGAAGAGTCAGTGTGCCGGGGTACAAGTTAGTTGAGGTAATTTGTACATTTAGGTAGGGGTGAAGTGACTATGCATAGATAATAAACAGCGAGTAGCATCAGTGTACATAACAAATGGGGAGGGTCAATAGAAGCTGTTAAGGAGCCTTTTGGTCCTAGACTTGGTGCTCCGGTACCGCTTGCCGTGCGGTAGCAGAGAAAACAGTCTATGACTTGGGTGACTGGAGTCTGCCTATTATATAGGTCCTGGATGGCAGGAAGCTTGGCCCCAGTGATGTACTGGGCCATATGCACTACCCTCTGTAGCGCCTTATGGTTAGATGCCAAGCAGTTGCCATACCAGGCAGTGACGTAACCGGTCAGGATGCTCTCGATGGTGCAACTTTTTGAGGATCTGGGGACCCATGCCAAATCTTCTCAGTCTCCTGAGGGGGAAAAGGTTTTGTCGTGCCCTCTTCACAACTGTCTTGGTGTGTTTGGACCATGATAGTTTGTTGGGGATGTGGACACCAAGGAACTTGAAACTCTCAACCCACTACACTACAGCCCCGTCGATGTTAATGGGGGCCTGTTCGGCCCGCCTTTTCCTGTAGTCCACGATCAGCTCATTTGTCTTGCTCACGTTGAGGAAGAGGTTGTTGTCCTGGCACCACACTGCCAGGTCTCTGACCTCCTCCCTATAGGCTGTCTCACCGTTGTCGGTGATCAGGCCTACCACTGTTGTGTCATCAGCAAACTTAATGATGGTGTTGGAGTCATGTTTGTCCACGGAGTCGTAGGTGAACAGGTTGTACAGAAGGGGACTAAGTACACACCCTTGAGGGGGCCCAGTGTTGAGGATCAGCATGGCAGATGTGTTGTTGCCTACCCTTACCACCTGGGGGCGTCCCGGGACCATTCCTCTGTTCTATTTGTTTTTAAATATTCACTCCCTGTACTTGCTTCCAGATTATTAGCGTACACGTTAGTGTGTAGTCACACAAATCAAAATTCAATCAATCGTTATTCAGGACACACTGGGTTGAGACAAGAATGGCATTATTCCTACATATAAAAAACGTTAAAATGATACTCAGCTGAGTTTGTTTTTATTAGTTTGACCCTGTGTAAACCTTACTATCACAAGGCCTCAGGTCTTCTCCTTGAACTCACGTTTGAACTCACGTTGTACATTCTCTATAGCCCGGGGGCTGTTACCATAGAAATATAATTATATTTCTATGGCTATTACAGTGTGACTGGTGTCTGTCTACTGTTACTGTATTCAGACAGACTGACACTCTGTGTACTGTATGGACTTAATGCGGCTCTGTTTTCTGCTGTATTTAGCCATGGCGAATCTGTTTGACTGGGTATTTAGTTAGAGGTTTTCTATTGCTTCTCTGCACTGTTGTCACCACTCAGCTGGTCTACTGGGTTGTTTCTAGACTCACTGTGTTTGTCTTCCACAGTCTGAACTCATCCCCCTGTATTAGACTGTATGAAAGAGGGGGGCAGGAGAGATGGAGGGGAAAGAGAGAGAGGGATGGAGAGAAGAGAGAAAGAGAGGGTGATGTGTGAGAGACAGAGAGGGATGTGAAGGGTGCAGAGGGACAGGCAGCAGGTAGGAGGGGAGGAGGTTTTGGAATCCTTGCCCCCCTAACCCCCTGCCTTCCCTGTTGAGTGTCTGCCAAATCCCTCCCCCACCCAACTCACTCCTGCACAACAGTTCCACTCAGACTGCACTCTGTGGAACGTCTGTCAGAGTTTGGGACCCTGGCTTCTCCTCTCAGCTTCTTTTGGTCTCTGCTCTACTGGGACAGTGATACAGCAGCACTCATGAGGTTTGTCTTCTGTCTTTTCACTGCTCTCCTCTTAGCCTCACTAGGTGCTGAAACTCAACTAGCTTTCTCCTAAATCATACATTATGTCAATGTCAGATTTGTATGACAGTTAGGATTTGGCTATTAGCGGGATCCTTGAAATAAAATGCTGAAGATGCTAAGGCTCAGTAAGATGCTAAGGCTCAGTAAGATGCTAAGACTCAGTAAGATGCTAAGGCTCAGTAAGATGCTAAGGCTCAGTAAGATGCTAAGACTCAGTAAGATGCTAAGGCTCAGTAAGATGCTAAGACTCAGTAAGATGCTAAGGCTCAGTAAGATGCTAAGACTCAGTAAGATGCTAAGGCTCAGTAAGATGCTAAGACTCAGTAAGATGCTAAGGCTCAGTAAGATGCTAAGACTCAGTAAGATGCTAAGGCTCAGTAAGTTCTGTGTCAATGGTGCTGACAGTAGAATGTATAACGTGTCACTGGAACCATCCTGTTTTACACAGTAGTTGGCCTTCCTCTTATGCTTTACATTAACTCAAGGGGACAGCAGCAATGTACTGAGAGAGAGAGAGAGAGAGAGAGAGAGAGAGAGAGAGAGAGAGAGAGAGAGAGAGAGAGAGAGAGAGAGAGATTTGTGACCTGTTGCCAAAGGGAAAGCGGTGAAGAACAAACACCATTGTAAATACAACTCATATTTACTTTTATTTATTTTCCCTTTTGTACTTTAACAATTTGCACATCGTTACAACACTGTATATAGACATAATATGACATTTGAAATGTCTCTATTCCTTTGTAACTTTTGTGAGAGTAATGCTTACTGTTCATTTTTTATTATTTATTTCACTTTTGTTTATTGTCTATTTCACTTGCTTTGGCAATGTAAACATATGTTTCCTATGCCAATAAAGCCCTTTGAATTGAATTGTGAGAGAGAGTGTGCTGTGTGTGTGTGTGTGCGTTCTATGTGAACGTGTGTGTGGGTGCTTACTCTTGTATGTGTGTGTGCGTGCGCGGTGTGCATGCATGTGTGAAAGTGTATGGACAGTGCAGACAGTGCTGAATGAATGGCCAGCTGATGAGCTGTAGCCTCTCTGTTTGAGTGTACTCATGTGGAGGAACTTTAAAAGTTTCACTCCAAATATAGACTGGCTGTCCCACTTGGGGAAATGAGTAAGCAGTTTAAACAAATTACATATTATACTCCTTAATAGAAGTCGACTATATTCAATTATATTCAGATAAACTGAGTAATTGAACATATAAGCAAAAAAACAACAATTCACTTTTAGTGGTCTATTTATTTTTTTATTTTTAGGGTTTTTCTGGCAAGACATCTCTGTGTATAGCTACAACATGATTGCTCCCTGGGCAGTCCTGGAAATATGCCTAAGCTATTTCTATAAGTATCATACAGTACTGTACTGTATGTTGCTAAAAAAGGCTCTTCCTGAATCTGGACACATTCATACTCACATGTTTAGGCTGTGTGTCATTCTAAACTGTATACAGTGTCTAGAGGTATGAAACTGCTCTTCCCCCCCCAGACTCAGTCATGGTTTTATGTTTAGACTTGATATCTATCTCTATATGTTTCTATAGGCAGGGAATGTCCAGGTCAGTACTGACTGGCGGGTGATCTAAATTACAGTCTTGTGACCGTGAAAAAGGTCGAGAGGGCTACACAGTGTCAGCCGATGCTAGCCCCTCTAATGCATTTAAGCTTGTTTTTGCGTGTGGTTGCGTTGCGGTCTCGACCGTGTTTGCCTCCCGGGTTTAGTTTGTGACGAGGTTAAGCCATTACACGCTGTGGGAAACCATGGGCCTTTTGAAGTGGCTGTGCCGAACAAACATGTCTCTGACACACGCATGCGCCCGCACACATGCTACACATACACACGTTGAGGACGTTTGTATTGTACACTTGGTACTGGCACATATAGACAGAGTGGAACAGACACAGTGGAACACACACACACAGGTGATGTGATGTTATCAGGACAGAGGGCAGCTCAGGTTAGGACCCGACCCCAGAGAGAGAAAGTTGATAGAGAGAAAGGGGAGAGGCAGAGGGGGACCGAGAGATTATAGAAAGACAGAGAGAGTACACTACATGGCCAAAAGTATGTGGACACCTGCTTGAGAGGATCTGCAGAGAAGAATGGGAGAAACTCCCCAAATACAGGTGTGCCAAGCTTGTAGCGTCATACTCAATAAGACTCGAGACTGTAATCGCTGCCAAACGTGCTTTCACAAGGTACTGAGAAAAGGGTCTGAATACTTACGTAAATGTAATAATTTTAACACATTTATAAAAACCTGTTTTTGCTTTGTCATTATGGGGTATTGTGTGTAGATTGATGAGGAAAAAATGCAATTTAATACATTTTAGAATAAGGCTGTAACGTAACAAAATGTGGAAAAAGTCCAGGGGTCTGAATACTTTCCAAATTGGTTTAATCCATTGTTTAACAGAGGTATGAAAGAGGCTGTGTAGACTAGAGTATGTGTGTATGTGTGTGTGTGTGAGAGAGACAGAGTTGGGTTATGGCAGGAAGTTCACTGGTGGTCTGTGGTTAAGTCCTGAGGGCCTCTGTCTGTCAGACTCAGATTTCAGACTACTAATTGACTGCACTAATTGTGTAGTTAAGATTTAAACACTAAAACATGTGTCCTGTGTAAACTATGAGAATACACAAGTCATATAGAGGCACAAATGTGTGTGTGTGTGTTGGTGGAATTCTATTTTTGTCCCATGGTAGTGAACTTTGTCACAGTGATCTTAGTAGCCAGGCCAGGTCACTTAAATGCAGGGAAACTTAAATCAGGGTTTACCTAATTTCTATCAACATGTTAAATGTGCAGCCAGAGGGAAACATTTTTTAGATCACCTGTACTCCACACACAGAGACGCGTACAAAGCTCTCCCTCGCCCTCCATTTGGTAAATCCGACCACAGTTCTATCCTCCTGATTCCTGCTTACAAGCAAAAATTAAATCAGGAAGCACCAGTGACTCTGCCTATAAAAAAGTGGTCAGATGAAGCAGATGCTAAACTACAGGACTGTTTTGCTAGCACAGACGGGAACATGTTCCGGGATTCTTCCGATGGCATTGAGGAGTACACCACATCAGTCACTGGCTTTATCAATAAGTTAATTGAGGACGTCGTCCCCACAGTGACTGTACGTACATACCCCAACCAGAAGCCATGGATTACAGGCAACATTCGCACTGAGCTAAAGGGTAGAGCTCCCGCTTTCAAGGTGCAGAACTCTAACCCTGAAGCTTATAAGAAATCCTGCTATGCCCTCCGACGAACCATCAAACAGGCAAAGCGTCAATACAGGGCTAAGATTGAATTGTACTACACCGGCTCCGATGCTTGTCTTATGCGGCAGGGCTTCCAAACTAACTACAGACTACAAAGGGAAGTACAGCCGCGAGCTGCCCAGTGACACCAGCCTACCAGACGAGCTAAATCACTTCTCAAATCAAATCAAATGTTATTGGTCACATACACATGGTTAGCAGATGTTAATGCGAGTGTTGCGAAATGCTTGTGCTTCTAGTTCCGATCGTGCAGTATCTAACAAGTCATCTTAACAATTTCACAACAACTACCTTATACACCCAAGTGTAAAGGAATGATTAAGAATAAGTACATATAAATATATGGATGAGCGATGGCCGAACGGCACAGGCAAGATGCTGTAGATGGTATAGAATACAGTATATACATATGAGATGAGTAATGTAGGGTATGTAAACATTACATAAAGTGTAATTGTTTAAGTGACTAGTGATACATTTATTACATCTAATTATTAAAGTGGCTAGAGATTGAGTCTGTATGTTGGCAGGTGCCACTCAATGTTAGTGATGGCTGTTTAACAGTATGATGGCCTTGAGATAGGAGCTGTTTTTCAGTCTCTCGGTCCCAGCTTTGATGCACTTGTACTGACAGGCAGTGGCAGTGGCTCGGGTGGTTGATGTCCTTGATGATCTTTTTGGCCTTCCTGTGACATCGGGTGGTGTAGGTGTCCTGGAGGGCAGGTAGTTTGATGATGATGCGTTGTGCAGACCTCAATACCCTCTGGAGAGCCTTACGGTTGTGGGTGGAGCAGTTGCCATACCAGGCGGTGATACAGCCCGACAGGATGCTCTAGATTGTGCATCTGTAAAAGTTTGAGTGTTTTTGGTGACAAGCCAAATTTCTTCAGCCTCCTGAGATTGAAGAGGCGCTGTTGCGCCTTCTTCACCACGCTGTCTGTGTGGATGGACCATTTCAGTTTGTCCGTGATGTGTACGCTGAGGAACTTAAAACTTTACACCTTCTCTACTACTGTCCCGTCGATGTGGATAGGGGGGTGCTCCCTCTGCTGTTTCCTGAAGTCCACGATCATCTCCTTTGTTTTGTTGATGTTGAGTAGCTTTCTTGGGAAAAGGAACAATTGTGGCCCTCTTGAAGCATGTGGGAACAGCAGACTGGGATAGGGATTGATTTGAATATGTCCGTAAACACACCAGCCAGCCGGTCTGCGCATGCTCTGAGGACGCGGGTAGGGATACCGTCTGGGCCGGCAGCCTTGCGAGGGTTAACACGTTTAATTGTTTTGCTCACGTTGGCTGCGGTGAAGGAGAGCCCGCAGGTTTTTGTAGCGGGCCGTGTCAGTGGCACTGTATTGTCCTTAAAGCGAGCAAAGAAGTTGTTTAGTTTGTCTGGGAGCAATGGGGCTGGTGTCCGCGATGGGGCTGGTTTTCTTTTTGTAGTCCATGATTGACTGTAGACCCTCCCACATACGTCTCGTATCTGAGCCGTTGAATTGTGACTCTACTTTGTCTTTATACTGACGTTTAGCTTGTTTGATTGCCTTGCGGAGGGAATAGCTACACTGTTTGTATTCGGTCATGTTTCCGGTCGCCTTGCCATGATTAAAAGCAGTGGTTCGCGCTTTCAGTTTTGCGCGAATGCTGCCATCAATCCACGGTTTCTGGTTGTCACCGTGGGTACCACATCACTGATGCACTTGCTAATAAACTCGCTCACCGAATAAGCGTATACAGTATATCATATCCCGGGGGGGATAATGTGGTCTGCATTTTATCGTAAGGAATTCTAGGTCAGGTGAACAAAAGGACTTGAGTTCCTGTATGTTGTTATGATCACACCACGACTTGTTAATCATAAGGCATACACCCTCGCCCTTCCTCTTACCAGAGAGATGTTTGTTTCTGTCGGCGCAATGCGTGAAGAAACCGGGTGGCTGTACCGACTCTAATAACGTATCCCGAGTGAGCCATGTTTGCATCAGCTGTCATCGACGACTGTGTGATCATGCTCCCCGTAGCCAACGTGAGTAAGACCTTTAAACAGGTCAACATTTACAAGGCTGCGGGGCCAGACGGATTACCAGGATGTGTGCTCCAGGCATGTGCTGACCACCTCACAGGTGTCTTCACTGACACTTTCAACATGTCCCTGATTGAGTCTGTAATACCAACATGTTTCAAGCAGACCACCATAGTCCCTGTGCCCAAGAACACAAAGGCAGCCTGCTTAAGATAATGTCTGTGAGTATAACAGAACTGATATAGCAGGCGAAAACCCGAGGAAAATCCATCCGGATTTGCAGTTTTTTTTGTAGATGACTTTTTTCTCCAAGCTGCCTATTGCATACAATGTTATGTAGGACTGAGACTGCAGTACCTATGGCTTCCACTAGATGTCAACAGTCTTTATACAGAGTCTGGAAGCTGTAGCTCTAAGCAGAACGGATAGGAAGAGGAAGTAGTCAGGGGACCACTTTTGTTTACAACGTTTGACGGGCGCGAGATTGTGAGTACGCACCACTTTATTTTCCTTTCCTATCGTTCACGTTATCGTCCGGTTGAAATATTACAGTAAATATACATAAAAGGATACCTAAGGATACATAAAAAATTATGTTTGATTTGTTTGTAGAAGGTTTATAGGTATAATTTGAATGTGTTCTCTTCACGGTTCAATGGGCGACTCAACGGTGGATTTTCTGATCATAACGCGCCAACCAAACTGAGATTTATGGATATAATAAATGACTTTTTCTAACAAAAGAACCATTGGATGTCTTCGTTGGACACTTGGGAAGCCCTATTTTTTTGCTCTTATATGGGTTTTGTGTGACCCGCGCTGGATATGAATTTATGCTAATGCTGAAAATATGTGGGGTGCTATCCTCAAACAATCAAATGTTGTGCTTTCGCCGTAAAGCCTTTTTGAAATCTGACAACGCTGTGATAATGCCAAGAAGCAGAGCTTTTGATGACTATGCAACACTTGTATATTGATGAATGTTTAATAATTCAACTTTTGGATTTTGAATTTAGCGCCTTACATTTCACCGGGTAGTGTCGGGAGTGGCCCGCTAGCGCGCCGCTACTCCCTGAGTAGTTAAATTGCACTCCACACTGCCCTTTCCCACCTGGACAGAAGGAACACCTACGTGAGAATGATATTCATTGACTACAGCTCAGCTTTCAACACCATAGTACCCTCAAAGCTCATCACTAAGCTAAGGATCCTGGGACTAAACACCTCCCTCTGCAACTGGATCCTGGACTTCCTGACGGGCCGCCCTCAGGTGGTGAGGATAGGTAGCAACACATCTGCCACGCTGATCCTCAACACTGGAGCCCCTCAGGGGTGTGTGCTCAGTCCCTTCCTGTACTCCCTGTTCACCCACAACTGCATGGCCAGGCACGACTCCAACACCATCATTAAGTTTGCAGACGACACAACAGTGGTAGGCCTGATCACCGACAACGACGATACAGCCTATAGGGAGAGACATGGCCGGGTGGCACCAGAATAACAACCTATCCCTCAACGTAACCAAGACTAAGGAGATGATTGTGGACTACAGGAAAAGGAGGACAGAGCACGCCCCCATTCTCATCGACGGGGCTGTAGTGGTGCAAGTTGAGAGCTTCAAGTTCCTTGGTGTCCACATCACCAACAAACTAGAATGGTCCAAACACACCAAGACAGTCGTGAAGAGGGATCAACAAAGCCTCTTCCACCTCAGGAAACTAAAAAGATTTGGCATGGGTCCTCAGATCCTCAAAAGGTTCTAAAGCTGCACCATCGAGAGCATCCTGACTGGTTGCATCACTGCCTGGTACGGCAATTGCTCGACCTCCGACCTCAAGGCACTACAGAGGGTAGTGCGTACGGCCCAGTACATCACTGGGGCTAAGCTGCCTGCCATCCAGGACCTCTACACCATGCGGTGTCAGAGGAAGGCCCCAAAAATTGTCAAAGACCCCAGCCACCCCAGTCATAGACTGTTCTCTCTACTACCGCATGGCAAGCTTCTCAACAGTTTTTACCCCTAAGCCATAAGACTCCTGAACAGGTAATCAAATGGCTACCCGGACTATTTGCATTGTGTGCCCCCTCAAACCCTCTTTTACGCTGCTGCTACTCTCTGTTTAGCATATATGCATAGTCACTTTAACTATACATTCATGTACATACTACCTCAATTGGCCCGGCCAACCAGTGCCCCCGCACATTGGCTAACCGGGCTATCTGCATTGTGTCCCGCCACCTAACCCCTCATTTACGCTACTGCTACTCTCTGTTTATCATATATGCATAGTCACTTTAACCATATCTACATGTACATACTACCTCAATCAGCCCGACTAACCGGTGCCTGTATATAGCCTCGCTACTGTTATTTTTCACTGTCTTTTTACTGTTGTTATTATTTCTTTACTTACCTATTGTTCCCCTAATACCTTTTTTTTGCACTGTTGGTTAGAGCCTGTAAGTAAGCATTTCACTGTAAGGTCTACACCTGTTGTATTCGGCGCACTTGACAAATAAACTTTGATTTGATTTGTGTTATATTGTACAAATGTGTGCAAATGTATATAGTTATAGTTGATAGTGTTTGTGATATTGGACCAGACAAAAGTTCACTGTGTGGCAATCTTAAGGTGTGAAAGAGTGAGTAAGAATGCTGGTCAGTGGCTCAGGTGTGAGTGTTTATGTGTATTGATACATCACGTGTGTGTCTAAAACAGGCAAACAAGTCAATTGTGTGATAAAATAAGAGGATTGAATTCAATACAACTTTATTGACAACTGTGGGGCAAGGGGTTCATTGCAATTTCACTTCTGACCCAGGATGTGAAATGTGGATCTCCTTTTCATTCAAACTGGGGCATTTTAGGTGGTCATCTGGTTTTGGGTCATCCCCAGAAATGCTCTGTGTTTTTCTTGTGTCCAGTGTCCAAGCCAACACAATTCCCACTTCTCAACCAAAACCCAAGCTGGTTTCACACCCTATTCTCCCTCTGGGGCACAGACCGTTCTGTTGGCATGATGTAAGCTTCTCAAAGTTCCCCTTTTCCCACATCCCAGCCTCAGTGAGTCTGAATCCCTCTCTCTTTCTCATTCTCTGTGTCTCTCATTCTCTCCTCTCCCTCTCTCTCTCTCTCTCTCTCTCTCTCTACCTCCTCTTTAATTACTGCGCTGGTCCTCCTTTCCCTCCTCCAATAGGAAGCCAGCTATTAGCAACCTGACCCACTTTCCGCCAGCTAACCTCTAGCACGGCTAATTGGGCCCTAATCACTTCCTAATGGGTGCATTGTTTCAATGCACACTTGCTAAATACTGAACTGGGGGGAAACGACAGGGGCATGAAAAGCAATTAGAGCATGAAAGGTATTTAAAAAACAGGAATAAATGGGATGAAAATGGGATGTGGCATAAAGATGTGGAGTGTTTAATATTCTTAGTAAATACTTCCTTAACGAGGCCCAAATGTGAGAATATTAAATTAGTTTAAGGAGTTACCATGATAAAGTCAGTTGTTTAGAGTCATGTTAATGCAGTATACTGAAAAAGGGTTGCATACTGCACTGTAAGAAGAGATGGGTTCTTCGGCTGTCCCCATAGGAGAACCCCTTTTGGTTCCAGGGGGAAACCTTATTGGTTCCAGGTAGACCCCTTTTGGGTTGCATGTAGAACCCTATGTAGAAAGCATTCTACTTGGAACTGAAAAGGGTTCTACGTGGATCAAAAGGGGTTCTTTAAAGGGTTCTCCTATGGGGACAGCCGCAGAACCTTTAAAGGTTCTAGATAGCACCTTTTTTCCTAAGAGTGTATTGAAAAGGAATTGCAATGGATTAAATTTGAGATCATTACTTAATTAATTGACCGTGTTTGTGAAGGTATTTTGAAGTGCAGCAGGACAGTAGCTTCTGTCTTCTGGGCATGGGAGTGGCCACAAGGGCAGTTTGGCTTTGAATATTCAAAGTAATACTAGCAGTAAGTAGGCACTTGGAGTCTCTACAGGCACACAGCAATAACTACACTATTCTTGTACTGTACAGTATTAGTCTCTTGAGGAAGAATATCTTAGCTACTCTATGAGTTCTGTATTTATGTTGGTTTTGGATTTGATTGTGACTGTTATTGGTAAGTCAAACATTATTGATTTAGAAAGGTAACCAAATATAAACTTTTAAAAAGTGCTTTGTGTTGGTTTTTGTGTGCTCTGAAACAGTAAAACAGACGTGTCTTATGTAAAACCTTCATGTAGACAAAATAGTCCAATTTAATGAAAATATTTGTGTTTTTCTGTTTTAGCTAGCTCATTTCCACAGTAGTTCCGAATACAGACTTGGGATAGAGCAAGTCTTTGTTTGTGAATTGGAAGATAATGACCAGAATCAGCCCATATAAGTCTAAACCTCCCAAGGGTGTCAGTAGCAGTGTTGTATCTCAGCTCAAATTCCTTGGTCAAATTTTAAAGCGCTTTCCCTCATTGTTTTTATAAACAGTTTATGATGGGCACTCTCATTGTTAGTGTCCAAGGTTTCTAATAGTTAGCCGAGTGTCGTGGGTTCGCTAGCGTTAAGTAATGACACGTTTAGACTGTGTCAACACAGGCTAACTCAAGCTTTCCACAGTGCAAGACCTTATATGGACAGTTAGTGTGGGGTCTATGAGGATTGATCTATCTAACCATCTCTTATTTCTCTCCTGTCCCCTCTCCTGCTTTCTCCCTTCTTCTTCTTCTTCTTCTTCTTCTTCTTCTTCTTCTTCTTCTTCTTCTTCTTCTTCTTCTTCTTCTTCTTCTTCTTCTTCTTCTTCTTCTTCTTCTTCTTCTTCTTCTTCTTCACTCCTCTCATCTCCTAATCCCCTCTCACTCCTATTCTCCTCCCCTCTCGGTTATCCGCTTCTCACTTCCTCCTCTCATCCCTTTTTTCATCCCTTCCACCTCTTCATCCTCTCCTTTTCCTCTTCCTCCTCTTCCTCACAGAACCGTCAGAGGGCATGACTTCACAGACTCCGGTAATGATTGAGCATGCTCCGTCGCCCCCCGTGACCATCAGCACTTCCGCCAACAGCGCCTCTACCTCAGCTCCCGTCCCTCCATCCTCCTCCTCTTCCTCGGCCATCCCCCACCCCAACTCCAGCAGCAAGCCCTGGAGGAGTAAGTCTGTGAGCTCCAAGCACACCTCCTCAGCTATGCTCTCTGTCAAGCCGGAGAAGGATACCTCCTCTAAGGCCTCCTCGTCCACCGAGCCCCCCCCTAAAGTTATCCAACAGAAGTCTATGCTGGAGAAGCTCAAGCTGTTTAACAGTAAAGGTGGATCTAAGTCCTCGTCCTCCAGCGCTCAGGGGGCTCAGGCGGACAGCGGTGCCCCCGCCCGGCAGCTCGGGGCTGGTGAAGTAGAGAGGGCAGAAGCAGGGTCCAACACCGACTCCCTGGAGGAGGCAGACGGGAACACCCGGCCCGGCGTCAACGGGACCGGTAACGGGACGACCCACGGTGGTGCCTCAGCCCATGTCCCTACCATCGCCACAACAACCAGCAGCCCCAAGATCGCTCTGAGGGGAATCGCTCAGCGCACTTTCAGCAGAGCTATGACTGCTAAAAAGAGCTCAGTGAAAGGACTGGAGAAGGAGAAAGAGAAGGAGAAAGAGAAGGAGAGGGGGAAGGAGAAGGAGAAGGAGAAAGAGAAGGAGAGGGGGAAGGAGAAGGAGAAGGAGAAAGAGAAGGAGAGGGGGAAGGAGAAGGAGAGGGTAAGAGGAAAAGAGGCGGGGAAACACATCGCCACCGAGAGGATGGAACTCAGGGGGGAGGAGCCTAAGGAGGAAGCGACTACCAATGTCGCAATGGAAACGGAACCCTCCTCCAATAAGAGAACTTCTAAAATCGCCAGTTTCATACCCAAAGGGAGCAAAGTGGCCAAGAAGGAGAGTTCTGTCCCTTCACACAGCGGCATACCAAAGCCAGGGGGTAAAACCTCAGGGGTAGGGGGGAAGGCGCCCTCAGCAGGGGGGAAGGAGGGCGGGGAGCGGCCCCGGAGCATGCGGTTGGGAGGGGGTCTTGTCCTGCAACGCGGACACCTGGACAGAGACAGAGACAGGGACAGCAGACACTCTAGCTCTACCTCTAGTCTGGCTTCTACAGAGGGCAAGGCCTCACAACAGGGCCACAGCGCTGCCCCGGTGGTGGATGGTGGTAGTGGTGGCGCTACACAGAGCACAGCCTGCAACACAGTCAGCGTCCAGCTACCTCAACCCCAGCAGCACCACAGCCACCCCAACACAGCCACCGTAGCACCCTTCATGTACAGGTGAGTAATACACATACTTTGGACTGATAACTGATAACTGTCAACTTTAACATTTGTCCTGATGTGTCTACCCGACTAAGCCTTTGTTAATGTAATAGTATCCTGAGAATGTCTGAAAGGATCACAAGTCATTAGTTACTGATCATTAGTGGGCATCTGCAAGCTGTTTGCTAGGAATTTCCCTGTCATCTAGGTCACAAACGGACGTGGACGGTATAATGGCGACAGAGGCAGGGTCAGGAGGAAGGGGCGGAGAAAACATCCCCTTTAAAACCAGCCAGCCGTCCATTGAGGACCTTTCAGGTAGGCCAATCGACTAGTTCTGTCTGTAGGAGCTGATGGGCGATCGATTATGTGTAAAGAAGTTACATGGGCAATTTCTTTTGTTGTTATTTTTGATTGTGTGAGATTGTTAGTTTGAGGAGAACAGCACATGAATCCGACTGTGGGTTGATTCTATCTGATGAGAAAAATACCTTTCTGGCTCATGCACTCTCAATTCAGTTGGGGTTTTTGTTGTGTCCATCAGTGAAGCGCAGGTTGACTCATAGCCCGCGGTCCCCTCAGTTATATCCACGGAGCGGGCGAGTTTAGGGTCATGAAATATTGTGTTGATGATGACGGGCAGGTGGCGGGCGGGTTGAATAAAGTTAAAACAATACCTTACAAAATTTATAAAAATGTAATTCATGTGCAATTCATATCTATAGGCTACATTGACGTTTTTTCTTTCATTATTGTGGGCTATCTGGCATTAGTGTGTAAGCCTAAGCTTTAGGGACTAACTGTACGCGCGCCAAAAAGCCTACACTCCAATTGCCAAATGTTTTTGGGAACGGGGAGGAAAAGTTAACGTCTATATCCATGGAGGCACAAAGGACGTCGGAGTTTGACTCGGACTGTAGCCTACAGCGCATTTTCGATATTAGCGGGTTCGGGTCAGGTGTGGGCCTCAGATTTTCCCTTTATCACATATAGTCTGGCAGTTGCTGATGGGTTATTAGCAATTGCGGGCGGGTGCGGGTGAACGAACAGTTGACCCGCGCACCGCTAGTGCCTATGTACTCAGTCACAATGTTTGTTCTGTACAGCAGAGGATCCAGAGACACGGCGGCTGCGGACTGTTAAAAACATCGCAGACCTGCGCCAGAACCTGGAAGAGACCATGTCCAGTCTACGGGGGACTCAGATCACACACAGGTAAGAACCTCTTGCAATGAGGATGAACAATGTCCAGCCAAGTATCCAAACAGATACCAGTTTCAATTCCACATTCTGTTTCTGTGTATTCAACAAGTTCCACTTGACATCCATTAAGACATAACAGACACAGCTCCTAGAGAGAGACCACAGTAGTGATCACGATAAAGCTATTCTTAGCAATGATCCATAACACTTTCTCTTGTAAAAAATCCCAAAAGCAGGCTGTTAATGTCAAAGGAAAAGTGAGTTAGCACGTCTGTTTTAACTACCTGTAGTGTTAATGGGTGGTCCAGCAGGACAAAGGTCTAATTTTGAAGCTGGAGAGCGAGTTAAGTGGGCCATGTAGTGTCACTAATAACTCACTGTCGGACACTGTGGATGTGTCCCAGCCTCCAGGGTTGCCAGATAGAAATAGACTAAAGGACGAAGTTGGATGAACTTTTGCGGTTTGAGACTTGTCTGTCTGATGCTCTATTCTAGTTTGTATGTAATGGAGGGCTTGTTCTCCAAACCCACTAGACTGTGTCTTGTGTCTGGTTCTTTCAGCATGATCTCCCCCTGCATGAGAGTGTCAGTGTCTTTGATCCAGTAGTGGCTGGATGGAGCGGTGGTCTTGTCTTTGGATTTTGATTCAAGCTCCTGACCCAGTCTCTCTCCCTGCTGCTTGCTCTCTCCTTTTCACACAATTAGAGAGGTCTTACCCACTGCCTAGTCTAGTCCAGTTCAATGCTGCTGAGCTAATGTCTAGCCTTACGCTCAGTCTTTATTCCCGCTTCTCCCTCCCTCTCCCTCTCTCCCCCAGCACCTTGGAGACGACCTTTGATAGCAACGTCACCACGGAGATCAGCGGTGGCACTGGCGGCGGGAGTGGGCGGAGCATCCTCAGCCTCACTTCCTCCCGGCCCTCCCTGTCGTCATGGCGACTGGGCCAGTCCAGCCCCCGTCTGCAGGCGGGGGACGCCCCCTCAACGGGGAACGGCTACGGGGGTCGTGCCTTGGGAGGAGGAGGGCAGGGGGGGCGCTACCTGTACCCTGGCCCCCTGCGGAGACAGCTGGCGGGGCGGGGAGGTGCCCTCAGTATGGATCTGGGTGAGAGAGGGGAGGATATTGACCTGGAGGGCATCGCAATGGAGGTTACGGGCTACATGAGTGACGGGGATGTGCTGAGCAAGAACGCAGCGCGCCCTGATGATGTCACAAGTGGGTGAGTATTCTGAGAGAACTAGCATATAAAACATTTTTTATTGTGTTTTGCAAATTGCAACTCATCCCTTTTGGGGCTGGTTTGGTTGGTTTTGCGCCCTTTCTCATAGGTTTGAGAATCAACGCATTATTAGTGGCTGTCATGTCACAAGAGGGCGCCAGTGTATTTGTAATCTCATGGTATAGCCGACTAATGTGGCATCAAGGGAAAAATACATTTGTTCTTGTTGTTGTGAGAGGACTTGTAAGACATTCTGTAATAGCTTTCTGAGATGGTATACAGTGCATTCGGAAAGTATTCAGACTCCTTGACTTTTTCCACGTTTTGTTACGTTACAGCCTTATTAAAAAATGTATTACATTTTTTTTCCCCCTCATCAATCTACACACAATACCCCATAATGATGAAGCAAAAACAGGTTTTTAGAAATTTTTGCACATTTATAAATAAAATAAAACCGAAATATCACATTTACATAAGTATGCAGACCCTTTACTCAGTACTTTGTTGAAGCATCTTTGGCAGCAATTACAGCCTCGAGTCTTCTTGGCACACCTGTATTTGGGGAGTTTCTCCCATTCTTCTCTGCAGATTCTCTCAAGCTCTGTCAGGTTGGATGGAGAGCGTCACTGCACAGCTGTTTTCAGGTCTCTCCAGAGATGTTCGATGGGGTTCAAGTCCGGGCTCTGGTTGGGCCACTCAAGGACATTCAGAGACTTGTCCTGAAGCCACTCCTGCATTGTCTTGGCTGTGTGCTTAGGGTCATGTTCTTGTTGTAAGGTGAACCATCACCCCAGTCTGAGATGCTGAGTGCTTCTGTACTTTGCTCCATTCATCTTTCCCTTAATCCTGACTAGTCTCCCAGTCCCTGCCGCTGAAAAACATCCCCACAGCATGATTCTGCCACCACAATGCTTCACCTTAGGGATGGTGCCAGGTTTCCTCCAGAGGTGATGCTTGGCATTCAGGCCAAAGAGTTGAATCCTAGTTTCATCAGACCAGAAAATCTTGTTTCTCATGGTCTGAAAGTCCTTTAGGTGCCTTTTGGCAAACTCCAAGCGAGATGTCATGTGCCTTTTTACTGAAGAGTGGCTTCCGTCTGGCCACTCTACCAGAAAGGCCTGATTGATGGATTGCTGCAGAGATGGTTGTCCTTCTGGAAGGTTATCCCATATCCACAGAGGAACTCTGGAGCTCTGTCAGAGTGACCATTGGGTTCTTGGTCACCTCCCTTACCAAGGCCCTTCTCTCCCAATTGCTCAGTTTGGCCGGACGGCCAGCTCTAGGAAGAGTCTTGGTGGTTCCAAACTTCTTCCATTTAAGAATGATGGAGGGCCTTCAATGCTGCAGAATGTTTTTGGTATCCAATCCCCAGATCTGTGCCTCGACACAATCCTGTCTCGGGGCACTACGGACAGTTCCTTCAACCTCACGGCTTGGTTTTTGCTCTGACATTCACTGTCAATTGTGGGACCTTATATAGACAGGTGTGTGCCTTTCCAAATCATGTCCAATCAATTGAATTTACCACAGGTGGACTCCAGTCAATTTGTAGAAACATCTCAAAGATGATCAATGAAAACAGGATGCACCTGAGCTCAATTTTGAGTCTCATAGCAAAGGGTCTGAATACTTATGTAAATAAGGTTTGCAGTTTTTTATTTGAAATACATTTGCAAAAATGTCTAAAAACCTGTTTTCGCTCTGTCATTATGGGGTATTGTGTGTAGATTGATGAGGGAAAAAAACTATTTAATACATTTTAGAATAAGGCTGTAACGTAACAAAATGTGAGAAAGGGGAAGGGGTCTGAATACTTTCCGAATGCACTGTATATTCTTTGGGGACCAGGACCCGTATCCACAAAGCATCTCAGATTAGGAGTGCTGATCAAGGATCAGGTATTCCCTGTCCATATAATTGTATTCTCATTATGATCTGAAAGGCAAATCTGATTCTAGATCAGCACTCATACTCTGAGACACTTCATGAATATGGGCCCAGATCAGATGCTATCTCTATGAAGCTTCGCTCTGTGAGTTCAATCCAGTGGAGTTGAACCTCATAACCTGTTTGTTTTCTAGTCAGTGCCCATGTTGAAGTCAGTGTCCCATGTTGTAACAGGCCCCCTGCATACCTTGGCTGTCATACTCTGCAATTTAAACCAATGCTGTCATCATTATTATCATATGAATTTACACACTGGGAGCCAACTCTGCTGCTGATGCCAGAATCAGGAGAGTGAACGGTCAAAATGAGAGAGAAAGTCTGCTCCCTTGTGTCTTAGTCTATGTATAGATTATTGAATGCAGCTTCATGGGGGAACAGAGCGATATGTACTAGATTAAACGGACCTATGAGTAGCTAAGAATGGATATCTGAAAACTGTTTAGTCAAACATCAAAAAGCAAACAAAAAATCCTAAAGTTCCTCAGTCTCAAGAGGTAGGAAAATAGCCTTCTTTTGATCACATAATTCAAGGGTTTCCAAACGTGACCCGACACAGTCACGACTCAACCATGTAAAAAGAAAAAAGGTGATGGAATCAACGGTTATATGAACCGTTCTCTCGCTCCATTTCACTTCCGCAGAGCCACCTGCTCTGAAAGGGGTGGGGTTAAGTGCTCCCCCTGAAGCATTCAGATAACCTATTTCAAACCAAGCGCGCACACACACACACACACACACACACACACACACACACACACACACACACACACACACACACACACACACACACACACACACACACACACCTGGGCAGGTGAGTGCTATGAGGAGAAAGACCCCAACCATTCCCTTGCTAGTGCAGGATGATCTCCTACATCTATACTTGGGGATTGGGTGGGACGCCAGCCAAAGCCATAATGCTGTAGTGTAGAGAGATGAGTGATCAGGTGCTGTACAGAGTTTAGATCCGGCATCATGTTCTGTACCACTACCCTGGCCTTGTGAGAGAATTATGATGACATAGTGGATATAAAGGAAACACACAAAGGGGATGAAGGATGAACTATAGTCACAGGAGTGCGTGAGGGGTCCCGGCCTAGGAACAGGGTGATTGATGGTCGAAATGAGCCCTTATTCAAGTGACCAGATTACGCCTGTAGCCTGGGGGGTTGTGTGTGTGTGTGTGTGTGTGTGTGTGTGTGTGTGTGTGTGTGTGTGTGTGTGTGTGTGTGTGTGTGTGTGTGTGTGTGTGTGTGTGTGTGTGTGTGTGTGTGTGTGTGTGTGTGGTAATATGGTGGAGCCTCCCTGTGTCTTAACCATTTAAAACAGACAGAGATAGCTTAGTCTCCTCCCCAGGCCTTGAATGGTTAACCACCAATGCTAGGTTGCATTAGCAGCTAACTGATTAAAGCACGTATTATAGGTTTGACCATAGAGGATGAGTTGGCAGTGGGATTCCACGCCCACCTACAGGGTAGTCATTATCTGTGCAAGTGGCAAAGTCACAAACACTGCCTTTTTCTACAATTGATCTTCTTAAATCAAATTTTAAACCTAACCTTATGCCCAACCTTGAATTAAGACCAAAAATCGAAATGTTGATTTCATAAATGTTTACGACATAGCCAATGTTGTCACTTGCCCATCTAGTTGGACTTACAGGCGTTCTTTATCTCATTCCAGGTGTGTAAAGGTGCTTTCATAATATATTATGTTATATTCTTGTGGAGGGGTGAAAAAATGATATATCGAATTTTTGAATTGGTTGAAAGTGAGATGTTAGCACCTGGTGGTGGAACAGCTAGGAACACCTGAGGTGTTTGATTCTTGGTTCATGCTGTGGCTCCTAGCCTGGGTATGTGAAGTGTGTCTGATGACGTGCTTTTAGTGAAGTGCTTTTCTGAAAGCCCTTAACAAGACAACATGATGTATGAGCCTTCTGCTCAATCTGCGTGAGAATGAAGTACCTCAGGCAGCACTGTACACCCCCTCACCCCTCCCCCTCTTTTACCCTTCGGCTTCTCTGGCCCCTGGAGATACTGCCCCCGCCCGTCCAACTTCCCTCACCTCTTGCTCTGACTGGCTTGGGGGTATGGCATTCTCTTTGGCCCCCTCTTCCAAACCTTACCCTCTACACCCCTATCCACCTTGTGCTCTTTAGCAAGCAGACAGCCAGGCAGAGGCAGAGCCTTCAGTGAGTGGGAGCATGTGGAGTTAACAGAAGAAGCCCGCATACCAACACTGAGCAACCACCGAGGAACACACTCTAGATGCACGCACACTGTATATTCACAGATACTTATACACACACACACACAGGCGCGCGCGAGAGACATACTTATGCACACACTTAGGTCTAAGTGTATAGCCATTACACACACACGCAAGACAAATACGGCAGAGTATATGTTTGCCAGTTACACTGTTGCTACATATAATATTTGGCACACACACACACACATTCTGATCTGAACGGTTCCTTCAGATCTTTATCGAGGGGGATCTTAACTCACCTGGACACGTTTGTTTTAGGTCGGACTAACGTCATTAAGATGTACGAGGCGAAAAGGTATGTCCCAATGGTGGGTGAACCAGAAAGCTAGTCTGTCGGGTTCACCCACCAAACCAATCCAGTTGTCTTATCTGTTTTTAGATGAGTGGGG